>OX387244.1:222022541-222674416 GCA_947561735.1 Cenchrus americanus
CACAATGAGGAAAGTCATCGCTACAGATGGCCAACGAGCTGGTATACTTCATTTGATTCAGCCTGAATAGATGAAACTTCATTTTATTTAAGACTGAATAGATGTAACTTCATTTTATTTAAGACTGAATAGATGCTTTCTTCAGATGTTGGCCCTCTCCTTGCCGGCTTATTTATAGGCAGTAATAACTTCATATTCTTTCAAATACATGGGTGTTAATTGATCCTTCGATCCACCTTCTCACAGCCTCAATAGTCCAAACCGAATCAGGCATTGCAACATTATGAATGCACTCCATCCGGTTATTTTGGAAAACAAGAATAAATTTTAACAAATTTCGGGTAAGATGATAATATCTACTTGGTTTGTTGTCATTGTCTTTTGAAACTCGTTAACATTTTAAGTCGTTATCGATGGAAGGGAAAGCCTATGGTTCGACAATATATTGATTGATCCCATATTGTTGGTACGGATTGGTGCAAAGAATGAATGCCCTTCATGGTTTATGCTACTGATGAGATGGTTTATGCCCCTGATGAGATAGGAATATAGATCAATTAGTGCTATCATAGCAATCCTAGATGTCTATGTCTTATTTTAGTACTTGAGTTAGTAGAAACAGTGTATAGGCAAAGATGAATACAATTCTATAACAGATAAGATTGTGGCATTGGAAGGTTGAAGATGGCACTCATTTTGTCTTAGTTTCCTTTGCGAAATAATTGTTTGTTAGCATCAGACGGCAGTGAACTTTAATGTTATGAGTGCTTCATGCCCTCCTTTTTTTTGCGGGTAGCTTCATGCCCTCCTACTCAAAGTCCTTTAGAGTTCCTCATAGTTTAAGGCTTGGATATGAGCCACTTAATGCGTTTTCTTATTTGCTTTGACACTTGTGTAGAATTCATCATTTCATCCCTTTGCATCTCCATGTGGCTATAATAAAACAAATTATAGGACTATATGGTAACAAAACAATATGTTTTCATGCTTTTGTTAGATTTGTTTTGGTTATTTAATACAATATTACCATCTTATTGAATACTCAATGTATTACAGTATGGTAGATATTTTTTGCAGCCCGTAGCAACGCACGGGCACGATCCTAGTGGAATTAAAAAAAGTAAAAGAGGAGAATCCTATCGTGTTTCATAACACATGGCATGCATGTGCTGGATTCATCAAATTTTCAAAAGTTACATGGTTACCAACAACCAAAGCGTATATAGGTTATATTTGGGAGGGCAGCTGAAGTCTCCAGAGCTAGGTTTTGTGGCTCCACCGGCTCCACCTCCTCCAGGCAAAGCTGCACTCCACCTTCTTACATGCTCACATGCTACAATATGGAGCCGCTCCACTTTTGAAGTGTTTGGTAGGGCTCCAGCAGGAACCGCTGAAGAAGCCGGAGCTGGAGCGCTGCCAAATAGGGTCATAATATACTTCTCGGCTACGAAATGGCCACTATGAGCTAGCCTTAAAGTCTCAATCACTCAGTTGTCAGTCCATAATGATATCGTATTTATCATTTGGAGGAACTTATATGCAGATCTTCCCATGCGTATAAGCGCCTCCTCGTACTGAAAAGGATACTTTTTTTCTTGAATGTCACGTGGCATTTGCACAATGTTCTCACGGGTTCAGCTTTGTGGCCTGCTTCTCTGCCACCCTTTACTCGTACTTCTTCGAGTGAATGCAACACAACGTGGTTTGTCTTGCGGTTCTCCAGGCGACGGCAGGGGCACCCTGATATCTTGCATGGACAATCACTCTAATAAAACAATAAAATAACACGATTTAGTTAATACTCTTGTTTTTTTGTTTTTTTTTGTTTTTGATATGCATGTAAACATGAGTCATGCATAGCGAAATTTATAAATTTAGAAAAGTCAAAATAGTATTGTATTGTACGAAATACTAGACAATCTAATAGATGTGCAGCATTTGAGTCATAAGGGTGTACAAGAGGTCGCGTGTTATACAATCTATATATAAATGCAATGTCTTTTTTGATGAAGTGTATTTGTGTGGCATTGTTGCATGTGTTACCGACTTGCATTATTTAGAAACCACAAATTTAACAATCCAATGAACATCTTGAAATCTTGTTTGGACTAGGTGCATGCCCGTGCGTTGCTACGGGCAAAACAAATTTCGTTAATACAAATCTAACATCGCGTGAAATATTTATGCTACAAACAAAAGAACACAAGCCATTTGGTTTTCTTGCACATATGTATTATGTTTCTGTAAGATTTCAGCTAAGGTTCAGTGTTGTTCAATGCTAATTATCACATAGCTAGTGTCTTAAACAAATCGGTTAGCATGAACCTATAAACAATCAAACTTTAGAACTTATTTTTTATTAACAATAACCTCTCTAGGGTTTTTCAACAATCACCTGCACATACATTAGAGCAAAGCAATCAAAATGAAAGAAGCAACACATACATGAAAGTAAGCTTGAGTTGGAAAATTCAGTAAGCACATTGCCACAAACAGGTTGATATTGTCATTTGTTAACATTAATAAAGTCCTAGACACATCTATTCCAAAGCAAAAGAAGCTAACCAAAATTTGACAAACATTTGAATGAAGTGAACTAAACACAATAATAATCTTCATCTGATGTGATGAGTGTTCCCCAGGCCAAGGTGCTGCTACCCCACCATCTGCCATAGATACTATAATAATTTGACATGAACAATTCGCAGAAAAGATTTTTTTATTAGAAAATGACCCACAAAACAAGGAGTCCTTTTACTATAGTAATACATTTCGCTTGTTGCAGGCAATATTCTCCATCATAACAATTGAAGAATGGCTAGCATTGATGGTTCATTATATGGAGAATTGAGTAAGAGAACGTACCACACCAAAGAACCATCACTAAGATAAATATTGATCCCTGCCAAATTAAGCTTCTTGTACCACACCTAAACAGATGCTACTCGCATGCCAAATGAATTTGTAAAGTTTGAAGTAAGAAGATCATGCCACAAAAATAATGAAAATTGCATTAGGGTAGATTTACGATGTCCGAAATCTTGTCAAATGGCTTCAACACCTATGGTCAAGTTGTAGAGAAAAGAGTGAACCACTTGTGTGGATTTACTGTCCGAATACACCACCTTCCTTGCTGTGTAAGACATGGCTCAAATTAGCATTAATCGAATAAATGAGTATTCAAAATAAATAAATTGACTTATCTTTCACAAGAACAAAAAGCATAACAATGCTAGCAAATACATATTTGCACAATGATCAAGTGTAGTTATCGAATTTAACAAAGCTACATATGTCAATGTGTTACAAAGATGTGATGCGTGTCTATAAGAAGCTATCAGCACAACGATCATGATCAATTCGAGTGGGTTAAGGCGTAACCTATTTCCTAAACCAGTTACATTGCTTGCGTGACAGATTTTGATGTCCAACATACAAAGGAAGCACCTGCACTGACAGAATCAAAGACAACTCAAGTTGAAACCTGCATGCACATTTACCTTAATTCAGTCACATTAGCTCCTCTTGTGCTGTCAAAAATAAACCTTGCCATCAAGGCATACTATCCTAACTTTGCCAAAATTATATTAGAGGCCAAATCGAGAAGCTTAAAAAACAACTCTTTTACCACTAAACTGCAGGAAGATATTTTCCATTTGTTTATGACCTAATAAACCATACTTCAGTTTGTATAAATGAGAATATATAGCATCCTAATGCAGAAAGAAACTCAAATGCAGGAAGCTAGAGATAAACTGATCTTATAGGAGGAAGAGGGTAAACTAACTCACCCGTCTGCTGAGGCTGTCGTTACCCGTGGGCTTTCGGTGTGTGGATGGATCGAGTGGCCGACCAACAGGATACTGCAGAGCACAACGACCCTTATATATGAGAATATTTTATCCAGCTCAAATGGCAAAAAAAACTGAGATGAATCAAAATACTTTCATTCTTACTCATTGAAGTCTTGTGAATGTTCTTTGATTTGGATCTTACGCTGCTAAATATTAGCATGATGTGTCAGATGGTCAATGAAAGTCCAAACATCCTTGAAAAATGGTTCCATCAATCTGACCTAACATGTTGCAAATACAGAGCATCAACGGCTATAGTTCTGACACAATGCATCACACAACTGATCCTGAGATAATATCCTTGAACAACTGTTTCATTAGCCCTGTTAACAATTCGGCATTTCAGCCGGTAAATCATTGTCTGAAACTGAAAAAGGTGCAAGCATAGGTGGGAAAAGAGAGATGTATTCATGATTCAAATAATGTTATGATTACCTCTTTCTCTTTAAGCCTCAGACTTGGATTTTCCCTAACATACCAAAACCAAAATTCGGAATCCACAAAATCTGTGACCCAAAATGATGAATCATGGTAAGACTGAATACTGCACACTTGTTCTTTTCAGCTTAATCTAGGTGGAAGCAGGTGCTATCGGAATTAGAATTATGTCAGTCATTTATTTGGCACTTACTCATTTTTCCTGATGAGATGATGTAGTTGTCGCTGAAAACAACATCATGAAAATTAAAACACTGTAAACTTAGATGGTTGAGATACTTCATAAAGACAAACCTTCAGTAAATGTCTGCATAACATCGACGACAAAAGAACAATTACACCACCTTTCTTGCTTCAAATAATTTTACCATGTGCATGAAAAAACAAACAAAAAATCGGATCAAACAAGCACCAAGACAAAGTTATTAATTCGGAGTAGGCTAGATATATAAACAGAACTATAATCCTTGGTGACATACTAAAGCACATGTGTCGTTTTAATTATTAATCTGGAGCAAGTAAAAACTACCGACAAGTAGTGCACATTCTTACTCAACAATGAACACTTGTTTCTCCAGGCTGCCAAATACTGAAACAGGAACCAGTGATAGCCTCCTTCAAACCAAACAATCACACAACACCACCTTCAAATTTACTGCAGAGATAATTATCTTAGCTATAGCCTAAAGTAATAATACATCAAAACAATGGCATTAAGATCGTCGGTAGAAGATGTATTTCAGTTACCATATGTCCTAATCAACAATAAGAAAAGCATGTGCAGTATCTAGGGAAACAGGAAAAAGGCATCCAATTAATATCTATGTAAGATAAATTAACAGGAGAGGAAGGCAGACCAACACAAGTGATGGAGGAGTAATTGAGGCAGCCGATGGGTTGTTCTTTCTAGCTTCCTCTGGATCCGGCAAGTGCAGATCGTCATATCTTCATGGACAGATTCAGCAAAAGGGATGAGGCTAATGATATGCGTCCGCCTCCACCTTACATACATCCGCGGAGTATCGCATCAGGCCACTGGCCAAGGCTGATGCACCAACCAACGCGGTGGCATAACAGGCAAAGCTCTTATTTTTTTTCATCGGTAAAAACTAAAAATGAAATGATCATCGACCGGAAATCAAACTGAGCCTCTCCATTACCCAAAATGAAATCGTCATCAGATAAGAGTTTAGAACTTTCTAACCTGAACTGCACCCCATCTAGGAAAATCAATAAGATCTAAAACAATGGTAGTCAGGAGTCTGTGTTTACATTGGATTTCACATTTAAACTTCGAACTGGAGCCACCCAACAAGCAAAGAGTGAAGGACCTCTAAATCAATGGTTTTAATTTCATAATCTAAATGGAGTATACATGCACTAAAGATTAAAAAATCGCAATACGTAAAGAACATGAATAAGAAGGTTTCCATATTCCCGTACAGATCCAAACCTTCGTAAGGCATTGGAGCATTAGAAGACCAAACCTTCGAAGGCATTGAGAAGTTAGGGTTTCTACCTCCTCGCTTTGCGGCGCGTCACCGGATAGGTCGGGGCGACGGAGCCCCCCGCTCGCGACGGCTCCCTTGCCCGCGGTCGCGCCGCCCGCGACGGCGTCCTTGCCGCGGCCGCGCCGCCCGCGACGACGCCCGGGCCGCGTCCGCGCCGCCGCCGACGGCGCCCCCGCCCCCGGTGGCGCGGAACGCAGGCGGAGGAAAGGTGGCGGCGGTGGGAGGCGAGCGCGGGCGCGGCGGCGGTGGGAGGCGAGGAGCGGCGACGGGGGGATTCACCGTGTAGACGTCCGCGCCGCCGCCGACGGCGCCCCCGCTCCCGGTGGCGCGGAACGCAGGTTCGGCGGAGGAAAGGTGGCGGCGGTGGGAGGCGAGGAGCGAGCGGCGGCGGTGGGAGGAGAGGAGCAGGGCGGCGGCGGTGGGAGGCGAGGAGCGAGGCGACGGCGGGACGGGGTGGAGAGGGGGGCGCGGCTGCAGAGAGGGGAGGATAGGGTCGGGTGGGGCGCGACGGGGTGGAGAGGGTGGGGCGCGGGACGGGGTGGCACGCGAGGCAGTGAACGTACGTTCACCAGGGGTGGGAGTTTGACCAGGAAAAATTCTCCACTTCACACTTTTTAGTAGTAGAGATAAACATACCATCTCCAAAGGAAATTCCACCACAAGCTTTCTTATACCAGCACACTGCTGGAGAAGATGCACCATTATTGGTTTAAAGTCATGTTTTACCACCATAAATTTTAGCACCAAAACCTCACACTTGGCAAGTTAAAGGCACCCTGAAAGACACACAGAAATTAACAGGAAAAAATTGTTAAAGGCTAAGTTTTATCTTTAAACAAGGTGTTTTTTCTTTTCTTTTTGCAAGCAAGCACACAGTACCTGCGTTACGGACAGAGTGACTATTAGTTCATGGACGATGTCGAACCGCTTCATCAGCGCCATCGACGGAGACCCCGTGGTGACCTCCATCTGCCGGAGATGGCGTCCAGCCTCCGCGAAACGGTAACGACTGGGATCGTAGTTCGTCGCCGCTGGCCATCTGGAGCCGCTGCAGCGAGCTGGAGCGGACGGAGAGGACAGCAGCCGCATGGTCTCCGTCCCGCGGTCTGAGGCTCACCCGCTCCAGGACGAGCTCCTCCAGGCGTGGGCAGCGCGAGGACAGGACGTGTTCCAGCTCGCCGCCGTCCACGCGGGCGTGCGTTATCCTGAGGGTGGCCAACGCCGAGAACGTCGAGCCGGCGGGGAGCGGCCGGAACCGCAGGGCGCGGCCCACGAACTCCATGTCGATCGCCGTGACCCGGTCCCACACGGGGAGCAAGATCTCCCCCTCGTCCGGCGCAAGGGCGGGGTGGGGCAGCGAGAGCTTTAGCTCACCTGCGAGGCGGCGCGAGGCGAACCGCAGCCACGACGAAGCGCGCTCGGCGGTGACGTCGCCCGAGCCGAAGGGCGTCGCGATCTCCAGGCGGCGGACGGTCGGCGCGGAGTAGGCGGCCATGGCGGCGTCGATGCGCTCGTGCGCGCAGCGTCGGCTCGCGCGGTTGTCGTAGAGGAAGGCGAGCTCGGGCAGGTGGGTCCAGACGTGGCGCCAGCGGCGGGACAGGACGCTGGTGCGCGCGGCGTCGGCGGCGGCGCCGTCCGGGATGAGGAGCAGGATGGCGTGGAGGAGGTGGTCCGAGAGGCCGCTGATACGATCCGCCCCGCCGCCGACGTCGTCGCCCATGCTGCTCACTGTCGTTTCAACAGATCTAATTCTGGAATTGCTTAGCATATATGGCAGCGAAATATATATCAAAAAGTTTTCTCATCTGATTTCGGCCCGCCCGTCTTAAATTAATTAGAAGGGTGGATAAGGTGGTTAACCCATAAAATTGCATTTTAGAGAGCATTTTGCCATAAACACTTAACTTTTTCCACCCGCGCCCGACATACCCACCCCACATACCCAGTGGACCCACCTTTATTGCATCTCGAAAATAAAAAAACAAACCATCGACCTCGTGGCCCGCGGGATCTGCGGCAGGGCTCCTCGTCCTCCTCGCAAGTGGGAGGATCGGAGCTCCGTGGCTGCCAGCGGAAGCGCCGGCCGACCCTGCTCCTCCCCGAGCGCACGCACGCGTGACTGTCCCCCAAAAACTCTGACAACAACATGAATCCTAGCAACCAACAGCTCCCCGTTAGGTAGGGCATGTACAACCCACAGACGACATGTCGTCTGCAGAATCTCGAACTTAACATACAGGCAGATGTACAGACAACTCATACAACTCGCAGACAGAGAGGGTGTCTAAGGGCGTGTTTGGGAGAGCTCCAACTCGAAAAAACAGCTCCCGCAGTTGCGCATCCATGGATCTCCACCGTAGAGTAGCTCCACCGTGGAGCCGAGATTCCGACAAGTGTTTGGTACGGCTCCGCATTTTCCACCACCCCTATGACATCTAGGGCCCGCATGTCAGGAGAATAAAAAAATATTCTTTCTTCTTCCTCGATCTAGTATCGCTCCTTCCCCCGCCACACCCGGACGCCCGACTCATCGGTGAGCTCTACTCCCGGCGGCCACGGAGGCGGCGTGGGGAGGCCGGTGGCGACGCGCGAGAGGCGCGCGCGAGAGGCCGGCGGCGGCGCACGCGCGGCCTCGTCGTCACGGTCACCCGCCAAGGCTTTGCCGCTAGGCCCCGGCGGCGCGCGCGGCTAGCGGCCTCACATCCGGGCGCGCCTGACATGGGCGGCCCGCCCCCTCGCAAAGCGAGCCGTCGGCCTCGCATCCGTTGGCGGGCGAGCAGCAGGCAATCGAGGCGGCGGGCGGCCTCCTCACGCGAGCGGGCGGGTGGCGGGGGCGGTGGCCGGAGCGGCAGGTGCGCCGGCTTCCTCCTCACGTAGGCGGGCGGCGGGGCTGCTTGCTCGCCGGCGGGCGGGCCCTCTCCCTCCGCCGCCGGAGCGGCGGGCGCGGTGGCCGGAGCGGCGAGGGCGCGGCGGGCCGCCTCCTCATGCGGGCGGGCGGGCTTCCTCCTCGCGCGGCGAGCGGCGCGCTCCCTCCGCCGCCGGGAGCGGCATGGCGCGGTGGCCGGACCGGCAGGGCATGGAGGCCGGAGCAGCAGGGGGAGCTCGGGGCGAGGTCGGGCGCGGGGAGGGGGCACCTGCGGCGTTGGGGAGCAGAGTCGCGATGAAAAATTAGAACGAACCGTTTTTTCTGTGTAACCAGTGGTAGTGGTGGGTAATTTACCCCAACTCCACAAAATTTGGATTTGGTGGAGTACCTCCTCAGCTATTCCATGAAAACCATGGAGTTGGGGCCTGCTCCACCGTTTTTTGGAGCAGATCCATAGTGGAGCTGCTGGAGCTGGTTGTGTTTGGCTGACAAGTTTTGGAGCGGAGTTGGTTTTCTGGATCTGGAGCTGCGTGGAGCTCTCCCAAACACGCCCTAAGTTGTTTAATGCTTTGCATGTAGTTTAAGATCAACTACAAATGCATTTGTATATACCATTGTGTGGCTATTTGATAGAATATGTGTATCAATCATAATTAAAATAAAACATGACTCCAATAAGTTTAGAAATCATGAATATAGTTGCAGTATCTTTTATCTAATAAATTTTATTACCATCATTGGGTGGAAAAAATAAGTAAAACACAGAATATTATACAACACGTATTTGTTTATTACTCCAACAGCAGCGTCGGTGGAGCATCGAACCCATCTACTCCATTCTGCGTCAAGTCACTCTCATCCACATCGAGCTCATCTACTAGATGCCTCTCCACCCCATCTGTTAGCCACAGCCTCCTCAGCGTCTCCTTCGCCACGAACGCAACGACGGGAATGCGCCTCCTCCTAGCGGCAAGGAGCAGCGCCGCTCGCGTCTTGCAAACCACGGGGAGAATCAATGACGCGTCGCCGCGCAAGCAGCTTGCAGGGTGCAAAGGGCCGGCTCCCTAGGGAGCTATTGCGGACTTCCTCCCGACGCGCGCGCGGCGCCGCGCGGCATCGCCCCCGCCGCGAGCTCCAGGTCGTGGCGTGGCGGAGCTTGCACCAGCGGCCTCCTCTCCTACCGGGCAGTGGTGCGGCCTTCTCTCCTCCACGTCCTCTTCCTCCTCCCGCGTCGTCTGCTGTTGTCCGGCGGCCCCCAGCTCCAGTCTCGAAGCCATGGATCCAGCAGTGCGTCGAGGCCGAGTGAGGAGGCGCGGCGCGGGCGGCGCCATGGCGGCCTCCTCCTCCCGGTGGCAAGGAGAGTGCGAGGCTGGGGGAAACAGATGGCGGGAGCGACGAGTTTGGTAGGAGAGGGGCGAGCGAGGCGCACACGGGATCCGTCGGCTGGGGCAGACAACGCCTACAGTGCGCGAGATCGCGTCGCCTCCGCCTGGGAGAACAGGACGAACCCATCGACTCGTGAGACGACGGGCACCCCGTCTGTTGGCGTCGGCGGGGAGCTTTCTGCAAATTGTGCATCATACAAACGCGGGATAAAGACGCGTCGTACGTGCCCTTACCAAAACAGAGAGGAGATGACGAGTTGACGGCCAGAGGTTGAAGACGAGGGCAACTTGGTGGCGGCCTCATCCGCAGGACGCAGGCCAATAATGGTGGCGACTCCACCCCCACCCCATCCGCGCAGAGTTTGAGCAGCGAGCTGGCTCAGGTATTGGGTGGTGAACTCGAGGCATCGATGCCCGGGGTATGAGCTCTGGCGGCGAGCTCTTGGAAGGAGATGGCAGTTGACGTCGAGTGGATGGAGATGTGCTGCCACCGCTCGCCTCGTGGCCACCGCCGAGCCTGCCCCGCACCCGATGCGATGACATCGCCGAGCATGGCATGGTCTTCAACGGCGCCACCTCAACACCCCTCTTGCAACACATCTGCGGTTGCAGATTTGCGGAAACAACTGGGCAGCGGAAATGTGAGCCCCATGCGTCGGTGGAACAGTGGGGCACTAGCCATTCGGTGGAGTACTGGAGTTACCAGCAGGGGCATCAGAACACTGGCGTCACCGATCCAGATGAGCGCCCGTTCGTTTGCCTTATCGCCCACCGGCCCAGCAATACTTTTCTCTCGGAACAAACCGACCATCGGCAACCGGCCAACAATACTTTTCTCTCGTAACAAACCAAAGACCGCCCATCAACCACCGGCCAAACGAACAGACGGAGATTGGCGGCCTGCTCCATCGACAACAGCAAGGTCTTCATCACAACGAGTGTTTCATCTTGCCCATCGTTGTTCTCGCTGTCAGAGTCCAACAGTTACCAATCCATGTGAGTTCACCCCTTCCCACCCGCTCAAATTAGGGCGTGTTTGGCACTTGGCAGAGCTCCAGCTGCGAAGAAATAGCTTTAGAGCTGTAGATCCATGAAGCTCCAATGTGAAGCAGCTCCAAGTTATAGTAAGTGTTTGGTACAGCTCCAGATTTACCACCATCCATATGACATCAAGGGCCCACATGTCATTGTGACAAAAAAAGTCTTGTCCTTCCTCCTAGGTGAATCAGTGACCCGCAAACAATGGAAGGGGCAGCAAGGTGAGGCCTCGCCGGTGGGGAGCAGGGCACGACGCCCTCACCGGAGCCTTGTCGCAGAGACAGGGCGGTGACGGCAGTGCGCGGCGGCCACCGCAGCCCACGGCCCCCGCTTGCCTCGCGCCCATGGTCGTGTTCTCCGGCGGTGCTCGTCTTCGCGCCATCGCTCCTTCCGCGGGGCCGCTCCTCCGCCGCACCACGCCGTCCCTTACGTCGCGTCGGCCGAGTTCCACCACTTGTCCTTCGACGTCGCGACCTCGGCCCTCGCGTACAACCTATCCGTCGTGCTCCGGTTCGACGACGGCCCGCCGTGCGTGCACGCGCGCCACCGGTACATGGAGGTCGGGCGGCGCCATTCTACTCCCGGCCGGGAGCTCGGCGCCGCCGTGGCGTTGCCGGCATTCACGCCGAGCCGCGGCGGCGGTGCCGTCACGTTGCTCCCCCGAGAGGCGACGGTTGCGGTGAGTGGAGCCGGGTGGCGCTCGTGGCGGGGCGGGCGCTCGTGGCGAGGGCGGGCGGCGCTCGTGACCTAGAGCCTCCACGCGAGGGAGGCGAGCTCGACCCCGAGAGGCGATACCGGCGAGGTCGCAGCCCTGGTCGTCACTTGGGAAGCTCCACGTCGGGTGGCAACACCGACGAGGCTGCGGCCTAGGCCTTTGCGCTGGGGAGATCCACACCGAGGGCCGCGACGTCGACCTGCGACCTAGGGACTCCGTGCGGGGGAGCCGAGCTCGACCCCAGGAGGCGACGCCGGCGAGGCCGTGGCCTTGGGCCTCCACGCGGGGGAGCTGGGAGCTCGACACCAGGTGCCAACGATGGCGAGTCGGGGAGGAGAGTCGCGAGAAAAATAGAACGAACCGTTAATTAAGATTGGATCTAGCGCATTGCTATGCCCAACAGAGGTGCGGTTTAAAATATAATTTTGCATGCCATATATATTTGGATATGCCTTGTTAAATGGGGTTACTTCTGTTTTTGGAGCCCGTACAGAATCTGTCAGTGATGCTTCATATTTTAGATGTCATCTCAGACTAAACTACTAATCATGAATACAAATGTACTCCTTTGTTCAATACCTGATGGAAATAAGCCATTGTCACTGGAGCAATTCCAATCTTTTTTTTACTAATAACAGCACTGACCATTTGACTTATTTCTGGTATCCAATGAGGTTGGTATACACTTGGTTGATATTAGAGGGAAACATAAAGCGTCTGTATATGTATTAATGCAAGGACTAGCCTGTAGTTGTGTGGTTAAAAGATCCATACTCATATGTATAGTAAAATAAAATCATGCTTACGTTTTCCGAGCCTGGGTAACCAACGGTAATCACCGATCTTGAGTTCTGGTATATGTCCACTGCACTCATGATTGTAGTATAGTTTAGTTGCATAACAACCAATTTAATGGAGTGAGGATTAAGTATTGATTTAGTTCAGTTCTTTTATGTCAGGATTACTACATAGTTGTAAGGATTTAATCAAAATTTTAGTTCCCAAGAGCTGTCATCATGCATGTGTGTGTCTATACACACACACACACTATTCATCAACCAGCGTGTTGAATAATAGTCAACACCCTAACGGCGTGCTGCCCCTCTGTTAGTTTAGTTATGTGACCTCTCTCAATTGTGCATAAGTAAAATGATTCTAATATTTACTAGTCTATAATTTAATTGCATGGGCCAACAACATCAACACCGGAATTAATCGAGACCATGTTAATTGACGCAATTAATGTAATAATTAGTAACCTTCACCTACATGCATGCACGGGGCAACAAAGGTTATCAACATAATTAATAGAATAATTACCAATTAGCACATAGTAATGCACAGGGAGTTTGCTTTTTCCAAATTCTCGTACCGCAATCAGCATCGTTAGTCAGTTTTGAAAAATCTGTAGCTATAAATATGTATTACACCATAGGCCAACTTCTGTCGATCCAATTAAGGGTCGTCGTTGTGCCTCGTTGGTAAGGCGGTGTCCTCGACAAACTTGGCATCTGCTGTCGCATCAAATCAAGATGTGCACAAGCTTCTCTACGGCAGGTGGCAGCGATGGGCAGTGGATCGTCCAGTCTTCGTCGCTCTTCTGCTGCCTCACACCACGACTTCTTCTACTCGTAGTGCATGCCTTTCCATGCCGTGTTTTGTGCACAATTGTGTTCACCTTGTGACGAGACCCGGCCTCCCGCAACTGTCACTTCTTTTTGGTCGCGGGAAGTAAAATGAATCTCTGATTTCGTTCTCTCTATTTTTTACTCCTTTTCCCTATTTAGTAGAGCTATGTTGTTATGATACTATAGTAGAAAGCCTAAACTTTTGTAAGCTTCTTCATGAAAATGACGACGAGATGGATAAAGATGCATGCTTAATATTTATACTCCATGATCGGTCATACTGTTGTGAAGTTTAAATATCACTATCACCATTTCATTACAAAATTACTGCTCTGACATTGAAAACTACTCCAAAAATCACCGCTTTGAACAATGTTGCCAAAACCAGATATTAAATTTGAAAGAGTTTGAGAATTACTTTGAGAACTAGAGAAGTAATTTTAATACAGTAAAGCAATAAATACTCCGATTACATTTTGAAAGCTTATTAGTTTGTGTATATTTTACATGGGTCTATGTATTCAAGGTGTGCCCATTATATTTTATTGCACATATATTTAATATTGTTCATATTAAATGTATTCAGTGTTATCTTTAATCGATTATTTCTTGTAATCATACCGTGAAACTATGGAAGGTAAGTCTTCATGAAGTTCACGCGAGAAGAGCACATCCACGGACTATGCAAAATGGCTAGAGGATTGGTTCCATTCAATTTCATTGCAGCAAAACCTAGCCCGAACTCACCAATCACAAGGCTAACGCCTTAGCGATCGATCTGGGGGAAACACACGTTAAAGTGGAGCCTTAATGACATTGGGAGACAATTTTTACCACTTTAGAAAAAATGGAGTAATTTTGTGATTTGCCGGAGAGGCAAGCACCAACGATCCTTAATCAAGGGTGAGATTAGGCACACCAATAAGCACTAATTAATTATAAAAATGGAGTAATTACTATCAGTTGAGGAGTTCACCGAGGTTCCGTTCAAGGTGCTTCAAGTCCTTCACCAGGGGGGATTAAAAAGGGTAAATACCATCCAATGAGGAACTCGCTGCGGTTAAGGTGCTATCACGAATATCACGGCTATGACAAGCAAAATTGATTCATGTTGATTACAGTTGTAGGATTGATGAGCTGGCTAATCAACCTCTCAGTACCCTGAGATTTAGGTTTGGTACACCTCACTTTTTGCGGTTGAAGCCACCTCACGTTTGTTTTTTACAGTGGTGTGAGATCACGGGAGAGCTTTGGAGAAAAGGCCATGCTGCACGAACAATTTGCCGCAGTTGAAAACGGAGTAATTATGTGTTTATTGGAGCTCCGGTCGTAGCGGTCCTATCAATTGAAAATTAATCTTTATATTTGGAGGAAAAAAGATACTCCTATACTAAAAATACTCCCAAGGTCTATTGATAGTCGCCTCTTTTTGAAAATGCATTTATTGTTTGGTGGAATCTTTTCTTTCAATTTGGCATGCATGCTGGTTGTTTCTTCTTTCTCAAAGTCCACGCATGCATGTTTTAACAATGCCTTAAAGCATCCACACATTCCTTTATGTTACCATATTACTTCTTTGAGCAATAAAAATGTCACCTGATACTAGTAATTACTATTGTATACGTCCATAAATTAAGAACATGAGTATACACCAAATGACAACAACTACTAGTATGCGGACTAATATTCATGCCATGCGTGTACCAAACAAAAAGTGTCTGACTACTAGTAGTATGTCCTAAAAATACTAGTATGCGTAGAACTGGTCCAGCATGCATGCAAGTGTAATTAATAGGGACATGAAATGTTTTACTGAGTCCATGCATGCAGTCTTACACAGGTGGATGCGCAACCTGCGGTCCCAATCACCCCGAAATCAATGTTAATTAAGGTTCAACAAGCAAACATGGAAAACGAAAAACATTCAAAACGAGTAGAGCAATAAAAGCATGACTATTTTTTACTACCGCGGTATCAAAATGAGATAACTGTTAGATTTTTCGTTATATGCTCGCCGGAGTTCTCGAGACAAGCGTAGCGACGACCATAGTACGAGGTAGAATTCCAAGCACGACATCCATGTGGCACCTACATGAAATATGCTTCACACCAACAGCGTTGTCGATTGGAACTGGTGAGTAAAATGGATGCATCATGGAGTAAATATTCGATTCTTACTTCCCGGAACTAAAACAGAGTAAACTTTCGTCATTAACAAAGGTCATCATTGCTCCGTCTGGGGCAAACGGCAGGTGCTGGATATTATTCACCACACAGCGTGGTGAATATCCATGTCCTATATATATATATTTGTAAGTTCTGTCTACATATAGACATTCCCCGATCATATTTGTTTCTATAGATTAAAAGCTATTAGATTATGTGTCAATTATGAATCTCATAATTCAAATCTATTTTTATGTGAAATTGTAGAATTAGTCACTGCAGCTACTGAAACTGATGGTGTACTTTTGTGTCAGTTCCTCGTGCTACAAACAATTGGTATGCTGCAGCATACTTTGCCGTAAGCTACTACTTCCAATTTGTTGATATTCCTCTTAAGAATTGGGCATTGTGTACATATATTTGAATCTGGTTGTTGTTTTGTCAGTTCAATTTGGTCTATGTAATTCGGAGAAGTTGTTCGTTTCATCAGGTTAGAGCATCTCCAAGAGTTTGCCAAATTTTACTTGGCAAATCTTGTGTTTTGCCAACTTCTAAAAAGATACGCCAAGTAAAAAAAATAGTTCATCTCCAACAGTTTGGCATAATTCACTTGCCAAATCCAGATCTAATTTACATCAGGAATTCTGAGAGAAACAAAATTTTATTTGTGCCCTTCCACCTCTTGAAAAACTTACATCAGGAATCCTTCTCTGTTCTTTATTTCTTTTTTCACCCTCTCACCTAGAGCGAAACGCCGATGGCAACCACGATCCGCGCGTGCATATATACGCGTGGGGAGGTGAGTTTTGCCAAGTTTCTATTTTTGCCAAGTTGATTTGCCAAACTGTTGGAGACCAATTTTTCTTATTTTACCAAAATTAGATGGATGCCAAGTTTGCCAGTCTGTTGGAGTTCCTCTTACAAGTTAGCGAGGGATGGTGGAGAGTTGTTGCTGAAACTACAATGAGACAGTGGATGCCATCAATGAGGAGTTCACTGCACCCATTCCTGCACGAACTGGCCAAGCTCTCTTTCCTCCGTTACTTGAGGCTAAGGACTGAATTGTTTGTTTTTTCGATGAAGGCCTATGATTTTGGTGCATTATTGCTGCAAAATGGAGAACATTATAGAATTTTGGAAGGATATAGGGATCCATAGTGCTAACTATCTCTCACTAATATTATATTTGCCTGCCAATAATTGCTTTTGAACATATGCTTGCAGCATGTTTAAAAAGTCATAGAGTTTTACTCCATTAATTGTGCATTTAGTTGATGTAGATGCATGTAAACCCTCACAAGATACTAATTTTTCCATATGTAGTCTTCATAGAAGAATATTGATTACTTTATGTGAACTAAACACAAGATCCATACTTTCTAGCATATTATTATTTATGTCATTATTTGCGTCCGAGAAGAGAGGATTCAAAAGCTGCCAGCCAAAAGGGTAAATGAATTTCTTTAAAAGACATCTGCACTTCTCTTTGTTTTCAGAGATAAATTATTGAGCATGTCTCTTTGTTTTTTCAGATTATTTCAGATTATGTATATGAGCAATGTGGTTCTACATATGGGACATGGATTCATGGATACAATGCTCCTGCATATTCAATTAATAACTATTATTGTCCATTTGGCATTGCAGTTTATAATAACATCGTTTTCTTTATTTATTTATTTATTTATTTATTTAGATGTGGTTACAAATGATCGACAATAGTAAATTGAAGGGAATTCTATTCAATTTGAACTTACTAAAGTTGTTTAACTAAATTTCCAGTTATCGTACTATGTTAAAACTTTATAGCTCACTTTTCGAGTTTTCACTTTCACTCAATACTTCGGTGATAAGTTCAATTTCGGGGCAAGAGGGCGGAGCGGGGGTGAACACAACAGGGTTGTGTCATTCGTGGGCTACGCCACCGCAAGATTGTTGTTGGGAGTTCACGTGCTCCTAGGATGAGATTGTTACCTGTGATAATAACATTATTGTGGTATGAGATTATACTTCTTTGTTGTTCGCCTTGTTGGGTTGGTTGGTGTTGATTAATTGTGAAAGAAAAATACCACTAGTTGGTTGGTGCTGATTTAATTTGAGAGAAAAACATTATTGACTTGTGGCTGTAAGCCATACGAACAAAATAGATATACCCATGTACCTTATTCAACAATGTATATATTCTTATTATTTTATTATGTATTTGTAATAATTGTGGTTTTTTACACACGTGCACTTTACTATTATATATTTCCGATTCGACAGCGTGCAGCAAAACACCAACTCCTAGTCGAAGGCGTCAATCCGAGGAAGCGAAGCGCCGCCATCGTATCTGAGGAAGCGAAGCGGCGGCAAAAGCTTCGAGCCGGTGGCGTGGTGGGAGCTGGCGCAGAAGCAGCTTCCTGAAGCCCCGCGGTTGAGCAGAACACGCACCAAAGGTTTTGTTGGCGCCCTCGAATCCGCCGCAGTCACCTCCGATCCCAGCCGCAACCCATTCGCCAACCAACGACTTGCTTGGGAACATGATCGAGATGCGCAAGCAGCGGCACAAGTCCGGAAGGGACGCCTACGCCAAGCGACAAGCGCCCAAGATTTTGGTGTTCTCCAGCACGCTAACGACTGCCACGTAAGACAAAATCGCTGACGTGGACACAAACGGCAGCCGGCTGACTTTTGTATGTGCCCACTGAGTGGAAAGAGGAGGTGGATGCCGTTGGCGGGGCCAGCCCATAAGACGAGTGTCTAAAGTTAGAGCTGCTAGTGAGGTGGGTGCAAAAGAGTTATTTGGGGCGGGTGCTGATATGGGGATAATGTGAGAGGGTGCTAGTGGGGTTTGATGCTTGCGGGTTGGGGCGGGTTGGGTATCCGTACATGCGGGGTTGGGTGCGGGTGGGAATGAATTGTCACCCGGGTGGGTTGACTCCCGCGGGCGCCTCAACCGGCTCTGCTCGGCCGGCTACGCTGCCGCCGCGCGCTTTGTTCCCGTGCCTCGTCGGCGGTAGCCTTCTCCGCCATCATAGCCGCAGCCGCTCCCCGGGCCTCCTCCTTGAGCCTCGTTGCCGCGAGGAGAATGCCGGGTCTCGCGGCTCCCACGCGGCGGCATGAGCCGCAGCTCCCGCAGGGAAGAAGTTCGTGCGCACGACATCGGAGGTGACAACGATGCCGGGTTGAACCGGTGGTGGAACGCCGCGGCGGCGACCGTGTAGCTCGCCATCGCCGGGCCGGCAGTCGTCCACGCCACGGGGCTTACCCCGAGGTCGCCGCTAGGCGAGCTCGCGGCCGGACGCCGTCCGCGCGCCTCGGCTCCCTCGCGCCGCCTCCCTCGCCGGTCCCCATGCGTTGCTCTTGCTCGGGCCGCCCACCGCCAACTAGTGGCACCAAATCACCACAAATACATAAATTATATTACACCGATGCGAGATAGATACAAGCAAAATCGAAGCAATCAAGATATATCCGTTAGTAGGAAGGAGCCAACCGCCGGGCACCGGCCGCAAGCTCGCAAGTCCGTCGGCGGGGAGGTCCGGCGAGCAAGGCTATTCGGCCGACGCCCTCGGCTCACCACCGATTTAACCACCGGCATGGAGCACAACCCCAATCAAATCACCTCATCGGACCGTAGCAAATCCAATTGGGGTCGGCGAATAGCCCCGCACGGCGTTGCGCGTGGAACAAAGGAGCCACCGGGAGGATGGGAAGGTGGAGGTGGGGAAAGAATGGTGGAAATGGAGGGCGCGCCTACTAACATGAGCACCGCGGGTAGCCGGGGAGGAGTGGGGCTGCGAGGCTTGGATCGCCCCCGACCACCTCGCCCGACCCGAAGTCAAGCCGCCTCCGCCCGCTTCCCGCGAACGGCGAGCGCGAGCGGGGCAAGTCCGGACGGCCACCGGGTAGACTCCGGCGGCGGTACCCGCTCAAACGGGGCAGGGCGGGACGGGGTGGGTTGACTAACCCGCCGGCGTGTCTTTATATGTGGGTAGGGGCGGGTTAATCTCCATTAGGAGGGCCGAAGTATTAAAGTTCACAACAATGCTTTAATAAATTTTCTTTCAGTTTTCCAATCATTCCAATTAAATTTATCAAGTAGTTTTGTCTAGCTGCTTCAACTTGAAATGCAATCAGCCTGACGAAACAAATCAAAAAAAATCAAATAAGACATCGGTGGGAAACCCCAACAATTCTAACCCTTTTGTCTACACAACTCCGAAACCATTCCTCTTGTCGTCTGCTTCATCAATCTATTTGTATAAATTTGAAGAATAATTATGAAAATCATAAAATTAAGCTGACACAGTTTTTATTAAGAGAAGGGAACCGAATCTCGACTTAGGAAATCCTCGAAACCCGCCGTGTTCACAGCGAGGGAATTTTTTTAAACTAGTCTCGTAAATTTGCCCCAACAAGACACCGAACCAAGTAGACTAGAGTACCTTTGGTGTGTGTCTCTTTGTGTAACTTGTATGTTTAGATTCATAGAAAAAATATATAAACCTAAAAAATAGGAGTATTTAACTAAAATATATTATTTTATTGTTTTAGGGTGATCGTCCTCGCAAGATATCGGGGTGCCCGTGCGCGGGGCTGGATCATGGCGGGGTTTTTTTTTACCGTTGGGTACCGCGCGGTATACCGCGGTTACCGCACGGTACCCGGCGGTAGAACCCCCCAATTCAAATTTGAATTTAAATTCAAAAAAAATGAAAAAATCAATAAAAATCACCAAAAAATAGTTCATGATTTGTAGAGTCTTATGGTGTCGAATGTTTTCAAATTTGAGCGCATTTGGTATTTATTTGGAGCTTTAGAAGTTGGAACAAAAAAGAAAAAGAAAAAAAAATGGCCGGCCCGTTAAGGCCCATGAAGCCCAACCGACGGTTTAACCCTACCTAGCCCCAACACCGTTGCCCCGCGAGCCTCCCGGACGCCTCCCGCACCCGACCGCGGCCCTCCCCTTCGCGTCCGCCGCCGCCGCCGCCGCTACCGCGCGCGCCGCCGGCGGCTTATCGCGCCCGGCCGCGGTTTACCGCGCGGTAGCGGCGGTAAGCGCGCGCGGGCGGCGGATCCACGCCCTACCGCGCGGGCGGCGCGGTTAGCCGCTCGGTTAGCGCGGTATACCGCGGCGACGCCTCGGTATACCGCGGTTAGGTATGTATTTTTTTTTTTTGCTTTTGAGTACATTAAGGCTTAGGAATTGTGTTAGGAGCTAGGATTTGAGTTAGGATTTAGGTTTTCTTTGGTTTAGGATTTTTGCTAGGGTTAAGGATGTGAGTTAGAGGTAGAAATAGAATTGTTGTTTTAGGTAGACATGGAATTGTTGGTTTAGCTTTTAGGTTTAGGAGTATAATTTGTGGCATGATCATGATGTAGGATTTGTGTAAATCCAATTTTAGTTAGGATTTGTTTCGGAATTAGGTACATTTTCATTAGGTATAATTTTAAGGAAGTGTTTTGTAATTTAGTTTGTGTTGGCATTTATGCGGGTAGAAAATGTCGGGGAGACCTAAAGACCCCGTATGGGAACATGGTGTAAATCTAGCTCCTGGATGGCGATGCAATCACCGTGGTATGCGTGAAAAGTGGTGGAGGTTCAACTAGGTTGAAACAACATTTGGCCGCGCGCGGATCATCGGTGCTCCATTGCAACAACGTTCCACCGGACGTGCGGGAGTACTTTCGGTGGGATCTTGATAGGACGAAGAAGGCAACTAATGAACGCGCTCGACGAGAGGTTGGCACGGGAGGATGCGGCGGCGGCGGGTAACAATCCCGCCGGAGGATATGATGAGGAGGCTCGGATCCGGGATGCAATTAACTTGTCGAGAGCGAAGCGAGTTCCGACATGGGTGTATGAATGGGAAGACCCCGATTTTTACAACTTGTTAGTCGGTGAGTGGCGGACGACGGCGGCGTGGACGGGCCTAACTTGGCAACAAGACAAGGGTGAGTTGCTTAGGACGAGAGGCTTGAATGTCATGTCCATCGCCGAGTACCACTCTGCGACCCGGCCTAGGGATCTTTCCTTTCTACCATTGAACTTGTGTTGTATGAACTATTTGTATGAATTATTTGTATGAACTATTTGTGTTTGAACTTGTATTTGAACTATTTCTCGTTTGAACTATCAACTCACTTATGCACGGCTAGTATTATTGTGTTTGGTGTAGTATTTCTATGTATAACTATAAATCATTGTTTGGGGGTGCTATTTAACACTAATTTGTGCCAACACCATGCCAAAATTTTCATTTATTCGAAGCCGGGAGGTCTTTTTTTCTCCAGCGGTATAAATAGTTTATACCGCGGTAAAAATAGTTTATACCGCGGTAAAAACTATTTATACCGCGGTATACCGTTTGTAACCGTTTGAACTAGCAGTAAGAATCGGTTTTGGTTTGAAATTTGAATTCACGCGGTAATTAGCGGTATACCACGGTATACCGCGGTATATACCGTTACCGCTACCCGGCGGTAAAAACGGGTCGGTAAAAAAAACCCTGGATCATGGAGAAAACTGCAAGACAAACAACATTGTGTTGCATTCACTTGAAGAAGTATGAGTAAAGGGTAGCGGAGAACCACAAAGTTGCACTCGTGAGAACATTGTGCAAAAGCCATAAGACAATAGCTACTTGCTAGCATCGCAAGCTCCTAGCACCGACACACTAGAGAGGGCCTCCACTGCGGCTGATCACGGGAATGAACCAACTGTTGCGTTGTGAGGAAGGAGAATTCAGCGATGCAATTGGAGCTGGAGTTGCTGGTCACAAAAACGCACGGATGATCACCGCATGCCACCATCTCCACCGTCGTCATCGCCCTTTCATTTAGCGGTAGCCAGAGTATAATGATTTTTTTAAAAAAATATTCAGAATTGTAAAATCATAAAATAACATTAAAATAAAAATGTCCTGCATCCCTCACACAGGAAGTGTCGGTGTTTACACTCAACAACTTACCAAGTGGGTAGCCGAGGTAGACAATTGTGAGGCTCGGCAAGATCCGGACTCGAAGGTGATACACGAAACACACAAATTAAACAGTTCGAACCGCAATGTGCGTACTAAGCTACGTCCCGTAATGACATGTGTAACTTGATTGATTACGTGATTGTAGTAGGGTTTCATAGCCTAGGGGCAAGCTTACAAGCCGGTTTGATACATGAGTACTAGTTGAGTACGACTAAAAGAAGGTTATTGTCGGTTACAATATGTGATTTACTATTCTAGTCATGTACTTGTCATGTAGACACGTCGTCTTGTACCGTGGTCCACGTGTATAAGTAGTCTCGGTCATATGTTTTTTTAAGATGTGCATAGCACGTTTTTCATTAAGAAGAGGAGAAAAGTCCGGATACATAGTCATCACGGAACAAAGGGGGAAAGAAGGAAAGCACAAAGCACAAAAACAAGACTAAAAAACCAATCTACGACGACCAAGCGAGCCAATCCCCACACGGCCCCGCTCGAGCCAACCTCCGAGCTTCCTCCAAAATACGTGGCGCCGGCCGACACCGGGCCGGAGCGCTACTCTCTCATGAACATGCGGGTTCCTCTCTTTCCATAACGACCGGACGACTAGAATGGCCGGAGAGTCGACGCCTTTACGCCGGGACTTGTGAACCCGCTTCCCGACGGCTAACCACCAATCAAAGTATGGCAACTCCTCCCGAGGTGTCGGTGATCGAGGCCGTAGTAATGCAATACACTAAGCCATGTTTCCCGGCTATGGACACACCCAAGAAGTAGGTGGTCCAAAGTTTTGACCTCCTGTGCACATAGTGCACATGTATCCGAATCACGCAGCCCATGCCGGCGTAGCCTGCTCGAAGTCCAGCAACGACCGTGAAGCACAAGCCAGCCAAAGTAATGACACCGGCCGGGGGCCTTCACTTTTCAAATGCGATCAACACCAGCTAGCGAGGTTCTTCCCAAAAACAGCGCTCGGTATGCTGAACTCGAGGAGAATTCCCTGTTAGATGACCATTTCCAGATGAATCTATCGGGCTCATCCGACAAGTGGATGTTCTGCAGGTAATCCCAAAGACGGAGGTATTGAACGACCATGGGTACAGTGCGAGCGAAGGTTATGTCCCGAATCCAACGACGACCGGAAAGCGCATCCCGCACAGAACGAGACTTTCTAATCCTAGGTGGAACCGCGTTCCAAGGTCACGGGATAATTGAAGGATGGAGCACCCATTGAGCCATCGATCCGACCAAAACAAGGCACGTGAGCCATCCCCTACTTGCACTGTAACCGACGCTTCAAACAAAGCTTGAGCCGACCGATCAGCCCTGAAAAAGTACCCCGACCAAGTCTTGTCGGAGTCCACCCTGTCTAGCCACGCCAACCGTAACACCCGCGTTTTTAGCTCCTAATAAATCACCTAATAAATCACGCGTGTTTTCAAAACTTTCCCGCCGAGCTCATTCGAAACCCCGGTCACCGTCTCCCTCTCTCACCCTCGGCGCGCGTGCCGCGAATCCCGCCGGCACCGCCCGCACTCGAGCCGCACCCACGCGTGCCACCCCGGCCGCCACGGTCGGCCACCGTGCGGGAATCCCGCGCACGCCGCGGTCCGGTCGGCCGATCCGCCTCGCCATCACCGTCGTCCCGAAAATCACGCCGACACACAAAAAACCGTAAAACCCACAAAACCCTCCCTCTAAATTCCCTAGAAATTCTTTTAATTTTTCTAAAATTCTTTCCAATTTCCTTTCCCATTTTCCTATTTCTCTTCTCCTCCTATTTCTCTTTTCTTTTCTTTCTTCCTCTTTTTTTCCTTTTCTTCTTTTCTTTTCTCCCTTTCTTCTTTTCCCCTCCCCTCCTTCCTCCCGCGGCCGGCCGCGCGTGACCCCCCGACACCCCGCGCCCGCGCCGGCTCCCGGCGGCCGGCGCGCGCGCCCTCTCCACACGCCACCTCGGCCCGCGCTCGCCGCGCCCCGGCCTCTCCTCCTCCTTTGCTCGAGCAAGGGCCCGCGACGAGACCCTTCCCCGACGCCCGACAGCCCACCACGGCGCCGCCCGAACCGTCGCCTCCGCCAAACACCGCCGCCGCGACCCGCCGCCCCCCGCCACCGCCGCGTCCGGGGGCCGACCCGTCCCCATCCCACCGCGCCGCATTTATCGCCCGCCACGAATCTCGGCCGGGGCCTCGCCGGTGAGTCAACGGCGGGATATTTTTCTCCCCCCACCGCCATTGCCCGAAGCTCCTAGAGCTCGAAGCCGCCCGAGTTACCGCCTTCCCCGCGCCTATAAATAGGGGGCGGCGGGTCCCTCACCCCACCTCGCATCGCCATAAGCCGAGCTCCCCTTCCCTAGACCCCCGAACACCGCCCCCCAAGCTCGCCGCCTCCGGTCCGCCGCCGCCGTAGACCCGCCTCCACGCGCCACCACCGGCCAAGGTAGGTAGAGGAATCGATTCCCCGTGAAGCCCTCGTCATTTTGCCCCACCGCCCGTCCGCCGCCGTGGCCGGTTCGGCGGCGATTGGCGCCGGCCGGCCGCCCCCCCACGCGGCCTCCTCCCTCCCTCTCGTTCGATACGAGGGGGAGGAAGAAGAAGGGCATTTTGCCCAAAACCCCCCCCGCCTCTTTTCCTTTTTCCCCCAAAGCCCCTTGTCCCTATTCCCTCTCTCTCCCTTTCCTTTCATTTAGCCCCTACCCTTCAAGCAATTCCACCAAAACCCCCCGCCCTTTACAAATAAATCCCTAAGGCTATTATAGTTAAACCCCGTTAGATTTAAATATTACAATTGGGTCCTTTTCTTTTATAATAAAATACTAACGGCCCCTAATTAACCCTAAACACCTTCTTTAACCCGTCATTTCATGTGCGATTTTAATCCAAATCGCGCCCAACTTTCCTCACACCCGTACGGTATACCGCCACCCATCCTTCACCCAAAACCCACTACCTAATATTTATTTCCCCATTTTATTTAATTACCTTCCGCGAGCTCAGCGGAGAAATTGTGTATGCTTATATTGATTGCTTGCTTGCCTGTGTGTGCGCTATAGCCGACGGAGTAGACGAAGGAAGGTACCCCGAGCCGGAGATCAGAGCCGACTACTGCGAGCAGGAGCCCGAGATCCCGAACGCCGAGCCAGCACTCCCCGAAGACTTCGAAGACGGCAAGTTCAATCTCATCCTTTGATGCATGCTTTGGTCCTAGTTTTATAAATATAACCCTATACCCGTCTTATAAATTGCATATTGTTTTACTGCAAAAACATGGTAGGATAGCCACCCTTGATTGCTATGATTGAACCTTGTTTTGGCCTAAATGAGTGCTTTAAAAATGTGTGGGTGCTTTCGCAGTGTGTGAGTGCTTTAAAAATGGAAATGGGATATGTTTGGAAAATGAGTAAAGAACTGGGTAGACGGGATGGACGTGTGTGTGTGTCGGGAGTATGGGTGAGCTCGTACTCGTGTGGTTGAGCATGTTGGGAGTTGTCCATCTTGTCAATTAAGGACCGGGTTGCGTGACATCTCACCTGACCCAAATCATCGTACAACCACTCGACCGTTGTATGTGGCAACGGCTTAGCATAAACCCCACTAGTTAATCTACTTGCCATCCGGGTGTGCGGGTGAGCGGCGGGGAGACCAAGGAGTAGGGGTACGCTCGTGTGAGGTACGCCCCGGTTATGTGGGATAACCCCTTGGTTGCTTCCGTGGTGGCTCGTAGCGTTAGCTAAGGTGGGTAATGGCTTTGATAGGATCCGTACCGCACTAAGGTGTCCGTGTGACGGTACCCTACTTGTGGGTAAAGATGTACAACCTCTGCAGAGTGTCAAACCTATTCGAATAGCCGTGTCCACGATATTGGACGAGTCACGGTGTGGTCACAAAAACTAGTGTTTGGTTTGGGATGTTTTCTGGTGTGAGTTGTTTTCCGGGTGAAGTGTGTGGCTGTGTGCACGAGCTATGCGGACGGGGAGTCCGTAGTTCTACGGTGGTTTTCCTAAAACAATTAAGTCACTTGGGTTATAAAAATGATTTGCGAAAACCTTTTTGAAATGAACCCCGCATGAGTGAGTTTGAAAAATGAACCTTAACCTCGATCCTTGATATACTCTATGCATGATCCTGCTTATAAGCCCCTCCGTGGGTGGGGTTGGATTTGCCGAGTACGTATGTGCTCACCCTTGTTTTACTAACTATTTTCGCAGGAGGATCCCGACTACATTCCCGAAGACGTCGAGTAGGTCGCTGCCCTACACCCAACCGTGCTCGTGTACCCGTGGCCTCCACGAGAGCTTCCATGGTGTGGTACTCGGTGAGGCTTTGGAAGCCTTTGCTATCGTAGTGTGGTCGTTAGCGTTTGTGTTGTTCCTTGTAGCGTTGGCACTTCCGTGCCCTCTCGTTACGCCGTGATGTAAAAGATCGATCCACCTATTGTAATAAATGTGTTACCAGCCTCCCCGGGACCGGTATTTTTGTCACATTTAGTCGCCTATGATGAGGGGACGCTTCGGTGGTATCGGAGCCGTAGGTTGGCCGTAGGATGCGACCCCTAGGATACGAGACCTTTTTTGGCCCTCTCTAACCTATTCTTCGCCGTGCTCATCTTTTCCCAAATCCTTACCCCGATCCTTGCCTCGATTCCGGATGGCTAACCCCGAATGGAACGGAGGGAGTCCGCCCCGTCCGGCCCGGGCCTCCTAACCCGTCGCTACTCGGCTTAGAGCGCGTCGGAGTAAGGGATCCGCCGGAGTTCGTCTATCGGGAGTACGAACGCCGCGGCACCCTTCGGTGTAAGGTGCCGATCTTTGTGGGAAGAAGCATGCTCTACCCCGACATAGAACCTTGGTTCGTCTCCGCCACCGGGTTTCGCTTCGCCGACACCTACCCGAAGGCCGCTCGAAAGGCCTCGCGACGTCTACGAGTGGTTTATAGGCGGCACCTCGGAAGGACTCCAATGGGATTTTCCCCACCCTCCGGAGGAAGAGGACGCTCGTGGATTGATCGCATGAGAGGACTAGAACGAGAAGAAGAAGACCTAGAAGAGGCGCGTTTCCCACCCGTCCATCTACCTCAATGGCCTAGACCACCTCTACCAGGGAGCAAGCCCAACAACCGGAGCAACAGATTGACGGAGCGGAAAGAGCGGAGCAAAGGATAGAGCTGGAAAGGATAAAGACAACCATAGCAGAAGTTGAATTACGCAACACAAAGCGAGAGTACCTTAGGGAAAGGGAACGCACTCTATTAGCCAATAAAGCCCTATGGGATGAAGTAAAGGAACGTAGAAGGAGAGAGGAAGAAGGCGGATTGGAGGAGGATGAACCCGAAGAAACCCATTGGGACAAAGGGACCCAGACCGAGAACGAGATACTGGAGCAAGACCTCCCGCCAAAGAAGCGTCGCATCCAGCTGGAGGAAGAATCACCATAAAGATAAGACTAGGATGTTTAGGCTAGAGCTGTGTTCTAGTAATAATAAGTGTACCCCGAAGAGTGTACCCCAACCTTGTTACTGAATAAAGTTATCTACCTCTTGTACCCCAGCACAACCTGTTCAACTCTACCTTTGTTTTCAGATGGCGGAAGATGGATGGACCCAAGGCGTGTGCCAGGAGGAGCCTGGTTTTGCTCGCCTTCTCATCAACTCCCTGGAGCACCTCGGTATCACTGAGCGCCCTAGGTACTACGAGCGAGAGTACGAGCAACTCGGCACTCTTCGCTATAGGGTGGTCCTCTCCGTCGCTAGAAGCAACCTGCCACACCAACATCGAGCCGTGGCGCATGACCGCCACGGGATTTTGACACCGAGACACCTATCCTTTGGCCCTCGGAAAAAGCCCTCTCGCTACCCGTGTGCCGGATCTATGAGGAACACCTCGTCCCCACACCAATGAGGTACTTTCCTCCCGCCATCGAACCCCGAGTTTGGCGTGCCCGCATGAGAAACCCGGAATGACGCCGCCACCAAGAAGACTTGTTGTACCACGTAGTCGCCTACCTTGTCTCCCCGGATAAGCTCTTCGATGACCAAGCCAAGCACTTGAGGGAGCAAATCGGTCGGGTCGAGCAAGCGGAAGTCACGATAAGGATGCACCAAGTCCGAGTGGCTCAAGCCGAAGCAAGGACCGCAACCGCCATAAGCGGTGAAGTCGTTGCCCGGAAAGCCTCACGCGAATCCAGGACCAACACATGCGGGAATGGACCAACAACAGAACACCCGTTACGGCCATTGGAGAAGCTCAAGTCCCGCTTGGAACACCCCTTGTAGGATGGGGAGGAACTATCGAAGTTCCACCAGCACCACCGCAGTCACCGAACCCCCGACGACGACCGCCGAAGCCGCAACACGGTCCCGGAAAATGGAAACCCCGAGGGCGAGAATGACGACGAGCTGCTCATTCCGCTGGAAGAGCACTCAACCCCGGAAGATGGCTCTCCTCGCGAGTAGCATACCCTAGTGACCCTGACCCAGGGAATGAAGCCGTACTGGTCCAAGTCGTACCCTTAGTTCTTGTCGCACTGAGTCGTGTAGTGTGTCCGCGTAGTGTCAGTCACGTAGTCGGGATGTATCCTTCTCACTGGTTTGTAATAAAAACTTGTGGGTGCTTGCTTATTTGCTATGTACTTGTTGTGTGCTTGCCGGCAGGGAGTAGACCTCGCCCTTTTCAAAAAGAAATCCGATATAATCCACTTAAATATCACATAAAAGCTAGATCTCTTAGAAAACCCGCTCCTTTACGGATGGTTTCCGGGCGCCCGTCGGGACCCACCAAGGCTCCGCCGATTGGACGCCGAAGGATCGCAAGCCGATCGGAGGGAGCGTCTTAACGACCGGGAAGTAAACCAAGATGAAGATGGAGGAGAGAACATTGTCCTCGCCGCCGCCACCCCCTCCCATTGACTTGGCACAAGTTTTGGCCAATCAGACTGTCCTGATGAAGGCCATTTTCAACGCCGTCAACCGCCCAAGACCCCGAGTTCGGGGCATGAACGAGAAGCTGATAGAGTTCCTCAGGCCGAAGCCACCCACTTTTGGCGGGTCGGTGAATCCTCTGGATGCTGATGACTGGCTGAGAGCCATTCTGAGGGAGCTAGAGCCCTTCAACTGTGAGGACCGCGACAAGGTTCTCCTGGCAGCTCACCAGCTCACCGGACGACCTTAGCCTCGGTGGGAGAATTATCGCGCAGCTGACCCAAGGATCCCTCCGCCATCACCTCGGGATGAATTCGTGGAAGAGTTCTCACGCCGCTACCACATCCCGAAGCCACACCGAAGCGAAAGGCGGATGAGTTCCGTGAACTCCGCCAAGGCAACATGTCCGTGGAAGAGTACACGTACCGCTTCATAGAGCCGGCTCGCTATGCCCCCGAGGAAGTGGACAAAGATTCCAAGAAACGGAAATGTTCAAGAAGGGATCGACTCCGAACCGAGGACCCCGCTTACCCCTCGCATCTACCCGACTTCAACACCTCATGAACATGGCCATACTCACGAAAGAGCGAGGGAAGAAGAGAAGAAGGAGAACAAGCGCAAGTTTATGGAGCACAAGGCCAAACAAGAAGAGCAATCCCGGAGGCCGAGAAACTTTGGACACCCCATGTCCGGGTTCCAAGCTCCCATGCGGTCGATGAACCCGGTCCCAAGCCACGGGCTCGCAAGGCCCCGGAACCCGGTTCAAGTCCTACAACAACCAAAGTGCCATGAAGCCCCCACGAACAACACCGACCGGATCACCGCCAACAACAACAACGGCTCCCGAGTGTGTTTCAACCGACGCGAAACCGACACTTCATCGCCACCGCCCGTATGCCAAAAAGGCGACCACTACCACCTACCCCAACTCGGTGAACGGCCAAGGCCACTCGTGTCCGGAGCCAACCGCATGCCGTGCACGAGCAACAACAACTTCGACAACAACAACAAGAACCGAAGAAATGAGGCAGCCCCAACGGCCGTATGGACGAGCCCGAGTCAACCACATCAATGCACGGAGGCGCGGAAGCACAAGGCGTAGTGTTCGGTGAGTTCCCGGTCGCCTCGCTCTTGGCTACCATATTGTTTGATTCGGGAGCATCGCACTTGTTCATATCCTCAAGTTTTGTGGAAAAACATAGCATACCCACAGTACTACTAAAAGCACCCCTATTAACTCGAACGCCCGGAGGTGACATCAAGTGTCAATTGGGATGCCCCCGGGTAAGGATCATTTTAAGTGGGGTAGAATTCTTAGCGGACTCGGTAGTACCGAAGTCCAAGGGAATAGATGTGATCCTTGGGATGGATTGGTTAAACCAACACCATGGCCTTATAAGTTGCGCTGATAAAATAGTGCACCTAACCAACCCAGATGGAATACAAGTGACCTACCACACCCGAGGACACAGGCCAGACATAATGGTTTTCAACATGGAAGCCAAGTCCATAGAGAATGTCCCAGTAGTGCGAGAATACCCAGATGTGTTCCCCGAAGAACTTCCCGGAATGCCACTAGATAGGGATATAGAGTTCGTCATCGACCTTATTCCCGGAACCTCTCCCATAGCCAAGAGACCCTATAGGATGGCAGCCCCGAGTTGGCAGAGTTGAAGAAGCGCTAGGAGAACTCCGGCGAAGTGGGTTCATCGACCGAGCTCATCACCATGGGGAGGCCCAATGCTTTTCGTGGAAAAGAAGGATAAGAGCATGAGGATGTGCGTGGACTATCGCTCGCCGAACGAAGTCACTATCAAAAACAAGTACCCTCTCCCCGAATAGATGATCTATTAGACCAACTTTGAAAGGAGCCAAGTATTTTTCAAAGGTGGATCTAAGGTCGTGGTACCACCAACTCAAGATTAAGGAAAGTGACATCCCCAAGACCGCCTTTGTCACCCGTTACGGGCGGTATAAGTTCACCGTGATGTCCTTTGGACTCACCAATGCACCAACATATTTTATGAACCTCATGAATAAGGTGTTCATGGAAGAGCCGGGACAAGTTTGTCGTAGTCTTCATTGACGACACACTTGTTTACTCCAAGAGCGTGGAGGAACATGAGCAAGCATCTTCGAGTAGTGCTCGGGGAAATTGAGGGCGCACAAGCCGTACGCCAAGTTCGCAAGTGTGAGTTTTGGCTGGAGAAAATATCTTTCCTTGGGTATATTCGACCGCAGTATGAGTAGCAAGAGACCCCGGAAAGTTGAAACAGTCTCCAACCGACAACAACCGACCAACGTGAGCGAGATCGAAACTTTCTTGGTTTAGCAGGGGTACTATCGAGGTTTATTGAAGGATTCTCCAAGATTGCCCGGCCCATGACAGAGTTACTCAAGAAGGAGAAGAAGTTCAACTGGACTGAGTCATGTGAGAGAAGTTTCCAGGAGTTGATGAAAAGATTGACCACAACCCCAGTGCTGACCTTGCCAGATATTCAGCGAGACTTTGTCGTGCATTGCGACGCCTCCCGACAAGGGTTGGGATGCGTTCTCATGCAAGATGGGAAGGTAGTGGCATATGCTTCCCGTCAGCTCAAACCCCATGAGCAAAATTATCCCACCCATGATCTGGAGTTTGCAGCCGTAGTGCATGCCCTTAAGATCTGGAGACACTACCTGATTGGGAACAAGTGTGAAATCTACACCGACCACAAGAGTCTAAAATACATCTTCACCCGTCCCGACCCGAACCTAAGGCAAAGAAGGTGGCTAGAGTTAGTCAAAAATTATAACCTAGAGATTCACTACCACCCGGGGAAAGCCAATGTAGTGGCGAGATGCTCGTCGTATGGACCTCCCCGGGCCCACTACCTCGGTGGGTACCGGGGCCGACTACTCGGTGGGCCCCTGGGACTACCCGACTTGCGCTACACGGCACCTGAAGGCGTGGAGCACAAGGACAGCACAGGAGTAGTACTCGGATAGGACTCTGTACATGTTCCGCACTGTGTAGAGGTCTTCTAGACGTACTCGACTAGTACTCCTTCCCTACTCCGACTTGTAACCCTGCCTCCCGGACTATATAAGGCGAGGCAGGGACCGATCCCCGGATCACCTCATCCAATCTCAACTCACGGCGCACCATTGCACCATCCTGTAATCGTGCCCTATCAATCCAGAGCTACGCAGCATACAGGACGTAGGGTATTACGCACCTCGCGGCCCGAACCTGTCTAAATTGTGTGTCGCGTGCCTCTTCCTTCGAGTTACCGATCTCGGCGAGTCACATTCATCTACTTCGGGTACTCCCCGTAGTAGGTTGCCGGTCCAAAACACCGACACCGGCGCGCCAGCGGGGGCTCTCGCTCGAGATCACATGGCGAACTCGACGGCTCCCGTTCTCATCAAGCCAACCGCCGCCTTCAACCGCGGTGACACCTTCGTCTTCGACGCCCGGGTCCGCACCGCCGATGGCGTGGGCTCCTTCCGGCGCCGCTTGATCATGCAACCCGACTCGAGGACGGACGCCTTGTGACGCTTCCCGAAGTTGTCACGGGCAAGCTCGCCGCAAGTTCGGCGAAATTTCGCTCTCCAACCTCCACGCCGACTTCGAGCTCGAGTCCGTCTCCAACTCGAACCCGACGTCGCCATGGGCCATCGCATGCGAGCCGGCTCCTCGGCCATCGCGGGCGGTCCCCTCTCCACGTCGGCGCTCCGTGCGTGGCCCTCGCGTTCCCCGGCCGGGCCCGCACGGAGGCTTCTACGCCACGCCGGGCGGCAAGGAGCCCGTAACCGAGTACAACTCGGACTCCGACGCCGTCTCCAACCGCGTCTCGGACTCCGGCCCTCTCTCCGAGTTCTACTCGAACCCGGACTACGAGTTCGACTTCGGGTCGGACCCTGAGGAGCCCGAGTCCGAAGACAACTCCTCCGAGCTTCCCTTGTCGGGGCCGGCCTGCGGGGTCGGTTATAAGATCAACGCCGGCGGGAGATACGTCTACGGCCGGACCGCAAACCCGCCGAGCCGACAACGAGAGGACTCACGCTACGTCGCCTACATCGACTCGCTACCGTTCCAGGAGGGAACACCACTAGCCCAAGCTGACTCAAGCACACCAACCGAGGTGGCACCTTCCGAGCCAAGCTTGGGTACCCCCCGATCGTCAAGTCTTCATGGCTGCCGGCGACACCCCGGAACCTCGAGCACGGCCGCGGACAAGTACCCGGAGGACATCTCCGCGGACGAGCCGCTCCGCCGATGCCCCCGCGGACGAGACCGACGCCAACGAGGGACGCCCGCGCGAACGTAACAGGAAGCGCAACGAACGACGCCGGCGGCTCGGAGACAACCTCCCCATCCGCAACCTTGCGGAAGCTCTCGGCGCTCGAGAGCGAGTTCACACCACTCCCCGAGCAATGCCTCATGTCGATCACAACGATCGCACAGCGAGGCTCGGGGCATACGGCCGGAGAAGTCATCGCCAAGCTCGCCGAGGAAGCCTACTTCATGCGGGTCGACAAGAGAGTCGCCCAACCTCTCCCCGGCCAAGCCTCGCGACAACGAGGCTACTAGTCGCAGGTGTTGACCCCGGTCCTAACCGTACTCGGGGCGACATCCCAGCTGAACCAAACCGTCGACGCTCCACCGCTGGCGGACCCTCACGACAAGACAACGTCAACCGAGAAGTCGTCCCCCACCGTGCTCCGGCCGGTGGTGGCGGCAACGACCCCGACGGCGGCGGCAGCCGACGGCGGCGGCTCCAACCACGGAGCCAACAAGAAAGCCGGAGGCGGCGGCGGCCCGCGCGGCGCGGCCACGCGCACGGCCATGCCTCCGGCGCCTCTCACGGCGGGTACGATGCTCGCCGCAGAATCGATGAGTTGCGGCGAGAAGAAGTCGACGACCGCCGCCGAAGGCGACGGCTTCCCCGCCTTCTCACCTCGGCTCCGCAACCTTGCTCCTCCCCGACAAGTTCAAGCCTTTGGGGATCACCAAATACGACGCGGCGGGATCCCATCCAGTGGCTCCGATGCTATGCTCTCTCCATCGAGAACGCCGCGGCAACGACGACACCAAGTGCCTCTACTTCCCCTTCGCCCGGACCAAGCCCCACTCACGTGGCTCGAGTCGCCGGACAAGCACTCAATCGACAAGTGGGACCGAGCTCGAAGGAGCAATTCACAAGCAACTTCGCGGGCGCCATGGGCCGTTCGGGTACTCGCATGGACCTTGCCATGATCAAGCGAGGAACAAGGCGAGACCCTCCGCAAGTACATGCGCCGCTTCTTCGACAAGCGCGCTACCGTCGTGGACGTCACCGACAAGGAGGTCATCGACCTCTTCCGGGACGGGCTCTACCATCGCCGCACCTTCGAGGACTTCGGCCGGCGCCGCCCCAAGTCCATTCCCCACCTCAAGGACATGATCACGTCCCGGGCGGATGAAGAGGACAAGGCCAACGCCAAGTACGACGCCATCCGCGGCAAGTCCAAGCGAGAACCAAGGCGGCGGCGGCGGCCGGCAACCCAAACCAAGGCGGCCGCAACAACAACAACAACAACAACAACTTCTCGGGTCCCAACCGCAAGCGCAAGCCGGACAACACCGTCGCGGCTATCCGGCGTCCCCCCGAAAGGGAACTCGAAGAAGAACTCCGGCGGGTTTAAAGACCCCCGCCGAAGGAGAAGTGCCCGTGGCATCCAAACGGCAACCACACCACCGAGCAGTGCTACCAGCTCAGGCATGCGCTCAAGGATACGCCGGAGCCACCGCACCCTCACGATCGAAGAACAAGAAGAAGGACGGCGACGACTTCCAAGAACCCGAGAAGACCGTCAACGTCCTCTTCGGCGGACTACCCGCGGGCGGGAGCGAAGGCTACTCGCCGTGAAGTGATGTCTATTGAACCAGCGGTTATGACCCCTCTCAGGTGGTCAGAGACGCCCATCACCTTCTCCCGCGCGGACCAATGGACCGGCTTCTCCGAACCAGACGCTTCCCTCTCGTCCCGAAACCAACAATGGCGGGCTCTAAGCTCAACAAGGTGCTCATCGACGGCGGAAGCGGGCTCAACGTCCTCTTCACCAAGACTCTCGGGAAGATGAACCTTGACGTCACCCCCATGCTCGACAAGAGCAAAGATGCCTTTCTACGGCATTGTCCCGAGCAACGCGGCTATCCCACCGGGCTCGGTGGTACGCCGCTTACCTTCGGGCGTCTCGCGACAACTACCGCACCGAATACATCAAGTTCGAGGTCGCGGATATCGAGACTTCCTACCATGCCATCCTCGGCGGAGACCGGCCATCGCCAAGTTCATGGCGGTGCCCCACTACACATACTTGGTACTCAAAATGCCAAGCCCGGTGGGCGTACTCTCCCTCCAAGGGGACTTGAAGATCTCTCACGACCGCGATACGAGGCCGTGGTGATTGCTTCGACAAATCAAGTACCCACCCCAATGATGGAGGTCTACGCCGCGTCGAAGAAGCTTGCCACAAGCGAACTCGACATCCCGCAGAAGAAGTCGACGGCGCCAACAAGCCTCGGCCACCCGAGGAGGTGCTCACCAAGTCGGTCGACCTCGGAACGGCGACCCCACCAAGACTACCACCATCGGGGCCGGCCTCGACCCCAAATAGGAAGACGCGCTCATCAGCTTCCTTCGGGCTAACCGCGACATCTTCGCGTGGAGGCCAGCGGACATGCCAGGAGTGCCCAGGGAGCTGATCGAGCACTGCCTCAACGTCGACCCAAAGGCTACCCCCAAGCGACAACATCTCCGACGCTTCGCCGACGACAGACGGGATGCCATCAAGAAGGAGCTCGCCAAGCTACTCGCTGCTGGCTTCATCAGAAGTCTTCCATCCTGAGTGGCTCGCCAACCCCGTCCTCGTCCGCAAGAAGAACTCGAACGAGTGGAGGATGTGCGTCGACTACACCGACCTCAACAAGCACGCCCCAAGGACCCCTTCGGGTTGCCGCGGATTGATCAAGTCATCGACTCCACGGCGGGCCGCGATCCGCTCTCTGCTTCCTCGATCGCTACTCCGGGTACCACCGCATCGCAATCAAGGAGGAAGACCGAGGAGAAGACCGCGTTCATCACCCCGTTTGGCGCGTACTTGCTACACGACCATGTCCTTCGGGTTGAAGAACGCCGGCGCTACCTACCAACGGGCCATCCGGGCCTGCTTCAAGCGGCAACTCAACAAGAACGTCGAGGCCTACGTGGATGACGTGGTTGTCAAAACCGAGGGACTCCGGTACCCTCATCAACGACCTTGAAGAGACCTTCGCATCGGCGCGCGAGTACCGCCGGGAAGCTCAACCCGAACAAGTGCGTCTTCGGCGTACCTTCGGGCAAACTACTCGGCTTCATCATCGACCAACGTGGCATCGAAGCCAACCCCGAGAAGATCTCCGCCATCACCGAAGCATGAAAGCTCCCACGAGCATCAAGGACGTCCGGTAAGCCGACGGGGTGCATGGCGGCATTGAACGAATTCATCTCGAGGCTAGGAGAACGGGGTCTCCCCTTCTTCAAACTACTCAAGCACCACGAGAAGTTCGTGTGGGCTGGCAGAGGCGGACCAAGCCCTTGCCCGGCTCAAGGACTTCCCGTCGAAGCCCCCGGTCCTCACGGCTCCCTACAAGGGCGAGCAGTGGCTTGCTCTACCTCGCCGCGACTACTCACGTGGTCGCATCGCCATCGTCGTCGAGCGGCGGGGAAGACGGCCACGCCTACCCGGGTCCGGCGCCCGGTCTACTTCGTCGGCGAGGTTCTATCGCAGTCCAAGGCTCGCTACCGGCCGTGCGAGAGCTCCCGTACGCTCTACTCATCACCTCGCGGAAGCTACGACACTACTTCCGGAGAGTACTCGGTCTCCGTCGTCACCGACTACCCACTCGGCGACATCCCGAGGAACCCCGCACGCCACCGGAAGGATCTCCAAATGGGGTCCGTCGAGCTCGGCGCCCTCACCATCGACTTCAAGCCACGCACAGCCATCAAGTCGCAAGCTCTAGTCGACTTCATGGCGAGTGGCGGGAGAACCGGCTACCTACTCCCACCGTGCGACCGCAGCATTGGGTGATGTACTTCGACGGCTCACTCAACCTCGAGGGCGCGGGCGCGGGGGTACTCCCCGATCTCCCCAACGGGCGAACAACTCAAGTACGTCCTGCGGATCTTCCGGAAGGTCTCGAACAACGAAGCCGAGTACGAAGCCCTCCTACACGGCGCTCCGCCTCGCGGCTTCACTTGGCATCAAGCGGCTACTAGTCTACGGCGACTCCGCGGTGGTCATCAACCAAGTCAACAAGTCCCGGGACCGCAACAAGGAGAACATGGACGCCTACGCCTAGAAGTCCGCAAGCTCGAGAACAAATTTTACGGTCTCGAGTTCCATCACATCGTTCGCGACAACAACGTTGCGGCGGACGTCCTCTCGAAGCTCGGATCCACCCGCGCCCAAGTACCCGCGGGCGTCTTCGTCCATGAGCTTCACGCGCCATCCATCCCGGAGCCGGCGCCACCGACCACTTGTCCCGGCCCAACCAACCAACCGGGCGGAGGTCATGATGATCGACGTGGACCGGAGGCAACCCTTCATCGACTACCTCGGCGAGCGAAGGTCCCCTCCGACAAGAACGCGGCCGAACAACTCGTCCGCCGCGCCAAGTCTTACGTCCTCGTCGGCGACAAGCTTTACAAGCGAGGCGCATCTTCTGGAGTACTCATGAAATGCGTCCCTCGCGAAGAAGGCAAGGACATCTTGGAGGAGATCCACAAGGGTGTCTGCGGCAACCACGCGTCCTCCCGCACGCTGGTCAGCAAGGCCTTCCGGCGAGCCTTCTACTGGCCCACAGCCCTGGGGGATGCTGAAGAACTCGTCAAAGGTGCCATGGATGTCGGTTCTTCGCCAAGCGACAACACGTCCCTGCCTACAAGCTAGTCACCATACCACCAACCTGGCCCTTTGCCTGCTGGGGGCTCGACATGATTGGGCCACCGCCAACCGCGCCGGGAGGATTCAACCGGTACCGGTGGCTATCGACAAGTTCACCAAGTGGATCGAGGTCAAGCCGGTCACATGCCCCAAGGCCGACGAGTACTCGACTTCCCGGATGAACTCGTACACCGCTACGGGCTACCCCACCGCATCATCACGGACACCGGGGTCCAACTTCAACAACCACCGGTTCAGGGGAGTACCGCGAGAACGGCGGAATCGACGTCGGATACGTCTCCGTCGCCCATCCACGGGCCAACGGACAAGTCGAGCGCGCCAACGGGATGGTGCTCGACGCCCTCAAGAAGCGGCTACACGACGCCGCTAACTCAAAAGGGGGCAAGTGGATCAAGGAACTACCCAACGCACTGCGGGGGCTGCGGACTCAACCATCCAAGCCAACGGGGCAATCCCCCCTACTTCTCCGGTCTACGGCTCCGAAGCCATCCTCCCCCGCCGATGTCATATGGAACTCGCCGGCGGTGGAGCACTACGACGAAGGCGTCTCGGAAGACGACAGACGAGTTGATATCGACGACCTCGAAGAAGCTCGCCGTGCCGCCCTCGTCCAATCGGCAAGGTACCTCGAGGGTATCCGACGCTACCATGACCGCAACGTCAAAGAACGCTCCTTCAACGTGGGAGATCTTGTCCTCCGCCGTATCCCGAACACGGAAGGACTTCACAAGCTCGGCTCCCCACAGGGAAGGACCCTTCACCGTGGCTAAGGTGACCGGGCCGAGGGCTCCTACCGCCTCCAAACACTTGAAGGCGAAGAAGTCAACAACTCGTGGAACGTCGACCAGCTCTGTCGATTCTACGCCTAGTCTACTCGACTACTCCGGGTTCAAGTCCACACGACCGCATCAACACCCCCTTGCCGCAAACGATCCTCCGGTCCCGGCTTCAAGTCTCGGACTATTCTACTCCGTGTCCGGCCCGTGCGGCTACCCTACGGACCACCGGGTCGCAATGAGCGTCAAGGACTCTAGCGACGGTCTACCAAGAAGACCACACTCTAAGATCCGGCTGCGCGGCTACTTACGGATGCGCGATCCAGCCTACACGGCTACCTACGGATCACTCACCGTAAGCGGCTACCCGCTCCGGTACTACTCGCCGTAAGCGGCCCTCGGGTCCAAGCGACTACTTGTAACTACGGCCCCCGGCCACCCGGTGTGTACTTCTTCAGTAATAAAGTTCGATTGTTCATCAACTTCTTTACTGTCTACTCCCTGCGACGGGACTACTAAGCCGAGTACTACTACTCGCACCTACTCCACGATGGGCGCTCCGCACTCTGAGATCGCGGTTACGAGTACTCATTGATGGAACTTCACATTTCATTGATATATGAGATAGTTCATTACAACTGTTTCCTATACAACCATGGCTACTAGCTATCTATGCAGGGCTACTGGAGATTCAGCTTATCGGCTACCTGCTCCGCGATGGGAGCCATCTCGCTCCCAAGCAACTGCGCATACTTGCTCATCCGAGCAGTTGGCGGCTACCCCGCCGGCGACTACTTCCACCGGGCCTTCGGGAAGTACGACTTCATGAAGGCCGGCACTGCTTCGGGATTGACTTGGCCATGTGCTTCACGTAGGCGGCCGGCCGGCTTGGCGCCTCACGAAGTCGATCCGCCAACGGAGCAATCTTGGGGCCGCCGGGTGCGGCACCGGGAGCCTCGCGATCGGGAGGGCGACCTCTTCAAGGTCCTTCGACCGGGCCCGAGCGCCTCACGGTCCTCGTTCAACTTCGCAAGGATTTGTAGCGGCGGACAAGATCCCGGTCGAAGCAATTCGCAACTCCATGTGCTTCTCGCACTCGAAGGCCGCCTCCTTGTAGTCGAGTTCAAGTACACCGGCGAGCTTCCTCGCTCCCGTAGAAGAGATTCTTCATGCTGATCTCCGAGCCCTTCAGTCGCTCCACCTGGCCTTCGAGTTCTGCAACATCGGAACACACACAACGGGTCAGAGCTTGATGACTCCTAACAAGTACCCGACGAGTCAAGAGACATACCTCTATTCTTGTTGCGGAGGCCCTTGTTCTTCCGCACCGCCTCGTCACTCTTCGCCCGCAAGTCCATCACATCGTTGTGGTACTTGGCGAAGGCGGCGTCAAGCTTCGACCGCATGGCGGCCGCGTGCTTCCTCGACTTCATGAGTGCTCCTCCAAGGCTTCGGCTCGCGGCACCGTGTCGCCCGTAGCCTTGCGGCGGATTTGACTTCTCGCGGGATCGCTCCGCGACGTCCCGCACAAAACCAATTCAAGTCAAGCGAGTACTCAACGAAAGGATTGACTACTCGGGAGGCAACGGCTACGTACCTTCATCCTTCGTTCGGCTCGCCGCATCGCCTCCGGATGCTTTGCGCCAACACCGCCGGCTCGACGAGATCGTCGGCAAGCAACTCGATCCCGCCACGGCTACTTGTCGTAGCCTCCGTCATCGGCGCCGAGCGGATAGGCTCCGCTCCGGCACCGCCGCGGCGGCTTCTCGCATGGCTCCTCTTCTTCCCGCCGGCCTTCAACGTCTTCGACGGGGACGGCTTCATCCTCCAAGAACAAGGAGTCTTCACTCGCATCCGCTCGGGGGCTACCCTACGGCTTTCGGGTGGCGATGCGCTTGGATCTCTTGCGGCGGCGGTGCTCGTTGGAGTGGATCTACTTCAAGATTCAAGTGGCGAATGACCGCGGCTCACTTGGGTGAAAAACCCTAAGGGTTTCGGCTTGAATTTATAAGCCAAATCGCCTCCGTAACGGGCGGCCGGGATAAGTCCGCGCGTGGCCGACTCGGCGGGCGCGCGTGACTCTTCGTATTCTACTAGTCGACGTGCCTCACCTCGGTGGCTCGGCTACTTCTACTCGACTACCGGGACGCGGCTAGTCTCAAGAGCATCTCAGGACACATTCTTCAAGAAGACCCTTAAATTCGAGAGGAAGTACTCGACTCAAGGCTCGGGGGCTCCGTGCCACGTGTCCTTCGGTTTTTTCTCTCCGGATTTTCGGGATTTTCTCGTGAAGGCTTCGGATAGATCCTCGACCGAGCCCGCGGCTCGAGGCTCGGGGGCTACCCTACGTGGATTGCGGTTCCGCAAATCGTATCTTCTTGACGGCTCGGCTTCAAGACAAGACGAGCATTTTTGAAGACCTTCGAAGGCGGATTTCAAGGACGCTTGGGACTACTCGAGAAGACTTCAAGATTGCTCAAACATCGGCGGAGTACATTCCGGCCTCGGGATGCTTCGACTACTCTTGAGGACTTTTGACTTGTAGCACTCGGGGACGCTTGAGGACTACTCGTTAAGGCCGTCAAGACTGCCGGAAGCTATCCTTCTCGACTACAAAGTACTCGGGGGCTTGTCGTATGGACCTCCCCGGGCCCACTACCTCGGTGGGTACCGGGACCGACTACTCGGTGGGCCCCCGGGACTACCCGACTTGCGCTACACGGCACACGAAGGCGTGGAGCACAAGGACGACACGGGGGGTAGTACTCGGATAGGACTCTGTACATGTTCCGCACCGTGTAGAGGTCTTCTAGACGTACTCGACTAGTACTCCTTCCCTACTCCGACTTGTAACCACCGCCTCCCGGACTATATAAGGCGAGGCGGGGGACCGATCCCCGATCACCTCATCCAATCTCAACTCACGGCGCACCATTGCACCATCCCGTAATCGTGCCCTATCAATCCCGAGCTACGCAGCATACGGGACGTAGGGTATTACGCACCTCGCGGCCCGAACTTGTCTAAATTGTGTGTCGCGTGCCTCTTCCTTCGAGTTACCGATCTCGGCGAGTCACATTCATCTACTTCGGGTACTCTCCGTAGTAGGTTGCCGGTCCAAAACACCGACGGATGCCCTAAGCCGAAAATCCTACGAGAAGGCAGCACCCAAGAGTACCCAGTTGCAAGAGGAAATGGCAAGACTCAACGTGCACATTGTCCCCCAAGGCTACGTTTGCCAACTGAGTGTTCAGCCTACCCAAGAAGAAAAGATCAGGAAGGCCCAAGAAACCGATGAGAATCTGATGAAGATCCGCAAACATACAGGAGAGAATAAGGCCCCTGACTTTAGAGTGGATGATCAAGGCACACTATGGTACAAGAATAGGATATGCGTGCCGGAAAATGGAGATTTCCGACGGACCATCACGGATGAGGCCCACAACTCGGCATACTCCATTCACTCGGGATCCACCAAGATGTATATGGATTTAAAACGAAGTATTGGTGGAACGGAATGAAACGCAGACATTGCACGGTTCGTCACCCATCGTGATACTTGTCGGAGAATCAAAGCCGAACACCGAAACCCGCGGGGATCGTTGTAGCCTTTACCAATCCCAGTATGGAAATGGGATGAAATAGGCATGGACTTTGTAGTTGGGTTGCCAAAGACTCAGAAGGGACATGACTCCATATGGGTGATAGTGGACCGACTCACTAAAGTCGCTCACTTTCTACCCGTACGGACCACTTATGGGGGAGAGAAGTTGGCAAAACTCTACATAGAGAATATAGTAAAGTTGCATGGAGTGCCTAGCGGGATAGTCTCACATAGAGGGACCCGGTTCACCTCTAGGTTTTGAAAAAGCTCTGCATAAAGCCATGGGTACCAAGCTGGATTTCGGCTCGGCATACCACCCGCGAGACGGACGGACGGATCGAGAGAGTAAATCAAATTTTGGAAGACATGTTGAGAGCATGCGTCCTCACATATGGCAAAGACGGGAACGAGCCTACCATATGCGAGAATTTTCCTACAACAATGGCTACCAAGCAAGCACCTGGGAATGTCACCGATTCGAAGCACCGTACGGGAGGAAATGTAGGACACCCACGATGTGGTCGAAGTAGGAGAGCGTGCCCTGGTTGGGCCCGCACTTATAAAAGAAGCCGAAGAGCGAGTAGCCGACATCCGAGAAAAATTGAAAGCCGCCCAATCCCGACGGAAGAGCTACGCGAGGCAAAAAGAGGCGTGAAGCAAGCTTCAATCCGGGAGATTTCGCTTACATCAAGGTTTCACCTATCCGAGGGACTCGGAGATTTCAAGTGCACATAAACTTGGCCCCTCGGTACATTGGGCCATATAAAGTACTAAAGAGGGTCGGAGCGGTAGCATACCGGTTGGAGCTACCGAAGAAATGTCACATATACACCCGGTGTCCCGGTGTTTCATATCTCCCGGCTACGCGGATGTTTGAAGGTACTCGAAGAAAAGCGAGTACGGTAGAAACCATCGATCTACGGCCCGGACCTTAGGTACCGGGAGGTGCTCGTCAAGATTTTGGACACGGTGGTCAAGAGGACGAGAACATCGAAGTACGGGTGTGCGAGTCCAATGGAGCGGACACGGAGTAGAAGAAGCCACGTGGGAACGAGAGGACGCGTTGAAGAAAGAGTTTCCCCACCGTTCGAAACCTAGCCGAATCTCGAGGACGAGATTCATTTTAAGTGGGGGTAGGTTTGTAACACCCGCATTTTTAGCTCCTAAAAAATCACCTAATAAATCACGCGTGTTTTCAAAACTTTCTCGCCGAGCTCATTCGAAACCCCGGTCACCGTCTCCCTCTCTCACCCTCGCGCGCGCGTGCCGCGAATCCCGCCGGCACCGCCCGCACTCGGAGCCGCACCCACGCGTGCCACCCGGCGCCACGGTCGACCACCGCGCGGAAATCCCCGCGCACGCCGCGGTCCCGCCGGCCGGTCCGCCTCGCCATCACCGCCGTCACGAAAATCACGCCGACGCCCGAAAAACCGGAAAACCCACAAAACCCTCCCTCTAAATTCCCGAGAAATTCTTCTAATTTTTCTAAAATTCTTTCCAATTTCCTTTCCCATTTTCCTATTTCTCTTCTCCTCCTATTTCTCTTCTCTTTCTTCCTCTTCTTTTCCTTTTCTTCTTTTCTTTTCTCCCTTTCTTCTTTTTCCCTCTCCTCCTTCTTCCTCCCGCGGCCGGGCCGCGCGTGACCCCCGACACCCCGCGCCTCGCGCCCGGCTCCGGCCGGCGGCCGCGCCCCTCTCCACACGCCACCTCGGCCCCGCGCTGCGCCGCGCCGGCCTCTCCTCCTCCTTTGCTCGAGCAAGGGCCCGCGACGAGACCCTTCCCCGACGCCCGACGACCACCACGGCGCTGCCCGAACCGTCGCCTCCGCCAAACACCGCCGCCGCGACCGCCGCCCGCCACCGCCGCGTCCGGGGCCGACCCGTCCCATCCCACTACGCCGCATTTACGCCCGCCACGAATCTCGGCCGGGGCCTCGCCGGTGAGTCAACGGCGGGATATTTTTCTTCCCCACCGCCATTGCCCGAAGCTCCTAGAGCTCGAAGCCGCCCGAGTTACCGCCTTCCCCGCGCCTATAAATAGGGGGCGGCGGGTCCCTCACCCCACCTCGCATCGCCATAAGCCGAGCTCCCCTTCCCTAGACCCCGAACACCGCCCCCCAAGCTCACCGCCTCCCGGTCCGCCGCCGCCGCCAGACCCGCCTCCACGCGCCACCACCGGCCAAGGTAGGTAGAGGAATCGATTCCCGTGAAGCCCTCGTCATTTTGCCCCACCGCCCGTCCGCCGCCGTGGCCGGTTCGGCGGCGATTGGCGCCGGCCGCCGCCCCCCCACGCGGCCTCCTCCCTCCCTCCCGTTCGATACGAGGGGGAGGAAGAAGAAGGGCATTTTGCCCAAAACCCCCCCCCTCTTTTCCTTTTTCCCCAAAGCCCCTTGTCCCTATTCCCTCTCTCTCCCTTTCCTTTCATTTAGCCCCTACCCTTCAAGCAATTCCACCAAAACCCCCCGCCCTTTACAAATAAATCCCTAAGGCTATTATAGTTAAACCCCGTTAGATTTAAATATTACAATTGGGTCCTTTTCTTTTATAATAAAATACTAACGGGCCCCTAATTAACCCTAAACACCTTCTTTAACCCGTCATTTCATGTGCGATTTTAATCCAAATTGCGCCCAACTTTCCTCACACCCGTACGGGGTATACCGCCACCCATCCTTCACCCAAAACCCACTACCTAATATTTATTTCCCCATTTTATTTAATTACCTTCCGCGAGCTCGGCGGAGAAATTGTGTATGCTTATATTGATTGCTTGCTTGCCTGTGTGTGCGCTATAGCCGACGGAGTAGACGAAGGAAGGTACCCCGAGCCAGAGATCGGAGTCGACTACTGCGAGCAGGAGCCTGAGATCCCGAACGCCGAGCCGGCACTCCCCAAAGACTTCGAAGACGGCAAGTTCAATCTCATCCTTTGATGCATGCTTTGGTCCTAGTTTTATAAATATAACCCTATACCCGTCTTATAAATTGCATATTGTTTTACTGCAAAAACATGGTAGAATAGCCACACTTGGTTGCTATGATTGAACCTTGTTTTGGCATAAATGAGTGCTTTAAAAATGTGTGGGTGCTTTCGGAGTGTGTGAGTGCTTTAAAAATGGAAATGGGATATGTTTGGAAAATGAGTAAAGAACGGGTAGACGGGATGGACGTGTGTGTGTGTCGGGAGTATGGGTGACCTCGTACTGTGTGGTTGAGCATGTTGGGAGTTGTCCATCTTGTCAATTAAGGACCGGGTTGCGTGACATCTCACCTGACCCAAATCATCGTACAACCACTCGACCGTTGTATGTGGCAACGGCTTAGCATAAACCCCACTAGTTAATCTACTTGCCATCTGGTGTGCGGGTGAGCGGCGGGAGACCAAGGAGTAGGGGTACGCTCTGTGTGAGGTACGCCCTGGTTATGTGGGATAACCCCTTGGTTGCTTCCGTGGTGGCTCGTAGCGTTAGCTAAGGTGGGTAATGGCTTTGATAGGATCCGTACCGGCACTGAGGTGTCCGTGTGACGGTACCCTACTTGTGGGTAAAGATGTACAACCTCTGCAGAGTGTCAAACCTATTCGAATAGCCGTGTCCACGATATTGGACGAGTCACGGTGTGGTCACAAAAACTAGTGTTTGGTTTGGGATGTTTTACGGTGTGAGTTGTTTTCGGGTGAAGTGTGTGGGTGTGTGCACGAGCTACGCGACGGGGAGTCCGGTAGTTCTACGGTGGTTTTCCTAAAACAATTAAGTCACTTGGGTTATGAAAATGATTTGCGAAAACCTTTTTGAAATGAACCTCGGCATGAGTGAGTTTGAAAAATGAACCTTAACCCGATCCTTGATATACTCTATGCATGATCCTGCTTATAAGCCCCTCCGTGGGTGGGGTTGGATTTCTTTGAGTACGTATGTGCTCACCCTTGTTTTACTAACTATTTTCGAGAGGAGGATCCCGATTACATTCCCGAAGACGTCGAGTAGGTCGGCGCCCTACACCCAACCGTGCATGTGTACCCGGGGCCTCCACGAGAGAGCTTCCATGGTGTGGTACTGCGGTGAGGCTTTGGAAGCCTTTGCTATCGTAGTGTGGTCGTTAGCGTTTGTGTTGTTCCTTGTAGCGTTGGCACTTCCGTGCCCTCCGTGACGCCGTGATGTAAAAGACGATCCACCTATTGTAATAAATGTGTTACCGGCCTCCCGGGACCGGTATTTGTGTCACATTTAGTCGCCTCCGATGAGGGGACGCTTCACCAACGTAGGCGTAATGCGAAGCCCATTAGGCGTAGATTAGGGATGCCAAGGCCGCCATATTGTACATGGCGGGACGCATTCACCCAAGCCACCGCACATTTCCCTCCCACGACCACCTTAGATCCGCACCAAAGGAACCCCCGAACCAACTTCTCAAAAGCGCGAATGGCCCGGGGCACGATTTTCGTGGCCATAGAAATGTGCACCGGGATGGCACGAGTGTAGACCGGGCGAGAATGAGACGACCACTCTGTTTAGCATCCTTCCCTTCCGGGGAGGTAGCCGCTTGGCGACCTTATCGACGACCGGCGCATGGCGGATTTAGGAAGACGCCAAGGCGAGAGTGGGACCCCTAAATAGGTACATGTGAAGTCCGCACACCGACGACCAAGGGTGTGAGTGATTACACTCAATTGTTCCTCATCCCACCGGATTGGAAAAGCCTGGTCTTATTAATATTTGTAGCAAGCCCCGAAGCCCTGGTGGAAGAGGTCCAAGATCGCTCCGATCATAACAAGATCGAGCACGACCGGGGAGAGGAAGACGGCCACATCATCCGCATAAAGCGAGACCCGTTGTTTGATGGAGCGGGGGCGCAGAGGGCTAAAAAGGCCCCTCGAATTAGCAAGCATGATCATGGCACTGAATCACTCCATGACCAAGACAAACAACATGGGTGAGAGAGGGTCACCCTGCCTAAGCCCACGACCATGGCAGATACGACGATCGGGAACTCCATTCAGGAGAACTTTACTGCTAGTTGTGGAAAGAAGGACCGAAATCCAGTTAGTCCATCGCAGAGGACAGCCGACCGCATATAACAACTTGAGAAGGAAAACCCAATTGACCGAGTCAAAAGCTTTGACCAGGTCAATTTTAAAGAGCACACTCGGGCTTTTCCTTGTCGAAAGGGTTCTAGCCGTTCTCATAACGTATCTGAAGTTATCTTGTATTTGACGACCCTTAATGAAAGCACTTTGATTCGGCGAGATGAGGTGCAGTAGAGTTGGCGCGAAACGGTTGGCCAAAACTTTAGCAAAGATCTTCCCAAAACCGTGGATAAGGATGATCGGGCGATGGTCGCCTAAGCCCTCTGGGTTATCGACCTTTGGGAGTAGAGTAATAAGCGCCTCATTCAGGTGATGGAAGCTTCGACAGTCCATCACGGAGATGGCCTGGAAAGCTCTCACCACATCAACTTTGATGACCGACCAAGACGACGTTCTCAGTCTTATGTTATGTACATGCAAGGTCCACCTGGCTGGTGGGCCCCTGATGTTCGTATGACGGAAAGAGTTTTTTTAAAAAGCACTCACATGCTGATTTTTTTTATATTTTTTCTTCAATTCTCCAAAAATAAATGCTCCCCAAAACATTATCAAATCCATACACGTGCCGCCTTATGACACGGTGTTAGGAACCAAACGTCGTACAACATGGCGGCAGGATTTCAAACGTCGTACATACGGCGTTAGGGTCGAAACGCTGTGTCCTACGGTGGTAGGGTCGGGGCTATGGCGTTACTCACTGCCTGAGTGGCGGTAGCAGCAAACGTCCTACCATACGGCATTTGCACCATTTTTTTATGTCGTATAATATTAAAGTAGAGCAACCATATAAAAATAGAAATTAAAATAACTTGTTGCATATTAAAGTACGGCTCTTTGCTTGAGCTTTGATTTGTCTCGGATGTGTCGAGCCGTTGCCCTTGCCTAAGGGGTCCGAGACTTGTCTTCTTCAAGTGATCTTGCTCTTTGCCTTTGTTTGGCTTTCGATCGCTTGTTGGAGTTTCTTTTTACTCGTTTCTTTTCTTTTTCGTTTCTCTCTTGTTACTTTTGTGTGGGTGTTGTCAATGCACTCATCAAGGGGGAGATTGAGGACCATGTGTGGTTCGAGGACCGGTGGATGGTCGCTTCCTTGTGTGGACTGATTCTTGGCTAAGTATTGCAGGTGCAGGTTGCGGCTTGACTGGTGTTGGTGCAGGTGAAGAACAAGCGCGAAAGGTCGTCGCCAGTGAGGCCTCCAGGTGTGGAGAAGACAAGTAGGCTTCATTCGAGGGACCCGGTGGCCAGCGGGGTCAAGTGCGGGCCGCATGGTGGCATGAAAAGCAAGATGAAGTCATGGACGGTTTCTTGGTAGAGCCTCAAAACTAAGGTCGAGCCGGGACAACATGGGAGCCGAGTCGTGAGTGGAGATTGGCGGAGGCTACACCGAGTTCGCGGGGTTTCCGGTGGTTCACCAGAAAATCACTGGGTTCCTTGGTTGATCCACAAAGCCAAGACTGAAGAACCGAAGACGGTCTTTGCGGCGAAGTGCCGGACCGGTCGACCGGTGGGTCGGCCGGTGTGCGGCGACGCGGTCGGAATCTTCGAAGCGGAGGACACGCGTCGGGATCACAAGGCTTGCGTCGAGGCTAAGCAGGTTGCGGTCGCCAGGCATCCGTCCGATGGAGAAAGCTTCAAGTCTTCCAAAACCGCCCTTGAGGGGCTTGTATCCCTAGTTGTTAGAGAAGGGTATTTTAGACTTTCGGTTGCCTCCATATAATCCAAGAGGTGAGAGGATGGCAGCCAACTCTTGGAACCCTAGCTCATTTGTTTTCCCATTTTCCTTCCTATTTTCTTTAGGTTTTCCATAGGACTAGCTTGAGAGCTTCATGGAGAGATCTTGTTGAGAGGGATGGATGATCGGGCGGCTTGCTAGACCTTGTATGAACCTTTGTTTCTTGTATAGATGATTCGGCGTGGTTCCTCAAGGTTTGGATGTGTTTTCCCCGGTTGTTCTTGGTGGTGATTTTCGGAGCCCTCTCTTGGTGATTTCTTTGGGTTGTTTTCGGGACCTTTATCTTGCGGATTTGATGGGGAAATTTGTGGGAACTTTTCGTGGTTCTTTGGGCTGTGATTCCCCTCCCAAATCCGTGAGTAAAGGTGCTCGATTTTGGGGTTTCTTGAGTTCTTGGGTTGGAAGTGCTCTTGGCGGGATTTCCTTGATTCCTCCTTTTTGGACGAGTTTTGGTGGGATTAAACTTGGCTATGGACTCCTCATGAGGTGTTCCTAATATCCCCAAAGTCTTGTTCAAGTCCGTGAAGCGATTCGAGAGATAGAGGTTTGGATTTGGGGGAGTTGACCCGCGGGTGCTGTTCATCCCGAGCCGCCGGAGCTACACCGGTCGGACCGGTGCTCTTGACCGATCGACCGGTGCAACCCTCGGTGGGATTTTGCTCGGGTGAACATGCCGGGTGTGTTCGCTGTTGTCCCGTGTTGCTGCTTGTTTCGAGTTTGGGTCGGTTTGGAGGTCGGTTGACCTTGTTTGGTGCCTTGGGGGCTTTCGGTACGTGTGACCGGTCTAACCGGTGTGTCTCACCGGTCGGCCGGTGTGGAGCCACTTAGTGAAAGGTTCCCGGTTTCACCGGCGAGGGACCGGCCCGACCGGTGGTGCTCACCGGTCGGCCGTGTTGGTCCGAAGACTCGAGGTTTGGTGTTCCGCCGCGTTCTCGGGTCGGAAGGGTACGTGTGTTGGTTCCTAGGTCCGGTGGCACTCCGGTGGCTACGTGGGCTTGGCCAACTTGGGCGGTGAGTTGGAGACGTGTGTTGGAAGCCGTGTTCATCTTGTAGGAGTTTCCATCTCCTTCGAGAAGAATTTTTATCGGCTCCCATTCACTCCCCCCTCCGGTTCGCCGTATCGGTCCTTCAAGTGGTATCGAGCCGGTTCGGGTCTTCATTGACTCTAACCGAGTCTAAGATCCAAGGATGGCGTACCAGGAATGGGGTTCGGGTCCTCCACACTTCGATGGCAAGAACTACCAAATGTTGAGTAAGCGGATGGGTGCGTTCCTCTGCAGAAAGGGTCAGATCCTTTGGGATGTCACGGTGGACACAGGCTATGTCCAGCCGATTGACTTCCTCGCTCCAGGATCGAGGGACAGGTTCGACGCCAACAACAAGGCGGTCGACTACTTGTTTCGTGCTTTGTGTCATCCTGAGTTCGATCGGGTGCACACCGAGCACTTGGCATGTAGGATTTGGACGGTGCTGAAGGAGGCTCATGTGGGGAATGCCCAGGTTCAGGCACGGATGTATGCGACCTACCAGAGTGAGTACGAGAACTTCACTCATCTCCCCGGTGAGTCCATCGATGCCTTGTTTCAGAGGTTCACTGTGGTTGTGAACAACATGAGGGCCAATGTGGACGTGCTCTCGTACGATGATCATGATAGAGCGAGTCAAGCTCTTACACTCTTTGGATCGTACGATTTGGGGCGGAAAGTTCGAGGCCATTGTGGAGTCGAGAGAAGTATGACACTCTGACGGTGAACGAACTGTTCTCGAAGCTCAAGTCGGCTGAGGTGGATAGGGGCATGAGCGCAAGCTCGAGGGTCCGACCGACTCCCATAGTCTCGCCCTCGTTGGTGGTTCCAAAGGAAAGGCTAACTCTAACCCATCCACCAGGATGTTCTCTTTCTCCTCTTTGATGTCTATGCCAGATGAGGAGTTAGACGAGCTTGGAGAGGACGAGCCGGCACTCCCGACGAGGCGGTTCGAGAGGCCGCACGAGAACCGCGTGAATATGAGGAGGAACACGAGAACATGCTTCCGGTGCGGCAAGCCGGGACACTTCGTCGTCGGCCGCCGGAGAAGGCCGAGAACAAGAACAAGGACGGCTACAAGCACAAGCCGAGGATGGACGGCAAGTACCGTTCGAGGCGCGACCACAAGAGCAAGACAAGAACAAGTACAAGGACGAGCGACGATCGAGGAAGAAGGAGAGCCGAGGCAAGGCTCGAGCGATGGTTGGAGCGAGTGACATCGACTCCGAGTTCCGCGTACTCCACCTCGAGCTCGAGCGGCGGTGAAGACGAAGGTGATCGTCGCAAGAACAAGAAGTCGTCCAAGAACCCGAGCGGGCGGAGCCGCCCCGCGAGAGACGGCTTCTCGCACCATGGCGGCGAGCTCCGGCGGCAAGAAGAGCACACGGAGCGACTCGGACTGCGAGTCCGACGACGAGGTGCGTGATGAACTTCCCTTCTTGCGCCAGGAGAATGAGAGGCTTGGCTCTTTGCTTGATAACCGTGATGACATGCTTAGAGAGGCCAAGAAAATGAGAAAAGAGCTTAGGGCTTCACTCGAGGATGCTAGGACTAGAGTGGGCCGAGCTAGGGGACACGGGTGCTTGACAGCAAGTTTGAGATTGATTCCCTTAAGGCTAGCCCTGTTGTTTCGGATGAGGTTGATTGTGCTGATTGCTCCATATTCCTTGCTGATCTTGCTTTGTTTAAGGAGAAGCATGCCTCCAAGTGTGAGGAACTAGATGTGCTTAGGGTTGAAGTGGCTGAGCTTAAGTCTAGACCTGCTTTGCTAGGTGCTTGCACTTCTTGCCCTGTTTTGCATGCTAAGATTGATGAGATGCATGCTTACACTAGTTCTCTTGAGGCTAAATTGAAGGAACCCATGCCTACATCATGCTCTACCTGTGAAATGCATGCTTTGAAAAATTTGGAACTTGCACATTATGTTGATCGTTTGCAGGATGAGAATGATGATTTGAGGAAGTTGATGGGTTGGTTGTCGGTCATGAGCCTCGGTTGAGGATGATGATCGAGGCATTTAAGAGGCGAGGATGATGAGGGACTTGGGGCAAACAAGGTTGGTGAGGGAAGTGGAGAGAATATCCCGAGCCACCAAAAACCCACCACAAAAATGATTCCCCCCCAAAACCTAACCATCTTAGGAACCGACTAGACACAACCCCGGCTCCACCCGTGTTTCCTACACCCACAAATGATCTACAAAAGCCTATCAAGTTTGTGAGCACTTCGGGGAAAGTGTTCTTTGGGAAAGAAAGTGAGAAGGCTAGTGAGGGGAAACCGGTGGAGGAGTTGAGTGGAGAGAAACCTAGTGAGCGACCACATCCCAAGCCTAAGCCTAAGCTTGTGAGGTTCCATTGTGGCTATTGTGGGAGAGATGGCCACAAGGATGAGTTTTGCTTCAAGAGAAAGCGAGAGGAGAGAATGGCGAAGGAGTGGGCTAACAAGGACAAGTACCACCTTTCCGATGGTGTACTTGAGCCTCGTGTGCGGATGCCCGGGGCCAAGGCGAATGTGAGGACGAGTTTGGGCTTGGGGAGAGCGAGAGAGGCTGTTGGAGGTGCTTTGCCCGGGTCACACCGGTCGGACCGGTGTGGGGCACCGGTCGGACCGGTGCGGGCCCGGACGAGCGGCGGTTTGGGTTTCGGGCTCGTACGGGTGCGAGGGTTGTTTCGGGAGGTCATGGTTCGGTGGTTGGGCTGGAGAGTTTGCAGGTGGTCAGGTTGCTAGGCGTTCTCCCCCTCGAGTTCACTACGGGGATGGTAGGAGTCGTAGCTTTGAGAAGGAGAGGAGGGACGGTCCACGGGTTCTCTTTCGTGGTTTTGGTCCTCCTCTAGGCGGAGAGGGGTGGTTCCCTCAGGGTGGTTACCGTGGTGGTGTTCGTGGAGGTAGCTTTGGTAGGAGAGATGCTTTGGTTGGTGCTAACCCCACTTTCGAGCAAATGGCTCGGCGGCGGTTTTACTCTTTTGGTACTAACCCCAGTGCTGAGTCGTTTGTTCGCTCACGTGCTCATTTTTGAATTTCAGGTGGGAGACTTGAAGAACATTTGGTTGATTGACTCCGGTTGCTCGAGGCATATGACCCGAGACGGGGGGTGGTTCTCAAGTCTCGTCCCGGTGGTGACGAAGAGGTACATCACCTTTGGGGACAATGGGCGTGGGCGTGTGCTTTCAGAAGGTGAGATCAAAGTGAGTGACAAGATCACTCGAAGCGTGTTGCTCTTGTTCAATCGGCGGGGTACAATTTGCTTTCCGTGTCCCGGTTGTTGGATGAGGGCTTCGAGGTGTTGTTTCGGCCGGGTGGTTCTCGGATTTTGGACTCTCGAGGGGACCTTGTCCGTATGGTCGTTCCCGAGGGTCGGGTGTTTCGTCTTGATTTTTCTCGGTCTTCGGGTGTGGAGCGTTGTTTCTTGGGCGGTTCTTCGAGTGAGTTGTGGAAGTGGCATAGGAAGTTGGGTCACTTGAGCTTTGACCTTTTGTCTCGCTTGAGTAAACTCAATTTGGTCGAGGATTGCCACGGTTGAGGCTTGAGAAAGAGTTGGTTTGTGCGCCGTGTAGGCATGCCAAGATGGTAGCCTCTTCTCACCCGCCTCTCACCGATGTGATGACCGAGCGTCCATGCGAGCTGCTCCATATGGACCTTGTTGGCCCAGCTCGTGTGCGATGCGGGTGGGAAGTGGTATGTCCTTGTTGTGGTGGACGACTATTCTCGGTATGCTTGGGTGTTCTTTCTCGAGGAGAAAGGGGAGACGTTTGGTTTTGTTCAAGATCTAGTCTTGAGGTTGAGGAACGAGAGGCACAGAGATGCCATACGAGCTATCCGCAGTGATAATGGCTCGGAATTCAGAAACTCTCGTTTTGAAACCTTTTGCCATGACTTGGGTCTTGAGCACCAGTTTTCGAGTTCGTATACGCCTCCCCAGAATGGTGTTGTGGAAATCAAGAACGGGACCTTGTGCGAGATGGCTCGGACGATGCTTGATGAGCATAGGACTCGAGGAAGTATTGGGCGAGGGCGGTGAATACCGCGTGCTATGTGTCGAACGAGAATATACCTCGAGTGCACAAGAAGAAGACATGCTATGAGTTGATGCATGGTCGCACACCCAAGGTGAGTCACTTTCATGTCTTTGGTTGCAAGTGTTTCATTCGAAGAAAGGCGGGGAAGTTTGATAGGTTTGAGGCTAGGTCCGTTGATGGTATTTTCTTTGGTTATGCATCTCATTCTAGAGCATATCGTGTGCTCAATCTTGAAACTAACCAAATCGTGGAGACTTGCGAGGTAACCTTCGACGAGATAGAGCCACATAGTCAGCTTGTCTTTGAGTGTGCAGGTGATGATGAGCTTGGCGAGGAGATCTTTCAGGAGGAGGAGCATGAACATGGAGAGGATGAAGATGGCACTGTGGTGCCCCCGGCTGAACATGTACCCACTACTTCGACTACGGTGATGGACGGACCCTCTCCTACACCTACGACGACAAATCAAGAACGAGGAGAAGCTGATGTTGAGGGGGGGTAGCATCAAGGCGAGAACCTCCCCGGCGAGTACAAGTGGATCATCCGGCTTCGATGATCATCGGCGACATGAATGAACGCACTACACGGTCGAGGGTTCGAAACAATTCTCATTTCGCTCATGCTGCATTTGTTGCTACTTTTGAGCCCAAAGACATTGGACACGCACTATCTGATCACAATTGGGTTAATTCGATGCATGAGGAGTTGGAGAACTTTGAGAGGAATCAGGTGTGGGAGTTGGTTGACCCTCCCCCAGGGTGTAAGCCGATTGGTACAAAGTGGGTGTGGAAAAACAAAGAGGGAGAGAAAGGTGAGGTTGTGAGGAACAAGTCGAGGCTTGTTGCTCAAGGGTTCAGTCAGAAGGAGGGGATCGACTACGAGGAGACTTTTGCTCCCGTAGCCCGTTTGGAGGCGATTAGGATCCTTCTAGCCTTTTCCGTGGCTAAAGGTTTCAAGTTGCACCAAATGGAAGTGAAGAGTGCTTTTCTGAATGGTGTGTTGGAGGAATAAGTGTTTGTGAGGCGACCTCCGGGGTTTGAGAGTGAGAAGTACCCCCACGGGTGTACAAGTTGAGGAAGGCGGTTGTATGGGTTGAAGCGGCGCCTAAAGCTTGGTATGGTAGGTTGAGGGGGTTTTTGTTTGAGAGAGGTTTTGAGATGGGGAAGGTCGATCGGACCTTGTTTTCTTCGAGGCGGAGCGAGAGATATCCCGATTGTGCGGGTGTACGTGGATGATATTGTCTTTGGTGGCTCGTCTAACTCTCTTGTTGCATGGTTTGCGAGATGATATGAGCGGGGAATTTGAGATGAGCATGATGGGCGAGTTGCGGTTCTTCCTCGGGCTACAAATCAAGCAATCAAAGTAAGGAACATTTGTGCACCGAGGCTAAGTACACCAAGGACATTGTGAGGAAGTTCAAGATGGAGGACTCCAAGGCCATGACGACGCCGATGAGTACGACTACGGCTCTTGATGCGGACGAGGAAGGTGAACACGTGGACCGAAGGAGTGCGGGGCATGATCGGGTCACTCCTCTACTTGACGGCGACGAGGCCGGCCATACGGTTCTCGGTGTGTCCGTGCGCTCGTTTTCAAGCGTCTCCGAGGACTTCGCATTGGCAAGCGGTGAAGCGAATTTTCGGGTACTTGCGTCACACTCCCGACTTCGGCCTTTGGTACTCCACGTCCTCTTCTTTGGCGCTTTATGGTTTTTCGGACGCGGATTTTGCCGGGTGTCGGTTGGATAGGAAGTCCACTTACGGGACTTGCCGAGTTTTGGGTTCTTCTTTGGTGTCTTGGTCTTCCCGCAAACAATCGAGTGTTGCTCAATCCACTACCGAGGCCGAGTATGTTGCCGCTTGCTAGTTGTTGCTCTCGGCTCCTTTGGATTTCTTACACCATGAGTGACTTTGGTGAGGAGTATACCCATGTCCCACTTCAATGTGATAGCACCGGTGCCATAAGCGTTGCAAAGAACCCAGTGCTTTATTCCAAAACCAAGCACATAGAAGTGAGGTACCATTTTCGAGAGACAACGTAGAGAAAGGAAAGATAGCTTTGATCCATGTACCCACACATGACCAACTAGCCGATATTTTCACCAAACCCCTAGATCAAGCAACTTTCACTCGTTTGCGGGGGAACTTGGTGTGTGTTTGATTTCTTGAGTTGGATGTGTGGGAGCTACTTTGTAGCACATGTATAGCTTTTCTTTGTGCATTTCTTGCATTTGGCATGGCATATGTAACATGATGTATAGGCATCCTTGTATCTTAGATTGCATACATTTTGTATCATATGCATTGGTTATGAAAAGCTTCTCTCATATACTTTGTTCACCATGGAATGAGATATATGTCTTTGTGAGCTTGTTTGGTATGCTATGGTTAGTTTGGCTTAGCTCTTGATGATCTTGATGAATAATCCATGGTTGATAGCTATGTTTTCGAAAATGTCACATGTATGCGCTCTCATGTGTAAATGCCTTTATATGATCTTGACATGTTTTAATGGCTTGGCTATGCTTAATTTGTGGTTGGATAGCTAGTTTATTGATCATATGGGGCCAAAGGCTCATTTGCCATCATGAATGTTTAGCCCTCTTGTTTTATCTTGTGGAGGGGCATAAGTTCCTTTTTGTCGTAAAGACATTTCATGTACCAATTTTAAATCTGAAAATGAAATGGAAAATGCTTGGAAAATATGCTCCCATATCATATGTGCTGAATTTAATTTGCTTTGGGTGCTAAACCGTTGCATGATGCCTACCGGTGAGAAGTCTCATACATAGAAGTAGGCACATGGCTCGGTGGCTGTGACATGACATGAGGTGCTTGTGGGTGTTTGTGATGGTCTTATGATTAGAATGGCTGTCCTAGCATGAAGTTTGTGCGGCTTTGCCATTTTGATATGTTTTGATCATGTTTAGGACTTTGCTCTTGAGAGGCAAGTTTTTCGCAAAATTTCCCAAATCCATCTTAGCTTCGTCCAATGGTTGTGAAACTTGGCGATCATGTAGTTGAGATCGATACGAAGCTATAGAGTATCTAACTTGCTCATTTGGACATGTGTAGCATTCTTTGTTGAATTTTGTCTATTTGAGAAGCTCTAGGTTGAAAGTTTTGCATTTTTTGGCTTGATTCATGCATTGCCAACAACGGGAGAAGTTTGAGCTTGAAATGGCTTCTTGGACGCATTTAGAAGGTTTTCGAGTGGTTTCGAGTCATTTCGGGCTCTATTGTACACCGGTCGACCGGTGAGGAGCACCGGTCCGACCGGTGTGAGTCTTCGGTCCTCTCGCACATCTTAGGCACCGGTCCGACCGGTGGTGATGACCGGTGTGGTGAGCCGAAGTTGGTGCGGGCGCCGCCCGTTTTCGAGTTTGGTTTGCATGCATTCGTCCGGGGGAGGTGCATTGGTTCAGGGGGAGCTTGCATGTGTGCAAGGGGAGCTCTTTGTGGTTGTTCGAGCTTTGTTTCGGTGGTTTGCGCTCTTTGCTTGAGCTTTGATTTGTCTCGGATGTGTCGAGCCGGTGCCCTTGCCTAAGGGGTCCGAGACTTGTCTTCTTCAAGTGATCTTGCTCTTTGCCTTTGTTTGGCTTTCGATCGCTTGTTGGAGTTTCTTTTTACTCGTTTCTTTTCTTTTTCGTTTCTCTCTTGTTACTTTTGTGTGGGTGTTGTCAATGCACTCATCAAGGGGGAGATTGAGGACCATGTGTGGTTCGAGGACCGGTGGATGGTCGCTTCCTTGTGTGGACCGATTCTTGGCTAAGTATTGCGGGTGCGAGGTTGCGGCTTGACCGGTGTTGGTGCGGGTGAAGAACAAGCGCGAAAGGTCGTCGCCGGTGAGGCCTCCGGGTGTGGAGAAGACAAGTAGGCTTCGTTCGAGGGACCGGTGGCCGGCGGGGTCAAGTGCGGGCCGCATGGTGGCATGAACAACAAGATGAAGTCGTGGACGGTTTCTTGGTTGAGCCTCAAAACTAAGGTCGAGCCGGGACTACATGGGAGCCGAGTCATGAGTGGAGATTGACAGAGGCTACACCGAGTTCGCGGGGTTTCCGGTGGTTCACCGAGAAAACCACCGGGTTCCTTGGTTGATCCACAAAGCCAAGACCGAAGAACCGAAGACGGTCTTTGCAGACGGTGCGGACCGGTCGGCCGGTGGGTCCGGCCGGTGTGCGACGACGCGATCCGGAATCTTCGAAGCGGAGGACACGCGTCGGGATCACAAGGCTTGCGTCGAGGCTAAGCAGGTTGCGGCCGCCGGGCATCCGTCCGATGGAGAAAGCTTCAAGTCTTCCAAAACCGCCCTTGAGGGGCTTGTATCTCTAGTTGTTAGAGAAGGGTATTTTAGACTTTCGGTTGCCTCCATATAACCCAAGAGGTGAGAGGATGGCAGCCAACTCTGGGAACCCTAGCTCATTTGTTTTCCCATTTTTCTTCCTATTTTCTTTAGGTTTTCCATAGGACTAGCTAGAGAGCTTCATGGAGAGATCTTGTTGAGAGGGATGGATGATCGGGCGGCTTGCTAGACCTTATATGAATCTTTGTTTCTTGTATAGATGATTCGGCGTGGTTCCTCAAGGTTTGGATGTGTTTTCCCCGGTTGTTCTTGGTGGTGATTTTCGGAGCCCTCTCTTGGTGATTTCTTTGGGTTGTTTTCGGGACCTTTCTCTTGGGGATTTGATGGGGGAAATTTGTGGGAACCCTTCGTGGTTCTTTGGGCCGTGTTTCCCCTCCCAAATCCGTGAGTAAAGATGCTCGATTTTGGGGTTTCTTGAGTTCTTGGGTTGGAAGTGCTCTTGGCGGGATTTCCTTGATTCCTCCTTTTTGGACGAGCTTTGGTGGGATTAAACTTGGCTATGGACTCCTCATGAGGTGTTCCTAATATCCCCAAAGTCTTGTTCAAGTCCGTGGAGCGATTCGGGAGATCGAGGTTTCGATTTGGGGGAGTTGACCGCGGGTGCTGTTCATCCCGAGCTGCCCAGGCTACACCGGTCTGACCGGTGCTCTTGACCCGATCGACCGGTGCAACCCTCAGTGGGATTTTGCTCGGGTGAACGTCTGGGTGTGTTCGCTGTTGTCCTGTGTTGCTGTTGTTTCGAGTTTGAGTCGGTTTGGAGGTCGGGCGACCTGTTTGGTGCCTTGGGGGCTTTCGGTGTGACCGGTCTAACCGGTGTGTCTCACCGGTCGACCGGTGTGGAGCCACTTAGCGAAAGTTGCCCGGTTTCACCCGGCGGGGACCGGTCGACCGGTGGTGCTCACCGGTCGGCCGGTGTTGGTCCGAAGACTCGAGGTTTGGTGTTCCGCTGCGTTCTCGGGTCGGAAGGGTACGTGTGTTGGTTCCTAGGTCCGGTTGCACTCCGGTGGCTACGTGGGCTTGGCCAACTTGGGCGGTGAGTCGGAGACGTGTGTTGGAAGCCGTGTTCATCTTGAAGGAGTTTCCATCTCCTTCGAGAAGAATTTTTATCGGCTCCCATTCACTCCCCCCTCTCTAGTTTGCCGTATCGGTCCTTCACATCCGCAACGACCTTGCCTCCGCATGTGCATGTTTGGTCGCTGCGACGGCCACCGCCTCCGCCCGTGCTCCGTCCGACCGCATGTGCCTCCCTTGCGGTACATGTGTCCACCGTGACCCGTGGAGTGGCACATCGGGTAACCGTGATCCACCAATGACGTCGGGGCTCGTGAAGATCCCGTTCCAGTCAAACGCCGTCGTGTCGTCATCTAGGGCGCGGGGGGGGGGGGAGACAACCTCTCCCTCCTTGTATATGCTTGAGGTTGTCACCGTATGGCACGACGTCAGGGTCCAAATGGCATTTGGGACCCTAGCGCCGTGCCATACGGCGTTAGGGTCACGACAGTCCTGCTCCCCGATCGTTGGCGCTAGGTCCTACCGCTGTACCATACGGTGTTTGACTGGTCCTAACGCCATGTGGTATGGTGTTTGGACCTGATGTCGTGTGATACGGTGGCACATGTATAGATTTGATAATGTTTTTCCGGAGCATTTATTTTTGGAAATAGAAGAAAACGTATATAAAAAATCCACGGGCTGTAGTCTGAATATCGTTGCTGACCACCGGCCCACATTGTCTCCGGTCTGCTGGAACAACCGGCCCAAAGAAAACCCATCCTAGAAAGCCCACGGTAGGCAAACCCTTGGTTCCCCGAGTCTATATAAGGGACAAACCCTAGATCCCTCTGCCTTCTACCCCGCAGTCATCCCCGAGAAGGTGCCGCCGCCGCGCAAACCCTAGCGGGCTTCGCCGCCGTCACTTCTCGGGGCGCAACCATGGTGGCCACAAAGAAGTCGGTAAGAACTCTTTCCTCTACGCTATCCTATCTCACCCCCGACGTCTGTCGCATCGTTGCATTGGTCTGCCGCGGTTTCTCCCACGGAAGAATGAGATCCTGATGCACTCAGCTTAGATCGTGTTTCTGCGCTTTCCCTTTGCTGATCTTTTCGTGGTGAATGTTTGCGCAGAAGAAGTCTACAGACAACATCAACAACAAGCTGCAGCTTGTTATGAAGAGCGGCAAGTACACGCTCGGCTACAAGACCGTCCTCAGGACTCTCAGGAACTCCAAGTGTAAGAAAGCTGTCCCTCGCCTTCCTACCTGATGCGTACGCTTGCTACCATCATTAGTTTGTAGTATGCGGAACTATGTAGTTATGCTGTTGTTTAATTTCCTGTGAAGGATAATTCATACTGATGGATAGATCCATGTAGTAATTTGGTGCCACGCATCTTAGAAACTGATTACCGGTGGATCTCATGGCCACTGTGTATGAGCAGATGCTATATAAATTAGCCACACTGCAGCCTTTTGTTGATAGTGACTTCCTGCACTGAGTCATTAACTAGCTGCTGGTGGCGTATATCAATATGTAGTGGTAGTTATTCTCATTCCAACCTAAGCTAACATGTCAATATGGGAATACGGTTTTGAAAGAAGGAGAATAGGGTATTGTATCCATGACATCAGCCACAACCTCATGGCTGCATGGACTGCCAGAAAATTATTCTCTGGACAACGTATTTTGGACATGTTATCTAAAATGTTGTTTTTACTATGATTTAACAATATGAATGGAGGATATGGTGATCCTTTCCCCAGATGATCGTCAGTAAACGTACTGTGCTTTCTAACTTCTCTTTAGAGAACCAAGCCAGAAATCTGATCCTTCATATTTTTTACGCCAGTGTATTTTCTCGTTTGATCAGTGACTGTCATACATTGTGTTTCTTTCCCCCACTGTCAGACTTTATAAGATTGTGTTGTATGCCTCGGAGGATATGATGACCCTTTCCCCAGATGATCGACAATGAACATACTGAGCGCTATTATTTCTCTATAGAGAACCAAGCCAGAACTCTGATCCTCTCCTTTTTTAAAGTTCTTGTTTAAATTTTTGTTCCTAATCGTGGTTAAACTTGTACTTTTTAGTTATTCTGTTAGCATTTGGATTAACATGGCATTCTTTAAAAGATCTAATTCCTCATCTAGTTTAGCGTTGAAAACTGATTACCAATGGAGGAATTGATGTCCATTGTGTATGAGTCAACGCTATATTGACTCTGCCTGTCTTGTGCATGCAGTACCTGTGAATAATCACTGGTAATGCACAAGTGGAGATAGCCCTATCTGTACATTCTTTATTATAGCATCATATGTGAACAGTGGTAAAGTTGAGTAATTGTTTATGAAATCTGTCATATGTGAACAGTAGTAAAGTTGATTATAATTGTTTATGAAATCTTTTTTAAGCAGTTTTTTTGATGTTGTACTTGCTCAAGTTTTTTTATCTAATTCTGCTTTTCTCATTGCTCATCTTTCTTACTTTTCGAAGTATCCGTAGATGTTTAAATTTATACTTTCAGCTTGTAGAAACAGGATCGTCACATTTCCTGTTTCTTCAATTTGTATAACATGCCTACCTCTCTATTGCCTACAGCGAAGCTTGTGATCATTGCTAACAACTGCCCTCCCCTAAGGAAGTCTGAAATTGAGTACTATGCTATGTTGGCCAAGGTCACTGTTCACCACTTCCATGGAAGTAAGTTTGCAGATTTGCGTTTATTGATGTTGTTGACTTAGTCTTCTTTTTATGATATTACAAGTGTTCATTAATCAGAACATGTTCACTTTTATTGTGATTGATTTGAGCCTAGCTAATGATGTATTCGCTAGGCTCCAAAACTAAGGCTATTCAGTACTTAGTAACTAGTTCCTGACTTATGATTTCAAACATGATTGTCGTGTGCTGTCTCACTGTTTTTATGACACTGCTGAGATAGTTGTGTTTTCTTGTCAATCAGACAATGTTGACCTGGGTACTGCATGCGGTAAATACTTCCGTGTGTGCTGTCTCAGCATTATTGATCCGGGTAAATTTTGTTGCATTTCTTAAAATGAATCCAATATGTTTGGATACATCAGGGTTTGTGAAGTCCATTGTTTTGTTTGTTTTCAGGTGATTCTGATATCATCAAGACTACACCTGGTGACCAGTAAGGAAGTGGCATCTGTGTTCTGAGCTGTTCTAGTGTAGTAGTGGATCTTGCTGGACTTTGTTCTTTCATCTTACATTGTGTTAAACAGCATTTACCTACCAGTAAACTGAGTTCTTGGGAACATTGTCTTGGATTGAAAATTTTGTTCCTGGAATCGGCACTTTCAACAATGGGAGTTTGGCCTATTGGTTGTGCTAGGATTGACTTGATTGAACATAATGATTATGCCACTGCTTCCTATGTCTACGGGATTGTTTGCTTGGCCGCCAATGACAGGATCCCTGCTGCGGACCCGTGGTTGGCAAGATGTTTTTATGTTTTGGTGACTCCAATCAAACTTACCTGGTCCGTGGTCACTTCACTCGTGGTCACCAGTCGCAGACTCGCACTGGGTACGTCCTCCCAGTTGACTTCCCAAGTCACGTTTGCGCGCTGATAATTTGAAGATGAGAATCTTGCCTCATGAAACTTCATTTTCTCCAGCCACCCATTGCGATATTTCCACTCATGTTCTTATTAATTGCGAGCTTTCCACTCATGATCTTATTCATCGTGAGCTTAACACTTTGGACGAAGCGCATTTAGTGTACGTGTATCGGAATAAAACCAGCTATAGTAAGTTTTTCGGTTAAAAGTGTGTCTGTTTGAATGACAGAAAGGATGAAGTTTTCTATATTATTACTCGAAACACCATACGACTTCTATTTCACACTCTCTCGCCATCAGCCCAACAAATGATCAAAGCTGCTGCTGTTCATCAGTAGCCATGAGTGGGCCCTTGATAAGCATGCACGCGGCAGCAGTGAAGCAAAAGCAACACATGGAACATGCGTGATCCAAACAACCAATGGTGTGCTGTGTAGAACAGTATTGTTCAGAGCAGTACTAAAGCCGTCGACCATCCACACTCGCTATCCTCTATTTTCTCCCTCAAAATGGAATATTCCATCCTCGTCATCAAAATACTCTCCTTTATATCTACTTCTCTCGCATTCACACTCCTTCATATCCCTCCTTCATGGCCCACACAGATTTTTTTAATCCCCTCCCTCCCCACCCCCACCCACCCTCCTCCTCTCGGGCTCCCCACCCCGGCTCTCTCTCCTTTCTACTCTCCCTCTCCCGGCCAAGCGGCGGCGGCGGACCCCCGAGGCGGGCGCCAACGAGCTCCGTGGGAACTACCGCGCGGCACCGCCGGCCTCGAGGAGCGGCCGGCGACGCGGTGGAGCTCCCACTCCCTCCGCCGCGGCGCGCGCGCCGGATCCGAGCCTCCCTCCTCTCTCGACGGCGGGGAGGCTGCGGACGGCCTCGAGGGCGACCCGAAGCTCCTCCTCGAGCTCCCGCCATGGAGGTCCTCCTCCAACGCGACGGCCTCCGCTCCGGCGGCCCTACTCGTGCGGCGGTGGCGGCGGCGGCGCGCGGGCGGTGGTCACGAGGTCCGGCGGCGCTCCCCTCCGACGACGACGGTAGCGGATCGAGCGGGGACTCGAGCTCCATGGGCGCGGGCGGGGGCACAAGCGAGGGTGCGGAGCACGGCGGCGGGCCGAGCGCTCGGGGAGGAGCGAGTGGAGCTCCGTCGCGGCCTTCTGCCTCGATGCGGCGCAATGTGTGGTGGGCCCGTCACGGTGGCGGAGGCCCTCCATCACGCCGGATTCGAAGGAAGCCGGGGGGCGACGCCTTTTTGGCGTACTCCTCCCGGGACGCCGCCGCGGGGGCATTTCACCGGAAAAGGTGACGGTAAAAAGATCCGAGGAGGGTATCACGTACCCCGGTGCGGGTGGTCTCGGCGATGGTCCGAAAGAAGGCTTGGTTGCTTAGCATTCGTACTGTCTCGAGTCACATAATCTACATGTTGTCACTTGTCGGGGTAAATATTTCGCAACTAACCCCTTCCCTGTGTCTTAGGCCCATCGGGGGAAGAACGGACGTCAAATCCGTGCTTGCCTTGGCTTTTTCGGGGTGAAATCGAAGGTCGATGAGCGAAGATCCAACGAAGATGGGATCTTCGTTCAAGACGACCGGTCGCCTCGCGAAGGCAAGAGGAAGCGGCCCCTGCGAAGATGTTGTTGGTGGAAATCGGGCCCGAAGGGTGGACGCCGACACAACGGCCCCCCGAGTTCTCTCCCTCCCTACGCTCGATACTACGAGGTCATTACTTCTACTTGCGCTAGGAGAGAAAACGATAAAACTTAACAACACGATAAAGGAAACAAGGAAATACTCGGCGGACCGAAGACCGAAAGACCGATTTGTTGCCTTCGGTGCTCTCTTCTCATTACGGTGTGTCCGTTTCATTACAAGGGGTTCACTATTTATAGGAGACCCCCGGGTATAGTCATTTGCCTCAATTACACCTTTTCCGTTCCGACAAACTCGCTTTAAACACTTTACAAGGGTATAACGATAAGTCCCCCGCGTCGTGCGGGCCTCCGGCGTGTCTTCGTACGTCCGAAACGCCTTTACACGCGGCCACCCTTGTCTCGCCCCGCCCGGCGCCCACTTTACACGTCGGCGGCGGCCACATGTCCCCGATCGCCGCACCTTCGGCGCCGAAGTAGCGACCACGGGCCGGGGGCGTCGCACCTCTTCGAGCACCTTGCCCGTGCTGCCACTGGCCCCGGACGTGATGTCCCCGGCCGGCGCGCCTCTTTCCTGGCCCTCTCGTACCTTCGTCGCCGAAGCACGGCCATTCGTACCTTCGGCACCGAAGGTAGGCGCCGCCATGTGGGATCATCCCTGCACAACAAAACTCACGTGGCACAAGCGGCATTAGCGTTTTTGTTAGCGCCCGTGCAGCGAAGGTTTCCCCACGAGACAGAAGCCGTACGAAGACCGAAGGTTGCGTTTTCCAGCGTGGACGGACGAGGGTGATGCTTCCGAAGACCAAACTTCCCCAACAGTAGCCCCTCGTCACTGAGGGCCGTCCTGAACCTGCGATGGGCCGAACTTACGATTGAACTTATCAGGGTGAAGAATGGTCTTCGGAACTCCCGCCGGACGGCCCACGCTGACGCGGCAACCCGAAAAAAGACGTGCGCTGCCCCTTGGGAAATTTACCATTGTGAGGGGTTATTACTGGGTAAAAAGGTAATTTCGGTCGTCGTCGGCGCAATTATCGGGACTCATTACTATAAAAAGGGGGGCCGCCCTTTGGGTTGCCCCACCCCGCGGCTGCGACCTAAAACTTCGACGCACGAGAGCTCCGAAGGTCTACTGTAAGACTTCCTCCAGCCCCCTTGCTTCCGTTTTCGCTTCGTGTTTAGTTAGCATTCATGGCGCCGAAGCGGAGACGCGATGCTGTCGCAAGAGAGATTGCGAAGACCTACACGTTCGGTTGGAGCCAGATCGACAAGACCGACGTAGAGTCGCTGGTGAAGAACCGCATGGTCGGGGCCGGCCGAGCCCCCGGCGGGAGGCCGTGCCGCGTCCACGGGACAACGAAGTTGTCATCTTTCGCGACCTACTGTACGCGGGGCTTCGGTTCCCGCTACACCCCGCCGTCGTCGACATCCTCCGGTACTTCGACATCTACCTGCACCAGCTCACCCCAAACGCCATCCTGCGGCTGTCGGTGTACATGTGGATATGCCGGACAACGAAGATCAAACCCTCCGCCGAGGGGTTCGCTTCGGCGCATCATGTGCACCACCAGCGGCGGACGGTCTTCGAGGAGGAGGGGGACCAATCTGTGGAGAAGGACGCCGGTTCGAGCCGTCCGAACTTTTCGTACAAGGCCGGCGTGGTGAGCCGGTCACCGCATACCGGAACAAATGGCCTTCGGATTGGCGGCGGCAAAGATCGGTTCTACTACACCCCGAGCCCCCTTCTTCGGAGGCGCTCACCCGGCGGCGACGAAGGAGCTCCCGCCTCTCCACGAGTCCTACGCCAAGAACCCTTCGTGCCGGAGGGCGACGAGTTCGTGATAATGTTGCGCCGATTCGCGCGCAAGTACGGCACACGCGACATCGTGGAGGAGTACCGCAGCATCCCCGTGTGCCCGTTGGTGGACGGGCCGGTCCGTGGCCGAAGACGAGTGGGCGGAGGATATCGGGGGCATTCCCTGCCCTGACTGGACGAAGGTCTTCGGCTTCACAGCCGAGTGTAAGCTACTTTGCGTTCTTCGGAGGGGTTCTTCTTAGCTACGTCCCGGGTAAACGAAATGCTGACCGACCGGATGTTTTCCCGCTCTTGCGGAGGAGAAGGAAGGTGGAGGCGCACGGGGACTTCATCCTCGGCCCCGTGTCACCGAATGAGTATAAAGACACCATCGCGGAGGCCGAACGGATCCGGAGCGAACCGGGTATTCGAATTTTTCAAGATCACACCACCGAGCGCGTCGGTTTTGCCAAGCACCGCGAGGCAACCGAGAAGAAGGCCGCGGCGGTTGCGGCCGCCGAAGCGGACGGCGAGGGAGACGGCGACTTCGTCGCGCGCCGCTCCTCGAAGGCCGGGGAGGAGTGCGCTGCCGCGGCCACCGCTGCCCGCCGAAGGGAAGGCCGGAAGAAACGGGGCGGGCGGCCTGCGGACTCGCCCCCGTCCCCCAAGAGGACCCGCGTCGTTGACGTGGAGACAGGCCTCGTCGAAGACGTGATAGCCGCCGTGCCGCTGCGGCGGCCGCGCCTTCGGACGTGCCTTCGGTGAGGGCTGGGAAAGGGGTCGCCGGCCGCCGCTCGGTCCCCCCTTAGCCCACAAGAAAAAGACACCGACGAAGACAGTGATGTGCGCATCGTGTCCTCCGTTGGGGACGCGCCTCGCAAACCGAGCCCCGTCGCCCTCGGCGCCGAAGCCCCACAAGAAAAAGATGGTTCCAGCTCCACCTCCAGCAGCTCATCTGACACATCCTCCGGTGGCACCGAGCAATCTGCCTCCCCTTCGGCTCCTGCTTCCGAGAAGAACGATGTCATCTCCGAAGCGGAGGAAGAGGAGGACGAAGGGCCCGAGAGCAGCAGCTATCGGGTGACGCCTGAGCAGCCCCGGGCCGCCGCTGTTCGTCTTCAAGTTCCCGCCGAGGCCAAGCTGATTGGCGGGAAGACGATCCGCTTTTTGGGGCTGACGAGTGGCGGGCATGAGCGCCAGTTCTTGGAGGAAGCCGGGGCAAGCTTCGCCATTCCTCATGAAGAGGAATACTTCGGGAAGCTTACCGCAGCTGAGCTGACGACGGCATGCGGGGATCTGTCTCTGAAGGCCTTCATCGCGTCGCGATGCCTCGCCCGAAGGCTGGAGCAGGAGAGCAAGGAGGCGAAGGAGAGATCGGTGCCCGCTGTCTCCTCGCTTGAAAACCGAGTGGCGGAGGCCGGAGGGACGGCGGGACGCGGAGCAAGAGCGCTCCCGGAGGGCCGCAACGGGAGAAGGAAGACTCGGTGAAATCCTCCGAAGCTGTCCTCAACACGGCTGCGCCACGACGTGGAGGACACGAGCGGCGCTAAGGAGGACTTGCACGCTCGGCTCGCCGACGGGGGAGGCCAAGTTGTCCGAAGCGCAAAAAGAGGCGAGCGAGCCGAGCGGGCGCCCGGAGCGGTACCGCACGGATCACATTCGGAGCGCGGGAGCCCTTCGCAACGATATACTTGCGGCCCGCCGGAGCGGTGCAATGCGAGCGCGCCGCTCGTCCCGTTCCCCCTGTGCACCGTCAAGTCATACTATGAGTGGGTGAATGCCTGCTTCGACCTCATCTCGATGAACACGAAGATCTTCGGAGAGCTCGGGGCTGCGGTGGGGGTTCGTACGCTGGCGTATTCGGTGTGCTCGCTGGTGCCCCCGGATCGTCCATCTTCGGAGAAGACGATCAGCAAAAGCGACCTTCGTCGGCTTACGAAGGAGAACTTCGAATGGCCCAGCGACGTGGACCTGGATGTTGGACAGCTCCCGGTGCTCCCCAAGAACCTCGCGAAAAACTTCATGAACACCTTCTTCGCCCAGCGCGGGTATCAACTCACCTTGGACGAGTCCGCTCGCCTTAGTGCCCAGGTACGCCGAAGCTACTTCCTCCTTTTGTCTATGGTTGCGTTAAAAGTACATTCTCGTGAGTACTTTAACACATCACCCTCGCTGTTTTGCAGATAAAGCCTCGCTTGCAACAGCGTGTTTACGAGCATCTCCGGGTTCGATTCGGCGGCACTCCACCCCTGCCCCAATTCATGACGGAGGGGGATTGGATCGCCATGCTCGGCGTTCCTCTTATCACTGCTGGGGGCCCCGCAGCTGCGGCACGGGGAGGAAGGTGAAGCCACCGGCGTTCCCGAGGACGAAGGCCGGCGCCGCCGAAGACACGACGGCTCCCACCACCGAAGAAGGGCACGCGGGGAGGCGCGCGGGGCCCGCGATTGAGGGGGGAGCGTGCCGAGGCGGCCGCGAGGGGCGCCCCTTCGGCACCCGCCGCCCTGAAGCCGCTCCTCGCTGCCGAGGAAGAGGTCGCGCCCCCCCCCCGGCGACGCCGTGGCGGCTGCGGTCCCCGCGGGGGAAGAAGCTATGGGAGATGCTTCGGAGACGGCACACGCGGCGGAACTTGAGGCCGCGGCTGGCCGGCGCCGGCTCTCTGGCGGCGAAGGACCCGCGGAGGCGGCGGTCAACGCGGCCGTCGCGTCGGTCGAGGCCACCGAAGCGAGCGCCGTGCCGAGCGAGGCCCCCGTCGTCGGCCCGAAGGTGCCGAGGTCCGAAACGCGTCGGTGCGGGACTTGTAAAGGAGTGAACCACTCTCCCCTTGATAGGATGGATTTTTGTAAAGTAAGGCGATGCACGGTATCTCTCGCGCGGTTCCTTCGGTGGTTCTGCGCGAGAGGGCCGAAGGTGCGAGCGACTCAACTCGCCCCTTAACTCACTTTTTGTCGCGCCGAACGTTTGGACGAAGTTTAGCATTCGCCACCCTAATATTTCGTACGCCGAGTTCTTGTCGTATCGTGCGGAGCGTTACCGCCTTCACAATGAAGCCGCCAAACGCTTTTTTGCGGATTTTTCGAAGTATCCCGTGCGTCGGGATGCCATTCTTAGAGAGCGGGCCGCCCGTAGGGCGCGCTAAGCGAAACTTAGTGGACCCCTTCGTGGCCGAAGGGGTTGTTCCAAAAATAGAGCCGATCGAAGAGGGGGTCCTTGGGCCGCCCGAGTATGTATATTTAATTCCCGACGCCTCGTTGGAGAGTTTCGCGGCGGTGAAGGTGGAGACGGAGTGATCACCGCGCATTGACTCTAACCCCGACTTCGGCGCGGGACGGATGCCTACCGACAGCGAGCTTCGGGAGATGGCTCTGGAGATCATAGATATGGCATATCTTCGGTTGATCGACGAGATCTGTGAGGACGTCTTTGAACGAAGATTGACTGCTAAGTGTGGCTGCGGGCTGGCGCGAAGACTTGAAGCACAGGACTTCGGAACTCCCCCCCGGAAGTGTTCGCGGCATGCCCGGAGCGAATTTCCGCCCACAGACTTGTAAATTTAGCGTTCGAGACGATGTGTGTTGTAACTGCATTGTTTTTTCCCTTGTAAAGTTATATTGTTGTTACGAAGGATGTTACATGTCGAAAATGTGAGAAAGGAAGAGGATGGGAGACGCCTGTGCCCATCTTTTGCGTGCTTTCAGTGTTGCGTTCGCTACCTGCTTGATCGAGAGTGCCCTGAGTGCGTTGGGACGAAGCGGCACCGTGCTTCCCCTCCGGGTGTAACTTGCAACGGCTCACCCTCTCGGGTTAGAGAACGACGTTATGTTCAGGACGTGCGTTTCTCGCTGACCGTTTTTTAGTGCGCCTGCTCGAGCCAAATCGAGGGGATATACCACGCGAAGCGGGCTTCCCCTTCGGTCGAATCAAGACCGAAGCACTGCTTTTGGCGTGCGTTTACTTCGGCCGAGTCGCGGCCTTGCTCTGCACTAAGTGCTCTTTCCCTTCGGTCGAGTCGAGACCGACGCATCTCTCCAAGCATGCGCTTACTCCGGCCAAATCGCGGCCTCGCTCCGCGTCAAGCGGTTTTCCTCTTCGGTCAAATCGAGACCGACGCATCGCTCCAGGCGTGCGCTTACTCCGACCGAATCGTGGCCTCGCTCCGCGTCAAGCGGTTTGTCTCTTCGGTCAAGTCGAGACCGACGCATCGCTCCAGGCGTGCGCTTACTCCGGCCGAATCGTGGCCTCGCTCCGCGTCAAGCGGTTTGTCTCTTCGGTCACGACAATAAGTGACAGGCTTGGTGCGCGCGCTCGCAAGGTGATCCGTGCCTATGCTGTCACTTACTCCGCCGAAGGCCACCTTGGAGACTAGGCCCCTCCCGGAGGCGGTGGCCTAGCTTCGACGGAGTGGTGAAAGCATTCTTTGAAAAGAAAGTAGACTGCATACGAAGGGATGGGGGTACACTAACTTATATTACATGTCAGGAATCAAAGGGTACAAGGGGGCGCCTTGTTAAAAACCTCACACTTCGCGGATCCGGAGGGGAACCGCGAAGCCTCCCCCGTGAGGAAAAGAGTACGTCCCCCACTACTTTAATGTACATAAGATACAGAGTCGCTATCTCGACTTAAGAGAAAAATAAACTATTGAAACTCAAAGACTATGTTAAAACTTGCGGTTGCTTCGGACGAAGTACTTCGAAGCATGTCCACATTCCGTGTATGGCTCTTCGTCGCCCGTTAGCGGGCGCAATTTGAACGCTGCTTCGTTTGCGGTTGTTGTCGCTATGAACGGGCCTTCCCATTTCCCATGCATCTTGCCCTTCAGTTTGCCCTTCGGCACCTTGCGTAGCACTAGGTCCCCTGACCTATGAGCTTCGGTTTGATCTTCTTGTTTTTCCACCTTCGGGTCTCATCTTGTTAGGCCGGAGGTTTTCGGTACGCCGTAGGCGGACCTCCTCAATGTTCTGAACCGACGCCTTAAGGTCTTCGTCTCCGGAGGGTGTGCTCCTCCAGGTGCCCAGACATAGCTCTTCGGGCAGCATGGCTTCCTCCCCGTACAACAGCTTGAAGGGGGAGAACCGGGTAGTTCCGATGTGGTGGTGTTGTGGGACCAGATTACCCTCGGTAGTTCTTCGGCCCATTTGCTCTTGGGTAGGTCAGTGATGTTCCTCTTGATGCCAGCGAAGATGATCCCATTGGCCGCTCCACCGCCTCGTTGGACCGCGGGTGGTAGACCGAAGCGAAGCACAACTTCGTTCCCAAGTATGCACGAGAATTCCTTGAACTCCGCGCTGTCAAACTGCTTGCCATTATCCACTGTGACCTCGTGGGGGACGCCGAAGCGGCACACTATGTTCCGCCAAAAGAACTTCTGAATGGTTGCAGAAGTGATGCTCAGCAACGGCTTCGCTTCAACCCACTTGGAGAAATATTCGACCGCCACAACCGCGTGAGTGTAGTTTCCGGGTGCCGTGGGTAGCGGGCCGACGATGTCAATACCCCACCGGGCGAAGGGCCACACCGGTGGTAACAGCTGTATCTCGTTGGAAGCGAACTTGCTGTAGGGCGCATGGCGCCGGCACTGCGGACAATGGCGCACTATATCATGGGCATCCGCGACCGCCGAAGGCCGGTAGAAACCCTAGCGAAGCTTTCCGCACCAATGCCCCGGTGCCGAGGTGGTGTGAGCACATGCCGCTATGGATTTCGTGGAGCGAGTTGTTTTCCCTCGGTGACCGATATGCACTTTAGCGAAGCGGGGGCACACACCCCTCTTCGGTACGGGTTGCCGTCGACGAGGTGATAGTTTCTCGCCACGATGGCCACTCTCTTGCTGATGACCCCATCTTCGGCCTCATAGTACCCTTTGAGCGCCGCCACTATTGGGGCGTGCCGATCTTCACTCGTATGGCGTTCACAAACTTGGGGGGTCTTTGCTTCATCGGCTGCGGACTTCGAGGTGGTTGTTTCATAGAAGACATCCGGTGGCAGGGGCTCGAGTAGTGCGGTTGCCTTTGCGATGGCATCGGCCTCCTTGTTGTAATTCCTGGGAAAACTTCTCACTGTGATGCCGATGAAGAACTTTTCCATGCTTCGGACAGCCTGCAGGTACTTCATCATGTCCGAGTTCTTTGCCTTGTAGGTTTTCCCAATGTGGCAGGCAACAAGTTCGGAGTCTGTCAGGATGACGAGCCTCCTTGCACCTACGGCCCTGGCTTTCCGAAGCGCGAGCGACGGGCCTTCGTACTCGCCACGTTGTTTGTGCGGTTGTCATAGTTCGGCCCGCAAGGCATATCGGAGCTTGATGCCCGAAGGGGACTTTAAGAGTCCTTGCGGCCCGCCGACCCAAGGTGGCAGCATGCACCATCGCACTGGACTTCCCATATTGGCTCTGTAACTACTGCTTCCCCCTTCGGTGCCGAAGGCGTCCAATCAGCTACGAAGTCAGCGAAGACTTGAGACTTTATCGCGCTGCGGGCGACGAAGCTTATGACGTGCTCCGCCAATTCCGAGGCCCACTTGCCCATCCCCGCCCGTTGACTCCTTGTTCTCGAACATGTCCCGGAGGGGGAAAGCTGTGGGCACCGAAACGTTGTGGCTCTGGAAGTAATGCCGAAGTTTCCTTTTTGCCATCACGACAGCATATGCCATCTTCTCCATTTCGGAGTAGAGAAGTTTTGAGCCACTCAGAGCTTCGGAGACGTAATATATGGGGAATTGCCTCAGAGCGTCTGCCTCTTTGCGCTCTTCCACAAGCACTGCGCTAACCGCTGTGTCGGTTGCAGCGATGTACAACAGTAGTTCGGCCTTCGGTGACGGCTTGGTCATGACTGCAGCATCTTCAAGGTATTTCTTGAGGTCGTCGAAGGCTTGTTGTTGCTCTCCGGGCCCCATTGAAAAGTTGAGTTGGCGCGGAGTACTTTAAAGAAAGGAAGGCTTCGTTCGGCGGCTCGGGAGATGAAACGGTTCGGCGAGACAATTCTCGCTCGTGAGCCTTTGGACTTCCTTTCTAGTGCTTGGAGGCCGCATCCTTCGTAGGGCTTCAATCTTCGGGGGTTCGCCCGAATGCCTCGCTTAGAGACCATACGGCCCGATGAATCGCCCTTCCGGATGCCGAAGATGCACTTCTCTCGGGTTGAGCTTGAGGCCGTTTCGCCTCATGTTGTCGAAGGTCTCGGTCGGATCCGCAATGTGATCTTCCTCTTTTTCACTCATGATGACGATGTCATCAACGTACGCCGAGGCGTTGCGCCCCCGGTGGGCCGCCCGGATCGGCTTCATCATGCGGTTGAAGGTGGACCCGGCGTTGCGCGAGTCTTCGGGCATTCGACGAAGCGAGAAGATGCCGAAGGGGGTTGTGAATCCGGTTTTTGCTTCATCTTCCCTTCGCATCCACACTTGGTGATAGCCGGAGAAGCAATCTAGGAGGCTCAACATGTCACGATCGGCGGCTCGATCAATAATGACGTCGATCCTTGGCAACGGGTAAGGGTCCTTCGGGCATGCCTTGTTGAGTTCGGTGAAGTCAATACACATTCGCATGTTGACGTTCTTCTTCGGCACCATCACCACGTTTGCCACCCAGATGGGGTATTGGACTTCTCTGATGATTCTTGCGTCGAGCAACTTTTGTACTTCGGCCTCCGCAGACTTGACCCTGTCCGCCGACATCGGCCGCTGCCTCTGCAGCTTCGGTTTGACTCTTGGGTCGGTGTTGAGCGCATGCTCTATGACCGAACGATGGACGCCTGTCAGATCGGACTTGGACCATGCAAACACATCTTGATTATTGCGAAGGAACTGCAAGAGCCGGTCTTCGTCCTCTGTCCGTGCCGATTTCGGCACCTATCATCACGGTTCTCGCTCGGGCACGTCCGCGCATAAGGGGACCGTGTCTTCATGACGTCGACGGCTTTCATGCGCTCGGCTTCGGCCCCCTTCATGGACCGCCTCATTTGGGCTTCGGCCTTCTCGCTCTTCGGCCACCGGCAGCCTTCGTTGCTCTCGTCTTCATTGATGACATGAACTTGTCTCGTTGTGGACCGACGTGTTGCGCTCGGCTCTTCGGGCTTCCTCCCGGCTACCGTACACGGAGATTACCCCCCGCCGCCGTCGGTATCTTCATCGGCGGTACCCTTGATGGATGACCGCTGCGAACTTGTTGATAGTGTTGCGGCCGAAGATGGCGTTGTACGGGTACGCGAAGTCTACAACATCGAATGTTATGACCTCGGTTCTCATGGTGGCGTCTTGGCCGAAGGATACATTGACATCAATCTTGCCCAGGGCTTCGATTTTCTTGTTGCCGAAGCCGTACGAGAGGGTGTTCCACCTTCTTCAAGTCTTCCTTTTTGAACCCATGCCGGTGAAACACTTTGCCGGGTCGGGATATCTGCCGAATCGCCGTTGTCCACCAAGATCCTCCCCACATCATTGCCGAAGTAGTACTTTGTGTTCTTGCCGATGTTGGCCCTTATGACGAGCGGATCATTGTGAGGGTAGTGCGGCACGGATGTCGACGCCGTGAAAGTTATGGGGACGTGGGACCATGGCAAGTGAAAGTACTTGCGGGGAGCGGATATGCGACACGCTTCGGTAGTAGTCTTGGCGTTGCCTCTTTGTCTCGTGCATCGGCTCATTGGATCCGCCGGAGATCGCATTGATGATGTTGAGCATGCCCGTCATCCCCGAACTGCTAGAGTCAAGGGCCTCTTGCTTTGGTGGGGGTGGAGGTGGTGGTTGGGTATGGGTGTAGTGTGCTTGGTGGTGGGCAGCCGGGTTCGGCCACGAAGGCACGAAAACCGAAGGCTGCTGCGCGAGTGGGGGAGGGGGCGAGCGAAGCACCGGACGCGGAAGGTGTGTATGGTTGTGGTTGGTGGAAGGCATGCGCAGTGCCGAAGGTTGGTAAGGGCGGTGATGGTATGGTGGTGGCGGGGCCACGAACGGACCCGCATTTTGGTATTTCATGACATGGTTCACGGCCATGCTCGCCGCCTTCTCCTTCTCCTCCGCCTCCCACCCGGTTTCATCTTGACCGCCGAAGGGCACTGGTGCGTGTGGTGCTGGGCATCAATTCCATGGAGCCAGCAGAAAAACCGCTCACCGCCGGCCCGCTGCGGCTGGTTATGCTGCTGTGGCTTCGGCCCCCTATTATGCTTGTATCCGCCCTTGTGCCCGCCGCCCCTGTGCTGGTTCTGGTCGGGGGGCGCGGACACGTTGTTGATCTGACGGTTCGCTTGCTTCGGCGGCTGGTTTTGCCACCCCTTCGGCTGGTCCCACTGCCCCTGTTGTTTCTGCTTCTTTGCTGCGTTTGCCCGATCGAGCCTTCGGCGGCGGCCTTTGTCAGACTTGCAGTATTCTTGCATAACTTCAAATAACTCTTGCAGGGACTTCGGCTTGACCCTGTCGAGCACATCCTCGGCAGCTTCCAACCCTCGGGCCCCGACGATGGCGTCGATGATGCGCTTTCGGACATCGTGGGCGCACGCGCCGTCAATTTGACAACCCCGTGCATGTACTCTTGTAGTGACTCACGGTCCCCCCGGACACACATGTTGACGAGGTCGTTGGAGTCTAGCTCTTCGACCTGCATGCCTTTGAAGCCGGACGGCGGCTTGTTTCGCAGGCTCGAACCAAGATGTTATATGCCCCTTCGGTATGTTGGCATACCAATACTGGACTTCTCCCTTGAGCGCGAGCACGAGGGCCTTCACCTTCGTAGTGGGGTCGCCCCCGTTGGATTCTACCGCCGCCTTGAACTTCATCAGAAACTCCTTGGGATCGTAGTCTCCGTCGTACTGGGGCAAGGTGTTGGCGTTGAATCGACGGGGCCACGGCGCGCTCTCGAGCTCGACCGAGAGCGGGGACACCGGGACGACGTTGCGGAGTGGTGCGTCGTCGGGGGCGAAGTGCTCGTTTGCTTGCCCCCTCTCTTGGCGGTGGCCTATGCTTTGCCCTTCGGAGGCATCCTTCTGCTGCCTCCATTGATTCAGCTAAGCCTGCATGGCCTGCAGGGTGAGCCAGGCGTGCTGCTGGGCCGCCGGCGCAGCATTCGCGGCGGGCGTCGGCGTTGGTGTGGGCGGCGCCGGAGCGACTTGCCGTGGCGGCGTCGCGCCGCAACCCGGCTTTGCGGCATGGCGAGGTAGCGCTCGGCCCGCCCGATGTTGAAATCGATGGCGTCGGAGGCGGCGTGCGGCGGAGCCGCGTCCCCGGTGCCGGGATGGCCGCACCGCGAGGAGGATGGGCGCGTCGCCCGCTCGGGATGAGCCGGCACGGACTTGCCGGCGATGAGGGCCCGAATCCTTCGCGGGGCTTCGATGTCTTGCGCCGAAGCCCCTAGCCCCCTCGAGGCCGACTTCGAACATTCCCGGCCGGTGTGCTCTACCTCCCGGGCGCTCGGCCGGCACCGGTCCCCGCCGAAGGTGGGACGGCCGAAGGAGATGGGTTGGCGGGCTCCGACACGAGTGGAGGGGTCGCCGCCCGAGCCGTTGCGGCTTCGGCGCTCGCCGAACGTGTCCTCGGCCATGTGGTCTTGAGTTCTTCCACGAGGTGGGCGCCAAACCGTTGGTGGAAATCGGGCCCGAAGGGTGGACGCCGACACAACGGCCCCCCGAGTTCTCTCCCCTCCCTACGCTCGATACTACGAGGCTGCTGCTTCTACTTGCACTAGGAGAGGAAACGATAAAACTTAACAACACAGTAAAGGAAACAAGGAAATACTCAGCAGACCGAAGACCGAAAGACCAGCTGTTGCCTTCGGTGCTCTCTTCTCATTACAGTGTGTCCGTTTCATTACAAGGGGTTCACTATTTATAGGAGACCCCTGGGTATAGTCATTTGCCTCAATTACACCTTTTCCGTTCCTGACAAACTGCTTTAAACACTTTACAAGGGTATAACAGTAAGTCCCCCGCGTCGTACGGGCCTCCGCCGTGTCTTCGTACGTCCGAAACGCCTTTACACGCGGCCACCCTTGTCTCTGCCCCGTCCGGAGCCCACTTTACACGTCGGCGGCGGCCACGTGTCCCCGATCGCCGCACCTTCGGCGCCGAATTAGCGAACCCGGACCGGAGGCGTCGCACCTCTTCGAGCACCTTGCCCGTGCCGCCACCGGCCCCGGACACGATGTCCCCCCGGCCGGCGCGCCTCTTTCCTGGCCCTCTCGTACCTTCGTCGCCGAAGCACGGCCATTCGTACCTTCGGCACCGAAGGTAGGCGCCGCCATGTGGGATCATCCCTGCACAACAAAACTCACGTGGCACAAGCGGCATTAGCGTTTTTGTTAGCGCCCGTGCAGCGAAGGTTTCCCCACGAGACAGAAGCCGTACGAAGACCGAAGGTTGCGTTTTCCAGCGTGGACGGACGAGGGTGATGCTTCCGAAGACCAACTTCCCCAACGGATGTGCCGCACCGGTGCGAAGGCGATGCGCGAAGAAGCCCAACCAAGAGAAGAGGCGCGTAGTCTTCATCGGAAGAACGGATCACGGGGAGGACCCGCGAGGGGAGGCGTGGCAAGGTGAAGCGCTAAGAAGGTGTCGAAGACAAGCGAAGATTAGAGCCCGAAGATACGGCAGGGAGAAGCTCAAGCATAGAAAGGAGGCAAGCAAAGGTCGGTTCGCCACAAAAGCGATACGTATTCGACGGGGTGTAAAGTGTATGAGTACGGGCCCCGCGAGGTTACTAAAATGCCATCGAGATGCTTCGCGCAATGTGAAAAAGCAATGACAAGGGTTGTAAAGCGTAATTGTTACGAGCCTATAACAAGGACCCGATGCTAAAGGAAGAGGGGCGATGGGAGAGAGACGAGTTTCATTACACTCGGTCCGACTTACGTTTCCTATTCTTCGGTGTCTCTTACTTTTCTTTTAGGTTAGCATTCTCTCGATTGTTGACCCCTCTTCGGTGAGGATTTTTATCCCGAAGCATCATTGTGTCAAAATCATGTGTACATTAGATAGCACATGCTTTACCGACTTTTTTAGTAGAGAACAACACACTAGGCCAAAAACGATTTGTACCGACACACAAAAATTAGCGTTCGGCGGGTGTAATTGGCACCCGCCGCACTATGGTGAAAGGGGCGTCGGCTTTACACCCGCCGGCGGTAAAGGTCTAGTGCTAGCGGGCAACATAAGTCACCCGCCAAGACAAATGGTCCAATTTGTCTTTGGCGGGTGACTTAAGTCGCCCGCCCGGCGATGAAGGCACAATGCGGCGGGGGTGACATAAGCCACCCGCCAAAGACAAATGGTCCTATTTGTGCTTGGCGGGAGGCTTATGTCGCCCGCCAAAGACGGATGGACACAACCACTTGAAAAATTCGAAATTTTCAAACGGTTTCAAATGAAGAAACTATTAACATGAAAGTTGTAGATCCTAATAAGTTATGAAACTTTATAGTTTACATTTTTTTATTTGAAATCATATTGTCAATGAAAATCAAATGTGAATCTCTCAAATTTGAAATTCAAATTTTGTAAATGACCTCAAATGGAAAAACTCCCAATACGAAAGTTGTAGATCTAAGGAACTTAAGAAACTTTGTAGTTGACAAGTTTTTAATTTGAATCCGTTTGGTGCCTCTAAAAACCGACTTACACTCGGTGTTGTATAGTATGAGTAGAACCAAAGCGCATTTGGATGCATATGAGTGTGTGGTGTAGTGGTAGAGAAGGCTTCGCGCGAGGTAGAGGTCACGGGTTCGAACCACGGCAAGCGCGGAGCGTCGCGACTTTACGCGAAAAAATGCGCGACTTAAGGTTTTTTCGTTTATTTTCGGTTTTTACGTGCCGATCCGGAAAACCTCGCGTCTTGGCGGGTGACTTAAGAGCCCGCCGGCACTAGGTCTCTATGCCGGCGGGCGGACAACCGCCAACACCGAGACAATTTGTGCCTGGCACAAGGTCGGCCGGCGGGCGCTCCACCCGCCAAAGATAGACCCGTTCTACCCGCCAACACAAATCGTTTGTGGCCTAGTGACAAACAATATTTATTTATTTATTTTTTTCAAAAATTTATGCCCGGATGAGATTTTTTCAAAACCATACCATTACCACGGTTTGAAACGCTTGCGGCGGCGAACCACCATTCAAACGGCGGTAGCAACGAACCGCCCTTTCAAACGGCGGTACCGGCTAAGGGCAGCCGCTGTTGTTAGGGTTGGTACCTGGCTAGGTCGGCCATACCCCGACCGCCTTTTGAAACGGCGGTTTGGGATAATCATTGTTTCAAACGACGATTGAATGTCTTTTTCTATTTTTTCTTCATTTTTTATTTTCCATTTTGATATCAAATATGCTAATAACGTTCGTATACGAAACTATTCTAATTGAAAATCTCCATTTTTATTTGTTTTTCAGTTTCAATTCGTAGTTAAAAAAAGTCAATAACGCAAAGTATAATAAATATGAAAAATCTTACGAACTATATACAAGTATATCATGGTCATACAAAATGCTAAAAAAACACAACTACATACTCCCTCCGGTTTGGTAAATGAAGTCGTTTTGGACATGATTTGAGTCAAACATTGGGAATATGAATCATTAATAATTTTTAAGTCATTGTGTTTTGAAATGTGAAAACTACATAAATAGATTTGTTATGTAAAATACTTTCATAAGAGTATACATATGTTAACTTTTAACAAATATTTTTATAAAAATAAGAAGTCAAATTTGTATTTTGGAGGCAGGTGTCATTGTCCTAAACGACTTTATTTACCAAACCTAAGGAAGGAGTATACCATTTATTTACCAAACCTAGGAGGGAGTATACCATTGCTTCGCCGGCAGCACGAGTCCCTCGACCTGCCCACCTAGTGGCTGTCCGAGCTACCCTCGTTGGCACGATGAGGGGGTCTGGTGGCACGATGAGGCAACGACGTGCAACGTTGTCGGGAGGCGGTGTCACTAAGGGTGCCCGAGACATTAGGCCCTACTGCGACGGTCCAACCTCCTCCGGAGTTTGAAACAGGTCCTCATAGTCGACCGCAACGACGGAGACCATGCACCCTTGTCTTCTGCTGTGGATTCAGGTGCAATGCCGAAGGTGTAAACTGCATCCAATAGAATTACGTAAGCCATTGGAGATAGAACGAGGGGCGTCACCTAGGTGCTGCATCACAGCCTCACATGTGTAGTGGACGAGGAGGCGCTGTTGCTGGGGTCGTATGTGCTGCCATGAAGAAGGTCCCGGTCTAATCGGTGGTCTCCTTGTAAAATTATGTAAGATTAGATGTTAGCCACGAACACATCGTAAACAGCAGATTGAGATATAACAAGATGTACCCGCAGTGTAGAAATCAGAAGGTTGTGGCCAGAGGTGGAGGTACCATCCCTGTCAGAGTCGAGAAAGTGGCGGAGAATAGTGGTCGTGAAGAGGACAACGACGCCCGGTACTAGCAAGCAGTGGATGTGGAGATTGAGGACGATAGAGGTTACGTGCAACTAGAGGAGGATCAGTAGTTCACCCCACGACAAAACCTTGTGGTGACCTCGATCATCATCGCCGTAGTATTTTTAAATTATTTATAATATTTCTAAGACTAATTCTAGTATTTCTAGATTATTTATAGTGTTTTAAACTAATTATAGTACTTAAAAAGTAATTTTGGTGTTTCTAAAACTAAGTCTAGTATTTTTAAACTAAGTCTAATATTTATAAAATTAATTCTAGTATTTCTAAAACTAATTCTAGTACTTCTATAGACTACATCGGTACATCATTAGTTAGAATAAGTACGTAGGAGTAATTAGAAGTGCAGACTCAAGGAGCTTCACTGCCGTAGACTATAGTGTAGAGAGAGGTGGAGAAGAAATGAGGGGGCGGGCAACGGCTGTTTTCACCCTGTTCGGCTTAGCTTTATCACCACCAAATAACAAGATTTTCTCTCGGAACAAACCAAACGCATCAAGAATCCGCCAACAAGATTTTTCTCTCGGAAACAAACCAAAGACTACCATCAAGAAGATCAAATAACGAACAAGGTGGTGGTAGCGAGCGCGGAGGCCACTAGTGCTGTTTCATACGGTGGTTGGGTGGGTCGGGCTCAGCGGTGGCACCCTACCGCCATATTAAATGGCCGTAGTTTTGGGCTACCACTGTTTGAAGTGGCAGTTGGCTGCTACCACCTTTCCAAACGACGGTAATGGTATGGTTTCGAAAATTTCATACAGCATGTATTTTTGAAAAAAAAAATCGAGGAAAGGCTGGGATTGTATTGGGCTATCTTAAGATTGGACCTAATTCTCAAATAGGCCGCGCGTGGTGGTACGGAGGCCCCAGCCCCAGTTGGCCCGGCAAGATTAGCTTCGTGCCGGGGAAGCCCACCTTGGCCTGACTGGTGGGACGGACGCGTCGATCCAGGCCGTCCGTGCGCGTCACGAACCGTCCGATGGGGACACCGCGCGGGAACGAAAACCCTAAACCGCCGCCGCCGCCTCATGGTCTCCGCTTTATATAAGCCCCGGGCCGCCCCGCGCACCTCATCACATCTCGTCGTCGCCTCTCCGCCGCCCCGCTCGATCTGCATCGCAGCTTTTTCTTCGCTTTTTTTTTTGTTGCCGTCCTTGTTGCTACTCGGAGGGATGTCGGAGGCTGATTTTTTGGGTCGCTGCAGATGAGGAGTCACAAGTTTAATGGGTAATTTGCATCTGAGGCATCTCTGTGATGTCACACCCTTTTTCACCTTGGAGATCTGATGCAGACCCTCCGCCTCCATTCAATCCTTCCCTTTGAGCAATTCGCAACCTCTCGATTTAATCCTTTGCTCCGTTTTGTTTTTGCTACATCTATGTGATGAAATATTATTATGTTCCTTGGGTGGGGAGATGAGATGATGAGGAAATTGTTTCCCTATTGGTTTGATTGGCCGCAATGATGGCTCAAACTGTATTAGCTCTATCTGATCATCTCCCCCGCCTTATTTCTCGAAGCATATGTTCGGTTCTAGAAGGATTTTGTTACCACATCAAATTGTTGTGCTAGCTCAGTTAGAAAAATCATTACAACGGTAGTTACATCTGAGGTCGAAATCTGACTTTTGGATGGGCCGAGATATCGGCTGCCAAAAAAAAAAATCAAAGTTCAAAGTAAATGGCAGGAGGCAGATGAGGATTCACAAGTTTAATGGGTAATTTGCATCTGAGCCATCTCTGTGATGTCACACCCTTTTTCACCTTGGAGATCTGATGCATTAAGCTATACTTTTTTTTTTCAAAAATTTCAAAAATCTCATTTTCAAAATGAATATGCAATATGTTTGGACGTTGGTGACAGATGATATGATGACGAAATTGTTTCCCTATTGGTTTGATTGGCCGCCATGATGGCTCAAACTGTATTAGCTCTATCTGATCATCTCACGCGTCTACTGAATGTGGGGAAACGTTTTGCATGCAACAAAATCATCTGCTGCGGATTTTACAATGCTTAATACTCATTGTAGAAAAGATGTTAATTGGTGATGTTGTCATGATATCTCCTGATCGTAACTAAATTACAGTTATTACTAATTTATTAGAAAATATCTGACTACAAGTTGACATGGGCTCGACTTGCGGACCAACTGAAATTATGGACGGCCCAAGAAATCAGGGTGTCGGCTTTGCTCGACTTGCCAAATTTTTGAGCCTGCCTAGACACGCACGGTGCGGCTGCAGCCTAGTAGGAAGTAAACAATTAGGATTCAGCCACATGTGATAGATTTTGTCAATGTTATTAGAGGGGCTGTGGAACTAGTTTCGATCTCATTTATGAAATACACCTTTCTTGAAAAAGCGTTAGCACTTTTCAAAATACACGCACACTTGTTGTGTAGAATAAATAAAAATAAGTTCCGATGAGTTTTTTTTTTCATAATTTTTCTCTTTGTAAAGGTGAAACACCTATTTTCGGCATTCTAAGAAATGACAAATATATTACATGACATAGAAGTTAAAAAACAATAGTTTTCAGCTTTCATAATGTGAAAGTTAGTTTTTATGCTTTCAAAAAGCAAAGATATACGCTGTGGAAATATACTCATGAATCTTTTTTTGCTAATGATTCAAAATGGCAAATTTAGTTTTCTTTGTTTCATCAATTGCCAGTGAGAGCAACTCCAACAGTTTGGCAAATCAACTTGGTAGCCATCTAATTTTGGCAAAACAAAAAAAAATTGGCCTCCAACATTTTGATAAACCAACTTGGTAACACGCGCATATATGCGCGCGTGGAGGATGAAAAAAAATAAAGAATAGAGAATGATTCCTGATGTAAGTTTTTCAAGAGGTGGAAGGACACAAATATAATTTTGTTTCTCTCAGGATTTCCTGATGTAAGTTAGATCTGGATTTGCCAAGTGAATTATGCCAAACTGTTGGGGATGAACTTTTTTTTTACTTTGCATAGCTTTTTAGAAGTTAGCAAAACATAAGATTTGCCGAACAAATTTTGGCAAACTCTTGGAGATGCTCCGAGAAAAAGAAACCGTTACTCTTGCGTGTTGATCGATTTCTCGGTCCGCAATTTACTATCGTTATGATGGGGATGCTTGGACTTATAATTCAAACTGAGCAGAAGAGCTATAGAGTATAGACTAAAAATTGAAAAAAAGGAGCCTAGACTGGGGCAGTACTCATGATTCTATCAATTGTTCTTATCTTGATCAATTTACACATGAATAAAATCACTAAGAATCTAAGAGGCTGAAATATTATATCAATCAATAGAGAGGCTGAAATATTAATGCTTCCTTTTTATAAAAAAAATCTAAGATAATCTTGGTACCTGTTCGCTTGGCTTATCACCATGCAAATAAGAAGATTTTCTCTCTCACAAAGAAACCAATGGCCATCAAGAATACCAAGAGTAGATTTTCTCTCGGTAACAAACCAAAGATCGCCCATCGCCTACCAACCAAACGAACAGGCTGCTGGAACTCATTATCCACTTGTTTTGAATGATACTCCTACATTTACCCTCAAGAGACGAAACTGACTTATCAGCCACCAATCAGAAGTATTTTTCTCTCAAAACAAATCAACACCGGCCACTTGTCAGCAGGCTGAAATTGGTGAGCAAAAACTCATATATCATGCGTAGAATCTCTGGTGCAAGGCAGCAATGGGAATGGTGGTGCAGGTTCGTGATGCTTCTAGCTTCAGAGACGGCATCTGCAAAATGATACACCGTACGTACCCATCAGGTCCTAACGCATTTACAGCTGAAACATTGTAAACCCAAGAGATCACTAGTATAACAGATGATCTCAAGCATCTCCTGCCGTACCGTGCTTTTATCTGGCAGATGAATGAAGTGTCACCTTTTCATTAAAAAAATAAGGTGCCAGCTTTTCTTGTAACGTTTGTTTAGCATATTTCCGTCCTGAAACACTACCGCATCCCGTGCATTAATAAAGTTCAGAGGTCTAATTGTATTTTGGACCCAAAGAAAACAACATAGCAGGTCATACAGTATACTTCCGATGGCTTTCTACAGGGATCTGGTAATTACTTGCCAAAGAGTATCTTATCTAACCCGCTGTCCGCCGCCCCCCCCCCCCCCCCCCCCCCGTGTATAGTGTAGCACGAGTCACTGGCTGTCTGGATCACGACCTCACGATCTTATCTTATCTTATCTACGGGGCCTTTGTTTGCACAAGTTGCCTTCGCCTCATGTCACTGCCTTCACCTTAAAACTTCAAGAGGCACCCACCATGTGTTCGGATATGCATGAATTGCAGACTGTACATGCACCACGCTATTGTAACCTCTCCACAAAGAACTAATCAGACAACATATAGAATCTCTAACGGAAACTGAAAGAGAAAAGGAGGCAGTGCATTACGTTGGATTGGGCATCTTGGGGGCAGGAGATGCCCATGTTTTAGGTGCCTCCATTCTATCAATGGGTCGGGTACAACAACCTGCAATTATAAGAGGGGACGCTGCTCTGGTTAGATCTTAAACGCCATCAATGGGACTATATGGGAGGTGGGGAATCTTGTTACCAATTGATCAAGATTCCCGTGATTCTTGAGGCCAGGAGCAGAGATTCCCGTCAGGTGGGAATCTTGTTACCAATTGATCAAGATTCCCGTGATTCTTGAGGCCAGGAGCAGAGATTCCATCGGGTGCCGTCAGTCGCCACTGGCAGCAAGCATCCACGTGGACTAACATGGTCTCGTTCGACCAATCGATACGTCCTGTGAAAAAAGATGGTGACATGGCGTATTACTCAGTCAATCGTTTAGATGGAGATATTTATGTGTATGAATAGCATTGAGATAGTATATGTGTTTGATGTGATGAAAGAATAATGTCAATTCACTCTTTTTGCCTATTTAAACAGTGCCTAGCCAGCAGGCTACGTATTTGTATGGTGCTTGATGCCGTCTAGTATGGGCACGGTTACGCTGAATGCATTGGACCAGTTACTTTCAGGCAACCATTCAACCTAAGATTCTTAGCTACTTAGTATCTATCTGGACCTCATTTCCGTATTTCATTTTTATATGAAATATAAAAAACAGCCCTGCTATTATCTATTTTTTGGTTTCACCCAGTTTCACTCCGATTTTTTATAAGATTCGTTCATATTTGTTGGATAAAAAAACGGGAAGACAAAGAAAAAACCATTGGCCTACATAAAAATTTCCACTTGAGAGATGAATAGAGTCCCAAAATTAAAGTTAAGGGATATATCGCTTCACGAGCTAGGGCCACATACCAGAACTGTAGCAGCTGATCAGCTTCCAGCTAACACTTGTTAGATATTTTGGTTGACCTCAAGTCAGCCAAACCGTACGGGAGAAGTGCGTCATCCCGTTTGCCAGTGATCGGGAGGCAAACACTAAGCCCATTGGGCTCGGCCCCTTGCCTACAGCGCCATTATATAAGAGAGGAAGCCCCCCTGGGCGACCTGAGCCAATCCATCTATAGGGTTTCCACAGAAACCCTTGTCTATCCGATTATTGAGGGCGCTGGAAGGTTCGGAAGCTCGAGTTCCTACCACAGGCGCCACCGGCGTCGACCAGAAGGCCACCGCCACAGAGGAGACGCCCCTGCACTACACCGACCGGCGTCATCGTCTACACCAACTCAGACCGGCGAAATGGATTCCTCCATTACCCGGTATTAGATCTATTTGACCTATTCCGCATTAATTTTAGTACTAGGTGTGATCTATTTTGACTAGAGATCCTGGTTAAGATGAATTAGATCTAAGTGTTTTAATTAAGTACATCAGTTTTATCTAACAATTGGTATCAGTCGCCTAATCTAGTCAGATTAGATCCCCTAATTGAACCCTATGCTCTCTGTTCACGGTTCAATCTAAGGTGTAGATTTAAGTTTTAGTTCCTGTCTAAGATCATGATTAGTTGTGATTCATGCTTAGATGAGATGGATCAATATGGTTTTCATGCTTAGCTAAGTTATTTAAGTTCAGATAAGTACGCATCAGTAAGTTTAATCTCAGCTTAAGGCCTAAGATTTATGAGTTAGGGTTTCGCGTGTCCTAGATCTACACATTCCGTTACATACATCTCAGTTTTAAGACGAAGCAATTAGAAGAAGGGGAACATTGCAACTCAGATATCCGCAAACATCCCCGAAACCCTAACCCGATCTAAGTTACCCCAAGCATAAGCAACTGATGCAAATAAGTAAAATGCATAAGTAAAAGAGGCCTTTTGGCCTAGGCGACATAGCCGCCATCATCTCAGAGAGGCCATGGGGACGGCGCCGACCGGGCATGAGGTGCCATTGGCCGACGCCGCACGGCCACAGTGCCACACACAAAAAAAAGATAAGCCGTGGGGACGGCGCCGACCGGGCATGAGCTGCCTCCGGCCGACGCCGCGCCTCCACCATGCGCCTACTCCCACATAAGTGGCACGCCTCCATGGGAGACCGAAGGAGGACCTCGACGGGGCCGCGCGCATGAGTTGCACGCGGCGCCGGCGAGGGAGCCCCTTGGCCTCCGGCGGCCCGGACTTGAGGAGCCACCGGTCGGCCGCCGCGGTCGAGCCTTTGGCTCCCGCGCGCGCCCGCCGGCCGTCGACCCCATCCTCTCCATTCGGGCCCTCCATAAGGCCTTTTTCTTCACTCATTTTGGCGGTGGAGAAAGGAAAGGGGGAGGGGAGGACGCCGGCCGCCGACGGGCGGCCGCCGCCGCGACACGGCCGGAGGGGCTCGCGGCGGGCTCGCTCAACTCGCCGGCCGCCGCCGCGGCCGCCTCCCCTAACCGCGCCGGCGAGCGCCTCGCGCCGCCGCCCTGGCATCAGCAGTGAAGGGGAGGAGTGAAATGAGTTAGGGTTCCCTCCCCCACTTCACTTGCTGGCTTATATTCGAGCCAAGGCGCGCCCGCGGCCGTCGGATCAGTTGGACGGTCCAGATGCGCGTGGTCAGGCGGCAGGTGGCGGGCGGCTGGTTGCTGGGCTGATTTCAGCAGCCGGCCCAGCCGTCAGTTTTTGGGCCTAAGGCCCATTTAAGTTTCATCCCGCATTAACCTGAGCCGAGTTAGCTTAGCCGCGAGCCGAGCCGAAATTTTGAGCTGTCGAGCCGAGCCGATGAGAGCCACAGTTTGAGCCGCCGAGCCGAGCCGGCTCTAGAGCCGCCGCGTGAGCCGATTTCCCCATGGGCTGCGCTGGGCCTTAGGCCGCGGGCCATGCGAAAGCGCTTCAGTGGGCCGCGCTGGCCTATTAGGCCGCGCACGAGTTAGAACTTTAGCAGGCTGTTTTGGGCCGATTTAGCTATCGGGCTCATTTTTAAGTTTCGTATTTTCTTACGAATTCTAGTTATTTTGCATTTAAGTTCAGTTTTAATTACTTTTGTCAGTTAAGTTTTAATTACTATTCTCAGTTAAGTTTAATTACTGTTATTAAGCTCAGTTTTGAATTAGCATAAGATATATGTTATTAAAGCTATTATCAAGTCCTTTTTTAAGTTGAGATATTTATAGCATAAATTATGTTATTTATTTAAACTATTATTAATTCATGATTTACGCTAAGTTATAACTTCTATGAATCATGTTAATTAAGTGGTTGATATTCATGTCATTTTAGTGTATTTTAAATCCGCCACTATGCCTTGAGATGCCTCTAACTGAATGGAACCACCGGGAAGTTCAGTTAGAGTAAACTTGTGATTAATTCTGACCACCGTTGTTTTAATCATGAGTCTTAGATGAATTTCGTTTGTTTTCCCCACCGGTGATGCAAGTTGAAATTTATCGCGTGATTTTAATCAGACCACCGTAGGGTTATTATCATGCTTTTATGTGCATCTCATTGCATATGATTACTAAGGCAATTAAGTTAAGACTAATTTCTTCTCTCATGGGAAATTCCCAGATTTTGAGGAATTAAGTTAAGGTTTGGGAATTATCATGATGATGAATCTTTGAGTATTTTTGATAATTAAGTTTTGATGTGCCTGTCATTTATGAGCACATTCTATACTTTATGACATGAATACATTAAGTTTAAGTTCTATTATAGAATAGGCATAAGATCAACCTTTAATATAAGTTCATTCATGTTTCCTCTAAGTTTAAGATTATATGTTGCATTCATTTGCTTCTTTTAAGTTGAAAATTATATTTTCACCTAAGTACACATAAGATGCCTCTAACTGAATGGAACCACCGGGAAGTTCAGTTAGAGTAAACTTGTGATTAATTCTGACCACCGTTGTTTTAATCATGAGTCTTAGATGAATTTCGTTTGTTTTCCCCACCGGTGATGCAAATTGAAATTTATCGCATGATTTTAATCGGACCACCGTACGGTTATTATCGTGCTTTCATGTGCATCTTCATTGTACTATTTATGAGACATGTTATTTTGCATTTTCAGTTGATTATGTAGACTTACTAAGCACCTTTAAGCATTATGATGGCACATTTTCCCTAGTTGGACTAAGAGTGTGCTTCGCATAGTCAAGATTCTTGATCTTGATTATGCACTTCGGGAGGACTAACCTATTGCTCCCACTAAGAGTATGAGGATCTTGCCAAGCAGATAAGGGACTAAGTCTCCAATTTAGAAAAATTGGCACATATCCGATTACTTTGCAACAATGGTCATTAAGCATTCGATCATTGAAGTTTTAAGGGGAGCATTTCCTGATCAAGGGAATGGCTTTATGCTAAGTGCTAAGGAGTTATTAAACTCCATTGAGGGAAGCAATAAAGATAAGTTAGTCGCTTTCCTCATGGCAAAATTATGAAATAATGATAAAGGTGCGTTGAGCGTACACATTAAGAGCATATATGACATAGCCACTAAGTTAAAAGCACTTGGGAAGTCCATCTCTGACGGTGAACTTGTGCAATAAATTTATGGCTTCTCTTTCTGAGAATTATGAGAGGCATGCTCTTGATTAGAATTATGCTCAAGTAATCTGAAATTTTTGTATCACCCGACCATATACTGAAGTTGTGTCTTGAGTTTAAGTCATGGCTTCAGAGGATGGGTAATTAACTTGTCTCATAAGCCTTATTAAGATTATTCGAGACTATTTACTCCCATGGTGGATTGACTAAGGTGCATTTGCACATTTCATTTCTTCCTCAGACTTTAATGAGCCATAAAGAGAGGGAGAAATGGGGGAGTAAAGTCCACAAGACATCCTTGAAATCAGAGATTATGGAGCTTCACATTAATCATTAAGTTCTTAGCTTTATTTTCGATTTTATTAGCTGATGATGTACCTTAGATTAAGTGTGAATTATAATCATTTTCTTATGTATTGTGAAATTATTAAGTTTTGTATTTCCCAATACGTAATAAAAACATTATCAAGCTTGTTATATTCTCCTCGCATTTGTCTTTGATCCTTATTTAAGATATATGCATAAAGATATGATGAGACCTTGTCGAACATGTGGTACACTTTTGTTTAGACCACAAATTCGAGGGAGAGAAAGGAATGTCTCATCAGTACTGAGATGCTCCGATTAGTAAAATAAGAGACGTTCTTGACAGCTAAGAAATGAATTAAGAAAATACTCCAAATAATAAGATGCATTTTGGATATTTACTCTCGCACTATTTTAATACCCATTAAGAATAACTATAAGTTCAAGGGTGTTGTTTTAATGCGAGATAAGATTGTCAGATAAGATTGTCTTGATATCATTAGGATTGGAGTGCTACTCCATAATTACCAATTGTCTCAAATAAGAGTGATTTTATTCTTTATTCTGGCAACCGCTGGGTACGGGATAATTTTCACAGGTTTTGTTGCTCTAGTCCATATTCTTGCCATCGCTGTTGTGGACTATTTCAATAGAACTAGAGACGATTGAAGTATGGTTTATGTTCACCTTTCTAGCCTACGCTGTTTGATGAGCATTTAATCATAACCTTGCTACTCTGATTCATTTTCTGGCCAACGCTGTTGTGAGTTAGGTTAGCAAGGGAAGTTTCTCTATGGTATCTAAGAAAGGCAAACTAAGTGTCGTGCCAAACCTAAAGAAATTTAAGAGCTACCATTATAAGTTATTCAATTAAGATTAAGGGCCGACACACCTTAATGCTTTCAGCTACTTCATTCAGGTTCTTGACATAAGATAGTTCTCTTCCGAGAGTGAGCAAAGATTAATGGCAGCTCACATAGGAGGAAACAAAATCTTAATGAGATATAGAGTAATATTTCTTTATATTGATGACTTAAGACAATGAGTATATGATTTATCATATATTTAATTTGTGCCATAAGTATACCTCCATTTCATGCATAATTTCTATTGAGGGTTTTCTTTAGTTGTTTAACCGCTACAGAAATGTGTGAAACTTAATGATAAGATTAATTTTTGGGCACAATAGTAAGAACCTCAATTAATATTTGTAAAGAAGAGGTTATAAAGGGGTATATGAACTTTAACATAAGTTTTATAGCAATTTTCTAATGGAGTCAAGACAGTAGGCCATAGTGGGTCTACATACTCAAGAGTGACTCCAAAAGAAACTGAGATGCCAAGTTCATAACTCATAATAAGTTTTGTAAGTATCATGGGCAACCATGATTATTTGTAAGGTTAAGGTGGAAAACTTATTATCTTGATACTCTAGGTGAATGCTTTCTCCATAAGCTAATGGAAAATAAGTATGTATTCCAAGAAAGGGGAAAAGTATTCATCACATGATTAGATACATCTTAATGAAGCTCTCCCAAGATTTGGGGGAGCACAACACTGAGATGGGACAAAAGTGAGTATTAAGATTATCACTGAAGGGCAAAAGTTTAGATAATTGCTTAAGTGATAAATAGTGAATGCATATTCAGCTATGCCTGTTTTGATTTGATAATCAAATTTTCATAAAGACTATAAAATTAAGATTAAGTTAAAAGGAAGACGTTCCTGAAACTGTATGCTAAGATCTATGATAAGTAATTGACTTAGCATTACAAGCCGGAATGCTTGACAAAACCGATAAGTCTAAATCCAGGAGAGGTCCACCGGAAAAAGGTGCTAAAAGTTTTAAAGCACCATGACAACATGCTTAGTTAAGAATTATTCAGATGAGATTTGTAAGAATGTATGGATATAAAAGTGCACAATTAGATTATATCCTTCACTCTTACATTTATGAGCGATTCTGCAGAAAGCTCTAAAACAAAGTTAGCTTAACAAGCTAATTTTGTGTATGGCATGTTTTAATGCAGGCAGGCATAAGAAATAAGTTCTGGTGTTATTGTTATTATTACTAAGTTAACATTGATTGAAATCAATGTCACTGTATTTAATTACAGTATTCCTTCAAAGTAATGACATATAATCGATGGTGTCAAGCCCATTGATAATAAATTTATGACATGAATGAAGGGTCCCAGGATCGTAGTCATATTTAAGGCTTTAAGTAAGATGCTAGCAACATGACTAAATGAGGATTTTGACACCTATCCCATTTTTCGCGAAATTAGTTTGGATTGGTGATAAATCTGAAATATGATTCTGGATGAGGCCGAAAAAATAAACTTCCAAATAAGCAAATAAGTGTTCTATCAAGATGTTACAGTGAACTTTAGTTAATGGTGTCCCGGTATGTCTGTAATGTCTGCCGATGACGCATTCGCTAGGTCTTGCTGTAGCATTGAGTGTGAACATAAGACGAACGTAAGTTTAAGCTAAGTTTGTTCGATTAAGTGGGAGAATGTTGATTGATGTGTATCCACCTGCACATGATCAATGAAATTGACAAATTATAAAGTTTGTTTGTTGACCCTCGGTCAGGGGGGGAATGTTAGATATTTTGGTTGACCTCAAGTCAGCCAAACCGTACGGGAGAAGCCTCTCCCGTGCGTCAGCCCGTTTGCCAGTGATCGGGAGGCAAACACTAAGCCAATTGGGCTCGGCCCCTTGCCTACAACGCCATTATATAAGAGAGGAAGCCCCCCTGGGCGACCTGAGCCAATCCATCTATAGGGTTTCCACAGAAACCCTTGTCTATCCGATTAGTGAGGGCGCTGGAAGGTTCGGAAGCTCGAGTTCCTACCATAGGCGCCACCGGCGTCGACCAGAAGGCCACCGCCACAGAGGAGACGCCCCTGCACTACACCGACTGGCGTCATCGTCTACACCAACTCAGACCGGCGAGATGGATTCCTCCATTACCCGGTATTGGATCTATTTGACCTATTCCGCATTAATTTTAGTACTAGGTGTGATCTATTTTGACTAGAGATCCTGGTTAAGATGAATTAGATCTAAGTGTTTTAATTAAGTACATCAGTTTTATCTAACAACACTCTCTCGGTTCATCGAAATGGGCGCGTAGCCGAGCTCCTCGTGATCTGCAGGGTCCAGGGACAAATCCATGAAAGAAATCCCTCGCATCACAAGATATCACTATATCAGCATGCTACGAGCAAGTAAAAGCTCACTTAACCTTTCTTTAGAAGATTTAAAATATGAGAGGAAAAGCTCCCAGCTAAGTGAATAAAAAATGATAAAGAAAATCCAAGCAGACGCTAAACTACCCTATACGTACCATCCCTGTACTCCTGCTTCTCGGTGGTGACAGGACGGTGCACCAAAAAAATGACTTGCGGCTTGAGAGACACCGTGACATGCACGCAAGGCTACGCCTTTTTCCCCCACTTTGCCTGCCTGCCTTCACAAATCACAACGGTTCTCTCTTCCACCAATATCAAAGCGATTCGGTACACAGGTGGTCACGGTTCTATGGAAATCACAGATCAGGCAAATGAAAATGATAGCCCAGTGTCTGACGCTCAGCTCAGCTCAGCCAGCTCAGAACGGAGCAGCTCAGCTAAAAGCTCAGAACAGGGAAGCTACCTTCCAATAAACGGAGCAGCTCAGCTCAAGCTATAGTCTTCCAATACAACTGGTAGCCAGTGGTCAGTTTTTGGAGACACTACCAGTGTTTGGTTAAGGTGTCCCTAGCAGTGCTAGTGGTAACATGCAAAGGGGGGCATGTGGCAGGGCAGTTAGTGGCCTGTGGAAATCGGCAGATTAACAACTAGAGGATCGTGACTCACTTGTCCTTTTAAAACAAGATTTCAGGGAAGAAGAGGTCACCGGTGCTACTCTGCACAGATCACTAGACAAATACAAGATGTCGATCGAGGCAAACCTGATTACTTCTAATGAGCTTAAACAAATTACCGTTGGCACCAATAATGGAAGGAGAAGGTATTCTTGGTAATTCAAATGGCAGGTCAATGGTGACGCAGAGCAGACCTCACCTTTGCACTTAGCCCCACGCCGACGGCTGGAGGTTTCAGCTGACTTTGGGTCTTTGGGAGATCAATCAACAAGACCTGATATTCCATTCGCCACGCGATGACAAAACAGCATGAAAAATTTTCCGCAGTCTGATATCAGCAAAGGAGTTCCTTTCACCTGTTCTTCTGTGTCCTGCAGTCATGGGGTCATCAGTGGTAGGTTAGCGTTGGCAACTTGCGTATGGACACTTGAACTCTTAAGCAACCGTCACCTTCAGGAATAGAGCGAGAAAACGACTATTCCAGAACTATATGTAAAGACATAACTTTACTTTATTCCACCCAATGAATATAACATCAGATTCCACTAATAAAAATATCCAAGATTCTCATGGCTTTTTCTCCCCTACCATATAGGCACACACAAAAGTTATTCAGTAAAAGATCATCGTTTCAAACGGTGCTGAAACGTGTGGGAGGTGTGAAGGTGCAACTACTATCTGATTAAACAATATTTCATTAATTTGGAGAAAGAATAACAAAGATGGGTGAGAAAGTTGTAGACGAAAAGCAATTGAAAAGGAAAGCAAACCACCAAGACACCATCCAAAGGACTTTATGGGCTTCATCAAATGAGGTTGATGGCTTACACCGAGATACATGTTGATACCCCCCACTGAAACGTTTAATTGTGTTTGCAGCTGCCTATTTCAAGTTGCAGGACAGTCAAGTACGGGGGTCCTTTCAAGTTCCCATATATCATTCTCCCAGAGAGAAGGCCGTGATATCTTAACTTCCAGCTTCCAAGGCTTCTGTCTCCAATGACTGCGCAGCCATAGAGGGAACCTCGGGCGCTGGCATGCATCGGTGGCAAGGATAAAGATCTACCAGATGGCCATGGATGGTCCATCTTGCAGATCCATCTCGTGGTTTACATGCTTTGCAGCTTGTGTTCTCCTGGAGTTCATCATTTCTGCTCATTCATGGTGCACTCCACATCCCATCCCAAGGCAAGAAACAAGGTTCAAGCAGAAGACAAACAAGTTCTGGGAGTACCAGGAACAGAGTAATACCTGGGTCGAAATAAGCATGCCGTTCAACTTGATGTCTTGTATCAATGATACCTGCACAAAGGTAGGATCAATCGCAAGGAAAACTGGCTCTCCTGTTCATGGTCAAGAGGAGGAAGATGCAAGGCTTGATGGAGAAGATGAAGAAGACAGAAATGACCTAGTCCTGCCCATAAGGAAAAGAATTTCCTTGACAAGAATGTCGGAATCATCAGTATGGGTGACAGGCCAAAGCGGATCGATCTATGAGAGGTTCTGGAACGGGATGATGTGGGTGATTGCTCCTCACGAGCTCCCTACTTCGGCTGGCTATGCTACAGCAACTTTCATTGTGAATACAACTATTTTTGCTCTGTCAGAGGCAGGAATCCTTTACCAGGTAAGTTGATCCCCATGATTTAAGAAAGAAGCAGTTCCAGCTTATTCAAACTTTTGATTCTAGTTAGCTTATCACTGCTATTACTGTGTCATACGGGTCATCCTTGAAACTTTCTCTTGAAGTGTTCTAGTTATTATAGAAGAGTGGTTCATAACCTTTTGTTTTTTTTAAAAAAAGTCATCTCAGTCCCCTTTGATTACCTTTCTGGAGTGTCCTTAGTACATACATGTACTCAATACTTGAGATACTGACAAATGAAGAGCAGCTGTAGTCATCAAGAGCAGATAAAATACAAGGGGTTGTACATAAGCAAGTATAGGAGAATTAAGGGCACAATAAAAAATAATGAAAGTAGCAGAGGAGCAGAAAATTTTCAGATCGGGGTCGTATAACCCTTGTAAGGCACAAAAAAACATGATTGACCGCCAAGTGAAATATGAAGTTGTTCAGAGTATTCTGTTTTTTTTCCCTTTTAAATTTGAAATCATGCTATTTGCATTTCTGAAATATCAAGTCATGAGATGGAGATGCTATAGAAAGTTAGAAATATTAGTCAGTAAAATGAGCACATCCAAGAGAAATTGACAAGATCAATTCATTTAATTGCACTTTAACTCTAGTATTTTTGTATTTCTCAGCTACAGCTAAATGAACATGCCCAGCCTATCTGGACAGAGATGACATTCAACTCTGACCAGCACTTTATGAATCTTGGATTAAAAACACAAAGTCAAACTATGCGCATAAGAAACGGGATTGTATCCAATGATGGAAGGTGAGTATCTACCATACTGCTTCCTTCTAAGTACAGTTGTGATTCATTAGCTAGTTGATTTTAATCAGCTAATATGCATCGACTGACAGATGTTTCTTGTTCAGGAAGCTTTACCTATCTATCATGAATGGATCCCTACTTGAGGTCACAGAAATTCAGCCTCTAAGGTATGAAGCTGTAAGTCTGTATTGCTGTATCACTGAAACTCATCCTCTTTGCATGGCTGTAGCATCTAGCTCAAAATTCATGAAAAAATCATATGAATGATGAGGTATAATAAATGATAATGACATCCCTTTATACTCGTTATTGATTACGGAAGCATGACGTCTGAAATTCACACCATGTGCTTATTTCCTAGAGTGAAATGTTGTTAGTTGCTGTTCTTATTAAATCTAATGATGGCAAAAAAAACATTTTCCTCATTGCTATGCATCACTATCATGAGTTCATGACCTAATAAACACATTACTAATGCACAGGTGGATTTATCACGGGCGTCCTCCAGGAGGAGATGTATCATACATATCTGATGCTGGAAATTTGCGGCCAGGGACTTTGTTCACAGTTAGGTATGCTAAACATGTGATCTTTAAGAGCAAGGGGAAGTGCCTTTTAAGTCTACTTTAGAAAGAATACAGTTCCAGAACGTCCAACTTTGCCCAGTTCCTGTCCTGATCAAAGGCTGAAGCAGTTCTAATTAGCATATTTTTTTACCCCTTCATATGTGGGTGCATTATAAAACTAGAAGACATCGATAGCCTAAAACAGTACGTATGATAAACATCTTAGACAGGATCAAACTGTACTCACTTAAGTTATTTAGCCAATAATAAGTGGCATGGTTGTCAAGAATCTCTTTTCCATAACCTGCAAGGTATATTTGTTCAAATTGTTGGTCCAATGTTAAGATTTGACCATGCAGTGCAGTTCCACTGGAGATCTGTACGAGTTTGACAAAGAAACGAAGCCATCATGGAAGAAACACATATGGAGTGAAGAACTGGCAGGAAGTATTTCATTAAGCTCATCAGCTGGCTGTGCTGTGCATGGTTTGTCAGGGTCTAACTCAGTGTCCCTTTTCCTGATATCCAAGGTATGTTATAATTTGTTTTATCATAGTGAATACAGAAAACATATATGCAATAATTCGAGAGTTTGAGTGCACACACACAATATAAACTGATCACAAAAGAAAATTCTCTAATCCATGTACATTATGAGTCCAGAAATATGATTTATGAAGCTAAGTTACTAAAAAGGAAAAGAGCTGCATATCCTTAGTTGGATTTTTAATAGCAGAACAGTGAAAGTATGGTGCCTCGTCAGTATAAACATTGCTATCTACTGGGCAATTGAACATTGATAATGATTTAAGTTCCATTAAATTAATTACTAATATGCAAAAGGAAGAATGAAACAAATTCTGAAATGATAGAGTCATAGCTAATGCCTCCTTTTCCTTTGCAAGAACAACTTTGCCACTTCTATTTGTTAAAGATAGTTATAGATTGGCAGGATGGCCTTTTAGTGGAGCGGCGCTTGCATAGAAGGAAGTGGAAGTGGGAGAAACATGGAGCTCCTATGGGTCACAGACTCAGTTCAGTTACTGAAGTTCAGCAGGATGAACTCAATGATGCAACTTCTATGTTTTTTACAACAACCACAGGAAAAGTATTCGAGTATCAGGTTCCAAAATATACAGGTAATGCTCATTGAAGATGTTCATTTATTTGTATCAGATGTCATTCAAGTCAAATAAACAAATTAAAATGATATTAATGTTTCAAGAATACCAAGGGTTCTAGGAGGAACTAGGTAATTATTTTCCAGTAAGAAGAAGAAAGGCACACAGATTCAAGCTTATTCAGCTTGAAAAATTAGTAATCCAAAACAAACCAATCAAACTGGATTAAAAATTCTTGCATAGCACTATATTGACATAGTCTTTTTCACTAAAATAGGTGGGGCTCAAAGCAATAAGATAAGAGGACAATGGTTAAATCACATGTCCCCTGAGCATGCAAAGGTTGCAAGAAACGCCCGAGGTGTACATGTTCAAGTTGGCAGAATGATATTCCCACTAGATGATGGCAGGCTTGGGGAGCTGCATTTTCCTGGGATTGGAGGTGCTGATTTTGGTCCAATTCAACAAAGTACAGTAAGAAAAAAACTACCAAACAAGTATGAGTGGTCCATCCTAGATGCACCAGAAACAGAAGGATGGAATGCAGAATATTGCACTGAAGAGCATGGTCTGACCAATTGTATCACTGGAGCAAAGAGCATAGCTACAGACACTGAACCAAATGACTCGAGCAGTACCCAACCTTCCAGGAGGCGCAAAGTAGAAGAGAAGCAGCACTACTTACATGTTAACAGCCACCAGAGTGATGAAATTGAACCATACAACTTTCTATCAAGAAGCATTGATCTTAATTTTCACATGCGGGTCATGCATGCAGACAGATCACTTTTTCTTATAACTGGCAATGGCTTGACTTTTGAATATCTAAACAGCAATGGCATTTGGTTGTGGTTAAGACATGAGCACACTACAGCCATGAAAGGTACACTGGGAAGCTACAATGGCAGCTTGTATCTTGTTGACGTCCATGGCAACTTACATATAAGAGAAAGAAATGGAGATGAACTATTGTGGATTAACTGCACAGCAATGAAGAAGGGAAGACATGTTGCAAGTGGGTCTCCATGGGATGGCATCCCTGGTCTATTGCGCAGAATGACGACAGATGACGCACTCTTCTTTGTTAACAAGCGTGGCAGGCTGCTACAGTTTACGGTAGAAGTTCAAACAGAATTTAATTTGGTCATGATAGCCTTGTTAGATGAAAAGCTCACATTTCACATTTTCACTAGAACAGTGGAAATAGCTGAAGATTTAAAATTGAAAAACATAACTGTTTAATAGTATCAGTTCCCTATTCGCTTCACAAAACATATTTCTTTTTCTTTAGAAAAACAGATAGTTCCCTGCAGCCTAGCAGTGAGCAACTTGGAAACCGTAAAGAAAACTTAATGCAGGATTCGTGGTAATATATGCGTACATATCACCCAGTAATCTGTAGTACACTAGAGAATGCACAAGCATGATTTCTCAGATAGAGGCCAGAAACAAAGAACTCAAATATGTCAATAACATGAACATCATATGAAAGTACTCTGGTAAGTACTAGCCATTAATTTTTCAAGGAAAACACAACATAGAAAATCTAAATATATAATTGACTTACTTCTGAAAGTCGAGCCTTCTATTCACAAGTAGATCTTGTTTTATTCTGACATCCATCCACTATTTCCATGATCTATTTGTAGACAGGGCCACAGGGGCAATGGAAGCTAAGAATACAAATTCAGGCAGTAAAACATGTCTAAACATGCAACTCAGATTGCTTACAGTTATAGGTGCAGTGGACCAGACAGGAACTAGAGAGATTGAACTCCTCATATAAAAACATGATAGTTTATTAAACAATCCAAAAGCTGTGTGATGTATGGCGTCATCAGTAAATGGCAACTGAAAAGAACAACTGTGCAGGGCCAAATCATAGGATGGATAGAGAATGTACCGATGATATATATGTCTTGTTACCTCCATTAACTATCTTTCCTTTACCCTCATCTTTTAATGACAATGAGAAAAAAAGTGCATATTATTTTTTTTAACATGTCCCTGTTTCATACTGAATGTGTCCCTAGTTCGGTAGTTCGTACTCTTCAACCATCACATTACCACATTTTCAGTAATGCAGTCACATACTAACTACAATTTGTGTAGAAAAGTCTCCATTCCCTAATGTCGGTTTACGCATGAGCAGGTTGCTTTGCGGAAATTCAAGTGGAAGGACTGCCACAGCCCGCCTGACACCAAGATTGCATTCATAGTGGACCAGGAGGTCTTCAGAAGAAACATTGTCTTCGTGGTAGACCGCAACGGCCGCCTGTACCAGTACAACAGGATCACAGAGCTATGGCATAAGCACTACCAATCACCTCACCTGATCCTCTCGCGATCCCCGGGGACGGCCATGCGACCATCGCCCCTGTCCCTGGCCGGCTCCCTTTTCATGGTGTCCGAGCACGGGGGCCTGGTGGAGTACCACTTCAGCCCGCAGGACGGGTGGGAGTGGGTGGAGCACGGGACGCCGCACCGGGACGTGACCCTCGTCGGCGCCCCTGGCTCGTGCTTCGACGGCTCGCAGCTGTTCGTGGTCGGCTCCGACGGGCACGCGTACCGGAGGCACATGGAGGGACGGACGTGGAGGTGGACGAGCCACGGACACCCGCCGTCTGAGCCGGCCGCTGCTGACGACGGCCAGACCTGCGCGGGCGCAGGCGCCGGCGCACATCACACGAACGGCGGCTTCAGCGGGAGCTGCGACGGGAAGGTTCGCACGAATAAGCATCATCTTTCATGCCAGGAATTCAAATTGCATTGCATGTTGTGCTGATGGTGCTGTGACATTTGGGCGAACAGGTGGCGGCCGTGCGGCCGGTGCCGTTCTCGGCGGACGCGGTGATCTTCGAGCTGCGAGACGGCAGGGTAGGCACTAAGCGAGCAAACCTCACGCGAGCTGCTCCTGCTCCTGCTCCTGCTACGCCCGATAGCTTGCTAATTTGCCATTGCCGCTGCGTTGCAATTTGCATGAACCAAACTATGGAAGTTGAGCGTGGCTTGTCTAATTACCTGTGCCTGGTGTGGTTCCGTTCCGTGCAGCTGGCCGAGCTGCGGCGGCCGCCCTCCGCGGAGGGGTGCGGCGGGTGGGAGTGGTCGCGGATCATCGGAACGCCGGCGAGCGCCTGCATGACCAGCTACTGGACGGCCGTCGCCACGTAGCCGCCGCCGGCGCTGGGGCGCGCGAGACGCTGGCTCCGCTGCCGGTTGATAACGAGGCGGAGTTCAAATTTTGAAAAGGGGAAACCAAAAAACCGTTGTTGGAGGAAAAGAACTTTGCTGGCTGTGGCACGATCATATCCACGTGGACGTGGACCCAGGGCAGTTATCCGAAGCAAGACAGCAGCAGAAAGGAGCTTATGTGTAATCTTACATGACATTATAGGCGAAAATGGTGAGTAGCAGGTTAATGCATTTGTGTAATTCCCCCCTTAATTTCGTAATGTGCATAAAGTATTTTCTGATCATAGGATTTTAAGTTGGAAATCACTGAACAGCAAGATACAATGTATATGAAAAAGAAGAGTATGCTGCTATACATTTTTTTTCGAATTACACAATCATGCTGCTATACATAATCTTGCTATGTACCAAGTCCGTGAGATTCCTTAAACCATTTGCACTAAAAGCTTTTGGGCAACTCAATTTTTTCATTCTCGGATCTCTTGGTTTGTTTGAGCAACGAAAGTTTTTCTTTTGCTTCTTCACAGAAAGTGAGATGGTTGATGATGTGTAATGATAAAACATATAGTAAAAATGCTGGATAGACCAAATGTCGTAATCTATAAAACCTATATAAGTGAGACCCACTAAGGATTTCTCTTGAACCTCACAGTGCCACGTCATTGGATGACATCATCTCCACTCAACAGTGGCCCTCGCCGATTCCCCATCCACCTGTGGATATCCGTCGCCGCATACCCACCACAGCCCCCTCGCCTCCCGTCGCCGGCCCCTCGCTTCCCCGTTGCCTCGCCTCCCACTGCTGCAGCCTTGCATTCCCATCGTCGTGGCCTGTCTCTATAAGGGCCCCTTTGGGAGCCCGAGATCCCTCCCGGATCCCAGCCTTTTCCCCGGGCTGTCGGCCCGCGTGGAAATGGAGGCACAGGTCAAAACTTCTCGTCGTTTGGAAGCCCACAACGCGGGACGACCCAACCCTATCCACCCCTTTCCCCCGGGGCGGCCTCTCCCCACCTCCCGACTCCTAAAGTTGCCACCCCGCAAATTCCCCGTCCGCTCCACAATGGCGTCGCCGCTCCCGCACACCCCCTCCACGTCCGATTCACCACGTCGACGCTGCGCTGCTCCTCGTCGTCGTCCAGGCGACTCGTCGCGCCGCCTCCCCGTCCGCTCCACCTCATCATCGCCCTCCTCTGTGTTGTCCAGCCCTCCACCTCGTCGCCGCCCTCCACCTCGTCGCCGCCCTCTTCCTCCCCGACACCACCTTGGCCAGCGACCAAGCACCGCCATCCTTCTCAGCCTTTGGTGAGTTTTCCCCCTCCCTCCCCTTCTCTTTCCTGATTCGATCTTGATGTGTTAGCTCCAAGATCCACCTTGGTAGGAATGCAAAAATATTGTATGAACTAGTGGAAGTTCATAGTTCCAAAACTGCGCAATCTTTTGGTGTCATGTCCTTGGTGCTAGTTCATTTGTGATTTGAACTGTGAACTCTGTAAATCGGTTCGGTCTGCGTGTGGACATGAGATTTATATTCTCGCGACAGTGAAACCTTAAGCTATTTTATAAAGTACAATGAAACTTGCTACCTTTTATTGCTTTTTGGTTGCTTGTCAGTTAGAATGTTTTGTTTATGTGCGATAAAAGGTTAGGTACTTCTGCCATGAAATTGTTAGTTTGCATTATTTGTATAAGAAATGGATGCTTTTAGTTCTAGAAACACATTTTGTTGTTACTGTTAGGCCCATTTGCCCATTTATTCAATCTCCATTATTCATTTTCATCTTTGCCCAATGGCTGCCCAATGGCTGTACCCATGTCTGCAATGTTGTTTTGTCCTTTGTTTCTAGGATTGACACTTAGCTTGTTTCAAGTCAACAATTAAAATAACATGTTGGAAGCTCAATGGTAAGAATGGGATGTCCTGTTGTTGTTGGTACACCTCTAATTTAAGAGGGAGAAATTCCTTGCATACAACAGTGTGGAGTTGGTTTGATATAATTTTTCATGCAACTATGCTTTTTGGTATCCCTTGTAATTGTTTTCACTAGTACCTAAATCTCTGGGAATAATTGATATTGCACACAGTTACTTTCTTAGTTAGCAGAATTATCTGGTCCGTGTTGGGATGTGGATTAGTTTAACACAATTTTATAGAATTCATTTACTATATTGTCTAGGATACTACTGTCCAATGGAACTATATTGTCTACTATATAAATTCTGAAGTTGCCCATCATTCTCAATGTTTCATGAAAAACACAGTAGCATTCTCAGACCTTAGGATATTACTTTTACGTGGGGTGATGTGCACAAATGTATGGATCTACTAGTTTTGTTTGTATACACGACAGACTTCTGAACGGATGTCATGGTATCAACTGCCTATAGTGGAATTCGCACAAAGTTTTCCTTATTATAGAACTCTATGTATTAAAATGGAATTGATGCCAGTTTACTTGTCCAGGTAACCCTTTTAGAAGCATGTGTGTCACCTTTTTTTTTGTCTAAGTTTAGTTAACCACCAGGACATACTTACACATCTTATAAAGGGAAACAAACATAATGGCCAACCTTTGGATGACCGTGAGATAAAACTGATCATCATATGTCGTATGGACCTTCCTGGGCCCACTACCTCGGTGGGTGCCAGGACCGACTACTCGGTGGGCCCCTGGGACTACCCGACTTGTACCGCACGGTACCTGATGGCGTGAGGCGCAAGGACTACGGTGGAGAAGTACTCGGATAGGAAGCTATACATACCATGTACTGTGTAGAGGACTCCTAGACGTACACGACTAGTACCCTCTCCCTAAACCGACCTGTAACCCTGCCTCTCGGACTATATAAGGCGAGGCAGGGACCCTTCTTTCTCATTACGCATCATCTTGTAATCACATCCAATCAATCCAGAGCTACGCAGCATACATGACGTAGGGTATTACGCACCTCGCGGCCCGAACATGTCTAAATTGTGTGCCACGTGCCTCTTCCTTCGAGTTACCGATCTCGGCGAGGCCACATTCATCTACCTCGGGTACTTCCCTTGGTAGGTTGCCGGTTTAAAACACCGACAGCTGGCGCGCCGGGTAGGGGATCTCACCGAAGATCATATGGCGAACTCGACGGCTACAATCTTCATCAAGCCAACCGTCGCATTCAACCGCGGCGTCACCTTCGTCTTCGATTCCTGGGTCTGCACTGCTGACGGCGCCAGCGCCGCCTCACCATGCCGCCCAACCCGAAGACTGGCCTCGTTGTCGTATGGACCTCCCTGGGCCCACTACCTCAGTGGGTACCAGGACCGACTACTCGGTGAGCCCCCCGGGACTACTCGGCTTGCGCTACACGGCACCCGAAGGCGTGGAGCACAAGGACCGAGGAGGAGAAGTACTCGGTTAGGAAGGCCGTACATGTCCCGCACCGTATGGAAGACTCCTAGACGTACTCGACTAGTACTCTCTCCCTACTCCGACTTGTAACCCCGCCTCCCGACTATATAAGGCGAGGCGGGGACCGTTCTCTAGGAACACAACACATCTCATACAACCCACGGCGCACTATTGCACCATCTTGTAATCGTGCCCAATCAATCCAGAGCTACGCAACATACGGGACGTAGGGTATTACGCACCTCGTGGCCCGAACTTTGTCTAAATTGTGTGCCACGTGTCTCTTCCTTCGAGTTACCGATCTCGGCGAGGCCACATTCATCTACTTCGGGTACTCCCCTTAGTAGGTTGCCGGTCTAAAACACCGACAGCTGGCGCGCCAGGTAGGGGACCTCGCCCGAGATCACATGGCGAACTCGACGGCTCCCGTCTACTTCAAGCCAACCGTCGCCTTCAACCGCGGCGACACCTTCGTGTTCGACGCCTGGGTCTGCACTGCTGACGACGTGAGCTCCTTCCAGCGCCGCCTAACCATGCCGCCCAACCGGAAGACCGGCCTCGTGACGCTTCCTGAAGCTGTCACAGGCGAACTCGCCGGCAAGTTCGGCGAAATTTCGCTCTTCAATCACCACGCTGACTTCGAACTCGAGTCCGCTTCCAACTCGAACTCGACGTCTTCATGGGCCATCGCTTGCGAGCCGGCTACTCAGCCATCGCAGGCGGTCCCCTCACCTCGTGAGCGCTCCGCGCGTGGCCCCCGCACCCTCAGTCGAGCCCGCAAGGGGGCTCCCTCTTCGCGCCGGGCCGGCAAGGAGCCTGTACCCGAGTACAACTCGGACTCCGACACCGCCCCCGGCCGCGCTTCGGACTCCAACCCTCTCTCCGAGTTCTACTCGAACCCCGATTACGAGTTTGACTTCGGGTCGGATCCTGAGGAGCCCGAGTCTGAGGACAACTCCACTGAGCTTCCCTTGTCAGGGCCGGCCTCTGGGCTGGTTATAACGTCCACACTGGCTGGGAGATTCGTCTACTGGCCAGACCGCAAGCCCGCTGACCTGATAAGTGGGGACTCACGCTACGTCGCCTACATCGACTCGCTACCGTTCCAGGAGGGAACGCCACTAGCCCGGGCTGACTCAAGCACACCAACTGAGGTGGCGCCTTCTGAGTCCAGCCTTGGCACCCCCGATCGCCAAGTCTTCATGGCTGCCGGCGACACCCCAGGACCTTCAGGGACAGCCCAAGACAAGTACCTTGAAGACATCTCCTCCGACGAGCTCTCTGCTGATGCTCCAACAAACGAGACCCCTGCAGACAGAGACGCTCGACGTGAGCGTAACCGGAAGCGCAGCGAGCGTCGCCGACGCCTCCGCGACAACTTCCCCGTCCGCAACCTTGCGGAAGCTCTCGAGGTGGTCGAGAGCGAGTACACACTACCCCTGAGCAATGCCTCATGTCGATCACAGCGATCGCACGCCAGGCTCAGGGCATACGCGCTGGAGAGGTCATCGCCAAGCTCGCTGAAGACGCCTACTTCATGCGGGTCGACAACAGAGTCAACCAACCTCCTCCAGCCAGGCCCCGCGACAATGAAGCCACAAGTCGCAGCGCCAACAACGGTCCCAACCGTACTCGAGCTGAGCTCCCAGCCGAGCCGAACCGTCGTCGCTCCAACACCGGCGGACCTCCACAGCGCGTGACAACGAAGAACCGCGAGATCGTCCCCCACCGCGCTTCGGCCGCCGGCGGCGGCGCAACGACGGCGGAAGCTCCAATCATGGAGCCAACGGGAGGGCCGGTGGCGGCGGCGGTCGCGGCGGCCGAGGCCACGCGAACGGCCATGCCTGCGGCGCCTCACGGGGTGGCTATGACGCCCGCCGAAGATTGAGGAGCCGCGGCGGAAAAAGTCGACCACCGCGAGCGACGGCGACGGCTTCCCCCGCCTTCTCACCTCGACTTCGCAACTTGCTCCTCCCCGACAAGTTCAAGCCTTTGGGGATCACCAAGTACGACGCGACGCAGGACCCCATCCGGTGGCTCGGGTGCTACGCCCTCTCCATCGAGAACGCCGGCGGCAACAACGACACCAAGTGCCTCTACTTCCCCTTCCGCCCGGACCAAGCTCCACTCACATGGCTCGAGTCGCCGGACAAGCACTCGATCGACAAGTGCGACCGGTCGAAGGAGCGGTTCACCAGCAACTTCGCGGGCGCCATGGGCCGATCGGGTACTCGCATGGACCTGGCCATGGTCAAGCAGGAAAAAGGCGAGACCCTCCGCAAGTACATGCGCCGCTTCTTCGACAAGCGCGCTACCGTCGTCGACGTCACCGACAAGGAAGTCATCGACCTCTTCCAAGACGGTCTCTACCACCACCGCACCTTCGAAGACTTCGGTCGTCGTCGCCCCAGGTCCATCCCCCACCTCAAGGACATGATCATGTCCCGGCGGATGAAGAAGACAAGGCCAATGCCAAGTACGACGCCATCCGTGGCAAGAGCAAGCGAACCGGGCGGCGGCGGCGGCAACAACGCGAACCAAGGCGGTCGCAACAACAATAACAACAACTACTACTACTCGGGTCCCAACCGCAAGCGCAAGCCAGACAACACTGTCGCGGCTATCCAGCGCCCCGCGAAGGAGAACTCGAAGAAGAACTCCGGCGCCTTCAAGGACCTGCTGAAGGAGAGGTGCCCGTGGCATCCAAACGGCAACCACACCACCGAGCAGTGCTACCAACTCAGGCACGCACTCAAGGATACGCCGGAGCCACCGCACCCTCACGACAAAAAGGGCAAGAAGAAGGACGGCGACAACAACGACTTCCAAGAGCCAGACAAGACCGTCAACGTCCTCTTCGGCGGACGCCCCGGCGGCGGGAGCAGAAGGCTACCCGTCGTGAAGTCATGTCCATTGAGCCAGCGGTCCCGACCCCTCTCAGGTGGTCGGAGGTACCCATCACCTTCTCCCGCGCGGATCAATGGACCGGCTTCTCCGAACCGGACGGTTCCCCCTCGTCCCGAAGCCGGTGGTCGCGGGCTCCAAACTCAACAAGGTGCTCATCGACGGTGGAAGCGGGCTCAACGTCCTTTTCACCAAGACCTTGAAGAAGATGAAGCTCGACATCACCCACATGCTCACCAAGAGCAACACGCCCTTCTACGGCATCGTCCCCGGCAACGCGGCTATTCCACTGGGTTCAGTGGTCCTGCCAGTTACCTTTGGGGCATCTCGGGACAACTACCGTACCGAGTACATCAAGTTCGAGGTCGCAGACTTCGAGACTTCCTACCACGCCATCCTCGACAGACCGGCCATCGCCAAGTTCATGGAGGTGCCCCACTACACCTACTTGGTACTCAAGATGCCAAGCCCAGCCGGTGTACTCTCTCTTCAAGGGGACTTGAAGATCTCTCACGACTGCGACACAGAAGCCGTGGAGATCGCTTCTACGAATCAAGTACCCAACGCGATGATGGAGGTCTACGCCGCGTCGAAGAAGCTTGCCACAAGTGAACTCGACATCCCAGAGAAGTCTGACAGCGCCAACAAGCCTCAGCCACCTGAGGAGGTACTCGTCAAGACGATCGACCTCGGAACAGGCGACCCCAGCAAGACCACCACCATCGGGGCTGGCCTCGACCCCAAATAGGAAGACACGCTCATCAGCTTCTTTCGGGCTAACCGCGTCATCTTCGCGTGGAAGCCAACAGACATGCCAGGAGTGCCTAGGGAGCTGATTGAGCACTGCCTCAACGTCGATCCTAAAGGCCACCCCCAAGCGACAACACCTCCGACGCTTTGCCGACGACAGACGAGACGCCATCAAGAAGGAACTCGCCAAACTACTCGCGGCCAGCTTCATCAGAGAAGTCTTCCATCCTGAGTGGCTCGCCAACCCCGTCCTCATCCGCAAGAAGAACTCGAACGAGTGGAGGATGTGCGTCGACTACACCGACCTCAACAAGCACTGCCCCAAGGACCCCTTCGGGTTGCCGCGGATTGATCAAGTCATCGACTCCACGGCGGGGCGCGACCGCTCCCGCTTCCTCGATCGCTACTCCGGTACCACCGGATCGCGATCAAGGAAGAAGACCGAGAGAAGACCGCGTTCATCACCCCGTTTGGCGCGTCATCGCTACACGACCATGTCCTTCGGGTTGAAGAACGCCGGCGCTACCTACCAACGAGCTATTCAGGCCTGCTTCAAGAGGCAACTAAACAAGAACGTCGAAGCCTACGTGGATGACGTGGTCGTCAAGACCAGAAACTCCAGTACCCTCATCGATGACCTTGAAGAGACTTTCGCATCACTGCGCGAGTACCGCTGGAAGCTCAACCCGAACAAGTGCGTTTTCGGCGTACCGTCGGGCAAACTACTCGGCTTCATCATCAGCCAACGTGGCATTGAAGCCAACCTCGAGAAGATCTCCGCCATCACCAGCATGAAAGCTCCCACGAGCATCAAAGACGTCCAGAAGCTGACCGGGTGCATGGCGGCATTGAACAGATTTATCTCGAGGCTCGGAGAACAGGGGCTCCCCTTCTTCAAACTACTCAAGCATCAAGAGAAGTTCGTGTGGACTCCAGAGGCGGATCAAGCCCTTGCCCGGCTCAAGGATTTTCTATCGAAGCCGCCGATCCTCACGGCTCCTCACAAGGGCGAGCGACTCATCGCTCTACCTCGTTGCGACTACTCACGTGGTCGCATCGCCATCGTCGTCGAGCGGCGGGGAAGACGGCCACGCCTACCCGGGCCCGGGCCCCCCGCCTACTTCGTCGGCGAGGTTCTATCGAGTCCAAGGCACGCTATCGCCCGTGCGAAGCTCCTATACGCAGTACTCATCACCTCGCGGAAGCTACGACACTACTTCCAGGAGTACTCGATCTCTGTCGTCACCGACTACCCGCTCGGCGACATCCTGCGGAACCAAGATGCTACTAGAAGAATCTCCAAGTGGGCGGTCGAGCTCGGCGCCCTCACCATCGACTTCAAGCCACGCACAGCCATCAAGTCGCAGGCGCTAGTCGACTTCATGGCAGAGTGGTGGGAGAACCAGCTGCCCACTCTGTTGACGGATAAAAGACGTATCCCTTTACGATCCGCAAGAGTACGGACCCCACACCTTTTTCACCATGGGATTCCCAAGGTTCTTGTCAATCCGCGGAGCAAGGGGATTACAAGCGTTCGATCAACAACGACACACTAACTACTAAAACCCTAACTAATATTATACTAGAAAGCAACTAAACTACACTAGAGAGAATGATTAAGATATCAAGATAGAAGACACTCGCCCACGGGTCTATGATACTAGAGCATGCAATCGCTTAAAGACATGAAAACCAATCTAATCTATCGGGGTTGTGACCACGGTTTCGCCCTTTCCCTCCTCTCGTACTGTCACTACGCGAAGGTATTCATGACTAGACCTTTGATGGACACGGCGTATTGAATGGATCCAAGGAAGCATCGGAGCTCTACTCCGTTTACGGCATGGTAGCTAAACTTAAGCATTAAAGTATATTCAACACAAGATGATAGACAGATAATCCGACAAAGTGCGATTACATCTCAAGATCGATTACAACCCATGGACGAATGAGAAGATTACCCCATCAAGGTGCTGATCATGGCACCGTTGATCATGGTTTCCCCTTCCGCCGTGTCTTCCTTCTTCTCCACGAGAGGATGCTTCCTTCGAGGTGGTTGATCTCCCGCCGGAGATCCTCCTCCTCTCTCTCTAGCTTGTGGATGGCCTTCCGGTGCGAATGACTCCTTCTCCCCGTGTTGGCGGCACCTCGGGGCTTTTAGGGTTGAAGATCCTTCGAGGGCAAGGAAAACGAGGACCGAACCGGTGCCGGAACCGGGCCGGGCCGGCCGGCTTGGGCCGGCCGGCCCGTGCCCACCCGGCCCGGTTCGGTCGCCCCTTTTGCTCCGTGGGTCCTCGTGCACTTATGTACTTTGCCCCCTCCACTTGCATGATTTTGATGCTGTTATCCTCGCGTCCAAGATGGAGGTTCTCTTCGCATGAAGTTCGATCTTTTACGCTTCAATCCCCGGGGGTGTTCCTCGTAGCACTTCGGTCCTCGCCACTATTGGAAGTGATTTCATCAAGCTCATGAACACGAACAAGACTCCGTAAATGCTCCTTTGAACTTGTTGCGAATCCGTCCTTTATGTCCATGTTTTCCTACATAAACACAACACTTCCAAATGCATGCACAAAGATGAACTTGTTATATGATTAGTGTGCCTAGTGGCGGGTTAGTTCCATAATCAAATCCAAACCAAAGTGTAATGAACATGCTAGGTGCACCAAAATACACCGTCAACATCTCCCCCACGCTTAGCTCTTGCTCGTCCTCGAGCAAGTACTCGTAAAAGAACTTCATCCAAGGTGTTGTAATCATATACCACTTATCCTTCCTCACAAGTTAGTCAATCCCTTCATTTTAAATACATAAACACAAAGTAATGATAATCAAACATAAACATGGGCGTTTAGAATATTTACCACATCAAGATTTACCCCACAACTCAAACTCTTTACTCGAAGCTTTCAATTTCAGCCATACTTACTTCTTTGCTTCCATCGGAGGGTTTTTATGATTTTCAAAACAAAAATTCCTGCAACAAGTATTAGGCAAAAACCTTTCTCCAAGCTCTCTCAAGTCACTCATATAAAGTGGCTATCCTAACCAAGTTTTATAAAACTCTCACCTCCCATTAATCTCTCATATATCATGTAAAGTGGAGCTATAGGTAGGGCTAGCGCAATCAACACAAGTATTGTCAAACTAAGAACTTCCTCTAATGGTTGTCTACCTTTCAAAGCCAATGATCATGAGAATCAACCATATGTAGGGATATCAAGGATGAGAAGATTTAGAATGGTGGACATGTGCAAGGGCAAAAGAAAATTGTGACTATAAGGCACCAATGATGTCCTCGTTGTCGGATTGCACATGGTTGGAAATAGAGTAAAAGTTTCGTCTCTTAACAACGTGACATCCTTCCTTACACTTTATTTTTCTTTTCTTTCACTTGATCCATCCCTCTCATATCTTCATTGCTACCTCATCTTTCTCTTTTTCTTTTTCTTCTTTCATTCACATATGATTTTTCTTTCTTTCTTTCTTTCTTTTCCATACACATACGTTTTCTCTTTATTTTTCTCTCTCTTGACAACTTTTCAAAGCTTTCAATTCTCTCTTTCCTCGCATGCATACAATCTAAAATTTTAAAGAAATCATGCTAGAGACGAGACGAAACTTTGAAAATAGGTTGTGTTCAAGGAATACGATGTACAAAAGAGATGTATAGGGTTGGGTATGGAATCCGGCGACGATCGTGACTTCCATTGTGAAGGTCACGTACCGAATATATGACGAGGCTAGCAACAAAAGATAAGCACAAGAACATGATCATTGCTCGAAATTAAAACTCACCAAGAGAGAAGGGTCCTAGCCTAACTCATCGTGCTAATCACACTTATGGTGGAGCGAAAAAAATAAACTTGGCTTTGGATAGGAATTTTTTTCTTACTCTCAACTTGGAAAAAGAGGTTTTGCTAACCTTTATTACAAGGGTTTTAAGATAATTTTCAGAACTGAAATCCTCCAATTTTTAGCATTGAACATAGCACAACTAACATGTGAAGCTCAAGATCGAAGTGTGGTATGGGTACTTTAAGTAGTAGCGATTCCACTAAGCACCACGGTAAACGTTTTTCAAACCACATACTTGTGTTCATATATCAAGAATCGAAGATTAAACAAACAAGTGAATAAAGATAAGCAATACATAAAACACAAAGATATATAAAGACTCTTTTTATTTGATTTTCTTGACTCAACACTAATTTAAGACACTTGCAAAAATTTTAAAACAGACTCAAAAACTAAAGACTCATTAAAACACTAAGACTCTCACACGAAGATTAAACCGAACCTAAACTTGAAGTTCAAAAGCTAAGGCTAGCGAGCTAGCTCTCCCCCACGCTTAAAACATACGACGTCCTCGTCGTATCTTACAAAAATCCTAAGGGGAAAACTAGATCTAGTGGTACCTCAAGCAAGTATTGCACCACTTGCCTCTCATGTTTCCGACCATGCCGAAAAGTTTGCGCACGTTACGGTTTAGGAACTTGTAGTCGTCTTCAACTACGCGCTCCAAGTCCTCCATACGCTGCTTCATTGCTTCCATGGCTTGGAGACATTCGTCGGCCGACGTGTAGAGATCCGCGATGGATTGACGGCAAGCTCGACAACACATCGATGCAATCCGAAGGGGTCGTCATCGCCATAATCTCCACCATCGTCACCACCGTCGTTGCCACCTCCATTGTCGTCGCCTTCGTTGCCATCGTTGCCGTCACCGTTGGGGCCTTCGGGAGTCCTTTCCTTGGGTCTGCTCATCCCAATCATCATCACCTCTACCGGCGGCCGCCCACGAGCTCGGGCTACGATCGTCGGAGTAGTCGCTACCCCCATAATCCTTAGGCTCCGGCGACACCTCCTTGTAGTCTTTGCGCTTGATGCCTTGGATGCGTGCCGACCTTCGAACGGGTGTAGGGACCTTCTCTCCTTCGACGGGGTTGCGAGATGCAAGAGCTCCGGTCGGGACACGCCCTCCGCAACGGATGCGTGCGGTCCTCTTGACGGGTAGCTTGAGCTCGCATCGCATCGCCTCCTCCATCGATGGCTTCTTGGCTTCTAGCTTCAACTCTAAGCTTCTTGGGGGCATAATGGCCACTACAAGGGTGCAAAATATTGCTTGAAAGGTTTGATCCTCGAGCTCCCAATTCGGCCAATTAAATAGTCCTGAGAGAAAAGCCCTGGGAACCTTATTTTCCTTTTTTACACTTCCCTTAAAATTTTCTGACCAAACAAGGAAGTCAAGAAGGAGCAATTCGGGCGAAATTCGGCGTCATCGGACGTCGGGCCCCTCTCGGCCGGTCCGCTCGGGGCCGGCCGGCCCACCCTTCCTCGGGGGCCGGCCGGGTCCGGGTTTTTGCACACCGCCCTATTTTTTCTTCCTTAGCCCATGGGAAAAAGTTGGCCCGCAAATCTTCGCGAAAAACTCCGTAAAACTAAAAGAAAAATTATTTATAGAAGTTGATGCCTTGTTTTTCGTCCTAGGCGGGACGCTCGGGCTCTTCCTCCATGGTGAAGACGTCAACATGGTGAAGGGACACGACATCGGTTCGTAGTAAACCTTAAGCCGCCGTCCATTCACCACAAATTGATCGCCGTTTATATCCATAATGGTTACCGCTCCGTTGGAGAACACCGAATGCACAACATAAGGTCCGTCCCTTTTGCTTTGCAATTTCCCCTTTCCAAAGGTTTTAAACCTCGAATTGTAGAGGAGGACCTTATCTCCTTCTTTAAATTCTTTTTTCTTTAATCTTTTATCATACCACCTTTTGATTCTCTCTTTGTATATGCTTGCGTTTTCATATGCTTTCAACCTCAATTCCTCTAGCTCGCTTATTTGAATTCTTCGTTTCACCACCGCGGCATCGAGATCAAGGTTCATCTCTTTAATTGCCCAATAGGCTTTATGTTCCAACTCAACCGGAAGGTGGCAAGCTTTTCCATAGACGAATTGATAAGGGGTCATACCTATCGGTGTTTTAAACGCCGTTCGATAAGCCCATAAAGCTCCGTCTAACTTCTTTGACCAATCCTTGCCTCCCTTCTCTATGGTCTTGTTAAGTATGCTTTTTAATTGCCTATTTGACGTCTCCGCTTGTCCGTTGGTTTGTGGGTGATAGGCCGTGGAGACCCTATGCTCAATTCCCAACTTGGACAAGCACTTTTTGAAGTTCTTCCCGGTGAAATGAGTTCCTCCATCACTTATCAAGATTCTCGGTGTACCGAAACGGGGAAAAATCACGTTCTTGATCATAGTAATGGACTCCTCCGTGGAAGCTTTACGACATGGTATTGCCTCTACCCACTTGGGTACATAATCAACCATAACAAGGATGTACTCGAATCCAAATGAGTTTTTAAAAGGCCCCATGAAGTCTATGCCCCATACATCGAATATGTCGATTTGTAAGTTGTATTTCTTTGAGAGATGTTTCCGGTCCTTTGGCATTCGGGGCATGATGCAACATATCTTTTAGTATCTTCATGCATCTCCGGCCAATAGAATCCGCTCGACCATACTTTTGCTTGGGTTCGAAAATGGCTATAGTGCCCACCGTACTCCGTCGAGTGGCACTTCCTTAGAATCTCAACCCTCTCTTCTCTTGGCACACATCTTCTCATCACTCCATCATTGCCAAGCTTGAAGAGGTATGGTGCATCCCAAAAATATTTCTTACTTTCGGAGATTATCTTCTTTTGAGTGTTCTTATCTAGATGATCGAGGGGCATCTTTCGAATTGCTCGAATGATGTCGATCATCCAAGTATCTTTATCAAGCACTCTATAGAGGTGGTCATCTCTCATCTTATCTTCTATGGGCTCTTTATCATCTTGTCCACGATTCATCCTAGACAAGTGATCGGCCACAACATTTTCCACCCCCTTTTTATCACGAATTTCAACATCAAACTCTTGGAGAAGAAGGATCCAACGAATCAAACGTGGTTTAGCTTCCTTCTTAGCCAAGAGATACTTGATGGCTGTGTGATCGGTGTAAAAAATGACCTTCGAGTTCACGATGTAAGATCTGAATTTTTCGAAAGCGAACCCCACCACTAGAAACTCCTTTTCCGTAGTGGCATAATTTAATTGTGCCCCACTAAGAGTTTTGCTAGCATAGTAAACGGCGTGAACTCAGCCTTCCCTTCTTTGACCCAAGACCGCACCTACGGCGTAGTCACTTGCGTCACACATGATCTCGAAAGGTTGGCTCCAATTCGGAGGTTGGATGATGGGAGCACTCACCAACGCATTTTTCAAGGTCCGGAATGCCGCTAGGCACTTCTCATCAAAGTCGAAAGCCACATCCTTTTGAAGAAGATGCGTTAAAGGCTTAGTGATCTTCGAGAAGTCCTTTATAAATCTTCTATAGAATCCGACATGGCCTAGAAAGCTCCTTAAGGACTTAACATCCGTAGGAGGTGGGAGTTGCTCAACCGTCTCTACCTTAGCCTTGTCCACTTCAATTCCTCTCTCGGATATGACATGTCCGAGCACTATGCCTTGCTTAACCATGAAGTGGCACTTTTCCCAATTTAATACCAAATCTACCTCCGCACACCTTGTAAGGACCTTTTCTAAGTTTGCTAAGCAATCTATGAACGCCTTCCCGTAAACGGAAAAATCATCCATAAACACTTCAACAATTTCTTCGATGAATTCCGAAAAGACGGCCATCATGCAACGTTGAAAAGAGGCCGGAGCATTGCATAGGCCGAAGGGCATCTTCCTATATGCAAACGTTCCGTAAGGGCACGTAAACGTTGTCTTATGTTGATCTTCCGGGTGAATGGGAATTTGCATGAACCCCGAGTATCCATCGAGAAAGCAAAAATAAGCGTGGTTTGCTAACCTCTCGAGCATCTCGTCAATGAACGGTAGGGGGAAGTGATCTTTCTTCGTCGCTTTGTTAAGCTTACGATAATCGATACACATCCGCCACCCGGTCACGGTTCTTTGCGGTATCAACTCGTTCTTCTCATTCTTCACCACGGTCAAACCTCCTTTCTTCGGTACACAATGTACGGGGCTCACCCACTCGCTATGCGGAACCGGTAGATGATTCCGGCATCAAGTAACTTGATAACCTCTTTCTTTACTACCTCTCGCATGGCATGGGTTAGCCTTCTTTGGTGGTCCACTACGGGCTTACATTGGTCTTCCATTGGTATACAATGAGTGCAAAAGGTCGGGCTAATACCTTTGAGATCATTAATCGAGTATCCAATCACCTTCCTATGTTTTTAATAAAATCAGCAATGCTTCATTTTCTTCGGGACTCAACTCGTCGCTCACAATGACTGGATAAGTTTTGTCTGGGCCCAAAAATTCATACTTTAATCCTTTGGGCAAAGGTTTAAGGTCTACCTCGGGCACTTGTGGCTCCTCGGGTTTGATTTCTCCTATGTCTTCGAATTTCTCTTCCTCCATGCTTCCATCATGCGGCTCTAAGCCTTTTGTTGCTTCCTCTAGTTCTTCATCTTGTTGATTACTAATTTGATTTTTCATCGCTCTTTGCAGCGGGTCTCTAAGGGTTTCAACAAAACAAAGACTATCTATCTCTTCTACTTCTTCATCATCGGGAGGAAAAGGTGTAAGGTGTTTAGAAGCACGAAGAAAGTTATATGTGTACTTTGTTCCATTAAGGTTCATTGTTACTTTGCCTTCTCCGGCATCTAACACGGCATCAACCAACTTAAGAAAAGGCCTCGCCTAAGATTATATGATCATGATTACTATGGTGAGCATCAATAACAAAGAAATTGGTTGGTATATAGTTTCTAGAGATTTTTACTTTCATGTTGCAAGCAATACCTAGAGGTTTGATAGTTCTACCATCTCCCATAATTAATTTCGTTGATGTTGGAGCTAAGTCTAGGTTGTGGTATTGAACTTTATCGTAAATTTTAGAAGATAGAACACTTACTTGGGCTCCGATGTCGCATAAAGCTTTGCATTGAACTCCGTTGATCTCGCAACTCAAGTGTGGTGTCATCTTCTCTTCTTCTTCGGATCCTATCGAGTAAATTTCAGCGAGGCGAGCGTATGGTGATGCTTCGGGCTTGATCCCCATGATTCTCTTCACCTCGGCAATATGTTCCAGATCCACTATATCATCTCCAAAGAGCTTTTCAAAAATCTCACCGGTGGTTTCGAGGTCGTATGAATTTTCAGCTTTCTTCTCCGGTGGGAAATCCACTTCCAATGCTCTTGCCATTCCCTTTTGATTAGGGAACGGTCTTCTCTTGTCGAATACTTCTCCTTAATCAATAGGAACCCAATCCATTTGTTCGAACTCCCTTAGTGGCTTCGTGCTTGACATGCTTCTCTTGTTCGTCTCATTTGGTGTGGCGAAGTCGACGCTTGGTGTAGTTCTTGACTTGATGTGTTCTTGTTCAAGCTTTTCCATGATTGGCTCCTCTTTTGTGACTTCCGGGGTTGCCTCTTTAGAAAAATTAGCAAGCTTCTTCTTCCTTGAATTGTATTCTGGCTCTTCCGCAAGTCTTGTTTCCCAATCTCTTCGCATGGCAGCCGCTTTACTAACTTTTTGTAGAAGTTGGGCGGCTTCCATGAGTGTTTTCTCCATGAGATCCCCACCTGCACACATTTCGACGTGTTGCATGCAACTAGGGGTTAGGGAAAAGAAAAATGTATGCAAGAGTACGTCACCGGTGAAGCCGAGTTTTGGTCCTTGTTCGATCAATCCATTAAACCTATCCCAGGCTTGGTCTATCCCTTCCTCTTCTCCTTGCATGAAAGTGATCACTTGCCTCCTTAGATGTTGAACCTTGCTAATTGGAAAGAACTTCTCGCAATACTTCTTTGTCAACTTGTTCCAATTGCCTTCAACTTCAAAGGACGCAACCGAATACCATGTCTTTGCTTTGCCGGCAAGTGAGTAGGGAAAGAGATTCCATTTGAACCATTCACCGGGAACTCCTTCTTGACGCACCGTGTTGCATATTGTCGTGAAATCCCTTATGTGCATCTTGATGATCTTGGATTTAATTTCATACTTGGTCGCTTCGAGCTTCGAATCCGACTCTTGTACTTTTATGTCTTCACATCGAGGGCTAGCGTAATCCCTTAATGATTTCTCCGGTTCTTCCACGGGTTGATTAACGAACTCCATCTAGACAATAAGATAAAAACAAAAACAAAAACGAAACAAGTGTTTTTCTAGATGATAAATGTTAGATAAAGCAAACAAAAGATAAACTAAATATAAAACTAAGTTAGATGCAAATCAAACGATGTAAACTAACTTGCTCCCCGGCAACGGCGCCAGAAAAAGGGGCTTGTTGACGGATAAAAGACGTATCCCTCTACGATCCGCAAGCGTACGGACCCCACACCTTTTTCACCACGGGATTCCCAAGGTTCTTGTCAATACGCGGAGCAAGGGGATTACAAGCGTTCGATCAACAACGACACACTAGCTACTAAGACCCTAACTAATATTATACTAGAAAGCAACTAAACTACACTAGAGAAAATGATTAAGATATCAAGATAGAAGACACTCACCCACGGGTCTATGATACTAGAGCATGCAATCACTTAAAGACATGAAAACCAATCTAATCTATCGGGGTTGTGACCACGGTTTCGCCCTTTCCCTCCTCTCGTACTGTCACTACGCGAAGGTATTCATGACTAGACCTTTGATGGACACGGCGTATTGAATGGATCCAAGGAAGCATCGGAGCTCTACTCCCTTTACGGCATGGTAGCTAACCTTAAGCATTAAAGTATATTCAACACAAGATGATAGACGGATAATCGACAAAGTGCGATTACATCTCAAGATCGATTACAACCCATGGACGAATGAGAAGATTACCCCATCAAGGTGCTGATCATGGCACCGTTGATCATGGTTTCCCTTCCGCCGGTGTCTTCCTTCTTCTCCACGAGAGGGTGCTTCCTTCGAGGTGGTTGATCTCCCACCGGAGATCCTCCTCCTCTCTCTCTAGCTTGTGGATGGCCTTCTGGTGCGAATGACTCCTTCTCCCTGTGTTGGCGGCGCCTCGGGGCTTTTAGGATTGAAGATCCTTCGAGGGCAAGGAAAACGGGACCGAACCGGTGCGGAGCCCGGCCGGGCCGGCCGGCCCCCAGCCCAATTCGGCCCGGTTCGGTCGCCCCTTTTGCTCCGTGGGTCCTCGTGCACTTATGTACTTTGCCCCCTCCACTTGCATGATTTTGATGCTGTTATCCTCGCGTCCAAGATGGAGGTTCTCTTCGCATGAAGTTCGATCTTTTACGCTTCAATCCCCGGGGGTGTTCCTCGTAGCACTTCGGTCCTCGCCACCATTGGAAGTGATTTCATCAAGCTCATGAACACAAACAAGACTCCGTAAATGCTCCTTTGAACTTGTTGCGAATCCGTCCTTTATGTCCATGTTTTCCTACATAAACACAACACTTCCAAATACATGCACAAAGATGAACTTGTTATATGATTAGTGTGCCTAGTGGCGGGTTCGTTCCATAATCAAATCCAAACCAAAGTGTAATGAACATGCTAGGTGCACCAAAATACACCGTCAACACACTCCCACCGTGCGACCAGAGCATTGGGTGATGTACTTCGACGGCTCACTCAACCTCGAGGGCGCATGTGCAGGGGTACTCCTGATCTCTCCAACGGGTGAACAACTCAAGTACGTCCTGCAGATCTTCTGGAAGGTCTCAAACAACGAAGCCGAGTACGAAGCTCTCCTACACGGGCTCCGCCTCGTGGCTTCATTGGGCATCAAGCGGCTACTAGTCTATGGCGACTCCGCGGTGGTCATCAACCAAGTCAACAAGTCCCGGGACCGCAACAAGGAGAACATGGACGCCATCGCCTAGAAGTCCGCAAGCTCGAGAACAAGTTCTACGGTCTCGAGTTCCACCACATCGTCCACGACAACAACATTGCAGCGGACATTCTCTCGAAGCTTGGATCCACCCGCGCTCAAGTACCAGCGGGCGTCTTCGTTCATGAGCTTCACGCGCCATCCATCCCGGAGCCGGCGCCACCGACCACCGTCCCGGCTCACCCACCGGCTGGGACAGAGGTCATGATGATCGACGTGGACTGGAGGCAACCCTTCATCGACTACCTCAGCGAGTAGAAAGTTCCCTCCGACAAGAACTTGGCCGAGCAGCTCGTCCGCCGTGCCAAGTCTTACGTCCTCGTCGGAGACAAGCTTTACAAGCGGGGCGCATCTTCTGGAGTACTCATGAAGTGCGTCCCTCAGGAAGAAGGCAAACACATCTTGGAGGAGATCCACAAGGGTGTCTGCGGCAACCATGCGTCCTCACGCACGCTGGTCAGCAAGGCCTTTCGGCGAGCTTTCTACTGCGGCCCACGGCTACGGGGCGATCTTTGAAGAACTCGTCGAAGGTGCCGGGGATGCCGATGCTTCGCCAAGCGACAACACGTCCCAGCCTACAAGCTAGTCACCATACCGCCAACCTGGCCCTTTGCCTGCTGGGGGCTCGACATGATCGGGTCATTGCCAACTGCGCAAGGTGGTTTCAACAGAGTGTTGGTGGCCATCGACAAGTTCACCAAGTGGATCGAGGTCAAGCCGGTTACATGCCCCAAGGCTGACAGAGTACTCGACTTCCTGGACGAACTCGTACATCGCTACGGACTACCCCACCGCATTATCACAGACCTGGGCTCCAACTTCAACAAGCACCAGTTCTGGGAGTACTACAAGAACAGCGGGATCGACGTCCGATACGGCTCAGTTGCCCATCCTCGGACCAATGGACAAGTCGAGCGCGCCAACGGGATGGTGCTCGACGCTCTCAAGAAGCGGCTACACGACGATGCTAACTCCAAAGGGGGCAAATGGATCAAGGAACTACCCAATGCACTCTGGGGGTTACGGACTCAGCCATCCAAGCCAACGGGGCAATCCCCTTACTTCCTGGTCTACGGCTCCGAAGCAATCCTCCCTGCCGATGTCATATGGAACTCGCCAGCAGTGGAGCACTACGACGAAGGCGTCTCGGAAGACGGCGGTCGAGTTGACATCGATAGCCTCGAAGAAGCTCGCTGCGCTGCCCTCGTCCAATCAGCAAGGTACCTAGAGGGTATCCGACGCTACCACGATCGCAACGTCAAGGAACGCTCCTTCAACGTTGGTGATCTCGTCCTCCGTCGCATCCAGAACACGGAAGGACTACACAAGCTCAGCTCCCCCTGGGAAGGTCCCTTCACCGTGGCAAAGGTGACTGGGTCGGGCTCCTACCGCCTCCAGACACTTGAAGGCGAAGACATCAACAACTCGTGGAACGTCGACCAGCTCTGTCGATTCTACGCCTAGTCTACACGACTACTCCGGGGTTCAAGTCTACATGACTACATCAACACCCCTCCCGTCGTAAGCGGCCTCCGGTCCCGGCTCCGGTCTCGGACTACTCCTCTCCGGATCCGGCCCGCGCGGCTACCTACGGATCCCGGGCTGCGACGAGCGTCAAGGACTCTAGCGACGGTCTACTAAGAGACCATGTACTCCAAGATCCGGCCTACACGGCTACCTACGGATCTACCGTCGTAAGCGGCTACCCGCCCTAGCACTACTCGGTACCGTAAGCGGCCTTCGGGTCCGGGCGACTACTCGTAACTACGGCCCCGGCCACCCGTGTGTACTTCTTCGGTAATAAAGTTTGATCGTTCATCAACTTCTTTCTTGTCTACTCCCGCCAACGGAACCACTACCGCCGAGTACGACTACTCGCATCCACTCCACGATGGGCTCCGCACTCGAGATCGCGTCTACGAGTACTCATTGCTGGAATTTTTCTTTCATTAATACTTAAGCAATTACATTACAATTGTTTCGTACAACCCCGGCTACTAGCTAACTATGACAGGACTACGGAGATTGAGCTTATCGGCTTCTTGCTCCGCGATGGGAGCCATCTCGCTCCCGGCGGCTCCGAGTACGCTCATCGGTGCAGTTGCGGCTACCCCGCCAGCGACTACTTCCACTGGGGCCTTCGGGAAGTAGGACTTCATGAAGGCCAAGACCTGCTTCGGGATCGACCTCGCCATGTGCTTCACATAAGCCGCCAGGCGGCTTGGGGCTTCCTTGAGGCGATCGACCAGTGGAGCGATCTTGGGGCCGCCTGGGTGCGGCACCAAGAGCCTTGCGATCGGCAGCGCGGCTTCTTCAAGTTCCTTCAGTTGGGCCCGCAACGCCTCGCAATCTTCATTCAACTTCTGCAATGATTTGTAGCAGTTGACGAGATCGCGGTCAGATGCAATCCAAAGCTCCATGTGCTTCTCGCACTCGAAGGCAAGTTCTTTGTAGTCGAGCTCGAGTACCTAGCGGGCTTCCTGTTCCCGGTAGAAGAGGTTCTTCATACTCGTCTCCGAGGACTTCAACTGCTCCACTTGGCCCTCAAGCTCTGCAAATACAACAAAGCGAAGTGGGTCAGACTACCTCTCGACCTCCAACAACTACCCAACAAGACAAGCAGCGTACCTTTGTTCTTGTTGCGGAGGCTCTTGTTCTTCCGCACCAAGTCGTCGCCCTTTGCCTGCAGCTCTTGGATGTCATTGTGATACTTGGCAAAGGCGGCGTCGAGCTTGGCCTGCATGGCAGCCGCGTGCTTCCGCGACTTCAAAAGCTGATCCTCCAATGCTTCAGCCCGAGCACCGTGTCACCAAAACCCTGCAGCATGTTGGACTTCTCGCGGGACCTCTCCACGACGTCCTGCACAGACAACACACGTCAACGAGTACTCAACAACAGAGGATTGACTACTCAGAAGCTAAGGCTACTTACCTTCATCCACTGCTCGGCCTGGCGAACTGCCTCCAGGTGCCTGGCCACCATTGCCGGGTCCACCAGATCGTCCGCGAGCAGCTCCACCCTGCCACGACTACTCGCGGGGGCCTCTGTCATCGGGGCAGAGTGGATGGGCTCTGCGTCCTGGATCTCCGGGGAGCGGACAGCCACCTCCAGAGCAACCTCTGGTGGCACGGCGGCCTCCTCTCCTCCGATCGCTGTTGCGGCTTCCTTGGTGACCTCCTCCATTGGCTCGGGGGCTCCCTCAGCAGCTTCCGGTGCCGGTGGTGTCGACTTCTGCATAGGCACCGCTGCAGGGATATCGCTCCCTTCGGCCTCGGCGCCAGGCAAGAAGGCATCAACTCCATCAGCAACTACGACTACTCTATGGGGAAGATTACAGCCTCAGTAGAGTACTCACCCTCGACCACGCTGGCCTCGGGCAACGCAGCTTCAGCGGCCGGCGCCTCGGACTCCACCTGGGGAGCAGGAGTTGACTCCTCAACGGGCGGTGCGACTTCTTCCTCCGCCACCGTCGCGGAGGGCTCATCTCCCTCCCAGGACAAGTCTGTTGATTTCCTGCAGAAGTACACAAAGCTCGTTGTCATTCAAGCTCGACTACTACACCAAGTACTACTCGGGAAGGTTCAGTACTTACGGTGGCGGGACCGGATTATCGTCACGTTCGGGGCTCCAAGGATGCGGCAATATCCACCCGGTCCCGGCTTCGGTGGGCGCCTCCTCTTGCGCCTCTCGCGGCCGTTGCTTCTCCTCCGGCGAGCGCATGGCCGGTGCGGCGCTCTCCCGCGCTCCCGCGGCTACTACTTCTTCGGCGGCGGCGCGCCGCGAGCTTTGTGCTCCCCCCGAGGAGCGAGGGGCCGGCGCTCCAACCGCGCCGGAGGTTCTTCAACGGTGGGGGGCCGGGCTACGACTCCCAGCCGCCCCCCACTGTGTCCCACTCGACATCATCGCCCTCCTCGACGGGCTCTGCCGGCGACACCTCCTGCATTCAAGGGAGATCAATCGTCAGCAAGCGTACTCGTACGACGGGTACTCGACTACTCTAGTCAAGACAACTTACCTCTTGGGGCGTGGTCTCTGAGACCCTCAGCTTCTTCGTTACCCGCTTGCGAGCGGGGTTGCGCGGCTTCCGTGGCGGCGCAGCCAGACTGGCCTCCAGGCTAGTCGGCGGGTCTTGCACAAGAGGTACATGAGGCAAGCCTGGACGGCTAAACCTCGATCGCAGCTGAAAGCGGTCCTGCAACGTCTCCTCCTCGTCGTCATCGTCGTCGTCGTCGGTGGTGTCCTCCACGATGACAGTGTCATCGCCTTCGCCGACTTCTCGCCGCTCCTTGGCTTTGGCTTTCCCTTCCTTCGGGATCTCGATCCCTTGAGGAGGTGGCTGCGGCTCGGAGACGAACATTTTCAAGTCATCCTGCAAGATAAAAGACATCAGCGCGACTACTCCAAGCAAGGACTACTCAACTAGGGGAGTACAACTACTTACCTCCTTTGGCGGGCGCGCGTCGGAGTACTCTTGGACGGGGCACGCCGTGTACGGCGGCATATCCTTGAAGATCCGCGTCAGCCTCTCAACGATGTCGTCGTCGTCCATCTCGCCTCCGGGCATCTGCGACGTGTCGTCGTCGCCGGTGTACTCGAAGCCCAAGGTGTCGTGGGCCATCAGTGGCTGCACCCTCCGCTTCATGAAACTGAAGGCCACGTGCTCGGCCCTCAGTCCAGCTTCTCTGAGCACCTTGATGCGTGCCAGCAGCTCGGGGAGCTGGATCCCCTCTTGCATTGTGGGCTCCGTGTTCCACCAGTCGCGGTGCCCCGGGCCGCCTTCCACTCGGCTTCGGCGGTCGGGGGTGGTGGTTTGTGATATAGAACCACCTCGCCTTCCAATCGGCGTTGGAATCAATGAGCTTGTACGCCGGTGCGCTCGGCGCGTCTTCTCTCATCCGGATGCCGGCCCCTCCGACTACTCTTGGATTGTTGGCGCTCGGCTGCGGCTTCACCCGAAGAACTTCCGAAGAGGATCCAGTGCGGCTTGATCCCAAGGAATGCTTCACAAAAATGAACGAAGACCGCAGTATGGAAAATGCCGTTAGGGTTCAGATTTAGGTACTCAACTCCGTAGTACCCGAGGAGGCCCTTGAAGAAATCACTAGCCGGAAGCGCGAGTCCGCGCTCCACGAAACGCGCAAACATTGGGATCTCATCTTCGGCTTTCTCCATCGGATATGGATCTCCGGCGGCGGCCCTCCACATATCCACCTCTTTCTCCCGGATAAATCCGTTGTTCAGAAGGGCCAACAGATCCTCGGTCTTCACCTTTGATTTCTTCCACTCGCATCTTGGATCTGCTCGTGGTGGAGACATCGGCGGCAATGCTCCAGTGGCTGCCGCAATGGCCTCTTCGCGGCCCCTCTTCTTTCCGGCGACCTTCGCAGACTTGGACGGTGAAGGCTTCATTCTCCAAGTGCAGGGCGTCTTCACTCGTATCCGCTCGGGGGCTACTCTGGAGGCTCTGGGTGGCGGCGCACTTGGATCTACTACGGCGGCGGCGTGCGCTGGAAGTAGATCTACCTCAGATGGAATCGAAATGACTACAACACAGATGGGTGAAAAATCCTAAGGGTTTTGGCTTCTATTTATAAGTCAAACCGGTCCTCCAACGGCCAGATCGATAAGTCCGCGCTCGGCTGACTCAGCGGCCGCGCGTGACCCTTCGCATTCTACTAGTCGACGCGCCTCACCTCGGGGGCTCGGCTACTTCTACTCGACTACCTGGGAAGCGACAAGACTCAGGAGCATCTCAGGACACATTCTTCAAGATGACCCTTCAATTCGAGAGGAAGTACTCGACTCAAGGCTCGGGGGCTCCGTGCCACGTGTCCTTCGATTTTTTCTCTCCGGATTTTTCGGGATTCTCTTGCCAAGACTTCAGATGGACCCTCAGCCAGAGCCTGCGGCTCAACCTAAGGCTCGGGGGCTACTCCATATGGAGTGCGATTTTGCAATCGCACCTCCATATCAACTCAGGCTTCAAGACAAGATGGGCATTTTTTGAAGACCTTCGAGGGCAGCACTCGAGGACGCTTGGGACTACTTGAGAAGACTTCAAGATTGCTCAAACATCAGCTGGAGTACATTCTAGCCTCGGGATGTTTCGACTACTCTTGAGGACTTTTGACTTGTAGTACTCGGGGACGCTTGAGGACTACTCGTCAAGGCCGTCAAGACTACTTGAAGCTATCCTTCTCGACTACAAAGTACTCGGGGGCTTGTCGTATGGACCTCCCTGGGCCCACTACCTCGGTGGGTACCAGGACCGACTACTCGGTGGGCCCCTGGGACTACTCGGCTTGCGCTACACAAAGAATCGAAGGCGTGGAGCACAAGGACTGAGGAGGAGAAGTACTCGGTTAGGAAGCTGTACATGTCCCGCACTGTATGGAAGACTCCTAGACGTACTCGACTAGTACTCTCTCCCTACTCCGACTTGTAACCCTGCCTCCCGGACTATATAAGGCGAGGCAGGGACCGTTCTCTAGGAACACAACACATCTCATACAACCCACGACGCACTATTGCACCATCTTGTAATCGTGCCCAATCAATCCAGAGCTACGCAGCATACAGGACGTAGGGTATTACGCACCTCGCGGCCCGAACCTGTCTAAATTGTGTGCCACGTGTCTCTTCCTTCGAGTTACCGATCTCGGCGAGGCCACATTCATCTACTTCGGGTACTCCCCTTAGTAGGTTGCCGGTCTAAAACATCGACACTCGTGACGCTTCCCAAAGTAGTCACGGGCGATCTCGCCGGAAAATTCGGTGAAATTTCGCTCTACAACCAGCATGCGGACTTCGAGCTTGGATCCGACTCCAACTCGAACTCGACGTCGCCGTGGGCCATCGCATGCGAGTTGCCTATCGAGCCATTGTGTGCGGACTCGCCACTCCATGAGCACTTCCCATACGACCTCTACATCGCTAGCAAGGCCCACGCGAAGGCTCTCTCCGCACGTCGGGCTGGGAAAGAGATCGCCTTCGAGTACGACTCGAACTCCAACCCCATCTCAGGCTACTACTCGGACTCCTCTTACGAGTTCGACTTCGGAGCGGACCCGGACGAGCCCGAGTCCGAGACCTACACGATGGAGCAACCACTGTCATGACCTGCCTTCGGCCTGGTTATAACATCTACACCTGCCGGCAGATTCGTCTACTGGCTAGACCGCAAGCCGCAGACCTGACAGACGAGAACCCACGCTGCGTCGCCTACCTCGACTCACTTCCGTTCCAAGAGGGAACACCGCTAGCTCCAACTGAGGAGCACACTCCAACAGAGGTGGCAACCAGTGACTCCAGCCTCGGCTCTCCTGATCGGCAAGTCTTCATGACTGCCAACGAGACGCCGGGGCCCTCAGGGACAGTCCCTAACCGATATCTCAAGGATATCTCAGCGGACGAGTTGTCTGCCAACGCACCTGCCGACGAGACCGACGCCAACAGGGACGCTCGACGTGAACGCAACAGAAAGCGGAACGAACGGCGCCGACGTCTCCGCGAGTCCCTTCCCATCCGGAACCTCGCAGAAGCACTCGACCAAGTTGAGAGTCGGGTGCACACTACCCCAGAGCAATGCCTCATGTCTATCACTACGATAGCACGTCAGGCTCAGGGGATGCGCGTGGGAGAAGTCATCGCCAAGCTCGCGGAGGACGCCTACTTCATGCGAGTTGACAACAGGGTCACTCAATTGCCCCCCGTCAGGAACCGCCAGCAAGACAACGAAGCCACAAGTCGCAGTGTGAACATCGGTCGCAACCATACTCGAGCGGAGCTACCGGCCAACCCCAACCGTACCCGGGCATCGGCCGGTGGACCCTCTCATGGTGGCAACAGCGCCGGCGGCGCCAGTGGCAACCGTGAGATCATCCCTCACCGTGATCCCGGCGGCGGAGGCAGCGACCGCGGGAGCTCCAACCACGGGGCTGGCAGGAGAGCTGGGGGCGGAGGCGACCGCGGTGGCCGAGGCCACGCGAACAGCCACGCCTCCGACGCTTCATGTGGCGGCTTCGACGCCCACCAAAAGATCGAAGAACTACGGCGCAAGAAGTCCTCCACGGCAGGCGACAACGATGGCTTCCCCGCCTTCTCTGCACGGCTTCGCAATCTACTTCTCTCGGAGAAATTCAAACCTCTCGGGATCACCAAGTACGACGTGAAGCAGGATCCGGTGCAGTGGCTCAGATGCTACGCCCTCTCCCTCGAGAACGCTGGTGGAAATAACGACATGAAGTGCCTCTACTTCCCCTTCTGTCTAGATCAAGCCCCGCTTACATGGCTCGAGTCACTCGAGAAGTACTCGATCGACAAGTGGGACCAGCTTAAGGAACAGTTCACCAGCAACTTCGCGGGCGCTATGGGTCGCTCGGGTACTCACGTGGACCTGGCAATGGTGAAGCAGGAATAGGGCGAGACCCTTCGCAAGTACATGCGGCGCTTCTTCGACAAGCGCGCCACCGTAGTCGACGTCTCTGACAAGGAGGTCATCGACCTCTTTCAAGACGGTCTCTATCACCGTCGCACCTTCGAAGACTTCGATCGTTGCTGCCCGAGCTCCATCACCCACCTCAAGGACATGATCACCTCCTGGGCTGATGAAGAAGACAAGGCTAACGCCAAGTACGACGCCATCTGTGGCAAGAGCAAGCAAAACACGGGCGGCAACAGCAACAACAACGGGAACTAAGGCGGTCGCAGCAACAACTACTCGGGTCCCAATCGCAAGCGCAAGCCAGACAACACTGTCGCGGCTATCTAGCGCCCTGCGAAAGACAACTTGAAGAAGACCTCTGGCGGCTTCAAAGACTTGCTAAAAGAGAAGTGCCCGTGGCATCTGGATGGCAACCACACCACCGAGCAGTGCTACCAACTCCGGCGAGCACTCAAAGACACTCCAGAGCCACGGCACCCTCACGACAAGAAAGGCAAGAAGAAAGCCGACGAGGGTAACGGCGACTTCCAGGAACCCGACAAGACGGTGAACGTCCTCTTCGGCGGACTACCCAACCGACGGGCTCAGAAAGCCACTCGACGAGAATTCATAAGCATTGAACCAGCTGTTCCGACCCCTCTCCGGTGGTCGGAGGTACCCATCACCTTCTCCCGCACGGATCAATGGACAAGCTTCTCTGAACCAGGACGGTTCCCACTCGTCCTGAAGCCGGTGGTCGTGGGCTCCAAACTCAACAAGGTCCTCATCAACAGTGGAAGCAAGCTCAATGCCCTTTTCACCAAGACCTTGAAGAAGATGAAGCTCGACATCACCCACATGCTCACCAAGAGCACTTCTCCCTTCTACGGCATCGTCCCCGGGAACGCAGCTATCCCACTAGGCTCAGTGGTCCTGCCAGTTACCTTCGAGGAGACAAGGGAAAACTATCGCACCGAGTACATTAAGTTCGAAGTCGCGGACTTTGAAACTTCTTACCATGCCATCCTCGGCAGACCAGCTATCACCATGTTCATGGCGGTTCCCCACTACATGTACTTGGTACTCAAGATGCCAAGTCCGGCCGGTGTACTCTCATCGCAAGGGGACTTGAAGATATCCTTCGACTGCGACACAGAAGCTGTGGAACTCGCAGCCACGAATCAAGTACCCAACGCAATGATGGAGATCTACGCTGCATCCAAGAAGCTTGCCCCAAATGAACTCAACATACTAGAGAAGTCGGACAACGCCAACAAGCCTCAGCCAGCTGAGGAGGTTCAAGTCAAGACAATTGACCTGGGGACAGGCGACAGCAGCAAGACCACCACCATCGGGGCGGGTCTCGACCCGAAATAGGAAGACGCACTCATCAGCTTCCTCCGGGCTAACCGAGACATCTTCGCGTGGAAACCAGCAGACATGCCAGGGGTGCCCAGGAATCTGATCGAGCATTCACTCAACGTCGATCCTAAAGCTACCCCGAAACGTCAGCACCTCCGCCGCTTCGCCGACGATAGACGGGATGCCATCAAGAAGGAACTCGCCAAACTACTCGCGGCTGGCTTCATCAGAGAAGTCTTCCATCCTGAGTGGCTCGCCAACCCCGTCCTCATCCGCAAGAAGAACTCGAACGAGTGGAGGATGTGCGTCGACTACACCGACCTCAACAAGCACTGCCCCAAGGACCCCTTCGGGTTGCCGCGGATAGACCAAGTCATTGAATCCACGGCGGGCTGCGACCTGCTCTGATTCCTCGACTGCTACCCCGGGTACCACCAGATCACTATCAAGGAAGAAGACCAGGAGAAGACCGCGTTCATCACCCCGTTTGGCCTGTTTCAAGAGGCAAGTCAACAAGAACGTCGAAGCCTATGTGGATGACGTGGTCGTCAAGACTAGAAACTCCGACACGCTCATCGCCGATCTTGAAGAGACTTTCTCATCCTTGCGAGAGTACCGCTGGAAGCTCAACCCGAACAAGTGCGTCTTCGGCGAACCATCGGGCAAACTACTCGGCTTCATCATCAGCCACCACAGCATCGAAGCCAATCCCGAGAAGATCTCCGCCATCACCAGCATGAAAGCTTCCACGTGCATCAAAGACGTGTAGAAGCTAACCGGGTGCATGGCGGCCCCGAGCAGACTCATCTCCAAGCTTGGAGAACGGGGGCTCCCTTTCTTCAAACTACTCAAGCATCAAGAGAAGTCCGCGTGGACTCCAGAGGCAGACCAAGCCCTTGCTCAGCTCAAGGACTTCTTATCCAAGCCACCAGTCCTCACGGCTCCTCGCAAAAAGGAGCGACCATCGCTCTACCTTGCCGCGACTACTCACGTGGTCGCATCTTGCCATCGTCGTCGAGCGGCGGGGAAGACGGCCACGCCAACCCGGTCCGGCGACCGGTCGCCCACTTCGTCGGCGAGGTCCCGTCGTAATCCAAGGCACGCTATCAACCCGTACGAAGCTACCGTACGCGGTGCTCATCACCTCGCGAAGTTACGACACTACTTCCGGGAGTACTCGATCTCCGTCGTCACCGACTACCCGCTCGGCGACATCTTGCGGAACCAAGATGCTACTGGAAGGATCTCCAAGTGGGCAGTCGAACTCGGCGCCCTCAACATTGAATTCAAACCACGAACAGCCATCAAGTCGCAGGCACTAGTCGACTTCATGGCGGAGTGGCGGGAAAATCAGCTACCTACTCCAACCGAGCGCCCAGAGCACTGGGTGATGTACTTCGACGGGTCGCTCAAGCTTGAAGGCGCAGGTGCAGGGGTACTCCTGATTTCCCCAACGGGCGAACAACTCAAGTACGTCCTACAGATCTTTTGGAAGGTCTCAAACAATGAAGTCGAATACAAAGCCCTACTACACGGGCTCCGCCTCGCAGCTTCACTGGGCATCAAGCGGCTACTAGTCTACGGCGACTCCGCAGTGGTCATCAACCAAGTCAACAAATCCTGGGACCGCAACAAGGAGAACATGGACGCCTACTGCCTAGAAGTCCGCAAGCTCGAGAACAAGTTCTATGGTCTCGAGTTCCATCACGTCGTCCGCGACAACAATGTTGCAGCGGACGTCCTATCAAAGCTTGGTTCTACTCGCGCTGAAGTACCAGCGGGTGTCTTCGTCCAGGAGCTTCACGCGCCATCCATCCCAGAGCCGGCGCCACTGACCACTGATCCAACACACCCCCGGCTGGCCAGGAGGTCATGATGATAGACGTGGACTGGAGGCAACCCTTCATCGACTACCTCCGCGAGTAGAAGGTTCCCTCGGACAAGAACTTGGCCGAACAACTCATCCGCCGTGCCAAGTCCTACGTCCTAGTCGGAGACAAGCTCTACAGGCGGGGTGCATCTTCTGGAGTACTCATGAAGTGCGTCCCCCAGGAAGAAGGCAAGGGCATCTTGGAGGAGATCCATAACGTCGTCTGTGGCAACCACGCGTCCTCACGCACGCTGGTCAGCAAGGCCTTCCGACGGGCTTTTTACTGGCCCACAGCTCTGGGTGACGCTGAAGAACTCGTCAGAAGGTGCCAAGGGTGCCAATACTTCGCCAAGCAACAACACGTCCCGGCCTACAAGTTAGTCACCATACCGCCAACCTGGCCCTTCGCCTGCTGGGGGCTCGACATGATTGAGCCTCTCCCAACTGCGCCAGGTGGATTCAACAGAGTACTGGTGGCCATCGACAAGTTCACCAAGTGGATCGAGGTCAAGCCGGTCACATGCCCCAAGGCCGATAGAGTTCTCGACTTCTTGGATGAACTCGTGCATCGCTACGGACTACCCCACCGCATCATCACAGACCTGGGCTCCAATTTCAACAATCACCAGTTCTGGGAGTACTGCGAAAATAGCGGGATTGACGTTCGATATGTCTCAGTTGCCCATCCTCGGGCCAACGGACAAGTCGAGCGTGCCAATGGGATGGTACTCGACGCTCTCAAGAAGCGACTGCACGATGCTGCTAATTCAAAAGGAGGCAAGTGGATCAAGGAACTACCCAATGCGCTCTGGGGGCTACGTACTCAACCCTCCAAGCCAACGGAACAATCGCCATACTTCCTGGTCTACAGCTCCGAGGCAATTCTCCCCGCCGATGTCATGTGGGATTCACTAGCAGTAGAACAATACGACGAAGGCATATCTGAAGATAGCAGACGAGTTGATATCGACGGGCTCGAAGAAGCTCACTGCGCCGCCCTCGTCTAGTCAGCAAGGTACCTTGAGGGTATCCGACGCTACCATGATCGCAACGTCAAGGAACGCTCCTTCAACGTTGGTGATCTCGTCCTCCGCCGCATCCAGAACACGAAAGGACTACACAAGCTCAGCTCGCCCTGGGAAGGTGCCTTCACAGTCGCAAAGGTGACCGGACCAGGTTCCTATCGCCTCCAGACGCTTGAAGGAGAAGACGTCAGCAACTCGTGGAATATCGACCAGCTCTGTCGATTCTATGCCTAGTCTCTCGACTACCCCGGGGGCTCAAGTCTCCATGACTACTCAAAGACCCCTTCGCTGTAAGCGGCCTCCAGGTCCAGGCACTAGTCTCCGGACTACTCTACTCCAGGATCCAGCGTTAACGGCTACTAACGGATCCTGGGCTGCTCTGAGCGACAAAGGACTCCAGCAGCGGTCTACTAAGAGACCATGTACTCCTAGATCCAGCCCATATGGCTACTAACGGATCTACTGTTGTAAGCGGCTATACGCCCTAGCACCACTTAGCCGTAGGCGGCCTTCGGGTCCTGGCGACTACTCTTGTAAAACGGCCCTGGCCATCAGGTGTATTTCTCTCAGTAATAAAGTTTGATTATCTATCAACTGACTTACCGTGTTTCCCTCAACGGGCCTACTGGCGAGTACTACTACTCGTGACAACTCCGTGATGAGAACTCCGCATTCACATCTTGCGACAACGAGTACTCATTTCTGAGAAGCTTTCTCATTCATAATTAAACAAGCTTAGTACAGCTTTGTTTATATAATTACTGCTACAAGCTAATCCTACAGGACTACTGAAGGTTCAGCTTGTCGGCGACCTGCTTAGCAATTGGCGCCATCTGCTCCAGGAGTTCCGCGTACTGCTCATCAGTGCAGTTGGCGGCTACTCCACCCGCGACTACATCCACTGGAGCCTTCGGGAAGTACGACTTCATGTACGCCAAGATTTGATTGGGGGTCGACTTCATCAAATGCTTGACATATGTCGTCAGTCGAGTGAGAGCTTCTCTCAGCCGGTCCACCAAGGGAGCTATCTTCGGCCCGCCCGGATGAGGCACCAGTAGCCTCGCAATGGGAAGTGCGGCTTCTTCAAGTTCTTTCAGCTGGGCCCGCAACTTCTCGCAGTCTTTGTTCAACTTCTGCAGGGATTTGTAGCAGTTGACGAGGTCATGATCCGAGGCAATTCGAAGCTCCATGTGCTTATCGCACTCGTAAGCCAATTGCTTATAGTCGTATTCAAGTACCTCACAGGCCTCCTTCTCCCAGTAGAAGAGGTTCTTCATGTCGACTTCTGAAGCCTTCAGTTGCTCGACCCGGGTCTCAAGCTCTGCAATCAACAAGGCGGGGTTAGACCACTGCAAGACATATCCAATGGGTACTCGACAAGACAACACCGTACCTTTGTTCTTGTTGCGGAGTGACTTGTTCTTCCGCACCAGCTCGTCGCTCTTCGCCTGCATGTCCTGGACTTCGTTATGGTACTGGGCGAAGGCGCCGTCAAGCTTCGACTGGAGCGTGGCGGAGTGCTTCCGGGCCTTTGCGAGTTGTTCCTCCAATGCCTCCGCCCGGAGCTCTGTGTCGCCGTATCCCTGAAGCATGCCAGATTTTTTTCGGGATCTCTCCACGACATCCTGCAGTAGACAATAGTTGTTACCTGGGTACTCAGCATCTATGGCACATTGACTACTCAAGGGTACCGACAATTTACCTTCATCCACTGCTCGGCCTGGCACATCGCCTCAAAGTGACGCGCTACTGCCGCCGGGTCGACGAGGTCGTCTGCCAGGAGTTCGATCCCACCACGACTACTCGTGGCGGCCCCAGACATCGGTGCCGAACGGATCGGCTCTGCATCTTGAATTTCCGGCGAGCGGACTACTACTTCCAGTTGTGACTCTGGCAGTACATCGTCGCGCTCCTCTCCGGCCATCGTGGGGGCTCCTCCGCTGGCTACCTTCGCCGGCTCGGGGGCAGCTCCGGCACCAAGCCTTCAACGGGCACCACCTCGGGAATGGTACTTCCCTCGGCTTCGGCCCCTGTCAATAGAAGACATTCGGATTAGTCTCCTACGACGGCTACGACTACTCCTTGAGGACGACTGCGTTCGTGCAGTGTACTCACCTTCTACAATGCTGGCCTCCGGCAGTGTAGCCTCCGCGGTCGGTGCCTCGGTCTCTGCTTGGGGGGTGGGAGCGGACTCCTCAACGGCCGGCGCGGAATCCTTTTCAGCCATTGCCGCGCTGGGTTCATCCTCATCCCAGGTCAAGTCCGTGGATTTCCTGCATAGTACACAACTGGTTGTCGACCAAGTACGATTACCAAACTACATGTACTACTGGGGAAAGATCTTCACTTACAAGCTCGACCGGACTACTGTCACGGTTGGGGCGCCAAGTATGCTGGCGATGTCGACTAGTCCAGCTTCAGCAGGCGCCTCCTCTTCGGCTTCAGTAGCCGCTGGCTCTTGAGTAGCGGCCCACCGGCCCGGCTCGGTCCCCGCCCTCGGCAAGAACGGCGCCGCGGCACGACTTCTGTCATGGCGGGGGCTGGGCTGCGGCTTCTCTCAGCTGGCTCCCCCACAGTCTCCCAGTCACCTTCGTCCCCTTGCTCCACGGGGTCGGAAGGCGGAATCTCCTGCAAGCAACGGAATTTTGTTGTCAGCATACACAACATCGAGAAACAAGTACTCAGCTACTCTACTCGAGGAGCTTACCTCTTGAGACATGGTCTCAGTATCCTTCAGCTTCTTGGCCACACGCTTGTGTGCCACGTTGCGCGGCCTCCTCGGCGGCGCAGGCAAGCTAGCCTCCAAGCTAGTTGGAGGGTCTTGGATGAGAGGGACATTGGGCAGTCCAGGACGGCTGAATCTCGACCGCAGTTGGAACCGCTCTTGAAGCGTTTCCTCGTCATCTTCATCTGATGTGTCTTCGACGATAATAGTGTCGTCACCTTCGCCGAATTCGCGGCGCTCTTTGGCTTTACCCTTCCCCTCCTCTGGGATTTCGACAAGTCGAGGAGGCGAAGTCGGCTCGGAGACAAACTTCACTATGTCATCCTACAAGAAGCACATTGGGTGGGAACGACTACTACTACATAATCAGTACTCGACACTGAGTACGGCTACTGACCTCGTTCGGTGGGCGCGCGGCGGAGTACTCCGGGACTGGACAGGGCGTGTACGCCGGCATATCCTTAAAGATCCTGCCCAGCCTATCGACGATGTCTTCGTCGTCAATCTCGCCGCCGGGCATCCGCGACGAGTCACCCTCGCCGGTGTACTGGTAGCCGAGGGTGTCACGAGCCATCAACAGCTACCCCCTCCTCTTCATAAAGCTGAAGGCCACATGCTCGGCCCTCAGTCCAGCTTCTCTCAAAGCCTTGATCCTCGCCAGCAGTTCGGGTAGCTGGATACCCTCCTGCATCGTCGGCTCGGTGTTCCACCAGGGCTGGTGCTTTGGCTACTTCCCGCTCGACTTCGGCAGCTCCGGGTGGTGGTTGGTGACGTAAAACCATTTCGACTTCCAATCTTGGTTGGAGTCGATCAACTTGTACGCCAGGTACTGCTCCACGGCGTCTTCCCGCATCTGGATGCCGGCCCCTCCGACTACTCAGGGTTCGTTGGCGCTCGGCTGGGGCTTCACGCGGAAGAACTTCCGGAAGAGTACCCAGTGGGGCTTGATCCCCAAGAAAGCTTCGCAAAAATGCACAAAGACGGAGGTGTGGAAGATACCGTTGGGATTGAGATTGAGGTACTCAATACCGTAGTACTCCAAGAGCCCCTTGAAGAAGTTGCTTGCCGGGAGGGCCAACCCGCGTTCCACAAACCGCGTGAACATCGGGATCTCATCCGGATTTTTTTCCATCGGGTATAGATCTCCCGCGGCGGCACGCCACATGTCGACCTCCTTCTCCCGGAGAAATCCACTGTTCAGCAGCGCCAACAGGTCCTCAATCTTGGCTTTCGACCTTTTCCATTCCTTGTTGGGATTTGGACGCGGGGGAGACACCGGCGGCGTTAACCCTGCGGCGGATCCAGTGGCTTCCTCTCGGGATCTCTTCTTCCCGTCGGCGGTCTTCAAGCTCTTGTATGGCGAGGGCTTCATTCTCCAAGTGCACTGGGTTTTCACTCGCATTCGCTCGGGGGCTGCAGTGGTGGCTATCCGCGGCGGCGCGCCTGGATCTACGATCTACACTGAGGTGGCAGTGTGCACTGGCAGCGGATTCTAGGCGAGATTTGCTCCGAATGGCTGCAAGTGAGTGAGGTGAAAAACCCTAAGGGTTTCGGCTTCTATTTATAAGTCAATAGGCGGGTCCTCAATGGCCGGACGGATATGTTTCAACACGGCTGACTCAGTGGCAGCGCCTGACCCTTCAACTTCCAGTAGTCGATGCGCCTCATCTCGGGGGCTCGGCTACATCTAATCTGTTCCCTGGGTAGTGACAAGGTTCAAGAGAAACTCAGGACACATTCTACATACAAGATGACCCTTCAATTCGAGATGAAGTACTCGACTCAAGGCTCGGGGGCTCCGTGCCACGTGTCCTTCGGTTTTTTCTCCGGATTTTGCGGGATAATCTTGTCAGAACTTCAGATTGACCCTCAGCCAGAGTCTACGACTCAACTAAGGCTCGGGGGCTACTCCATATGGAGTGCGATTTTGCAATCGCACTTCCATATACATTTCGGCTTCAAGACAACACAGGTATTGTTGAAGACCTTCAAGAGCGGAACTCGAGGACGCTTGGGGACTACTCGAGAAGACTTCAGGATTACTCAAAGATCAGCTGGAGTACCTTCCAGCCTCGGGATGCTTCAAGTATTCTTGAGGACTTTCGACTTGTAGTATTCGGGGACGCTTGAGGACTACTCGTCAAGGCCGTCAAGACTACTCGAAGCTATCCTGCTCGACTACAAATTACTCGGGGGCTTGTCGTCTGGACCTCTCTGGGCCCACTACCTCGGTGGGTGCCAGGACCGACTACTCGGTGGGCCCCTGGGACTACCCAACTTATGCCGCACAGTACCTGATGGCGTGAGGCGCAAGGACTACGGTGGAGAAGTACTCGGATAGGAAGCTATACTACCATGTACTGTGTAGAGGACTCCTAGACGTACACGACTAGTACTCTCTTCCTAAACCGACCTGTAACCCTGCCTCCCGGACTATATAAGGCGAGGCAGGGACCCTTCTCTCTCTTTAAGCATCATCTTGTAATCACATCCAATCAATCCAGAGCTACGCAGCATACTGGACGTAGGGTATTACGCACCTCGCGGCCCGAACCTGTCTAAATTGTGTGCCATGTGTCTCTTCCTTCAAGTTACCGATCTCGGCGAGGCCACATTCATCTACCTCGGGTACTCCCCTTGGTAGGTTGCCGTTCTAAAACACAACCAACATAACCAACAAATTATGCAATCCTATTTTTGTCATGATGCAATGCAATGTTTTTTTAGCTATGCACTTCGTGGGTCGAATGATCTGAACCTGAAATTCCTTGCTCCTCCTATAGCTATTATTACATTGAAGTGCCACATATCTGATTAGCTAGGTACTGTCCAAGACATAAGTGTCATTTATATTCCTATTTAATTACCTGGTGTCCTTACAAAAAATCATCTAGTGTCCATATTTCTTTGTTCTTTTGGGTTTCTTTTGATCAATAGTACATTTGATTTTTAGTTTTGCATATATGTTGCAATGTAGTTCAATCTGACAATGTTGTCCTTCAATCGTAGTTATGATATACTGTCCAAGTTTGCAGTTGGTAGGAATGCCTCTAGTAGATTCACTAGTTCACTAGCTCATAAGTACTCTGCTTATAGTGATGCATACTGTTCTGAACTGAACTTGAGTTTAGCTGTCAGTTGGTTCTGAACTTGAGTAATAATGTTTTTGTTCTGTCAAACGTAATCAAAGTTCTGTAAAAAAAACTATGCTAATGTTTAGGTGATAATCAGTCTTCACTAGCACCAGAATGTATATGCATTTTTATTTTTGTCTCTCCTGATTCCTAGTTAGCATCTTAGATATTGTACACCTAGTAATTAATTAATGTGTCTTTTTTAATTCAGTTAACCTACAAGGCTGAGCCATTTTTCTTAAACAACATACTTCTAAATAATATTGTTTATATAGTGTAAAGGATCTGTGCACATATATGACTACGCTACATACAAATATAAGTGTAATTCCTCATGATTCCTTTTCAGCCTAGTTGCCAATTTTCTTGTGCTATTCTCTTAATTTATAAAACCATGTTATTTTCTACCAGATGGTGCCTCTAATTCATTTATTCCTTTTTTGTGATGCAGCTTTTCACCTCTAGGTGAGCAGGAGTACTAATTTGCACAAAGTACTTGTGAGCAAGATCTGGATTTGAGAGCTGAAATGCTAACTTGTACCTCTGGAGTGCAAAGTACTACCATAAATTAAATGTCTTATTTTATAAGATATGTGATGGTTTATATTTCATAAATTAAACTTGTCTGCATGAGCTGGATGTAATATGCTTTATGTACGTTGAATTAAGTCAGTTGTACATAATATGCTATGTGTGATTTATTTTGAATTTGTTCATCATTTTTTGAGGTGTCAGATTAGTATTTGTGATTAATGTTGCTATATGATCTGCAAAATGCATTGTGTCTGCCAAAAGTCTGGGCCGGACTACCCCCGGCGGACATCCTCTGTCTCCCAAATAGCGGCAGGTGGTGGGGAAGCAGCTGGGGAGGGCCACCCTGGAAATTTGTTGGCCAGTGGAAACCCCCGTCGGGAATTCCAGCTCGCGGTGTGTATGCCACAAGCTTCCAAAGGGGCCCTAAAGCTGAGCATCCCCTAGCCCGTGCCTCCCCTTCCCCTCCACGACGTGGCTACCCCGCCTCAAGCCGCCGGACGCATCCCTCATTTGCCTCCCCTCGAGCCGGCACAGCCAGCCTCGGTGCCTCCAGGGCCTGGTCGACTTCTGCATGTATGCACTATCCCTCCTTAATCCTCTTCCATCAGGAGGTGACCTGTTGAATCGATGTTGTGGAGAAAGAGGTCGTGGTGACTGGTTCTTTCCCATATTGCTCCTCCGCGCCGCAGGCTGCTGATACACATCGACATCGAGGTGGACGGCCAGCGCTACACAGGACACGCCTTCATCTGAAACCAGCGCATCTGCATCCCTTTTTGCTTCTTTGGCTAATTGTTGCACGTCAGACAATTTCTGATCTTCTTGGTTCTTTTTTCTCCTCACATGAATGGAGTTTACAACTTATACACTCAACAGACAAGGTTGTGTATGGTGAATCTGCATATTCAATTGACTAGTTCTTATGGGTAGAACTTAAGGAGTTCTGCTCCTACGAGGGGCAGGAGATGCAGATCAAGTAGAAGATTGTGGCTCTCAAGATTTAGTTTTTTTCTTTGGCTAATTGTTGCACGTCAGCAGACAGTTTTTGGGCTTGGTTCTTTTTTCTCCTCACATGAATGGAGTTTATATACTCAAGTGACAAGGTAATGTATTGTGACCCGTTCTTATATACGTGTATGTGTATGTGTGTATTTGTAGTTTTTAGGAGCCTTCATGTCCTCAAGATTTGCTCTAATTCAATGTATATTTTTGGTTGTTAGGATATTGGCAACTAACCTTGACACTGACCCTGAGGAATTTGCGAGGACTCCGCCCTGTTCGTTTGGCTTATCAGCCACTAACCAGCGGTAGTTTTCTCTCAGAACAAACCAGTCACCAACAACCAGCCAGCAGCACTTTTCTCTCAGAACAAACCAACACCAGCCATCAGCCACCAGCCAAACGAACAGGCTGTATATGTGAAGATTTGAACATAACATATCCCGAAGTCAAGGTATGCCTTAAATATGAATTTATGAGTATTCAGTGTCATGAACTGTTAATTTGACTAAGGGAGCAGCTTTTATTATGATGGTTTTCCACTTTAATTAGCTGGCCTAATTTCCATGGGTGCAGAACTCAGTGATTGGCTTAGTCATGAATGTTTCTTAGTACAATTCTTTTCTGTCCAAATATTTGTCGTGCATTACTTTCTGCAGCTTAGCTTTGCATTGACAGTGTCTTAAGAGTTCTCTCTCAATAAAGTGAATATGTTTTTATGTATAATATCGTTTGCAAAAGTATTTTAAAATTCAAATAATATTGCAATGTAATCACTTTCGAGATTTTTTTTACAAAATTTCCGCAGCAACACGCGGGGAATCCCCTAGTAATCTACCAGTGGCTCGTATTCTCCCTATAACATATCCACTAGTCTGTATGGTGTTGATCTACTTTCTCCTTCGTGGGATATTTTGATGATTGAACAACCAAATTCAAGTGGTACACTCTCCTTTCACCAGCTTATTCCACATTTATTATTGTGCCTTTGTTTGCATATAAGATCAATAGAGGACATATTTCTTGATTTTTAGGTGAGGCAAATACATGTGTACGCGTCTCATTGGTTCTTCATTTAGCACTAATTTTTCTCATTTGTCTTCCCGCAGATTGCATACACTTGAAGCATATCCATAGCTGCAAATTGTGCTTTAGCTTACACCATCCTCACATCATATTTATTTTTGCATACAACTACAAAGTCTCCAATACGCTATTCTATCATCACCTTGCACTAGCGTGCGCAAGATTTCCAACTCGGGTGTACATAACTAAACTAAGCAATTAGAAAACAAAATAAGAGATAGTACATAAAAGCAAAATGGTAGAGGGAAAATAGCTCCTGTAACACCCTAATTTTACGTTATTGCTTTTAATAAAATTTTGCTTAGCAACAATGTTTGTGCTTAAGGATTTTTAAGGTTTTATTTAATTTTCCTAGGCATTTAATTATTTTCTTAATCAAATTAATAAACTATAGGAGTTTATTGTTGCATACATGCTGAAGCATTATTTTTGGTTGCTTGAATTCGAATTTATGTTTGAATTCATTTGCTTGAATCCTTTTTCAAAAAATTTCAAATCTATCTTCCTCCTCCTTCCCCATTCCTTCCTTTTCTTTTGTTTCAGCCTATCAGCCAAAGTTCGCTGGAGGCCCTTGTACTCCTCTGTGCAGCCCGCGCCTCCTCAGCCCGGCCTTTTCCCCGTGGCCCGCAGCGCCCGCCGCCCGCGCCGCCTCCACCCTGTCTCGCTGACGTGTGGGTCCCGTGCCGTCATCGCCTTCCTCCCACATCAAGCCGCACCCGGGTCGGACCCGCCGGCCGAGCTCGGCGTCCGTGCGCGCTCTTGACCTCGGGCCCATGCTCCAGGGATGCTTGCGTCACCTTTAAAGGACGCCGCCGCCCTCCCTCGACCCCGTTTGCTCCAATCCGCAGGCATCACCACTGCCCGACCTCGAAACCCTAGGGTTAGCCACCGCCTTCAATCTCTTCGGGCGCTGCCCTTCCTTCGGTCTTGAGCACCGCTGGAGTTTCACGTGAAGGCAAGGAGGTCGCTAGTGCAGCTTGTGGGAGTTCACGTGCCTTGTTTCGCTCGGGGCAGCTCGCCGGAGACCGCTAGCCGCCGCCGTCCGCCTCGTCGGACCTCACGTTGTTGTCGTCGCCTTTCCACCCGTGTGGACTCCTTGTTTGAGTTTGCCATCTTCCCAGCTACGTCTAGGGCCAAACCCTGTGTCGAATCGTGCCCGGTAGCTCAGGATCGAGCTACGCCGACGAGATCGCCGCCGCTCGCCACCGCTTCACCGGAGTTGCCTGCAGCCGCCGGATCGCGATTCAACGGTCTCGATCTAATCCGACCCAGAGTCAAACCGGAGCTTACCGGTCAGCCGTATCTGTTTTGCAAAAGAGCCCCTGAACTATTTTGTTTTCACACTCGAGGTCCCTTGCAGTTCAAAGTAATTTTGTTTTAGCCCTTAGTTTTTGCAGTTAGACCCCTAGAAGCCCAGTTTCTCTGCAGATAAGCCCCTCAACCTTGTATAGCTCATAACTTTTGCGTTTTAGCTCCGTTTTGAGTGTTCTTTATATCCATGTGTTCGTCTTGACGAGTAGATTAGTTTAGTGTAGCTTTTGTTCTTGTTTGAAATGATTAGTGAATTGTTTATTATTCTATTGTGTGGTTTCTTTGCATGTGAATGTGTGATGCGTACCGAACGTGCTATCTGAAGAATTCGAAGAACAAGAGATTGAAGACTCTGAGCACCAGCGGGATTATGAGGAAGGCAAGTGTCCTTGATCATCCCCGTTTACACCTATATAACAAGCATTTAATTATTTTATTTATTTATTGCTTTGCATTAAGATGATGGGTTCTTATTAAGGATGATGCCTAGTTTTGTTTGACCACTATCTTGCAACCGGGATATTTAATTAATCTTGGTGGTAGATGATGCTTAGCATGCTCAATTGAGTTGGTAATGACAACATGGTTACTTTTACTCTGTGTTCCTATGTGATACATGATGAATTAATTACAAGACCATAACTGTTAATCGGAACATGGAGAACCACCCAGGAAAACAGTGCAACCACAAGACATATGGCTCTGTCTGGTCAAGTAATTAGAAGAATTTAGTGTTGGACTGGTGATTTAGGGGGGGGCATGTCTCGCGGAACCTCGTGCACTGGAACACACTATGTAAGTCTTTGTAAAGGTCTCGTAGCGTCCCTAAGCAGCCACACCTCGTAAGTGTGGTATTGTGCCTACTTTTGCACAACATGGTGGGTTGAAAACTCTTCGGAGTTTTTACGCAACTTGTGGTGAAAGTGTACAACCTCTGCAGAGTGTAAAACTAACTAGTTAGCCGTGCTCACGGTCAAGAGCGGCCTAGACCCTCACATGTAGGATCTAAGATACCGACAAGAGGGGGGTGAATAGGCGGTTTAAAATCTAAAAGCACAACACTAGAGAAATTTAATTAGAACCACAAGGAGAATTAAATCTCTACCTATTCTATTCCCATGTTGGGGGTTTGCGGCCTAGGGTGATAAGATATAAAACAATCTCTAGAAATTGAATGCTCAAAGTAAAGTACTTGAAAGGAAATTGAGCAAGGAAATAACCAAGCACACGAGACGAATTTTATCCCGTGGTATCGATGACTTGCCGGTCACCCCTAATTCACGTTGAGGTGGATTCAATGTTCAACCGCTCCTCTATCAAGACACCGCTTGATCTTGATCCGGTTAGAACCAAAGAACCACTCCACACCTCGATTCCACTAGAGTTGCTCTTTACCGCTCCAGTGAGGTGAGCACAATACCTCTCACAACACGAAATCCAGAGCCACGCACAATCTTCTTGCGAGCTTCAACGGATTCCTCCACCACCAAGCCGTCTAGGAAGTGGCAACTTCTAATAGTAAAAAATCAACCACTTGCTTGATGATTCCCTAGTGCCACAAAGATCAAAACCTTGATACAATGCACTAGAAGCTCTCAATCTCACAAAGAATGCAACCACTAAGCCAAGTGAGTGAGAGAGAGGAGAGGGAGAGCTCTACAAGGGAGTATGGACCTTTCAAAGTGCCAAGAGAGACTCTCCAACCCCGAGCTTGGAGTATATATACTCCCCCTTCCCGTTACTAGCTGTTATGGGCAAAACGCGTACCTCGCGGACTGTCCGCGATGCCCTCGCGGACTGTCCGCGTTTGAATTCCAACGGTAAAAACGCGAAGTCAACGACTGGCGAGACTGACCGTTGGGCAGGCCGCGGACCGTCCGCGAGGACCCCGTGGACCGTCCGCCTCGCCCCGCGGACCGTCCGCGGGCGGCGAGCCGCGACCGTCCGCCCGGGCCCACCGAGCCGCACCCCCTCGTTCGGTTGAGAATAACGGACAGTCCAACCGGGGTCCGCGGACTGTCCGCCTGGAAGCGGATTTTCTCGAAAACTTTTGCCAAAAAAACTCAGATATTAAATAAATATCAAAATCTCACGGACCGTCCACCCCAAGGGCCCGAACTGTCCGCCCAACACCTGAAAACTGATTTTTCTTAAGATTTTCAATGAAGCCCTTTTTACCAAGAGAAACCACTGAAAGGATCAAGATGTCGACTAGAGGGGGGGTGAATAGTCGAACCTGAAAATCACAAACTTTTTCGCAGCTGTTAGACCAGGTCCGAGACTCCGGATATTTTTCCGGATACTCGGAAATCCGGAGAATCCGGAAAATGTCCGGATAGTCCGGCTGTTAGAGGGGGATTAAATCGACAGGATTTAAACTTGCTCAAAAGTAAATCCGTGAAAATAGGTAATGCACCGAGGTGATATAAGCCCTGTTTATCCACTTAGAACCCGTAGGAACCTCAAGACGAAGTAGATCGGCACCAAACCCTAGATAAGTGTTCAAGCAAGATACAAGCATGCAACAAGATGAACAAGCACAAGAAAACACAGGATTTGTTACCGGAGTTCAACCTCACACCTTGATGTCTACGTCTCCGTTGAGGTACCCACAAAGGGTGGACCTTTTCACCTAGGTCACTTTCCTCCCTCTAGCGACCACAAAGATCAAGCTAGAGTTACTTACTCAATTTCAGGGTAATATAAACCTCCTTGGGCAGCCACAACCTTTGGATGCTCCAAGGCAACACCTAGCCGGCTAGGAGCTCAAAGCTCCAAGAGTAACAAACACGAATTTTGCCAACCAAGCGAAGAACTAGGTGCTCTAGAGATGGGAAATCAGCTCACTAGCACTCTCCAAGCCCTTGACCTCAAATCCTCTTAACTCCCTCTACAAATCTCACCAACTTTTAGCCAAAGGGGGAGAGAGGGGGAGTAAATGAGGGTTGCAGCTATTCAGGACGAAAATGGCAGGGAGAGGAAGTAAATGAAGGGGTGGAGGGGGCTTTTATACCCCCTCACCCAGAATATAGCCGTTGAGGCTTTATGACCCGGAGTATCCGGGTTGAACCCGGACTCTCCGGGAAGTCCGGAGTCTCCGGGCTAAAACCCGGACACTCCGGCCTTCCAAGGCCAGCACCCAAGAAAAGATTCCCGTGAATGTGTTGGTGCAAAGGTGTCTCTCATATATTTTGTTTTAGCAACTAGAGAACCTGTACGACCCTTGGAAGACATAATTCCTGTCCCTCTTAATAGTACGGCATTCCTAGGACTCAAATTCAAAAGTAGAAATAAATAAGCCGTCTTTGGAATCCTTTTAGAGCACCACTTTCTTTTTGTGTAGTCAACGAGCTGTGCTTGATGCCATACATAATTTTAACACCTGCTCATGGACTAGATAAACTCATTAGCCACTTAGGTGTGTGTCATTATATCACCAAAACCCACTTAGGGGGCCAAGATACTCTTCAATCTCCCCCTTTTTGGTGATTGATGACAACACAACTAAGTCATATAAGAGATAAACAATGAATATTTAAAGCTTTTGTAATACTCCCCCTTAATGTGTGCATTTTTGATTTTGAATATCAATGGTCCTATTAGGGCCAATATTTTGCACAACAAGAAAAGCAAGAGGGTATTACAGTAGTGGGGTGCTTGTGATGTGCAACAAAATACAAGGTGAAATGCTCATGACAGATTATGCACTCAACAAGAGATAAAAGAAGACTGGTACTGAGAAGTCCGATTCTCCGGACCAGTCCGGAGTGTCCGGAAAATCCGGATACTCCGGAAAAAGTCCGAGTCTCCGGCTTCAAAGAAAGCAAAGCGAGAAAAACAGATAACATACAGTTTTCAAACTAGCATAAGCTGTCCTTAGCAGATTAAAAAACAGTTAAAAACACGCCAAGCACACAAGCAAATGTCTCAAACTCACATAGTCTCACACGAGCGAATACTAGAGTTATTACAAATCGAGTTCCAAATTCAAATTATTACAAGCCAAGTTCATTGTTTTGACGACACAAATAGATAATATCACTCCCCCTTTGGCATCAAGCGCCAAAAAGGAAGTGAGGAGCAGCGGAGTCACTCGGAGTCGTCGTCCTCCTCCTCCTCTTCTTCTTCATTGCCCTCCTCCTCTTCTTCCTCTTGGGCACCTTGGGCGTCCCACTCCGCAAATGGGTCATCGAACTCGGGAAGCTCGCGGTAGGGGTCGGTGGGGAGGCCAAGGTGAGACTTGATCTCGATGATGTCGCGCCGGTTCTCATTGGTCTCGGTGGTGATGGTCTTGCACATGCCGAAAATGCTCTTGAGCACTCTCTTGATCATGGAGCCACGGTGACGACGAGGAGGTGGTGAAGGGGAACGAGCAGCGGGCACATCATCATGGGACGGAGCTGCACTCGATGAACCAACATATTTACGGCCTTTGGGAGGCCTCTTGGCACGATCACGGAGGTGGCGAAGGGGCTCATGGACAACATCCTTGGGGTAGCGGACATTGGTCACTCTCTCAATCATATACATGAGATAGGGGGCATATGGAAGGTGCTTCATTGGATCATTCATGGCCCTCCTCAACTCATTCCAAATAAAGTCGAAGACACAAAAGCCTTCTTCATCCGGTGCCATTCTATTGAGAAGATTGGGAGCAAAATACCTAAGAGCGGTCACATCTCCAATCTTAGGGTCGATAGTGGCACGGAAGAATTGATTGAGATAATAGTAGTAAGGATTGAGTTGGTCCGCTTTGCCCTCAATGGCCGCATCTCGGCTAGGAAACATGAAGGGGAGCTCCTTGGGCTTGTATTTGTTCTCATTGTGCACGGGGGTGCGCCTTTCATCCTTAGAACCAAGACCCAAGAGCCGAGAGAAGGTCATGTAGTCAATTGTGCACTTTTGGCATTGAGTTGTCCATGTGATGGTGTTGTCATGGGGATTGAAGTAGTAGGAGCAATGGAATTGAGCCAAGATCTCTTTGTTCCAATTATACCTAAAGCCCATGATGTCGTAGAGCCCGACCTCCTTGCACTTGTCAATCACCGAGTTGAACACTCGTGTTGTTGAGCTCCTCATAGTATTTCCAATCAATGTACTTCATAGGCACAATGGGTGCCATGTTCTTGGAGGCCAACTTGGGATTGCGGATCACTGATTGATAGAAGTCCCGGTGGAAGTCACACCAAAACCTAGCCTCAAGTCCCTCTCCCTTGAGATAGCGATAGACATTTTCCTCCCTTTGCTCCCTGACAGCTAGGGAGTTCCTCGAGTAGTCCCTGATCATGTGCTCAGCAAATCCAAGAACTGATCCCGGGTCCCTTAGCTTGATAGGTGTCTCAACCACTCGGACATTGGGTGGAAGGGTAGGGATGAGTCTAGGAGGGGTTTTAGGACAGATATGAGCAGCTACTCCCTGCTTGTGTTTAGGAGGAACTCGAGTGGCTGGGCGGCTTTGGTGGATGTAGGGGGCTTGATGGCTCTTTTTGGGATGGGGCTTGAAGCGGGAGCTTTCTTTGGCTGGCCCCTTTCCATGACGACGAGGAGGCTCAGGGGATTGCTTATAGGTTTCATCCTCAACTTCGTCATCATCGCTTTTGTTTGCTCCTCCTCCTCCTCTACAATATCTTCTTCACTCCCTTCGGCATAGGAGGGAGGAGGGTCACCCCGTCCGGGTCTTGAGCCGCGCCGAGAGCTCTCTTGCCCCAAGGCTTCTTGCACGGCCCGAAAGGCGGCGGGGTCATGCCTAGCCTTGGTCCTCCTTTGAGTGGAGGGCTCCTCATTGCCACGCCGACCTTCAACCCGACCATCTGAATGGATAAAAAGATATGGAGATGAGAGATTGTCAAAGGTGAAGACACGCTGCATTAGTGTTTTAGGGTTGCAGTGCGAACCCCGGATACTCCGGGAAAAAGTCCGGAGACTCCAGATTTTCCGGAGACTCCGGGTTCTTCGACCCCGGAGAGTCCGGGTTTCGCAGGCCGAAACCCTAAATCACAATGCAGTGAGGTTCGTCCATCCAAACTGAGAGAGAAAGCAGATCTAGAGCCTAAAGGGTGTTTCCTACCTATTCCCCACTTGGATACTGCAAGTACTACGCTAGGGAAATAGATCGGAAAAGTTCCTTTTGAGAGTACCTTGGGAAGAGAAGGGAAAGGGCTTGGATCCTTTGAAGCTTGAGTAGATCCTTGTTCTCCACGCCTTGGAGACACCAAATCCTCACTCTCACGTGATTTTGATGGTTGGAAGGCAAAATCGCCCAAGGTAATGAGAGGTGGCGACGGGGGAGATAGGGCACGGTTGAAAGGTGAACTGGAGGTGAAAAGAGGTTTTCACCGCGGTCAAAATCCTTATATACCTTTAAAACCCGGAGTCTCCGGTCGGGTCCCGACTATCCGGAAACCCGAGTGTCCGCCTTGACCTCGGATACTCCGCTCCCCCTGAACTCAGCGAGCAGATTTTCAAGGAATTTGATTTAGAATGGATTTGGAAGGTTGCTTATGTGATATATGTGAGCCTGAGCAGTATCAACACCTTGGACTAGCCACAACCAAGCAAAGAGAACAATAGTCCAAGCGTTGTACCTAAAGATCCAAATTTTTCAAAGATAAAAGCAATACAAGCCTTTTCACAAATCTTTTGTTTTAAAAGTCCTGTACTAGGTCACTCAAATATGTGCATGATCTCAAGCCAAGTTACGAGAATCCAAGATATTTAGCTCACTCCTCAAAGCACAAAACCTTAGTTCATCAAGAGGCTTTGTGAAGATATTGTCTAGTTGCTTATCGGTACTCACATGACTTAAAGCGATATCTCCTTTGGCTTCGTGGTCTCTCAAGAAATGGTGTCTTATGTCTATGTGCTTTGTTCTTGAGTGGTTTACGGGGTTGTTTGCTAGCTTAATGGCACTCTCGTTGTCACACAAGAGTGGCACCTTGCTAAACTTGCAACCAAAGTCTCTCAAAGTGAGCCTCATCCAAAGTAGTTGAGCACAACAAGCGCCGCCGCAACATACTCGGCCTCGGCGGTGGAAAGGGCAACGGAGTTTTGTTTCTTGGAACTCCAAGACACCAAGGACCTTCCAAGGAATTGGCAAGTCCCGGATGTACTCTTCCTATCTACTTTGCAACCGGCATAATCCGAATCGGAGTAGCCAAGTAGATCGAAAGTGGAGCCCTTAGGATACCATAAACCAAGGTTAGGAGTATGAACCAAATATCTAAAAATTCTCTTAACGGCCATTAGATGGCACTCCTTAGGATTAGCTTGAAACCTTGCACACATGCACACACTAAGCATAATATCGGGCCTAGATGCACAAAGGTAAAGCAAAGAACCAATCATGGAGCGATATACCTTTTGATCGATGCTTTTGCCTTCTTCATTTAGATCAAGATGTCCATTTGATGGCATAGGTGTTTTGATGGGCTTGGCATTGTTCATGTCAAACTTCTTAAGCATGTCGTGGGTGTACTTGGTTTGACTTATGAAGGTGCCATCCTTGAGTTGCTTGATTTGAAAACCGAGAAAGAACTTCAACTCTCCCATCATAGACATCTCGAATCTTTTAGTCATGATCCTACTAAACTCATCAACCCAAATTTGATTAGTAGAGCCAAATATGATATCATCAACATATATTTGACAAACGAACAAATCATTGCCTTGTTTACGAGTGAAGAGAGTAGGATCGGCTTTGCCTATTTCAAAGCCTTTCTTTAAGAGAAAATCCTTAAGGCATTCATACCATGCTCTAGGAGCTTGCTTGAGCCCATAGAGCGCCTTATGGAGCTTGTAGACGTGATTTGGGAGTAGTGGATCTTCAAAGCCCGGTGGTTGCTCAACATAGACCTCTTCGGAGATTGGACCGTTCAAAAAGGCACTCTTGACATCCATTTGATGTAGCTTGAAGTTGTGATGAGTGGCAAAGGCTAGGAGTATACGAATTGCTTCAAGTCTTGCCACGGGTGCATAAGTTTCTCCAAAGTCTAAGCCTTCTACTTGAGTATAACCCTTTGCAACCAATCTAGCTTTGTTCTTGGTCACCACACCATCTTCATCTTGTTTGTTGTGAAACACCCACTTGGTTCCAATCACATCTTGTTTGGGGCGTTCCACTAAGGACCAGACTTCATTCCTAGTGAAGTTGTTAAGCTCTTCTTGCATTGCCATCACCCAATCAGCATCTCCAAGAGCATCTTCGACCCTAAGAGGTTCCAACATGGAAACAAACGAGTAATGTTCACAAAAATTTGCTAATCTTGAACGAGTTGTTACCCCTCTACGAATGCTTCCAAGTATGTTATCAACGGGGTGATCCCGTTGAACACTTTGTCGAACTCTTGGATGTGGGTCAGACACTTCTTGTTGAATCAAGTCCTCATTTTCTTGACTGCACTGTGACATTTCAGCAGCAGGTCCGGAGTCTCCGGGCTTTTCTCCGGATTCTCCGGAAAATCCGGAGTCTCCGGGTTTTTGCCCGGATACTCCGGTTGCGCAAAGGGGCGAATCCGTAGTATCCTCAATTATGCAGTCCTCATCATCATCTTCTTGAGGCTTGATTTCTCCAATGGCCATCCTCCTTATAGCCTTTTTCGCGGGTACTTCCTTGCCTACACACAATTCATCAACTTGCTCTTCTTGAGAGCCATTAGATTCATCAAACGTCAAGTCACACGTGACTTCAACACAACCGGTGGTTTTGTTGAGGACACGATAGCCATGAGCGTTTGAGGCGTAACCAAGAAAGATACCTTCATCAATTTTAGATGCAAACTTAGAGCTTTTGGGCTTCTTGTTGAGAATGAAGCACTTACAACCAAAACCTCTAAAGTAAGATACATTAGGCTTTTTACCAATTAGGAGCTCATAGGCGGTCTTGTGGCGAAGCTTGTGAAGATACAAACGGTTGATAGCATGACACGTCGTGTTGATTGCTTCCGCCCAAAAACTATCCGAAGTCTTGTACTCATCAAGCATGGTCCTTGCGGCTTCAATAAGAGTTCTATTCTTCCTCTCTACTATCCCATTTTGTTGTGGAGTGTATGGGACGGAGAGCTCATGACCAATGCCTTCTTCATCAAGATACTCTTCAATGTTGGTGTTCTTGAACTCGGTGCCGTTGTCTTCTTACTCTTTTGATATTCACATCAAACTCATTTTGAGCTCTTGTTGCAAATTTCTTGAATATCTCATGAACTTTGCTCTTGTCTTTCATAAAGAATACCCAAGTGTAACGAGAGTAATCATCAACAATGACAAATCCATACTTGTTTCCCCTAATGCTAACATAGGCTATCGGACCAAAGATATCCATGTGAAGTAGTTCCAATGGCCTTGTGGTAGACACAATGTTCTTGGTGGGATGAGGAGCACCAACTTGCTTTCCGGCTTGACAAGCACTACAAATTCTATTTTTTTCAAAATGAACGTTTGTTAGTCCTAGGATGTGTTCCCCCTTTAGAAGCTTATTGAGATTGTTCATCCCAACATGAGCTAGTCGGTGATGCCAAAGCCAACTCAAGCTAGACTTTGCCAATAAGCATGTATCAAGTTGGGCTTTATCCGATGAAAAATCTACCAAGTAAAGCCTTCCCTTGAGTTCACCCTTAAAGGCAACGGAGTCATCGCCCCTTCTAAAGACGGTCACACCACGATTAGTGAACAAACAATTGTAGCCCATCTCGCAAAGTTGTGAGATGGACAACAAGTTGTAGTCCAAAGATTCAACCAAATAAACATCGGAAATTGAATGATTGATTGAGATAGCAATTTTACCAAGACCAATAACCGTTCCTCCACCATTGCCTCCAAAGGCAATGCTTTCCGTAGGATTTTCAATCATATCACAAGATGTAAACATTTTCTTCTCTCCGGTCATATGATTTGTGCATCCACTATCAATCACCCATTTGGTTCCACCGGAGGAGTATGCCTACAAAACAAGTTATGCTTGTGTTTTAGGTACCCAAGTGAATTTGAGTCCTAGAGTGTTAGTCACAAGAATCTTGGGCACCCACACACTCCTTTTTATCATTGTTCCTTTTGTGCGAGGCCCTACATACTTGGCAACCACCTTACCCTTGTGGTTCCAAGTCAACACATAATCGGCATAACAACTATCTTGTGATGCATAAGGTTTGGGCTTCTTGATTGACTTGTTTGGCTTTGTATGTGATGCTTGTGAGGTTACTTGGGTGCTCTTGAACTTGATTGGAGTGTTGTATCTCACTTGATTGTCATGCTTCTTGACACCCATTTGCTTCATCCCGTGCACCACATTCCTTGTTCCCATACCTTTGGTGTGGTGGTTCTTGATGAATGGGATGGGGTCTTTTGTACCTTGTTCTTGCTTACCAAGCCCCTTCCCATCCTCAAAGCCAAACTTCTTCATGTAGCTTGACCCAAAACCTTTGGTGTGGTTTTCAAACTCACCTCTCTTGGGTTCTTTCTTCTTTTCAATTATGAGTGAGTTTGACAACCTAGCAATTTCCTTTCTCATGACATTCATCTCGGCAACATTAGTAGCACAAGCATTTACATCAAGTTTATAGCATTTAGAACAACCTTTGCTTGTTGATGTTTAAGAGTTTGAGAGAGCATCATTAGATAAAGTTGTAGCATTGTTCTTGAGGTTGTCAAGTTGAACTTCTAATGCTATGTGACTAGTCTTCAAGCTATCAATGCTCTTTTGAAGTTCAAGCTTTTCATCCTCAAGTTTCTTGCAAGCATCCTTAGCTAGGAAAGACTCCCTAGTTAATTCATCTACTAACAACTTATCTTTAGCTAGAGATTTCTTGAGGCTAAGAATTTCTTTCTCCTTTTCCTTGAGCGAGTCCTCTTGCACCTTGAAACCCTTCTTTTCAATTACAAGGGCATCCTCAAGGGCAATGGTTTTCTCCCGCTCAAGTCTAAAGAGTTCTTCTTGCACCTCAAGAGTCCCATCTCTATTCTCAATTTCTTTCATTAAAAACATAATTTTCTTAGTTGCCTTTTTACCAAAGCTAGTGATCATTTTTTCAAAGTCGAAATCATTTTCACTATCAACATCTAGAGGAGGGGTAGGAGTGTCAACCTTGGAGCCCCTAGCCATAAGGCAAGTGTGGGTGAAGTCATCTTCATCATCGGTGAGATCTTCAAATAATGATGACTTGTTGATTGGTTCCTTGATGGTTATGGTAGCAATACCGGCTTCTATGTCGAGTCGGAGCTATCATCATTTGAATCCTACTCTTCACCCAAATGAGCTTCACCAACTTCCTTTCTCTTGTTCTTGTCAAACTTGTTGGTGTCTCTTCTTCTCACCTTTATGTTAGGGTACTCCGCAATGAAATGTCCCTCCTTTCCACATCCAAAGCATGGTCTCTTTGAGGATCTCTTGGTCTTGATCTTGTCCTTGTCCTTGTTCTTGTTGAGGAACCCACTTCTCTTGAACATCTTGTTAAACTTCCTCACAAAGAGAGCCATTTGTTCGGGGGTCATGTCCATGTCACTATCTTCATCATCATCTTCCTCAGCCATGATTCTTGAGGTTGATGAGCTTGACCTTTTCTCCTTGCTAGATGCCTTGAGGGCCACTCCCTTGTTCTTCTCAAGTTGTTCATGCATCTTTGACATCTCTTGTGAAAGCTTGGACTCCTTGACGGTGATGAGGTGTTCTTCCATTCTTCCAATCACATCCGCCGGAGTGAACTTGTTGAATCCTCTCTTCTCCCTTATGAGAGTGGGGAGTTGAACATCCCTTGCCATGTATGCGGAGAGGATCTTGTCAACCACTTCTCTTCTTCCCCATCTTGTACTTCCAAGAGATTTGATCTTGTTGATGATCTTGTTCAATCGGTTGTACATGTCTTGTGGTGATTCATCGTCCTTGATGACAAACCGGTTGAGCTCACTTTCTAAGGCTCGGATTCTTCCTTCCCTTACTTGCTTTGTCCCTTCATGATTGATGAACAAGGTGTCCCACACTTCTTTGGCGGACTTCAATCCATCTACCTTGTCATATTCTTCGGCCGTGAGTGAACTCTTGATGATGCGGATAGCTTGATAGTTTCTTTGTATCTCATTTGCTTGATCTTGAGTTAGCGTCGCATCACCACTTGGAAATGTAATTCCCCCGTTCACAATAGTCCAAAGTGCGGGATTCACCGCCATCAAATACTCCTCCATCGAGTTCTTCCACTTGGAATAGCCGGTTCCATCAAATTGGGGTATCTTCCCAATGTGGCTAGAACCCGATGGATGGTTAAAAGATAAGCGAGAGTAATCGAAAGAGGTTCGAGTGTAATCCCTTGATGGTCGACGAGCGGAGCGGGTGGATCTTGCATCATCGAATTCTTCGTCCTCACTATCGGAGGACTCATCACCTCTTCCGGGCGCTTGATGACTAGTGCTTGCACCACGCGTGTTGTCTCCTCGAGGTGGAGGAGGCATGCCAACAACATTGTTGACGGGATCACCTTCGGTGAGAGGCGTGGCTTGATCATTTGGATTCGACATCTTCTTGACTCCAAGCGATTAGGCTTCAAACACGGAGCATCGGGCTCGATACCAATTGAAAGGATCAAGATGTCGACTAGAGGGGGGTGCATAGTCGAACTCTGAAAATCACAAACTTTTTCGCAAATGTTAGACCAGGTCGGAGACTCCGGATATTTTTCGGATACGCGGGAAATCCGGAGAATCCGGGAAAATGTCCGGATAGTCCGACTGTTAGAGGGGGATTAAATCGACGGAATTTAAACTTGCTCAAAAGTAAATCCGTAAAAATAGGTAATGCACGAGGTGATATAAGCCCGTTTATCCACTTAGAACCCGTAGGAACCTCGGCCACGAAGTAGATCGGCACCAAACCCTAGATAAGTGTTCAAGCAAGATACAAGCATGCAACAAGATGAACAAGCACAAGAAAACACAGGATTTGTTACCGGAGTTCAACCTCACACCTTGAGGTCTACGTCTCCGTTGAGGTACCCACAAAGGGTGGACCTTTTCACCTAGGTCACTTTCCTCCCTCTAGCGACCACAAAGATCAAGCTAGAGTTACTTACTCGCTTTTGGGGTAATACAAACCTCCTTGGGCAGCCACAACCTTTGGATGCTCCAAGGCAACGCCTAGCCGGCTAGGAGCTCAAAGCTCCAAGAGTAACAAACACGAATTTTGCCAACCAAGCGAAGAACTAGGTGCTCTAGAGATGGGAAATCAGCTCACTAGCACTCTCCAAGCCCTTGACCTCAAATCCTCTTAACTCCCTCTACAAATCTCACCAACTTTTAGCCAAAGGGGGAGAGAGGGGGAGTAAATGAGGGTTGCAGCTATTCAGGACGAAAATGGCGGGGAGAGGAAGTAAATGAAGGGGTGGAGGGGGCTTTTATACCCCCTCACCCGAGAATATAGCCGTTGAGGCTTTATGACCGGAGTATCCGGGTTGAACCCGGACTCTCGGGAAGTCGAGTCTCTCCGGGCTAAAACCGACACTCCGGCCTTCCAAGGCCAGCAAACAAGAAAAGATTCCCGTGAATGTGTTGGTGCAAAGGTGCCTCTCATAGGTTTTGTTTTAGCAACTAGAGCACCTGTACGACCCTTGGAAGACATAATTCCTGTCCCTCTTAATAGTACGGCATTCCTAGGACTCAAATTCAAAAGTAGAAATAAATAAGCCGTCTTTGTAATCCTTTTAGAGCACCACTTTCTTTTTGTGTAGTCAACGACCTGTGCTTGATGCCATACATAATTTTAACACCTGCTCATGGACTAGATAAACTCATTAGCCACTTACGTGTGTGTCATTATATCACCAAAACCCACTTAGGGGGCCAAGATACTCTTCAACCACCACTCATCTAAATGCAATGCATGCAAATTTTTTATCCAAGTGGCACTACAGAAAGTCAAGCCAATGAAATTGATCCCTCTTAATAGTACGACTATCTATCCTATCAACCCGGTCATTTAACATCCTCTAATCACCTTATGACCGGCAAAAATAAAACCCTATCTTTTACCTTTGCCTTGAGCTCTTTCCAACACAAGTCATACAAGACTTTCCCGTTTATACCGCATGATCTCATCATTTCACCGGACTAATCTATTCTTATAACTCAAATAAAAATGTTAGTCCATAATGATTGTCATTAATTAGCAAAACACGAATTAGGGGCCTAGATGCCTTCAATTTCCCCCTTTTTGGTAATTGATGACAACCATTTAAAGGAGTGATATAAGAAAGGTTTTTTGTTTTGGAATCACTTACTCTTCTCAAATAAATTCAATAAATAGATAGAGTGAATGTCTCCAAAACAAGAATATAGAGAGAACTCCCCATACATATGTGCGTATAATTTTCATTTGATTTTCACACATATGCATAAATATAATAATTTTGATGGAATTTCCCCTACAAAATAGAGATCAAGGCAACAACCACATATATATAAGCAAAAAGAGATCACAACCATAGATCATCACAAGATAACCACAAGTTCTAGTTCTCAACCACATAACACACCAAAACGTAAGTCTCACAAATTATTATAAGCCAACCAAAGTTCATTCATAACCGAAATTAAACATGCAAGAGCAATGCAAGAGTTCCAAATGCATGCAAAGAAAGTGAGCTCCCCCTAAAGATCACACATCACTCCAAATCTTCCCCCCTTTGTCATCAAATACCAAAAGGTCTAGTCATCCTGAGGCGGCGGAGGAGGAGGATAGAATGGCGGAGGGGGACAAAACTGTGGTGGTGGAGCTGGATAGTAATGATAAAAATGATCTCTGAAATCTCCAAAAGCAGTGTTCAGGGCATTGACATTGTTCTGAAGCTGAGTCTGTTGATCATATAACTGCTGATACTGCTCGGAGGTGGACATCTGAGAGAATCTGTCATTCAAGGTACTGAGGTTATTCTGAAGATCTGTCTGCATATCACTTAATCTTTGCATCATGGGATCATGCATAGTGTTATAGACATGATGACCAAAATTATTCACACTAGTGTCAATCTGCTGCTGAAAACCCTGCTGCATAGTCTGAAAAGTATCATTGATATGTTGCCCATATGCCTCAAAGTGTGAGTTGAACCCGGATTGCATCTGCTGAAACTGAGAGTTCATGGACTGCTGAATATTAGCAAAATAAGAGTCAAAGTATCCAGCAGGAGGCTCCCACTTTGTCGGTGTTTTGGACCGGCAACCTACTACGGGGAGTACCCGAAGTAGATGAATGTGACTCGCCGAGATCGGTAACTCGAAGGAAGAGGCACGTGGCACACAATTTAGACGGGTTCGGGCCGCGAGGTGCGTAATACCCTACGTCCCGTATGCTTTGCGTAGCTCGGATTGATAGGGCACGGTTACGGGATGGAGCAACGGTGCGCGTGAGTTGAGATTGGATGAGGTGATCCGGGGATCGGTCCTGCCTCGCCTTATATAGTCGGGAGGCGGGGTTACAAGTCGGAGTAGGGAAGGAGTACTAGTCGAGTACGTCTAGAAGACCTCTACACGGTGCGGAACACGTACGAGTCCTATCCGAGTACTACTCTGTGTTTGTCCTTGTGCTCCACGCCTCCGGGTGCCGTGTAGCGCAAGTCGGGTAGTCCCGGGGGCCCACCGAGTAGTCGGTCCCGGGTACCCACCGAGGCGGTGGGCCCGGGGAGGTCCATACGACAAGCCCCCGAGTACTTTGTAGTCGAGAAGGATAGCTTCCGGTAGTCTTGACGGCCTTAACGAGTAGTCCTCAAGCGTCCCCGAGTGCTACAAGTCAAAAGTCCTCAAGAGTAGTCGAAGCGTCCCGAGGCCGGAATGTACTCCCGGTCGATGTTTGAGCAATCTTGAAGTCTTCTCGAGTAGTCCCAAGCGTCCTTGAAATCGCCTTCGAAGGTCTTCAAAAATGCACCCCCTTGCCTTGAAGCCGAGCCGTCAAGAAGATGCGATTTGCGGAACCGCAATCCACGTAGGGTAGCCCCCGAGCCTCGAGCCGCGGGCTCGCGGGCGAGGATCTATCCGAAGCCTTCGCGAGAAAATCCCGAAAAATCCGGAGAGAAAAAACCGAAGGACACGTGGCACGGAGCCCCCGAGCCTTGAGTCGAGTACTTCCTCTCGAATTGAAGGGTCTTTTTTGGAGAATGTGTCCTGAGATGCTCTTGAGACTAGCCGCGTCCCCGGGTAGTCGAGTAGAAGTAGCCGAGCCACCGAGGTGAGGCACGTCGACTAGTAGAATACGAAGAGTCACGCGCGCGCCGCCGAGTGCCCCCCGCGCGGACTTATCCGGCCGCCCGTTACGGAGGCGATTTGGCTTATAAATTCAAGCCGAAACCCTTAGGGTTTTTCACCCAAGTGAGCCGCAATCATTCGCCACTTGAATCTTGAAGTAGATCCACTCCAACGAGCACCGCCGCCGCAAGAGATCCAAGCGCATCGCCACCCGAAAGCCTGTAGGGTAGCCCCCGAGCGGATGCGAGTGAAGACTCCTTTGTTCTTGGAGGATGAAGCCGTCCCCGTCGAAGACGTTGAAGGCCGGCGGGAAGAAGAGGAGCCATGCGAAGGCCGCCGCGGCCGGTGCCGGAGCGGCGCCGCCCACGTCTCCACCGCGCGCCGACCCAAGCCGCGAGTGGAAAAGGTCGAAGGTGAAGACCGAGGACTTGCGACCCCGTTGAACTCCGGGTTCATCGGGGAGAAGGAGATCGATATGTGGAGATCGCCGCGGAGATCCCTATCCAATGGAGAAGGCGCAAGACGAGATCCCGATGTTCTCGCGCTTCGTGGAGCGCGGGCTTGCGCTCCCAGCGAGCGATTTCTTCAAAGGGCTTCTCGGGTACTATGGCATCGAGTACCTCAACTTGAACCCCAACGGAATCTTCCACACTTCGTCTTTCGTCCATTTCTCGCGAAGCATTCTTGGGGATCAAGCCGCATTGGATTCTCTTCCGGAAATTCTTCCGCGTGAAGCCGCGAGCCCGGCGCCTCCAACCCCGGAGTAGTCGGCGGGGGCCGGGATCCGGTTGAGGGAAGATGCCGCCGAGCGATGCACGGCGTACAAGCTCGTGGACTCCAACACGGATTGGAAGACGAGGTGGTTCTATACCACGAACCACCATCCCGAGCCGCCGAAGCCGAGCGGACGGCGGCCCAAGCACCAAGAGTGGTGGAACACGGAACCCACCATGCAAGAGGGGATCCGGCTCCCCCGGAGTTGCCGGGACGAATCAAGGCCCCGCGTGATGCGGGACCGAGGGCCGAGCATGTGGCCTTCAGTTTCATGAAGCGTCGGATCCGGCCGCCGTCGGCGCGGGATACGATGGGCTTCGAGTACACCGGCGACGACGACACGTCGCGGATGCGGGGGCGAAATTGAAGACAACGACATCGTCGAGAGGTTGTCGAGGATCTTCAAGGACATGCGGAGTACACGGCGTGCCTCGTCGAGGAGTTCTCCGCCGCGCGCCCACCCAACGAGGTAAGTAGCCGTACCCGCCTCGTCGAGTAGTAGGCACTTGTAGCGAGTTGCTAACGCCTTTTGTGTCTTTTTTGATGCAGGACGATGTGAAGCGGTTTGTCTCCGAACCGCAGCCACCACCGAGCGGAATTGAGATTCCAGCGGTGGAGAAGGTGAAGGAGCGCCGAGTAGTCGGAGACGACGACGATCCCGTTATCGTGGAGGATACCTCCGATGACGAAGAAGACGAGGAGACGCTGCAGGACCGCTTCCGTGTGCCGCGGTCGAGGTTTAGCCGTCCGGGCTTGCCTCATGTGCCTCTCATCCAAGACCCTCCGGCTAGCCTGGAGGCTAGCCTTGCTGCGCCGCCAAGGAAGCCGCGCAACCCCGCCAAGAAGCGGGTAGCCAAGAAGATGAAGGTCTCAGAGACCACGCCTCCAGAGGTAAGTCGTCTTGAGCAGAGTAGTCGGGTACCCAGTGATCGAGTACGGTGGCCGACGAGTAGTTATCCCCTGTGCGGGAGAGGCCGCCCGGCGGAGCCCGTGGAGGAGGGCGATGAGGGCGTGTGGCCCACGGTGGGGGAACCGGCCGGAAGCCGAAGTCCGGCTCCCCCCGTCGAAGAGCTTCGGCGCGGCCGGAGCGCCCCCCCCTCGCCCCGGAAGGGAGCGAGTACCGCGGCCGCCGCCGCCGAAGAGGTGGAAGCCGCGGGGGTGCGAGAGAGACCCCGCCGCCGGCCACCGCCGCCGTGGAAGAGGCGGTAGTCGGAGAGGCGGAGGAGGAAACGCCCGCCGAGTGTGGGACGGTTGACATCGCCGGCATCCTCGGTGCGCCGGCCGTGACTATCGTCCCGGTCGAACTTGTAAGTACCACACTTCATGAGTAGTACTCATTGTAGTAGCCGATGTTGTCCCGATGAACCTTTGTGGATACTTGTGCGGAAAATCCACCGACTTGAGCCGGGACGGAGAGGAGCCCGCGGCGGCGAGAGGTAGAAGAGGCCGCGCCGCCCGTCGGGGAACCCGCTCCGGAAGCCCAAGCCACGACCGAGCCCCCGGCCTGCCGAGGGCGGCGCCGGGAGGCGGTCATAGTCGAAGGTGAGTACTCTTCCGAAGCCGTAGAGCCCAAAAAGAGTAGTCGAGAATGCCGATGCGCGTGTTCCCTAGTGACGGGCGGCCGAAGGTGGTGACATCCCTCCGCGGGGGGTGCCCGTGCAAGAGTTGACACCGAGAGGCCCCCGGAGGCCGCGACGGAGGCCCCGAGCCCGTGGGGGAAACCGTCGAGAAGTCCGCCGAGGAGGAGGCGGGCGCCACGTCGCCGGGGGTTGCCCCGGAGGTGGCGATCCGGTCCCCGGAGATCCAAGACGCGGAGCCTATCCGCTCGGCGCCAATGACGGAGGCTACGACAAGTAGCCGTGGCGGGATCGAGTTGCTTGCCGACGATCTCGTCGAGCCGCGGTGTTGGCGCGCGCATCCGGAGGCGATGCGGCGAGCCGAACAATGGATGAAGGTACGTAGCCGTTGCCTCCCCGAGTAGTCAATCCTTTCGTTGAGTACTCGCGGACTTGAATTGGTTTTGTGCGGGACGTCGCGGAGCGATCCTCCGCGAGAAGTCAAATCTGCCGCAAGGCTACGGCGACACGGTCTTTGCGAGCGAAGCCTTGGAGGAGCACTCATGAAGTCGAGGAAGCACGCGGCCGCCATGCGGTCGAAGCTTGACGCCGCCTTCGCCAAGTACCACAACGACGTGATGGACTTGCAGGCGAAGAGCGACGATCTGGTGCGGAAGAACAAAGGCCTCCGCAACAAGAATAAAGGTATGTCTCTTGACTCGTCGGGTACTTGTTAGGAGTCATCAAGCTCTGACCCGTTGTGTGTGTTCCGATGTTGCGAACTCGAAGGCCGGGTGGAGCGTCCGAAGGGCTCGGAGATCGGCATGAAGAATCTCTTCTACCGGGAGCAAGAAGCCCGCCGGTACTTGAACTCGACTACAAGGAGCCGGCCTTCGAGTGCGAGAAGCACATGGAGTTGAGAATTGCATCGACCGGGATCTCGTCAACCGCTACAAATCCTTGCGAAGTTGAACGAGGATCCGTGAGGCGCTCGGGCCCAGCCGAAGGACCTTGAAGAGGTCGCCCTCCCGATCGCGAGGCTCCCGGTGCCGCACCGGGCGGCCCCAAGATTGCTCCGTTGGCGGATCGACTTCGTGAGGCGCCAAGCCGACCGGCCGCCTACGTGAAGCACATGGCCAAGTCAATCCCGAAGCGAGTGCGGCCTTCATGAAGTCGTACTTCCCGAAGGCCCCGGTGGAGGTAGTCGCCGGCGGAGTAGCCGCCAACCGCTTGCTCGGACGAGCGATGCGAAAGTTGTTGGAGCGAGATGGCTCCCATCGCGGAGCGAGGTAGCCGATAAGTTGAATCTCCGGTAGCTCGCATAGATAGCTAGTAGCCATGGTTGTATAGGAAACGGTTGTAATGAACTATCTCATATATCAATGAAATGTGAAGTTCCATCAATGAGTACTCGTAACCGCGATCTCAAAGTGCGGAGCGCCCATCGTGGAGTAGGTGCGAGTAGTAGTACTCGGCTTAGTAGTCCCGTCGCGGGGAGTAGGCGGTAAAGAAGTTGATGAACAATCGAACTTTATTACGAAGAAGTGCACCCGGGTGGCCGGGGCCGTAGTTACAAGTAGTCGCCTGGACCGGAGGCCGCTTACGAGTAGTACCGGAGCGGGTAGCCGCTTTCGGTGAGTGATCCGTAGATAGCCGTGCGGGGGCGGATCGCAGTCCGTAAGTAGCCGCGCGGGGCCGGATCTTGGAGTGTGGTCTTCTTGGTAGACCGCTGCTAGAGTCCTTGACGCTCATTGCGGCCCGGGGTCCGTAGGTAGCCGCACGGGGCCGGACACGGAGTAGAATAGTCCGGAGACTTGAAGCCGGGACCGGAGGGTCGTTTGCGGCAAGGGGGTGTTGATGTAGTCGCGTGGACTTGAACCCGGAGTAGTCGAACGGACTAGGCGTAGAATCGACGGAGGCTGGTCGACGTTCCACGAGTTGTTGACTTCTTCGCCTTCGAGTGTTTGGAGGCGGTAGGAGCTCCGTCGCCCGGTCACCTTAGCCACGGTGAAGGGGCCTTCCCGAAGGGGAGCCGAGCTTGTGAAGTCCTTCCGTGTTCGGATACGGCGGAGGACAAGATCTCCAACGTTGAAGGAGCGTTCCTTGACGTTGCGATCGTGGTAGCGTCGGATACCCTCCGGGTACCTTGCCGATTGGACGAGGGCGGCACGGCGAGCTTCCTCGAGGCCGTCGATATCAACTCGTCCGTCGTCTTCCGAGACGCCTTCGTCGTAGTGCTCCACCGCCGGCGAGTTCCATATGACATCGGCGGGGAGGATGGCTTCGCAGCCGTAGACCGAGAAGTAGGGGGATTGCCCCGTTGGCTTGGATGGTTGAGTCCGCGGCCCCCGCAGTGCGTTGGGTAGTTCCTTGATCCACTTGCCCCCTTTTGAGTTAGCGGCGTCGTGTAGCCGCTTCTTGAGGGCGTCGAGCACCATCCCGTTGGCGCGCTCGACTTGTCCGTTGGCCCGTGGATGGGCGACGGAGACGTATCTGACGTCGATTCCGCTGTTCTCGCGGTACTCCCGGAACGGGGTGGTTGTTGAAGTTGGACCCCAGGTCTGTGATGATGCGGTGGGGTAGCCCGTAGCGGTGTACGAGTTCATCCAGGAAGTCGAGTACTCTGTCAGCCTTGGGGCATGTGACCGGCTTGACCTCGATCCACTTGGTGAACTTGTCGATAGCCACCGGTACCGGTTGAATCCTCCCGGGCGCGGTTGGCGGTGGCCCAATCATGTCGAGCCCCCGGCGGGCAAAGGGCCGGGTTGGTGGTATGGTGACTAGCTTGTAGGCGGGGACATGTTGTTGCTTGGCGAAGAACCGACATCCTTGGCACCGTCCGACGAGTTCTTCGGCATCGCCCCGGGGGGGGGGGTGGGCCGGGGGCCGGAGGAAGGCTCGCCGGAAGGCCTTGCGACCGGCGTGCGGGAGGACGCGTGGTTGCCGCGGACACCCTTGTGGATCTCCTCCAAGATGTCCTTGCCTTCTTCGCGAGGAACGCATTTCATAAGTACTCCGAGAAGATGCGCCTCGCTTGTAAAGCTTGTCGCCGACGAGGACGTAAGACTTGGCGCGGCGGACGAGTTGTTCGAGCTGCGTTCTTGTCGGAGGGGACCTTCCTGCTCGCCGAGGTAGTCGATGAAGGGTTGCCTCCGGTCCACGTCGATCATCATGACCTCCCCGCCCGGTGGTTGGTTAGCCGGGACGGTGGTCGGTGGCGCCGGCTCCGGGATGGATGGCGCGTGAAGCTCATGGACGAAGACGCCCGCGGGTACTTGGGCGCGGGTGGATCCGAGCTTCGAGAGGACGTCCGCCGCAACGTTGTTGTCGCGAACGATGTGGTGGAACTCGAGACCATAGAATTTGTTCTCGAGCTTGCGGACTTCTAGGCAGTAGGCGTCCATGTTCTCCTTGTTGCGGTCCCGGGACTTGTTGACTTGGTTGATGACCACCGCGGGAGTCGCCGTAGACTAGTAGCCGCTTGATGCCAAGTGAAGCCGCGAGGCGGAGCCCGTGTAGGAGGGCTTCGTATTCGGCTTCGTTGTTTGAGACCTTCCGAAGATCCGCGGACGTACTTGAGTTGTTCGCCCGTTGGGGGAGATCGGGGGAGTACCCCCGCGCCCGCGCCCTCGAGGTTGAGTGAGCCGTCGAAGTACATCACCCAATGCTCGGTCGCACGGTGGGAGTAGGTAGGCCCGGTTCTCCCGCCACTCGCCATGAAGTCGACTAGAGCTTGCGACTTGATGGCTGTGCGTGGCTTGAAGTCGATGGTGAGGGCGCCGAGCTCGACAGCCCATTTGGAGATCCTTCCGTGGCGTGTGGGTTCCTCAGGATGTCGCCGAGTGGGTAGTCGGTGACGACGGAGACCGAGTACTCCTGGAAGTAGTGTCGTAGCTTCCGCGAGGTGATGAGTAGAGCGTACGAGGAGCTTCCGCACGGGCGGTAGCGAGCCTTGGACTCGATAGAACCTCGCCGACGAAGTAGGCCGGGCGGCCCCGGACCGGGTAGGCGTGGCCGTCTTCCCCGCCGCTCGACGACGATGGCAGATGCGACCACGTGAGTAGTCGCGGCGAGGTAGAGCGATGGGCGCTCGCCCTTGTAGGGAGCCGTGAGGACCGGGGGCTTCGACAGGAAGTCCTTGAGCCGGGCAAGGGCTTGGTCCGCCTCTGCCGTCCACACGAACTTCTCGTGGTGCTTGAGTAGTTTGAAGAAGGGGAGACCCCGTTCTCCTAGCTTCGAGATGAATCGTTCAATGCCGCCATGCACCCCGTCGGCTTACGGACGTCCTTGATGCTCGTGGGAGCTCTCATGCTTGGTGATGGCGGAGATCTTCTCGGGGTTGGCTTCGATGCCACGTTGGGCGATGATGAAGCCGAGTAGTTTGCCCGAAGGTACGCCGAAGACGCACTTGTTCGGGTTGAGCTTCCGGCGGTACTCGCGTAGCGATGCGAAGGTCTCTTCAAGGTCGTTGATGAGGGTACCGGAGTCCCCGGTTTTGACAACCACGTCATCCACGTAGGCCTCGACGTTCTTGTTGAGTTGCCGCTTGAAGCGGGCCCGGATGGCCCGTTGGTAGGTAGCGCCGGCGTTCTTCAACCCGAAGGACATGGTCGTGTAGCAAGACGCGCCAAACGGGGTGATGAACGCGGTCTTCTCTGGTCTTCCTCCTTGATTGCGATCCGGTGGTACCGGAGTAGCGATCGAGGAAGCGAGAGGGGTCGCGGCCCCGCCGTGGAGTCGATGACTTGATCAATCCGTGGCAACCCGAAGGGGTCCTTGGGGGCGTTGCTTGTTGAGGTCGGTGTAGTCGACGCACATCCTCCACTCGTTCGAGTTCTTCTTGCGGACGAGGACGGGGTTGGCGAGCCACTCGGGATGGAAGACTTCTCCGATGAAGCCGGCGGCGAGTAGCTTGGCGAGTTCCTTCTTGATGGCGTCCCGTCCGTCGTCGGCGAAGCGTCGGAGGTGTTGTCGCTTGGGGGTGGCCTTTGGGTCGATGTTGAGGCGGTGCTCGATCGGCTCCCCGGGCACTCCCGGCATGTCCGTCGGCCTCCACGCGAAGATGTCGCGGTTAGCCCGAAGGAAGCCGATGAGCGCGTCTTCCTATTTGGGGTCGAGGCCGGCCCCGATGGTGGTAGTCTTGGTGGGGTCGCCCTCGTTCCGCGAGGTCGACCGAGCTTGGTGAGCACCTCCTCGGGTGGCCGAGGCTTGTTGGCACTTGTCGTACTTCTCCGGGATGTCGAGTTCGCTTGTGGCAAGCTTCTTCGACGCGGCGTAGACCTCCATCATTGGGGTGGGTACTTGATTTGTCGAAGCAATCACCACGGCCTCTCGTATCGCGGTCGTGAGAGATCTTCAAGTCCCCTTGGAGGGAGAGTACGCCAGACTGGGCTTGGCATTTTGAGTACCAAGTATGTGTAGTGGGGCACCGCCATGAACTTGGCGATGGCCGGTCCGCCGAGGATGGCATGGTAGGAAGTCTCGATATCCGCGACCTCGAACTTGATGTATTCGGTGCGGTAGTTGTCGCGAGACGCCCGAAGGTAACGGCGCACCACCGAGCCCGGTGGGATAGCCGCGTTGCTCGGGACAATGCCGTAGAAAGGCATGCTTTGCTCTTGTCGAGCATGGGGGTGACGTCAAGGTTCATCTTCCCGAGAGTCTTGGTGAAGAGGACGTTGAGCCCGCTTCCGCCGTCGATGAGCACCTTGTTGAGCTTAGAGCCCGCCATCGTTGGTTTCGGGACGAGAGGGAAGCGTCCCCGGTTCGGAGAAGCTGGTCCATTGGTCCGCGCGGGAGAAGGTTATGGGCGTCTCTGACCACCTGAGAGGGGTCATAACCGCTGGTTCAATGGACATCACTTCACGGCGGGTAGCCTTCTCCCGCCCGCAGGGTAGTCCGCCGAAGAGGACGTTGACGGTCTTCTCGGGTTCTTGGAAGTCGTCGCCGTCCTTCTTCTTGTTCTTCTGATCGTGAGGGTGCGGTGGCTCCGGCGTATCCTTGAGTGCATGCCTGAGCTGGTAGCACTGCTCGGTGGTGTGGTTGCCGTTCGGGTGCCACGGGCACTTCTCCTTCAGCAGGTCTTTGAACCCGCCGGAATTCTTCTTCGAGTTCCCTTTTGGAGGGCGCTGGATAGCCGCGACGGTATTGTCTGGCTTGCGCTTGCGGTTGGAACCCGAGAAGTTGTTGTTGTTGTTGTTGTTGTTGCGGCCGCCTTGGTTTGGATTGTTGCCGCTGCCGCCACCTTGGATTCCGCTTGGACTTGCCGCGGATGGCGTCGTACTTGGCGTTGGCCTTGTCCTCTTCGTCCGCCCGGACGTGATCATGTCCTTGAGGTGGGGAATGGACTTGGGGCGGCGTCGGCCGAAGTCTTCGAAGGTGCGGCGATGGTAGAGCCCGTCTCCGGAAGAGGTCGATGACCTCCTTGTCGGTGACGTCCACGACGGTAGCGCGCTTGTCGAAAAAGCGGCGCATGTACTTGCGGAGGGTCTCGCCTTGTTCCCGCTTGATCATGGCAAGGTCCATGCGAGTACCGAGCGGCCCATGGCGCCCGCGAAGTTGCTTGTGAATTGCTCCTTCGGTGGTCCCACTTGTCGATTGAGTGCTTGTCCGGCGACTCGAGCCACGTGAGTGGGGCTTGGTCCCGAGCAGAAGGGGAAGTAGAGGCACTTGGTGTCGCCGTTGCCGCCGCCGTTCTCGATGGAGAGAGCGTAGCATCGGAGCCACCGGATGGGATCCGCTTCGCGTCGTATTTGGTGATCCCCAAAGGCTTGAACTTGTCGGGGAGGAGCAAGGTTGCGAAGCCGGGGTGAGAAGGCGGGGAAGCCGTCGCCTTCGGCGGCGGTCGTCGACTTCTTCCGCCGCAACTCTTCGATTCTCTCGGCGAGCATCGTACCCGCCGTGAGAGGCGCGCGGAGGCGTGGCTATGCGCGTGGCCGCGGCCGCCGCGGCCGCCGCCGCCTCCGGCTTTCTTGTTGGCTCCGTGGTTGGAGCCGCCGCCGTCGCCGCCGCCGCCGTCGGGGTCGTTGCCGCCACCACCGGCCGAGGGCACGGTGGGGGACGACTTCTCGGTTGACGTTGTCTTGTCGTGAGGGTCCGCCGGCGGTGGAGCGTCGACGGTTTGGTTCGGGCCGGGATGTCGCCCCGACTACGGTTGGGACCGGGGTCAACACGCGACTAGTAGCCTCGTTGTCGCGAGGCTTAGCTGGGAGAGGTTGGGTGACTCTCTTGTCTACCCGCATGAAGTAGGCTTCTTCAGCGAGCTTGGCGATGACTTCTCCAGCCCGTATGCCCCGAGCACGACGTGCGATCGCCGTGATCGACATGAGGCATTGCTCGGGGAGTGGTGTGAACTCTGCTCTCGGCTGCTTCGAGAGCTTCCGCAAGGTTGCGGATGGGGAGGTTGTCTCTGAGCCGCCGGCGTCGTTCGTTGCGCTTCTGTTACGTTCGCGCGGGCGTCCCCGTTGGCGTCGGTCTCGTCCGCGAGGGCATCGACGGACGGCTCGTCCGCGGAGATGTCCTCCGGTACTTGTCCGCGGCCGTGCCGAGGTTCCGGGGTGTCGCCGGCGGCCATGAAGACTTGACGATCGGGGGGGGTACCCAAGCTTGGCTCGAAAGTGCCACCTCGGTTGGTGTGCTTGAGTCGGCTTGGGCTAGTGGTGTTCCCTCTGGAACGGTAGCGAGTCGATGTAGGCGACGTAGCGTGAGTCCTCTCGCGTTGTCGGCTCGGCGAGGTTTGCGGTCCGGCCGATGAGACGTATCTCCCGGCCGGCGTTGATCTTATAACCGACCCGGAGGCCGGCCCCGACAAGGGAAGCTCAGAGGAGTTGTCTTCGGACTCAGGCTCCTCAGGGTCCGACCCGAAGTCGAACTCGTAGTCGGGTTCGAGTAGAACTCGGAGAGAGGGCTGGAGTCCGAGACGCGGTTGGAGACGGCGTCGGAGTCCGAGTTGTACTCGGTTACGGGCTCCTTGCCGGCCGGCGTGGCGTAGAAGCCTCCGTGCGGGCCGGCCGGGGAACGCGAGGGCCACGCACGGAGCGCCGACGTGGAGAGGGGACCGCTGCGATGGGCGAAGAGCCGGCTCGCATGCGATGGCCCATGGCGACGTCGGGTTCGAGTTGGAGACGGACTCGAGCTCGAAGTCGGCGTGGAGGTTGGAGAGCGAAATTTCGCCGAACTTGCGGCGAGCTTGCCCGTGACAACTTCGGGAAGCGTCACAAGGCCCCGTGTCCTCGAGTCGGGTTGCATGATCAAGCGGCGCTGGAAAGAGCCCGCGCCATCAGCAGTGCAGACCCAAGCCCCGAAGACGAAGGTGTCGCCACGGTTGAAGGCGACGATTGGCTTGATGTGAACGGAAGCCGTCGAGTTCGCCATGTGATCTCGAGCGAGAGCCCCTACCGCGCGCCGGTGTCGGTGTTTTGGACCGGCAACCTACTACGGGGAGTACCCGAAGTAGATGAATGTGACTCGCCGAGATCGGTAACTCGAAGGAAGAGGCACGTGGCACACAATTTAGACGAGGTTCGGGCCGCGAGGTGCGTAATACCCTACGTCCCGTATGCTTTGCGTAGCTCGGGATTGATAGGGCACGGTTACGGGATGGAGCAACGGTGCGCCGTGAGTTGAGATTGGATGAGGTGATCGGGGATCGGTCCCCCGCCTCGCCTTATATAGTCGGGAGGCGGGGTTACAAGTCGGAGTAGGGAAGGAGTACTAGTCGAGTACGTCTAGAAGACCTCTACACGGTGCGGAACACGTACGAGAGTCCTATCCGAGTACTACTCCGTGTCTTTGTCCTTGTGCTCCACGCCTCCGGGTGCGTGTAGCGCAAGTCGGGTAGTCCCGAGGGCCCACCGAGTAGTCGGTCCCGGTACCCACCGAGGCGAGTGGGCCCGGGGAGGTCCATACGACACACTTTGGTTGCATGGGATGAACTGGAGGCAGAGGAGGTGGCATAGCATAAGCACCCTCATCAACATTAGCATAACCCATGTTACCAACATTTGCATTTTCATCATCACTAGCACGAGCCTCAACATTTTCAGCAACATTTTGAGCCTCTGCATCCTGCCCATAAGGTGTCAATGGCTTGTTGAGAAAAGCTTTAGCATTGTAAAATGGACGATAAAGTTCATGCTTCACATCACATAGACCATTGAACCCCGTCTTGGTCTTGATCAAAGACATAATATAAGGAGCAAAATAAATACTATCTCTGACAAGACGCTTCTTGCAAATCATTTGATCAAGAATAAGATTCAAACCATCAAATTTAGTTCCATTCATGATGTGATCAATTGCATTCCAATAATGTTCTCGGACCTTATCCTTATTACCACTTTAGGCATAAAGGTACGTCTGATGATGTTGTTAATGGCAGCCGGATGATGTCTAAGTCCTGCTGCTAGCCAGTTCATTATAGTTGCATTTGAGGTGCCAGGCTCATAGAAGACAATAGTGTTTTTTCAACAATATCCTCATTATAAACATCAACACCATCACTGAAATACTCATAATTAAGAAGATTGGCAGCTGCAAATTCTGCAAAAGTGGCCTCATACTCACTCTTACCAGTCATCCACCTCATTTTCTTCCCTATAAAATCCATTTCATATGTTGCATAGAATTGTCTAACTATGGTATCATTCCAATCACATCTATGCTGAAGAAACGGTTTCAAGCCCAAATTTTCAAGTTTTGTTGCCACCCCAGCTAAGACAGGTTTAGACTCAAGATAGTCAAAATCAACCCTCTGATGAGTAAAAACTGTGCACTCCATCAGACTACTAAAAAAGACTTGCTCTTGCACAGTGGTGTGGAAATACAAATTATGAGTGTCACGGGGTTGATTATAAGCATTGTCATTTCTAGCAATAGCAAACTCTCTTTGTGTCCACTGCCTTCTAGGAGCTGTGTAATTAATCACATCAATGATGTCAACATTATTACCTCTCCCTTGATTTATCTCATCTTCATCCACCATGAATGAGGCACTAGCCGCTTCATCGGCCGGATCAAAGTCACTGTCATTTGGATTGTCTGACTCCTCTTCTTCCTCAGAGGTATCATCTTTTCTACACCTCTTGGATGTCCCAACATCCTTGCTCTTCTTCTTTGATGTAGCCTTTTTGTTCACCTTTCTAGTGAGTGAAGCGATAGCCTTGCGAGCACTGTCAAAAACCATATATTTGAATGAGTATTAACAATTGGGAACAATTATAAGTGAGAGTGAAACCTCAAACTAGAAGCTACTGGCCACAGGTGCCGCTGTCGGGGCCTCACGGACCGTCCGCGCAGAGGCGGCAGACAGTCTGCCCGGTCCCGGCCAGCTGGCGCCTGTGAACAGTAGGTCCGATTTTTCCCAACCTCATAACTTGATCAAAATCCAACATTTCTTCACCAAAATTTTGCCACAACACCACATTGATATCCGAAACTTATTCACCGAGCCAAAATCTTGAAATCATGGACGAAATTTAGATCACACTTCCAAACCCTAATCACCTTCTTGCTCAAAATCCGAGAGATAGAATGAGAGATTCGAAAAAATACCCTGATGACATGGTGGAGAACCTCGCGGAGAGTCCGGGGATGTGCTTGGACGGTCCTGGGAGTGCTCCAATCGAAATCCCCAAGAGGGAGACCTTTTCTTTGAGAGGGAGCAAGAAAGAGAGAAAGAAGATAAAGATACTTGGGTCGGGTTGGGGGAAGAGGAGTCCTGCTTGGTTTCATCCCCGCGGCCTGGGTCCCACACGCGCGCGGCACGCGCGGACGGTCTGCGACGTCCCCGTGGACGGTTCGCGAGGAGCGCGGACGGTCCAGACCCAAGGCGCGGACGGTCCGTTATTGCTTCCAGAACGTCCAGTGCTGCACCTCTTCCCAACGAGCCGCGCGAACGGTCTGCGCTGCTCTGGCGGACAGTCCGCCAGGAGCAGAGGGACGGTCCGTCCCATTGCCGCGGACGGTCCGACCTCCCCTTTTAATTTTAGCTTGATATAACTCGAGATAAAGATTTGCAAGGATATCTTTTGGGATCATTGCTCAAGAATAATGAAGGAAATTTATCGAATGATGCAATGTATCAAGTAATGCTAGAAAATTATGCAAAAGCAAGCTTCACGAAAATAAGAGAACAAAAATAAACAAGAGATAAGCTAGAAATAGATAAGAGAGATAAACAAATGCATATAGATAAACACATGTGCTAGCTCTCAAGCCACATTTGAGATGTCAATGACATTCAGCTCATTTCTCAATTTGCAAAACCGAGACTCATCCAAAGGCTTGGTAAATATATCCGCTAATTGATCATCCGTGCTTACTCCATCAATCTTGATATCTCCTTTGCTCACATGATCTCTGAGAAAATGGTGTCGAATATCAATATGCTTGGTTCTAGAGTGTTGAACCAGATTGTTGGCAATCTTGATGGCACTTTCATTGTCACATAAGAGAGGAATTTCTTTGAATTTCACAACATAATCAAGAAGTGTTTGCTTCATCCATAACAATTGAGCACAACAACTTCCCGCCGAGATATATTCCGCTTCAGCGGTAGAAAGAACCACTGAATTTTGCTTCTTAGATAACCAAGAAACAAGTGACCGCCCAAGCAATTGACAACCTCCGGAAGTGCTCTTCCTATCAACCTTGCAACCGGCATAGTCCGAGTCCGAAAAGCCTACTAACTCAAATTGAGCACCCTTTAGATACCAAAGACCAATGTTATGAGAATACTTCAAATATCTCATAATCCGCTTTACGACGGTCAAATGACATTCTTTAGGTGCGGCTTGAAATCTAGCACACATGCACACACTAAACATGATATCGGGCCTAGATGCGGTAAGATAAAGCAAACTACCAATCATAAACCTATAAAGCTTAAGGTCAACCGGTTTACCTCCCTCATCAAGATCAAGATGTCCATTAGTAGCCATAGGAGTTTTGATGGGTTTCGCGTCTTCCATGCCAAATTTCTTCAAGATGTCCCTCACATATTTAGATTGGCAAACAAAAGTGCCTTCCTTCAATTGTTTGATTTGAAGACCAAGGAAGAAACTCAATTCACCAATCATAGACATTTCAAATTCCCTAGACATCATTTCTCTAAATTCTTTACAAAAGTCTTCATTTGTTGAACCAAAAATGGTATCATCAACATAAATTTGACAAACAAAGATATCATTTCCTATTTTCTTGGTGAACAATGTAGTATCAACCTTTCCAATTTTGAAGCCCTTTGATAGAAGAAAGTCCCAAAGCCTTTCATACCAAGCACAAGGGGCTTGTTTCAACCCATATAATGCCTTAGAGAGCTTGTACACATGATTGGGCTTTGCGTGATCTTCAAAACTGGGAGGTTGCTCAATATATACAAGTTCACTAATTTTCCCATTCAAGAAAGCACTTTTGACATCCATTTGATATAACTTGATATTGCGAGAACAAGCATAAGCAAGCAAGATTCTTATGGCTTCAAGTCTAGCTACGGGAGCAAAGATTTCATCAAAATCCAATCCCTCCACTTGAGTATAACCTTGAGCAACTAATCTAGACTTGTTCTTCACAACAATACCATCTTCATTTTCTTTGTTTCGGAAGACCCATTTAGTACCAATGACATTGTGATTCTTGGGTCTTTCAACCAACTCCCAAACTTCATTTCTAGTAAAATTATTTAATTCTTCTTTCATGGAAATAACCCAATCTGGATTATTAAGTGCTTCATCTACACGCTTAGGCTCATGAAAAGAAACAAAAGAATAATGTTGACAAAAGGAAGCAACACGTGATCGAGTTTGAACACCCTTACTAATGTCACCCATGATTTGATCAATGGCGTGATCTTTGGCGACTTGATGATGAATTCTTGGTTGATCAATTGGTTCTTGAGTTGATGGAGAAGGTGTAGTCATATGGGCCATTTGATCATCTTCTTGGGGTGAGTCATTGTTGCTTGAGTTACCATCTTGTTGATCATGATCATTTCTTGTGGAAGTAGATGGATTTGCTTGAATAGATATTGATGGACCTTCATCATCATCTTCTTCTCTAGGCATGATATCCCCGATAGCCATAGTCTTCATTGCTTTGCTCAATTCTTCACATCTCACATCATCTAAATTCTCTTTCTCATCTTAAGAGCCCGATGTTTCATCAAATTGCACATCATATGGTTCCTCAACAAATCCTTTGGACTTGTTGTATACTTTATAGGCTTTGGAATTTGAATAATATCCAAGAATAAATCCCTCATCACACTTGCTTTGAAATTTAGACAACTGAGATCCTTTCCTCAAGATATAGCACTTGCAACCAAAAACCCGGAAATATGAAATATTGGGCTTCCTTCCATTTAGAAGTTCATATGGTGTTTTGTTGAAGAATCTATGACAATATAGCCTATTAGAGGCATGGCAAGCGGTGTTGATAGCTTCAGTCCAAAAAGAATCCGAAACTTTGTACTCATCTAGCATTGATCTTGTCATCTCAATCAAGGTCCTATTTTTCCTCTCAACTACACCATTTTGTTCCGGTGTATATGTAGTTGAAAACTCATGCTTGATTCCTTTCTCATCACAAAACTCTTCAACATTTGTGTTCTTGAACTCACTACCATTGTCACTTCTAACTTTCTTCAACTTTAGCTCAAATTCATTTTCGGCTCTTCTCACAAATGACTTGAAAATATCACAAGTAATAGCTTTGTCATGAAGAAAGAATACCATGTGTATCTTGAATAATCATCCACAATTACAAGACAATAGGTATTTCCACCAATGCTTCTATAGGTAGTGGGACCAAATAAATCCATATGTAGTAATTCCAATGGTCTTGTGGTTGACATAGTGCTGTTGTTAGGATGTGGATTGGCAACTTGTTTTCCGGCTTGACAAGCACTACACAATTTATCTTTCTCAAATTTTACATCTTTCAAGCCAAGAACTAAGTCATGCTTCACCAACCGGTTGAGTTGTTTCATACCAACATGACCAAGTCTTCTATGCCATAACCAACCCATAGAGGCTTTTGAGAATAAGCAAGTAGTCAAATTAGCCTTCTTAGATGAGAAATCCACTAGATATAAGCTCTTATGATGAAAGCCCTTAAAAATAGAATCTTTCCCATCAAGTGAGGTAACCTCAAAATCATTGCTAGTGAATGTACATTTATAACCATTGTCACAAAGTTGAGCAATAGATAGCAAATTGAAATTGAGAGAATCAACTAGCAAGACATTAGAGAGATTATAATCTTTAGAGATGGGTACTTCACCAATGCCTTTTACACCTCCCTTGCTATCATCTCCAAAAGTGATATTATCAAAATCGGAAATGTCTTCATCAAGATGAGAGAATATTTTTCTTTCGTCGGCCATGTGGTTTGTACAACCACTATCAATTACCCAATGTCTTCCTCCAGCTTTATAGTTCACCTACAAAAGAAATTACTTTGTTTTAGGTACCCAAATTTTCTTGGGTCCTTCAACGTTAGTGAAAAAAATTTTAGGCACACAAATAGATTTCTTTTTACCACTACCAAGAGAGCGACCAACATATTGAGCACAAACAACACCCTTAGAATCTTTATTAAGAATATAGGAAGGATCCAAGGATACGGTCTTCTTGCTCTTGCATTGGTGATTCACATCAACCTTTGTCTTACACTTATGACACATCTTCATCTTTTCTTCTTCCTCAAAGGAAACATTTGAATTTACAAAGATACTTTCCTTAGGAATGAAGGTCTCTTTTCCTTTCTTGGGCAAATAACCAAGTGCATCTCTATCTAAGGTGAATTTTTTATTTGTCCAAATATGATTAAACCGAACATGACTTCCAAAATACCGTGCAAGATCCTTAGACAATCACTCAATATCCTTCTTCAAAGATTCATTTTCCAATAATAGAGAGTCATAAGACATATCCTCACTAATGCAAGAGCTAGTGCTTGTGCTACAAGATGGGTTAGATGAACATGGAGAAGTATTCAATATATTACATTCAACACTCATGCTCATTTTTCCTTTGACTTCTTGTGCAAGGAGAGAGTTGTGAGCTTCCTTAAGCTCCTCATGCTTATCTTTAAGAGTTTCCCAAGAAATATTAAGTGTTTCATGAGAAGTCTTAAGATTTTCATGAGTAGTCTTTAGCTCCTCAAAGGAATTTTGAAGTGAAATATTTTTCAACTCCAAATCCCTCAACTTTGATCTCTCCATGCGCAATTTGTCATTGGACTTAATGACCATGGCAACAAGATCATCATAAGATAAAGCATTATCATCATTATCACTATCACAATCATCATCATCATCGTCGATTATTACCTTTGATTCACCTTTTTCCATAAGACAATATGGCTTGGAGAAGAGTGAAGGAGCTTCCTTGATAGCAACCCCAGCAAGACCTCTTGAAGGCTTGTCATCATCATCTTCATCGGAGCTTGCATCGGAATCCCACTCAACAAAATATGCTTGGCCATTTTTCTCCTTCTTGTAATATTTCTTCCTCTTAGGTACACTCTTCTTGTCTTTCTTCTTTCCATATTTGTCTTCTTTCTTGTTTGGACAATTAATTGAAATATGTCCAATTTCACCACAATTGAAGCAATCTTTGAAGATTGCCCCATCTTGCCAAACTTCTTATTCTTCATAATTCTTCTAAGCCCTTTTACAATAAGAGCCATTTCCTCATCGGAGTCAATGTCTTGGTTCTCATCATCATTTTCTTCTTGAGTAGCCTTGGCCTTGAGAGCAATATTTTCTTCTCTTCATTCATTGATTGGCCTTGAACTTCCTTTTGTGATTGCTTGAATAAGTCATGAATTTGCACTTCACCAAGCACCTCCGTAGGAGTCATCTTACTCAAGTCACTTCTCACAAGCAAAGTCACAATTGTCTCATATTTTTCCGGAAGGCATCTAAGGAACTTGTGAGAGAAGTCTTTGTTTGAGACATAAAAATCAAGACGCTTGAGTTCATTCACTATATCATTCAACCGGTTGAACATGGTTGAAACATCTTCATCCTTCTTCATGGTGAACTCATTGAACTTTCCCTTGTACACATAGAGCTTTGCTTCTTTAACGGTGGATGTTTCCTCGTAGATTTCCATAAGCTTCTCCCATACCTCATTTGCCTTCTCAAGTCCCTTCACTCTATTAAATTCACTAAGAGCAAGAGCATTGTAAAGTACACTCAAGGCTCTATCATTGAGTTTTTCATTTTTTATCATCTTGATTCGACTTATTCTTAGGATCCAAAATAACATATCCTTCCATTACAATTCTCCATAAATCTCTTCCCAAGGCCTTGAAGTGAACCTCCATTCTTTTCTTCCAATAGTCATAATTGTTCACATCAAAGACCAGTGGCTTCCCAACATGAAACTTATCTTCCTCAGCCATTTATCCTACTCCGAGATGGTTAAATATCTCAAATAAGGAGTCCTTAGCTTTGATACCACTTGTAGGATCTAGGATACCGACTAGAGGGGGGATGAATAGGCGGTTTAAAATCTAAAACACTAGAGAAATTTAATTAGAACCACAAGGAGAATTAAATCTCTACCTATTCTATTTTTATGTTGGGGGTTTGCGGCCTAGGGTGATAAGATATAAAACAATCTCTAGAAATTGAATGTTCAAAGTAAAGTACTTGAAAGGAAATTGAGCAAAGAAATAACCAAGCACACGAGACAAATTTTATCCCGTGGTATCGACTACTTGCCGATCACCCCTAATCCATGTTGAGGTGGATTCAATGTTCAACCGCTCCTCTATCAAGACACCGCTTGATCTTGAGCCGGTTAGAACCAAAGAACCACTCCACACCTCGATTCCACTAGAGTTGCTCTTTACCGCTCCAGTGAGGTGAGCACAATACCTCTCACAACACGAAATCCGAAGCCACGCACAATCTTTTTGCGAGCTTCAACGGATTCCTCCACCACCAAGCTGTCTAGGAAGCGGCAACTTTCAAGAGTAACAAATCAACCACTTGCTTGATGATTCCCTAGTGCCACAAAGATCAAAACCTTGATGCAATGCACTAGAAGCTCTCAATCTCACAAAGAATGCAACCACTAAGCCAAGTGAGTGAGAGAGGAGAGGGAGAGCTCTACAAGGGAGTATGAACCTTTCAAAGTGCCAAGAGAGCCTCTCCCACCCCCGGGCTTGGAGTATATATACCCCCCTTCCTGTTACTAGCCGTTATGGGCAAAACGCGTACCTCGCGGGATCGTCCGCGATGCCCTCGCGGACCGTCCGCGTTTGAATTCCAACGGTAAAAACGCGAATTCAACGGCCGGTGAGACCGACCGTTGGGCGGGCGCGGACCGTCCGCGAGGACCCCGCGGACCGTCCGCCTCGGCCCCGCGGACCGTCCGCGGGCACCACGGACCGTCCACCCCAAGGGCCCGAACTGTCCGCCCAACACCTGAAAATTGATTTTGCTTAAGATTTTCAATGAAGCCCTTTTTACCAAGAGAAACCACCACTCATCTAAATGCAATGCATGCAAATTTTTGATCCAAGTGGCACTACAGAAAGTCAAGCCAATGAAATTGATCCCTCTTAATAGTACGGCTATCTATCCTATCAACCCGGTCATTTAACATCCTCTAATCACCTTATGACTGGCAAAAATAAAACCCTATCTTTTACCTTTGCCTTGAGCTCTTTCCAACACAAGTCATACAAGACTTTCCCGTTTATACCGCATGATCTCATCATTTCACCGGACTAACCTATTCTTATAACTCAAATAAAAATGTTAGTCCATAATGATTGTCATTAATTAGCAAAACACGAATTAGGGGCCTAGATGCCTTCATCACATGATTAAATTACCTGAAGATGGAGAATAAATTGTTGTTATCTTATTTATGTTATTGGTACTCTATATTAATCGTGGGATGGTATAAACTTACATTTGCCAGTAAGTAGCAGCTTAATAAAACTTGACCAACTAAAAGTGCTAACCGCTTATCACTCGTCAGCCTTCCACTTTATAAAGCCTTGCATGTTATATATGTTTCTCCCCTTGCTGAGTACGGTATGTGCTCACACTTGTTGTTTATTTATATTGCAACTACACCATTCGGATTGCTGTTTAGACTTGGAGGTTTCTGAGGAGTTCTAGGCGTACATGCCACTAGTCAACTGTCTGTGGAGTTTCCTTTTGAAGATCCGCTGCTAGATATACACTCTGATGGTTCTTTTTTAGACAGTCGGTCATGTAATGGTTGTAATGGTCTGTTTTATGCTTTGGCACTGCGTTTTGGTATTCACTAAGTCATTGCATGTGTGTAACTTGATCCTGGCGCACATGTAAATTATATATACGAGTTTGCCTTCAAATTCGGGTGTGACAGCTCCTCAATGCATACTGAAAGGACCTTGATGCCGCCTAGAGGGGGGTGAATAGACGAGACGACCAAATAAAACTTTCCCCCCAAAAACTTGAGCTTCACTAGCACAGGCGGTTAGACCGCTCCTACCAGGCGGTTAGACCGCCCCTGACGTGCTGAACCACAGGGGGCGGTTAGACCGCCCTGCCCGATAAACCCCGCAAAACAACTCAAGTCTTCTCTTGACTTCTAGCACGAACTGAGGTTCTTGAGTAGCTCCTGTAGATGATCACGAGCAGGGTAATGATCCCTGCACTCAAAGACAAGCACACCCAAGTAGATCGAGCGGAAGCAAAGTAAATGTGCTAGAAATCAAAACAAGTGAGGCAAACCACAGAGGAGAGATGAGGATTTGTTTCCCGAAGTTCACCGCCCACAAAGGAACGGCTACGTCTCCGTTGAGGAGCTTGTAAGGGAATTCTCCCAGAACAAGCCGGGTCTCTTTCAACTGCTTTCCTCGTTTCCACTACGGCGATCTTTTCCACAAAGAGGCAAGATCACAGCCCTTACAAACTTGCCGTTGCTCACCACGACCTTGGGAGCTATCCGGCGACGCCTTGCCGTCTAGGAGGCAAATCTCCAAGAGTAACAAATGCTTCAAAGGCTTTCCGACGTGAATCACAAGTGCTCAAGCTATGGGATTCTCTTGCTCTACTCACACAAGCTCACAAAGGCTTAAACTCTCAACCCAACACAAGGATAAGGCTTGAAAAGCAAATCTCACAAAGAGAGAGTTGGGGAGTGTTTCTTTTGGCTTTGGCTTATGAAAAACAGCAGGGGAGGCACCTCAACAACCCTAGAATCAGCAGCTCCAACAAGTGGAGCTCGTGGGGTACTTATACCCCTCACAAGGAAAACTAGCCGTTAGTTCTCTGACAAAGGCGGTTAGACCGCCTGGTCAGGGCGGTTAGACCGCCCCCAACGGTCGGCTTGAAAAACTAGCCGTTGGGGTCGCTAGGGGCGGTTAGACCGCCTTGGGCAGAGAGAGCCCTAAAACCCTTTTCTCTTCTCACAAGCATTTCAGCACGAGTTGAAATGGCGAAGGCTGGGTTAGAGGTTGGTTAGACTACTCAAGGACTCTCTCAAGACTAGTTCTCACTTAGGTCAACTAATGAGCACTTTTGATCTGTTGTCTTAGAGCTAATGTTGCATTCCTAAACTCAAGAATAAGTATACAAATGGTTGATCACTTGAGCTCGTAGATCTTCAATCTTGTCGTACTTTTGTAATTCCAATATGAGGGCTTTTAACATAGCCGATGTCTTGAGCAACTCCATACTTGAGCTAGTGACTTAGGATTTTCCCTTTTTGCATGAGAGTGAACACTTTAATCCTTAAGTTACTCCATATTGCCAATCATAACATTTTGATATGTTGCAATGCTTCCCTCACTTTAAGGTTTGGATATGATACTTGAAGACCCCACGGATGCTAGAACTTCACCTTAGCAAAACACTAATGGCGGCCGAGCCAAGACCCCAAAGATTGCTTAGTCCCTCACCCTAGACACCTCGGTTGATCTCTTCATCACTTACCCAATCCACTTTGAGTTCCGCTTTGCCTCATACGCAATTAACCTTCATTTGAAAATCCCGCTTCAAATGCTTCATCTTGATTGACAACGAATGCGCAAGCTTCCAATTTAGAACCATAGTGTGTACACTCATCCTTATGTCCTCTTACAATTTCCACATGAAGCCTTGCACTTTAGCTTCATAGAATTGCCAACTTCTTTTTGAGTGACCCCCTTTTTTATTTTAGTCAAGCCACCACTCTCTTTGGAGGCATGTATTTCAACTTTACAAAATATCTCCAAAATATAAGTCCATTTATTGCTTGACATTAACCAATGTGCATAAAGAATCATTCATGTATTTGTCTTTTCCAATGTGAGACATATAGTATTTATTCATAAATAAATACTCCAATAATTGCTTATGAATTTCAGGATAAACTTGCTCACAAACTTAGACAAATACATTAGTCCTTTAATCGTTTTGTCATTCAATTCACCAAAACAAACTTAGGGGCCTAGATGCACTTTCACATACATCATCACATACTATTTCTTTGTCAACAGGCGTAACAAGATAACTATTCAAGTATTAATCTTCATACTATTTCTAAGCTTAATCTTCACAAAGTTTATCGTTAAAAATTCCCTTTGAACATTTGCAGTAGCAACCGACGGCAATAGCATTGCTCAAGAAGCATGTAGGCATGATTGTATGACATCCCTCTTTGTTTCAACAAGCAATAATAAACCTCGGAAACGTTCTTAACTTTGCTAAACTTCTCATCCTGCACACATCAATGATGAATATGCCACGAATAATAGAAAACATTTACAAACACACACAAATTTACAATTTCCTTGTTAAAAAGATGGACCTCGAACATAAAATTAGAAAAAAGAGTGTGTGACATAAATATGCAAATTTTGCGGTTGATATACCTTAGATGTTCACATAATAACTACTCTCTCATTTATGCTTTTGTAGAACATGAATTTCCATTTCACCAAAAAATTGTTCCGCAAATTAGAGAAGCTCTAAGTATTTTTTTAGATATCATAGTTTTAAAACCATAGCTTTGGAGGCTAAAAATGTACAAAATCATGTTTTTTCTAAAAATAAAACGCCCCAAGTGGAGGTTCTAAAACACCACAAAAGACCATTTTTTGTTTGAAGGGACCAAAATACTACCATTTAAGCAATAGCCATGGTTTTTAAAACCTCAAGGTTCATTACACACAAAGCACCTGTAGCTTTTGGGGCTGATTGGTTGCTTGGTTCCAACGCAACCAGGCTCCCCAGTTACAACCAGGGTTCAAAAAACCGCTGTCGGAGCGGTTTTCTAAACCGGCAAAACCGGTCCGGTAAACCGGTAAAACCGACCGGTAAACCGAAAAGGGCGGTTTGGTATGGTTTACTAGGTTCGGTTAGAGAGCGGTAACCGAGCTTTTTCCTTACCGAGCCGGACTGGTAAGACCGGTTATCGCGGTAACCGGACCGGTTACCAACGGTAAGGTGAGCCCTGGTTACAACCCGTCTGTCTTCGGGTGCCTGAACCAGCCGCATAGCTTGTTCCTAGCGATGCAAAAAGGACGCCCGAGCCTGACTCCAGCGATGCAGCAAAACGAGAGTATCCCGCGGGCCTGGCTCCAGCCATGCGAGCACAAGTATGCAGCCTGAGATAGAGAGACGAAGAAAAAGACAATCAGGGCGTGTTTGATTTGTGAACTCGACAAGGCCTGGCTGGTGAGCCAGGCCCAGGCCAGCCATGGCCTCGGAAGTGTACAAGGCAACTTGTTTGATTTTGTTGCAGCACCGGAGTCTGTTCTAGCTCTTTCTGTGTTTGATTTGCATCCTGTAGCCAGGCCCAACCACAATCCCAATTCTTTCTCAGCCAGAATCGCTCGCGTGAGCTCGCACGAGTCAGGCCAGAAAAAACGAGATGGAGGAGCGTGCGGCACGAGCCAAGAGAGAGGATGGATTTTGTTTACCCGTGACCAAGCTAGGGAACAGTGCAAGGGAAATCAAACAACGGCTCTTGCATCGCACGGGCTCGGCCGTCCGCTTTTGGCTCATATCAAACACACCCTCAATCAGCATCTCATGCATATTTGCTCTTTGAATGAGGGAAACCAATCAACATGGCCTTACATGTGTTGGCCTGGCCAGCCGGAGCCACAGGGGCGGATCCAGCCTATTGCGTCGGGGTCAACTGACCCCGATAACTTTTCGTAAAATCCAAAGAAATCATTGTTCATCACTGTTCATTAACACTAATGACCCCATCTCTTAATGAAGCTGACCCCGGTGCTCTCGTTTCCTAGATCCGCCCCTACCGAGCCAGGATCTCAGATACGAGCCAGGCTCAGTTGCTACGAGATCCAACGAGGCCCTTCCAGAACCAAAGGACTAAGAAACCTTGCATCCAAATAATGCTTGAACTAAAACAAGTTGAAGGGAAAAAAGCCAAGATTTGTGGGTGTTTGGTTCAGAGGGACTCATCACATCGAATGAGTCAGAGTTATCTAGGAGGACTAAACATAATTTAATTATAAAACTAATTGCATTAGTTGGCTTTTTCATGAGATGAATAATCTAATGAATCTAATTAATCCATGATTAGCATATATTTAATGTAGTATCACATTGTATAATCATGTTATATTTAGGCTTAATATATTCGTCTCACGAAAAAGTATGGGATTATGAAATTCATTTTGTCATTAATTTGCGTTTAATACTCGTAATTAGCCTCCTGGCATCTGATGAGGCGAGGCGTACGAGTATACTTATTACTCCAAGAAGCAAACGACGTCTTAATGTCATTGGGCTGTCATTAGGGCGGTCCCAACGGTATTTAAGAGGTAGTTTCTATGTTCATTAACTCCGGCAAAAATTTAAGGTATCACGGTTATCCACGAAGAAAGATAAGGAAAATCATGGACGTCGTTTCTTCACCAGAAACGACTTCCACACTAGCAACGAGGCACCAAGAAATCACCGATTTTGCGTTGGGGAGAAACGACCGGAGTCTATGGCATTGATTGCATAGTTCCCTCGTCGTGCTCATCTGCGATCCGCACCATCGTGCGGTACCGCGTGCCCGCCGTCGCGAGTCGGGCCTAAGGTCCCGAGCTCGTCGTCCGCTCGCCGTCGTGAATTGGGGCGAGGTCAACGGTCGTCCGCGAGCACGACCTCCGCCGCCCGAGGGCGCCGCCGGTCGCGAGCTCGGGGGCGTGAGGGGGCGCGACGCGGCCGTTCGCGAGGAAGACGCCATGGCAGCCATGGATTGGAGATCTGTCGTCCTAAGCAACTTTGCTTGCAGCCGCAGATTGGAGCGGTGCGCCACCAGGAGCTCGCCTTCGTCGCTTGCTGAAGCTCTGCTCTCGCGCCATTGCGGGAGCTCGCTGTCTGCAGCGCGCCGCTCTCCGTCCGCAGCGCACCGCTCGCCGTCCCCATCTCGCGCTCCCCGTCCGCGGTGCGCTCGCACGTGCTCACCCGGGCCGTCCGCCGCGGACGCCCACACCCGCCGCCCTCGCTTGCGGGCCGCGGCCCCGTGCGCCTCGCGCCGGCCATGCTTGAGTGCCGACTCGTGCTCACCACCCCGTCGGAAACGAATCGCTCGAAGGGATGAGTTCACATTTATTACGGGAACCGAACGATGAAACATTGATGGTCTTGGACTTTGTCTTGTTGTACAAGATGGTTTGTAGCTATCATTTTTCTTGTCATGGTTGTTTTGGACTTTGCGCGTGGTGTCTAGCGTTGGGACTGCCCTTAACTCATCTTTAACCCCCTTTCCAAACTGCAAACCACCCGGACCAAAACTTACCTTCAACAATAAATATTCAAATATTTTCCTCCTAATTTCTTTCCCAGAAAAGTACACTCTTCTGAAGGAGCCGATTAAAACCTGAAAACATTTACAACCTCTCATCAAAGCAGATCTCCTTTTGATATGCTCTTTGACGCCTCCCCCCCCCCCCCCCTCTGCTTCCTGTTCCCCCAATTCCTGAATTACCAATTACCAAATCACCCACCCCACATTGAATTTTCAAATTTGTTACCCCAGTTGCCCCAGGCACGGAAATGGAAACCAAAAGGCTGGCAGCGCCACGCCGTGGCCCGGCCTCGTTTCCTTTCTTGCACAGGGAGCCCAACACCGGCAGGTGGTTCTTGCACAAGGAGCCCAGCACCGGCAGGTGGCAACTGGCAAAGCCACAGTACTGTACCAACACACCAGCCAGCTGCTGCGCGCGCAGTTTATGGAGGAGGAGGAAATGCGGCAACCATCCTTTCGCGAGCCAGCCCAGCCTTTTGCGAGAACGGAAGCCAAGCCATGCCGGGCGGGGGCAAGTAGTGCAGGGAGGAGGCCTGCCAGGCCGGCCGCGACGCAACGCAAGCGGCTTGCGTGGGCACACCCCCGCCGCGCCGTTGAACGCTCCGGGTCCACCGCGCACCGCGTGAAAAGATGACACGCCGAGCACATAGCGGGCCCGCCTGCCAGTGGGTCTACGCATTAGACCGGGTCTAGCTACCAGGTTCCGCGGGGCAGCTGCCAGGAGCCCAGGAGCGCAGCCTAACGGCTCGGCGACGGCGCCGCGAGAGGCGAACGGCCTCGATCCGCTGCATGTACAGGTGTCCTCGCCTGCAGACCGTTGGATCGGCGGAATGTTCGGATCCCTCGCCTCCGTCACGCTAACGCCGTACCAACCAGACCGGGGTGGGACTGCTGCGTGGTGAGCAGCAGGCGCCAGAGGCCGGGGTGGCATCTTGTCTGGGGCGGCGCCACCAGTTTCACTGATAGTGGTCCCACGAGTGCTGGGGCCCGCTGTCAGTGGTAGAACCGTGTGGCAGGTCGCCGCCGGTGCCGGTGTGTCCTCCCGGCGCACAGTCTCGTCAAGATATGGTTCGCGGCGGCAGCAACAACCCCCTCGACCAGGCATTGCTTGCACCCATGACAATGACTGGTGGGTCACTCATTCGTCGGACCCAAAAGTCGGAGAGACAAGTTCTACGTCCGATGCCGCTTTGGCGTGCACCGAGGAAGTGGCGAGCACGGGCGTGAGTGCGTGACCAGCCTACCACGTCCACTGCACCCCTCCACGTGTCACCAGGTCACGGCCCTCCCAGATGCGGGCTCCACACGGACGGCCCAGATCGGCCGATCAAGAGCGATCGGACGGCCCCGCGAGGGGGATCGTACTATGCGGGCGGGCGCGGAATGACCGGGCTGCCCTTCTCTCCCCCGCCGGGCTGGTACAAGAGGGTGGGTGCGGCGAGTGCAGGGGGGAAGGTGGGTGCTCTGTTGGAAAGGGCGAAGGGGGAGGAGTTCTCGGAGAGGTCGCCTTCGTCTCCCACCACTGAGACTGACTCGGTAACGGAAAACCCCCCATCCTTCACCCGTTGTGCCCCCCCGCTTCCTGTAGATGGAAATCTAGGGTTTTGGGCGGGGATTCGGTCGCCTGTTCTTGGCGCGGTTGTTGGTGTCTGCGCGGATTTCGTTTTTTTTTCTCGTGGTGAGGGTTTTTGTCCCCCTTCCCTCTTCTGTGGTGCCTCGTGTTCTTCGTTTCTGCGGTTGTTTTGGGCCCAAGATCGCGGCATTCTTGTGCATGTACGCCAAAGTGCTGGATTTGGGGTTGGTTTCCGTTTCGCTAGGTTTTTGCCTTTTTTGGTGGGGTGTTTTGGGCGTGTTCATGTTGTTATCTGCCGAAAAGTCGAGTCTTTTTTGGTTCTTGGAGAAGAGTACAAATGGTAGTATAGGTTGTTCGCGAGGCACCATTTTGGGTTTTCTTGGTTGTGTTTTGTTTTCCTTCTGCGGATTTTGGGCGCTTGTTTCATCGATTTTTTTTTTTGTTTTCCTGCCTGTAATGTTGAATGCCTGTTTTTTTCCTTTTTGGGCACATTTCAACGTGGAGGATTTTCTCGCTGTATTTAAATGCTTGTTTTTTCCCTTATCCTCGGCATCTTCTGCATGGATGAGTTTCTGGGTCCTGCTTGTTATGTCAGAACCAATTTTTACCATTTTCGAGCACTTTGACATGGAGGGTTTGGTCGATTATCTGTTTTTCATGTTAAAAACCTGATTTTTTTCAAAAAAAAGTTATTAGGGTGTTGGGGGAGGTTTTAGGTGGCACTGTTCATTTCTTTGTAGAAAAAGGCGAATAGTTTTGCACTTCTTTTTTGGGTGTTTGGTAAATATATGAATCTACTGGAGGGTTCGCTCTTGAGGATTTAGATATTGTCGTTTTGGCTAGGCGCTGCAGTTTTCTTTGGCTATTGGGTTTCTTGTGGTGTTGGAAATTTCACCATGAGTTTCCACAAAGGAAAAGTGTGTTCTTTTTGCCTGCTTTGCTTTCTGGATTTTGTTCTCCTTTGTCAAAGCTTTTCCATTTGGCAGTCTAGAGACATTATTCAAGGGCTGTTATTGTAGTTTACCTGACCTTTCCCTGTGTTTTATATTTTTTGTTATATGATTCTTTTTCATTTTTCTTGTGCAGGGTGCAGCTTTACACTAGAGACACTTGCCTGGTGAGTATATTCGGCCATATGGCTTATTTTTTCTGTACGAGCATGTCAAAGGGCTCCTACACAGGCTCTGTATGAGTCCTGTAACTACCATGTCTTATATGGAGGTGTTTTATGTGTTCAAGGTCCTAGATTATTAGTGGTGGTATAGGTTTATGCATTCATATGTTTATTGTTAGTTCTAGTTGTCCACAGTAATTGTAGTCCTGTTTCATCATTTACTTACAATATATGTTGTCTTTTTGCCTTGCTACTTAACTGTTTGAAGTATTAGAAAACAGACCAAGGGCGGAATAGTTTGCAAGGAAATAAAGTCCCGATTTTAGTTTTTTGTTCCATATTTGCTAATGGCCTTTGGGAGTAGCCACTGTCCTTTACTGAAATTATGTAGAAATAAATAATTATGAGCTGGCCTGTGAAGATTTTTGCATAATACCTGGCAGAAGTTGTAATTTTTAGTTTTTTTGTTTGCATTTTACAGTTTTTTCATCCTATGATACTTCTGCACTTGGATTTATTCTATGGAAGGATCTAAATATCATGTTGAGGTTCTTAGTTTTTTTGTACTATTGTTTTTTTTGCTACTGCAGTTTGCTGTACTAGTTCAAATAAGATGTTTTATCTGTTTTGGAAGGCTGATTTACCTGTGTACTATCTTTCTGCCATTTAGTTGCATTGCTGCTTTCTTGTTTTTTACTGCCTGGTGGCTCATCTAATTATGGTTTCTTTGCATTTTTTCATGCAGCGAGGATAACCAAATGGAGTCTCACAATGGCGAGGCTGAAGACTTGCCTCCTCCACCTCCTCTAAATTCGGGCGATGAACCTCTTAAAGCCGAGGAAATAAAGAAGCTGTCAAAACCTAAGAGGGCTCTTGTCCCTAGGAAAGGTTTTGGCAAAAAGGGCCAGCCAATACGTCTTGTAACAAACCATTTCAAAGTTTCCTTAAAGAACACTGAAGAATTTTTCTATCACTACTATGTGTGTCTCTCATCCTTTGTCTACTAGTATCATTTGTTTTGTTTCCATGCCCATATCTAGTTGTCAATGCTGGTATCTTTTATTGATTGCACAGGTGAATTTGAAATATGAAGATGATACACCGGTTGATCGCAAGGGAGCAGGAAGAAGTGTGATTGAGAAACTTCAGCAAACTTATGCCACTGAACTTGCAAATAAAGATTTTGCATATGATGGTGAGAAGAGCCTGTTCACAATTGGTGCTCTTCCTCAAATTAATAACGAGTTCACTGTTGTGGTGGAAGACATTTCAACCGGAAAGTAATGCCTCGTCTATTTTGGTTCATCTGTCCTTGTCTTATACTCTGATGATTGTTCTTTAATGTCAACTTAACTTTCTTGCTTTCAGGACTCCTGCAAACGGCAGCCCTGGCAATGATAGTCCACCTGGAAGTGACAGGAAAAGAGTCAGAAGACCTTACAACACGAAGACATATAAAGTTGAGCTGTCTTTTGCTGCAAAGATTCCTATGAATGCTATTGCTCATGCCTTGAGAGGTCAGGAATCTGAGCATACCCAGGAAGCAATTCGGGTGATTGATATTATTTTGAGACAGCACTCAGCGAAGCAGTACGTAATTGTTGCACACAATTCAGAAGGCAAATTTTTGCAAAATTGATGATGTTGCTAACAGTTTTCTTTTGTATCTGTTCCTTTTTGCTTGCAGGGGTTGCCTTCTGGTGAGGCAGTCGTTCTTCCACAACAATCCTTCTAACTTTGTTGACCTTGGTGGTGGTGTAATGGGCTGTAGAGGATTCCATTCCAGTTTCCGTGCAACACAGAGTGGACTTTCACTAAATATTGGTATGTTCTTATCATCTACTATGCAGAATACCATATGGGTTCTTTGCATGCAGTTTGGTGATGTCTGCTTGTACTATTTGATTTATGCAGATGTGTCCACAACTATGATAGTGAAACCAGGTCCAGTTGTTGATTTTTTGATTGCCAACCAGAAGGTTGATCACCCGAGCAAGATTGACTGGGCAAAGGTAACACTTCGGGCTAAGCACAATACATTGTACAAGAACACCGGTTAAATGCCATTTTACCGTACCCTATTGATTATCTATTATTGCAACTTTGATTTACTTCTGCAGGCAAAGCGCTCATTGAAGAGTTTAAGGATAAAAATAAATCCAACAAATTCAGAAAATAAGATTGTTGGTTTGAGTGAGAAGCCTTGCCGAGAAACAATGTAAGTGGCATAATTATGTGTTGCTTGGATATTTGTTCTTTAAGCTTCTTCAGTTCTTTTCTTACCCTTGTGTACATTTTCTACTCATTAAAGACTTTGTGATTTGCATGCTTATGCAGGTTTACGCTAAAGCGTAGAAATGGAGACAGTGTTGAGTCTGAAGAGATCAGTGTTTATGATCACTTCGTAAAGAACCGTGGCATAGAGCTTAGGTACTCTGCTGACCTTCCTTGTATAAATGTGGGAAAACCAAAACGCCCTTCATATTTTCCCATAGAGGTAATTGTCATATGAATTCTCATTGTGTTTCTCTATCCTGAAAACCTCTTTCTTGTCACTAATTCTGTTGTGATTGTTTCCATGTTTACCAGTTGTGTAATCTTGTGTCGTTACAAAGATACACAAAGTCTTTGAGTACCCTTCAGAGGTCTTCACTTGTTGAGAAGTCTAGGCAGAAACCCCAAGAAAGAATGTCAGTTCTGTCTGATGTGAGTGGCTCTTAGCCTTCAGCTTTGCAAGTTTGTATCTTGTAGGTGTGCTTTCTTTCCAATTTTTCTTTCAATGGCAAATTGGTAGGTCCTGCAGCGCAGCAACTATGATTCCGAGCCTATGCTGATGGCATGTGGCATTTCAATAGCAAAAAGTTTCACTGAAGTTGATGGTAGAGTGCTGCAGCCCCCCAAGGTTATACCTGTTTCTCCTATTTTAATTTTCAGGTATCCTTTGCGGTTATGGAACTGTGATGGCATAAATCTAATGTGTTCTTTTTTTGTGCTCTTTTTTTGTGCAGCTTAAAGCTGGAAATGGAGAAGACATTTTTACACGCAATGGGAGATGGAACTTCAACAATAAGGTCAGCACATCTGGACTCTACTTCCTTTTTGTTTGTATGCAGACTTCAATAGTGTCAACACATAACATTTGAAATTCTGTTTCTCAGAGGCTTATTAGAGCAAGCAGTATTGACAAATGGGCTGTGGTCAACTTTTCTGCGCGTTGCAATGTCAGGGACCTTGTCCGAGATCTTATCAAATGTGGGGGCATGAAGGGAATCGTAAGTTTGTTTTCTCAATTCCTTGCACATTTCCCCAAGTGCATTTTAATTGACATGTTTGGTATTGCAGAATGTAGAACCACCTTTCAATGTATTTGAAGAGAATCCTTCTATGAGGCGGGCACCTCCTGTAAGAAGGGTTGAGGACATGTTTGAACAAGTGAAAACAAAGCTTCCTGGAGCACCTAAATTTCTTTTGTGTATTCTTGCTGAGAGGAAGAATTCTGATGTTTATGGTTGGTTCTACTTCAGTTGATCTATGCATCACGTTTTCTCATTGTGTCGCTGATGCTACTGATCTTCTTTACAGGGCCTTGGAAGAAGAAATGCCTTGCGGAATTTGGTATTGTCACACAGTGTGTGGCACCAACAAGAGTGAATGATCAGTACCTTACCAATGTCCTGCTAAAAATAAATGCAAAGGTTTGTTTTTTTTGTGCCACAGTACAGGAGAGAGCATGGTTTTACATTTGCACCTGGCGACCATTAGTGTTGATATGCTTAACCTTTTCAATCAGCTGGGTGGCTTAAATTCATTGCTCCAAGTTGAATCATCCCCAGCAATGCCTCTTATATCCAAGGTCCCAACTATGATTTTGGGAATCGACGTGTCGCATGGGTCTCCTGGACAATCTGGTGTACCATCAATCGCAGCAGTAAGTATGACTTTCGGCAATATCCATGCTGATTTTTAGGAAAATTTCTGGCAATTAATACTACTGTGGCATAATTCTTTTCTTATGTTTGCCCTAGGTTGTCAGTTCTCGTGAATGGCCTCTTATATCAAAATATAGGGCTTCGGTGCGTTCACAATCACCTAAAATGGAAATGATAGACTCTTTGTTTAAGCCAAGGGGAACTGATGATGATGGCCTAATTCGGTAAGGGATTTTATTTTCATTACCGTAGGTTTTAGCAATGTTTCTTTGGGAAGTATGCTGTATGTTGTAATGACATGGTTTCTCCTGTCACTTGTTGAAATTTTGATGTTTTTTAGGGAGTGTCTGATTGACTTCTACACCAGTTCTGGGAAGAGAAAGCCAGATCAAATCATCATCTTCAGGTCGGTTACCATTTTAAATTAACTGGTTGCAAATTTAGGTAGTGGACCTTTTTCTCTTTGAATAACGATGATATGTTGTCTGGTTGAGAAGATTGGTGCTTGTCTCCAGTTTCCTCTGTTTTATCATAGCACCAAGCTGATGTTCTGCGTCTTTATTATAGGGATGGTGTTAGTGAGAGTCAATTTAATCAGGTGCTGAACATTGAGTTGGATAAAATCATAGAGGTACTTCATAAACTTTCTTGGTGCTATGGTTCCTTTTATCCAAGTATCCTATACTGCTTGCCCGGTCATGCTAAAGTAGTTTTTTGCCTTTCTAGGCATGCAAGTTTTTGGATGAAAAATGGGACCCCAAGTTCACATTGATTGTTGCCCAGAAGAATCACCACACAAAATTTTTCATTCCTGGAGTCCCAGATAATGTGCCTCCTGGTAATCCCTTTATCTCAGCAATGTGCTGTTGCAAGGCCAACTTCTATGAGAAACTACTAAGAATATCTAAAAATGAATTGTTATCTAAAACTATCAGTGGCTGCAGGTACTGTTGTGGACAACAAAGTCTGCCATCCAAAGAACTATGACTTCTACATGTGTTCACATGCTGGAATGATAGTAAGGATTTTCTGCCTTTTTAGTTTCGTTAATTGGTATTTGGTGCAGTTTCTTTATGTATTTACATTGTTAAAAAATACTAATTTAAATACTCACACCTAATGAAACTACTAATTCAAATATCCTGAAAACTTCTGCGTTATCAGTTGAAAAGTTTTTGTAGTTGTCAGTCTTGTAGATGGTAAAATCAGATAGAGTTATATGTGGTTGTTTGTGCTGCTGGCATCTGAAAACTGGTAGTGGCCATCCTATCAAGAAAACCATTCGTCCAGGGGTTGGGTGTTGATGGGTTACCTTGTTCCATTGTTTTGTATACTCTTTTGGCTTACTCTTAGTTGGGTTGAAGTACACTCTTCTCATGTTTTTAGGCATCTATTCTAGTTCTCTGTGAAAACCTTGTTCTACATTTTCAAATTGTCTAGGTAGTGTCCTATTCTAAATTTGTATTTGTAGAGCTAATTGTGGGCCTTTGTTTATCAGGGGACTACAAGACCTACACATTATCACATCCTTCATGATGAGATAGGCTTCAACCCTGATGACCTGCAGGAACTTGTGCACTCACTCTCTTATGTGTAAGTATTCCAGAACTTGGACCCTGTTATGACATGTCATGGGACTTGCCTGCTGACTTGCAATTCTGGGGTTTTATTGCAGGTACCAAAGGAGCACAACAGCCATATCAGTTGGTAAGTTACTCCTGCCTTTGTGTTGTATGTCTTTAACTCTGGTTCCTATAATTTGCATGGAATTTACTTGTTCTGTTTTCCTGCAGTTGCTCCCATCTGCTACGCACATCTTGCTGCCGCCCAGGTCGGGCAGTTCATCAAGTTTGAAGAGATGTCAGAGACCTCCTCCAGCCACGGTGAGCACACCTCGGCAGGCAGTGTCCCTGTGCAGGAGCTGCCCCGCCTTCATGAGAAGGTTCGGAGCTCCATGTTCTTCTGCTGAGCTGCAGAGCACTTTGGGGTCTGCTTCTGGTGTATGCTCGGCAGTTTGGAACCTTGTTGTGGCGGTCAGCACTGGCCATTATCATGGGTTTACTTTTGGTGGATGTTTCTGAACCTTGGTAGTTAATCTTGCTGGCATTGGTAGACATCTGGTGGCATGATGCCCCTAAACTGATTGCCTGCCTCAGGAAAGACTCTGGAACCTGTCAGAACGTTGCTGATCGCTATCTGCCACTGCACCAGTTGCATTAATCGTTAGCTCATGTTTCGTGACTCTGTTTCTGGAATCTCTTCTGTGGCTGCCATCTGCTCGTGGTGTTTCAGTGGTAGCTCATCTAGAGACTGCCCTGATGATCAATGATGATCAATAATCGTTGCAGCTCATTGGTGCAAATCTCTGGCGAGTTGAAAACCACGAAACCCCTTGCTATGTTATCAGCCTAGCAGTGCTATTTGCCTGGGGTTCGGTTGAAGTTGGCAACACGGTCAGGTTGATCTATCCGCCTTCTAAGCCTAACAGCTTGCATGTATGCTGCGATTGAGTTTTGTGTTCTGATCATCTCTGGTGGTAGTTATAGTGTGACTTGGTTAAGTACGATGGTGTTTTGGGTACTGCCCAGTGCCTCAGTCTGAGGTTGCACTGCACTGCACCCGTTGTCTGCAGATGCACGTTGGGCACTTGTTGAATCGAGATGCTCCTTGCAGCTCGATCTTGGCTGATTGCTATATTTGAAATCTGCCAGCTCCTTTCTTTGACTGGCAGACATGATTACTGAGGAAAGTTGGCGGCAATCAACTTTACTATATCTGATTATGTTTTTCATGACTGTTGGTCTGAAACTGTATACTGCTGGTTAGCAGTAGAACCACACACCTGAAGCCTCAGCTCTAGGTTCCAGCCGGGCATGATTCTGCACCAGTATCAGCTCGGTTGGTGCCCTTCGTAGAATGCACTTCGTAATTGTTTGTAGTTTACATCTGAGGCACTGGTCCGTGTCTTCTCTGAATTCAGAACCCATCGGGAGGTTGTGAGAGGCACAGAGGCAGTGCGTCCTCTGTGGCGAGAGGAAGCAGACTGAAATGTTTGTTTTCTCCGTGGCGAAATGTAACCGGACGATTGTACTGCAGATCGGAAGACCTTTGGAGTGTTTGTGTTTGGCTCCCTTGGGTGACAGGGATCAGACGGACGTAACCTTTTCTCCCCAGAGATCTGATGTAGTGTGAGTGGACAAAGCAACAACTGCATCAAATTAAACCGGCTATTAGCGGTTGAAAAATTCTTAGCAACTGCATCACAGCAAGTCAGCAAGAATCAGACTGGAGCTAGGACAAATCGAAGACGATCAAGGGGACCATCAGATAGCTCGGCGTCGCCCTTGATGCCCATCGACGCCGGCAGCACTGACCGCGCCGTCCCGACGGCACACTTAGCTTCATCGTGTTGGCCTCGCCGCCACCGCTCCTTATACGAAAGCTGCACCAAAAGGAGGGCAGGCAGCGTGGCCACGTCGCACGCTCTGCTCGGTTGTCCGATCGAGCGGACGGACGGCCCGGATCGGGCGTCTGCCGGTTACTTTGCAAAAAGGCCCTCGAACTATGGCAAAATAAAACCCGCCGTCCAGCAGCCCCTCATAGAAATTTTTGCGAAACGGCCCTTGATCTTTTTTGGAAAATGAAGCGCGGTCCATCCTCCACTTAACCCCATACATGGGCCGGTTTCATGGGCCGGCTCGGCTGAATTCGGCCCAACAACCTTTTATTTATTTCCGTGAACTTATTATTTGTCTAAGTAGACTAAATCAATATAAAAATTATAACAAGTCAAATAAAAAAAAACAAACCAAATTTATTAAACTCCAAATAAGTAGCACTACACTATAAACATATAACATATATTTTATTATAATATAATGTAATTACTACAAATGCGGATCTACATTTCTCTAGAGTTTTCTAAAAACAATTAATAGAGCTAGGTTATTCATTCAAATTTCTAAGATTTTTTTATCATACCACACCCATACCGCATATAAAATAAAACGACTCGTTATTATAAAAAACTTCTTCCCTCTTAATAAATACTCCTCAAATTTCTTCCTCCATAATAAATATAGCCAAAAAGTTACCAAATTCACTTCACAAGAAATAATTATTTGCTATGCAAAAATATCACGGGTCCTAATGGCCACAAGCGGCAACGCCGCACATATTTCTAGTTATTATACTATATGACATTATTATGACCGATAATCTTGACACGGACGGGTGAGACGCACCACGGCCACGAGTTGAAGACGATCAAGGGGGCCATCGGATAGCTCGGCGTCGCCCTTGATGCCCATCGACGCCGGCAGACGACCGCGCCGTCCCGACGCCCGCACACTTAGCTTCATCGTGTTGGCCTCGCCGCCACCGCTCCTTATACGAAAGCTGCACCAAAAGGAGGGCGGGCGGCGTGGCCACGTCGCGCGCTCTGCTCGGCCGTCCGATCGAGCGGACGGACGGCCCCGGATCGGGCGTCTGCCGGCTACTTTGCAAAAAGGCCCTCGAACTATGGCAAAATAAAACCCGCCGTCCGGCGGCCCCTCATAGAAATTTTTGCGAAACGGCCCTTGATCTTTTTTGGAAAATGAAGCGTGGTCCATCCTCCACTCAACCCCATACATGGGCCGGTTTCATGGGCCGGGGCCGAATTCGGCCCAACAACCTTTTATTTATTTCCGGTGAACTTATTATTTGTCTAAGTAGACTAAATCAATATAAAAATTATAACAAGTCAAATAAAAAAACAAACCAAATTTATTAAACTCCAAATAAGTAGCACTACACTATAAACATATAACATAACATATTTTATTATAATATAATGTAATTGCTACAAATGCGGATCTACATTTCTCTATAGTTTTCTAAAAACAATTAATAGAACTAGGTTATTCATTCAAATTTCTAAGATTTTTTTATCATACCACACCCATACCGCATATAAAATAAAACGACTCGTTATTATAAAAAAACTTCTTCCCTCTTAATAAATACTCCTCAAATTTCTTCCTCCATAATAAATATAGCCAAAAAAATTACCAAATTCACTTCACAAGAAATAATTATTTGCTATGCAAAAATATCACGGGTCCTAATGGCCACAAGCGGCAACGCCGCACATATTTCTAGTTATTATACTATATGACATTATTATGACCGATAATCTTGACACGGACGGGTGAGACGCACCACACCACGAGTCGAAGACGATCAAGGGGACCATCGGATAGCTTGGCGTCGCCCTTGATGCCCATCGACGCCGGCAACGCCGACCGCGCCGTCCCGACGGCACACTTAGCTTCATCGTGTTGGCCTCGCCGCCACCGCTCCTTATACGAAAGCCGCACCAAAAGGAGGGCGGCGGCGGCGTGGCCACGTCGCGCGCTCGCTCGGCCGTCCGATCGAGCGGACGGACGGCCCGGATCGGGCGTCTACCGGTTACTTTGCAAAAAGGCCCTCGAACTATGGCAAAATAAAACCCGCGGTCCGGCGACCTCTCATAGAAATTTTTGCGAAACGGCCCTCGATCTTTTTTGGAAAATGAAGCGCGGTCCATCCTCCACTCAACCCCATACATGGGCCGGTTTCATGGGCCGGTACGGGCCGAATTCGGCCCAACAACCTTTTATTTATTTCCGGTGAACTTATTATTTGTCTAAGTAGACTAAATCAATATAAAAATTATAACAAGTCAAATAAAAAAACAAACCAAATTTATTAAACTCCAAATAAGTAGCACTACACTATAAACATATAACATAACATATTTTATTATAATATAATGTAATTGCTACAAATGCGGATCTACATTTCTCTAGAGTTTTCTAAAAACAATTAATAGAGTTAGGTTATTCATTCAAATTTCTAAGATTTTTTTATCATACCACACCCATACCGCATATAAAATAAAACGACTCGTTATTATAAAAAACTTCTTCCCTCTTAATAAATACTCCTCAAATTTCTTCCTCCATAATAAATATAGCCAAAAAAATTACCAAATTCACTTCACAAGAAATAATTATTTGCTATGCAAAAATATCACGGCCCTAAAAGGCGCAAAGCGGCAACGCCGCACATATTTCTAGTTATTATACTATATGACATTATTATGACCGATAATCTTGACACGGACGGGTGAGACGCACCACACCACGAGTCGAAGACGATCAAGGGGACCATCAGATAGCTCGGCGTCGCCCTTGATGCCCATCGACGCCGGCAGCACTGACCGCGCCGTCCCGACGGCACACTTAGCTTCATCGTGTTGGCCTCGCCGCCACCGTTGCCAGCCGCGCTGGCGCTGTCGCGCTGACATCGGCGCGCGCCGCCGTCTCCTAGCGCCACGCCCTGCCGTCGACTATCATGATTTTTCTTTTCAGTCTTGCAGAAAGCCAGAAATGCAGAGCTGCCAGACCCTGAAAAGACACGCCTCCGCTGCCTTTTTCGAGGCTCCATCACCTGCGTTTCGTACGCCGCCGCGTCCTTACAGAGAGCTGCTCGGCCCTGAGCTTCCCGGCGAAGCACTTGGCCGTCTTGCGCCCGGCCTCGACTTGGGCCAGACCGGCCAGGCCTTCTTTCTGATCGCACCCGGCTGATAGTTGGGTAAACGCCCATATCTTTTTTTTCACCAGCACGCTAGTGCGACTACTTTTTTTTTTCTATTCCGACACTATTAGCTGAACTAAACGAGCCAACTGAACCAATGATTCATGCTCCCTCTGGTTTGGTAAATGAAGTCGTTCACGACAGCGATACGATCTCTACGAGTATAACTTTGACTTCTTGCTTTTATAAAAACTTTATTAAAAATTAATACATGTATACTTTTATGAAAGTATTTTGCAAGACAAATCTATTCGTGTAGTTTTCAAAATTTCAAACTCAATAACTTAAAAGATATTCATAATTTATGTTCCCAATACTTGACTTAAACCTTATCCAAAACGACTTCATTTTACCAAACCGGAGGGAGTAATGTAGAAACATTCGCGTCCAGATTCGGATGGTGGGCAAGGTACGTGATGACTTGCTGAAGGAAGCCACTGAGGAGGTGTTTGGATGGGGGTGATTAAAACTAATCTGACTAAATTTAGTCGCTTTGAGAGGCTAAATTCTCAAATATTTAGTAAGGGGAGGCACAAGTAGCCTCGCAATGGGAAGTGCGGCTTCCTCGACTTCCTTCAGCTGGGCCCGCAGCTTCTCGCAGTCCTCGTTCAGCTTCTGCAGAGATTTGTAGCGGTTGACGAGGTCACGACCCGAGGCAATTCGAAGCTCCATGTGTTTATCGCACTCGTAAGCCAACTGCTTATAGTCGTATTCAAGTACCTCACGGGCCTCCTTCTCCCGGTAGAAGAGGTTCTTCATGTCGACCTCTGAAGCTCTTAGCTGCTCGACACGAGTCTCAAGCTCTGCAATCAACAAGCAAGGCGGGTCAGACTACTGCAAGGTACTTCCAATGGGTACTCAACAAGACAACACGTACCTTTATTCTTGTTGCGGAGCGACTTGTTCTTCCTCACCAGCTCGTCGCACTTCGCCTGCATATCCTGGACCTCGTTGTGATATTGGGCGAAGGCGCCGTCAAGTTTTGACTGGAGCATGGTGGAGTGCTTCCGGGCCTTCACGAGTTGTTCCTCCAAGGCCTCCGCTCGGAGCACCGCGTCGTCGTACCCCCCGGAGCATGCCAGATTTCTGTCGGGATATCTCCACGACATCTTGCAGCAGACAACAGCTGTCACCTGGGTACTCAGCATCTACGGCAGATTGACTACACAAGGGCATCGACAACTCACCTTCATCCATTGTTCGGCCTGATGCATCGCTTCCAAGTGACGTGCTACCGCCGCCGGGTCAACAAGGTCGTCTGCTAGGAGTTCAACTCCACCACGACTACTCGTGGCGGCTCCAAACATCGGCGCTGAGCGGATTGGCTCCGCATCTTGGATCTCCGGCGAACGAACAACTACTTCCAGGGTTGAATCTGGTAGTACATCGTCGTGTTCTTCTCCGACCATCGCGGGGGCTTCTCCGTTGGCTACCTCCACCAACTCGGGGGCTGCTCTGGCGGCTCCTTGGGTCTCTGGCGCCAAGCCTTCAACGGGCACCGCCTCAGGGATGGTACTTCCTTCGGCTTCGGCCCCTGTCAACAGAAGACAACAGGATTAGTCAGCCTTGGCGGCTACGACTACTCCTTGAGGATAACTGCGTTCGAGCAGTGTACTCACCTTCTACAATGCTGGCCTCTGGCAATGTAGCCTCCATGGCCGGTGCCTCGGACTCTGCTTGAGGGGCGGGAGTAGACTCCTCGGCGGCTGGCGCGGATTCCTCTTCAGCCACCGCCGCGCTGGGTTCATCCTCATCCCAGGTCAAGTCCGTGGATTTCTGCGAGCACACACAACGATTGTCAACCAAGTACGACTACCACACCACCTGTACTACTCGGAAAAGATCTTCACTTATAGGCTCGGCCGATCGCTTGTCACGGTCGGGGCGCCAAGGATGCTGGCGATGTCGACTAGTCCAGCTTCGGTAGGGGCATCCTCCTCGGCCTCAGTAGCCGTTGGCTCTTCAGCCACAGCCACGGCCGGCTCAGTTCTCCCCTCAACAACTGGGGGCTGACGCGTCAACGGCGCCACGAGTTCTTCCATGGTGGGGGCTGGGCTGCGGCTAGCTCCAGCCGGCTCTCCCGCCGTACCCCAGTCGCCTTCGTCCCCTTGGTCTACGGGGTCGGAAGGCGGAATCTCCTGCAAGCAACGGACTCTCGTCGTCAGCATACACAACATCGAGAAATAAGTACTCGACTACCCTACCCAAGGAGCTTACCTCTTGGGATGTGGTCTCAGTGACCTTAAGCTTCTTGGCCACGCACTTGCGGGCCACGCGCTTGCGGGCCACGTTGCGCGACTTCCTTGGCGGCGCAGGCAAACTAGCCTCCAAGCTAGTTGGAGGATCCTAGATGAGAGGAACGTTGGGCGGTCTAGGGCGGCTGAATCTTGACCGCACCGTGGAACCACTCTTGAAGCGTCTCCTCGTCATCCTCATCGGACATGTCTTCGACGACAACGGTGTCGTCTCCTTCGCCGACTTCGCGGCGCTCCTTGGCCTTGCCCTTCCCCTCATCTGGGATTTCGACAAGTCGAGGGGGTGAATCCGGCTCGGAGACAAACTTCACTATGTCATCCTGCAAGAAGCACATTGGGTGAGCACGACTACTACTACATAATCAGTACTTAACAATGGGTACGGCTACTAACCTCGTTCGGTGGACGTGCGGCGGAGTACTCGGGCACAGGGCAGGGTGTGTACGCTGGCATGTCCTTGAAGATTCTCCCCGGCTCGTCGACGATGCCGTCATCGTCGTTTTCATCACCGGCATCCGTGACGAGTTGCCGTCGCCGTGTGCCGGTAGCCCGAGGGTGTCGCGAGCCATCGGCGGCCGCACCCGTCTCTTCATGAAGCCGAAGGCCACATGCTCGGCCCTCAGCCCGGCTTCTCTTAAAGCCTTGATCTTCGCCAGCAGTTCGGGTAGCTGGATACCCTCCTGCATCGTCGGCTCGGTGTTCCACCAGGGCCGGTGTTTCGGCTGCTTCCCGCTGGGCTTCGGCAGCTCCGGGTGGTGGTTGGTGATGTAGAACCATTTTGACTTCCAATCTTGGTTGGAGTCGATCAGCTTGTATGCAAGGTACTGCTCCGCGGCGTCCTCGCGCATCTGGATGCTGGCTCCTCCAACTACTCGGGGGTTGTTGGCACTCGGCTGGGGCTTCACTCGGAAAAACTTCCGGAAAGCTTCGCAAAAGTGGACGAAGACGGAGGTGTGGAAGATACCGTTGGGGTTGAGGTTGAGGTACTCGATGTCGTAGTACTCCAAGAGCCCCTTGAAGAAGTTGCTTGCCGGGAGGGCCAACCCGCGCTCCGCGAACCGCGTGAACATCGGGATCTCACCGGATTCTTCTCCATGGGGTACGGATCTCCCGCGGCGGCGCGCCACATGTCAACTTCCTTCTCCCGAAGAAATCCATTGTTCAACGGCGTCGGCGATCCCTCGATCTTCGCATTCAATTTCTTCCACTCTTGGTTGGGATTTGGGCGCAGCGGAGACACTGGTGGCGATGACCCAGCGGCGGATCCAGCGGCTTCCTTTCGGGATCTCTTCTTCCCGCCGGCGAGTCTTCAAGCTCTTGGACGGCGAGGGCTTCATTCTCCAAGTGCACTGAGTTTTCACTCGCATTCGCTCAGTGGCTAAGGCGGTGGCTTCCGACGGCGGCGCGCTTGGATCCGCGATCTACTACGAGGTGGCGGTGTGCACTAGCGGCGGATTATAGGCAAGATCCGTTCGGAATGGTTGCAAGTGCGTGGGGTGAAAACCCCTAAGGGTTTCGGCATCTATTTATAAGTCAACGGGCGGCTCCTCATCGGCCGGATGGATAAGTCTCAAGCCGGGCCGACTTAGCGGCGCAGACCGACCCTTCAACTTCTAGTAGTCGATGTGCCTTGTCTCGGGGGCTCGGCTACATCTAATCAATTCCCCGGGAAGCAACAAGGTTCAAGAGCGACTCGGGACACATTCTACATACAAGATGACCCTTCAATTCTAGAGGAAGTACTCGACTCAAGGCTCGGGGGCTCCGTGTCACGTTTCCTTCGGTTTTTCTCCGGGTTTTGCGGGATAATCTTGCCGAACTTCGGATTGACCCTCAACCGAGTCTACGACTCAACCTAAGGCTCGGGGGCTACTCCATATGGAGTGCGATTTTGCAATCGCACTTCCATATCAACTTCGGCTTCAAGACAACACGGGTATTGTTTAAGACCTTCAAGAGCGAGACTCGAGGACGCTTGGGACTACTCGAGAAGACTTCGGGAGTACTCGGATATCGGCGGGAGTACCTTCCCGGCCTCGGGATGCTTCAAGTGTTCTTGAGGACTTTTGGCTTGTAGTACTCGGGGACGCTTGAGGACTACTCGTCAAGGCCGTCAAGACTACTCGAAGCTATCCCGCTCGACTACAAAGTACTCAAGGCCTTGTCGTATGGACCTCCCCGGGCCCACTAACTCGGTGGGTACTAGGACCGACTACTCGGTGGCCCCCGGGACTACCCGACTTGTGCCGCACGGTACCCGATGGCGTGAGGCGCAAGGACTCTTGTGGAGAAGTACTCGGATAGGAAGCTATACATACCATGTACCGTGTAGAGGACTCCTAGACGTACACGACTAGTACTCTCTCCCTAAACCGACACCGTAACCCTACCTCCCGGACTATATAAGGCGAGGCGGGGGCCCTTCTCTCTCGGATTACACATCATCTTGTAATCACATCCAATCAATCCCGAGCTACGCGGCATACGGGACATAGGGTATTACGCACCTCGCGACCCGAACCTGTCTAAATTGTGTGCCACGTGTCTCTTCCTTCGAGTTACCGATCTCGGCGAGGCCACATTCATCTACCTCAGGTACTCCCCTTGGTAGGTTGCCGGTCTAAAACACCGACAGGTAGCTAAAAGTTGTTTTAGTCCTCTATCACCTCATTTACTGCGCAGAGGAAAGGGAGAGAGAAAAATATGAACTTAGATGCTCTTCAAATCCCATTTAGTTTATCTTCCAGATAGGAGATGACTAAAAAGTTTCCGGACGTACTAGCGCCGGACGTCCGATGGGAATGTTCCCATCGGACGCTTCACAACATCCAAAATTGTGTTCGCAATATAGAAATGAATCTCCGCAACATTCAGAATTAACTTTTACAACATCAAAAAAATGTTCAGGGGCCATGTTGCGAGCCATGTTGCGATCATTGTTGTGTGCAACATCCAAACATCAGCAGACCTCCTCCCTCCTCCTCATGTTGCGACTATATTACGACCATGTTGCGAGTTGCGACCTGTGCTGCGTGCAACATCCAATATCAGAAGCTCTCCCCCCCTCCTCATTGACACAAATCCCAACATCACATGTTTGCAACATCGAAACTCAACATCTACAACATTAAAATTTAATGTTTGCAACACCTAACATCACGTGTCTGCAACATCGAAGCTCAATATCTGCAACATCGAAAATTAATGTTTGCAACATCAAAAATATTTGTTTGCAACATCAAAAAAAATTAGATCTACTTTTGAAACATTCGCATGGGACACTCGTAACATGCCGAGAACGCGGATGTAACATCTATTTGTCCTCATGCTCCTCCTCCTCCTCCTCATTTTCCTCCGGCGGCCCCGAGCAGCGCGTAAGCGAGCTTCTCCCTCCCCGCGGCGAGGAGCTCGGAGACGTCCTTGCGCTCCAGCTGCGCGAACAGGAGGTCCAGCCGGTCCTCCTCCACCACGGTGCCCACCGCGCCCAGGGTGCGGTGCACGTCCTCCTTGGTCGGGGTCGCGCGCGACGACGCCCACCTTCGCCCCTCCGCGGCTACAGCGGCGACGGACTGATCGACGCCCATGTATGCTGCAGGTGCACGGCGACGAACTTCATCTGGACCTGCGCAGGGTTGCGGTGCGGGAAGACCCTCCAGCCGCAGGGAACCCCGATGCCGGGGGGGGGGGGGGGGGGGGGGGGGGGCAACGTCGGCGCAAGGCTCGCCCGCCCCTCGAACCGCAGGGGAGCGACGCGAGGACGGGGTCCGTCCCAGCGTGAGAAGGACGACCGGCGGCGAGGCGAGCAGCAATTCCGGGGGGAGGAGGGTGTGGTCGCCGCCGCCATCTGCTGCCGTGGCATCAACGCAGGCGAGCGGCCTCGTCCAGTGCGCTGGAACAGAAGCTCTCATGGCGCCTGCAACAGAGAAAAGGATAAAAAATGGTGGGTGAAGAAGCGGTGGCTGGAGTACGAAGGGATAAGGCTTGGAGTGGGACCCGTGTGTGAAGTAGCAGTGGGGAGGGCGTCCGATTTGTTTTGCACCGTCCGGACGCGCGGCTCTTAGCATTATACTCTAATTAATTTTAGTCATGAGACTAAAGTGTATCAAACACCCTCTTAATCTTCCTCCACACCACTCACCACATATTGCACTCCTTGAATGTAAAGAAAAGCACACGGTACCATTATTGCGTCTCATCCAATATAAAAAAAGGCATTATACGTCTCTGATCGCTGGCTGCCGTTTGGCCATGAGTGAAAAGAGGTAAAATGAATAGTAAATGAATAGTGGAAATTGGATCGGAAGTGTTTAAAAGAGTGAAAAGTGGTGAAGATGTGATGGAATAAACAGTGGAAATTTGGATAAAGTGTTTGGATGAGTGAAAAGTGGTGGGTTGTGTGATGGGAGAATAATGTTTCAGAGTCGAGCTATTTCGGGCTAGTCTATAGATGGCCAAATGGGCGGGCCAAACGGGCGGCACGAGTCACAGCACGATTTGGCCCGGCCCAAGCACGGCCCGCCCGCATAAGGATGGGCGGGCCGGCACGGCCCATTATGGCGGGCCATGCTTGGGCCGGCACGGGCACGGTCCGTTTAAGTGGATGGCACGATTTGGCCCGTTATATCTTTCCATACACATTAAAATTTGTTATGTTTGTGATTGTCCGAACATATTATACCTAAATATAGGTCAATATATGACAACATGTATATGTGTATCATTATATGTATGCTAAAACTATCAAATTCTAAAAATGTGAGCATATTATATGTATTTATGCATCAATTGTCATCAATTTTAAAATTTTTTTGCTTAGTGGGCTAATGGGCGGCCCGGCCCACCTAGCACGCGGGACGTTGGGCGGCACGACCCGCATAAGCCATACCCAGGCCGGGCCTGGGCCTATAAGGTGGCACGTGGGCCGGCCCGGCCCGGCCCGCCAACATGGTCGGGCCAATGCGGGCCGGGCCTAAACAAGCCGGGCCAAGACGGGCCCGAGCCGGCCGGGCCGCCCGTTTGGCCATCAATAGGCTAGTCCGAGCATGAAACGGCCCGCAAGCCCGGGCCTAGGCCGTCATCGCAGCCCGTGAGCTGGTACAACACGGCACGGTAAGACGTAGTACCGGGCCAAGCCCGACACTAAGTTGAGCGGGCCACCTCAGGCCCGGACCAGGACCGGGCCGGCGACCCGAATTGACATCTATAGTTCGATACTGCGTCATATTGGGTTGTCTCAGTTTTTGTTGGGCCGCTCATTTTATTTGTTTCATATATATAGGCCGGACGACATCTTCCAGCCCATCATCTTCTCTCGAAACAAATCGCTACCACCACCAGTATTTTCTCTCGTAACAAACCAACCACCAATAACCACCAACACTACTTTTCTCTCAAAACAAACCAAAGACCACCATCAACCAAACCAACATGTTGTAAGCCTGCGTGCGTACTGAGTTACGGAGACCATATGAGCTTCTCGTTTTTTGTCCTTTGCTGCAGTCCTGCATGCCGCATGGCGTGGTCAAAGGTGTACCATGTACCAATACCAACTCTGCCGTGCTCTTTCTTTTCGTTCTCCTGCTGCTTTCGGCGGCCAAATCCATGAGACCATGACGAATAGACACAGCATGCAAAGGCTCGCTAGCTTGGTTTACACATGTTTACCCTTCAAACACAACAAGAGCACGACCTGGATTATATTCATAATTGTCAACGCGATACTTGAGCCAAGGGGACGGAGGGAGTAGGTCGATCGTACCATTTGTACTATGCAGGTTTTAGGCTCTCCCATGTCAGCTCATGTCTACCACTGAAGCAAGTATGTATGTACTGCAAACTAACGAGCCAATGAAATTTCTAGGGTTAAAATGAGCCACCACATCGCCTTCAACAAACCAATAAGTTACATTTGTTTTTTTCTTTTTTTGAATGTTGGCTCTGTTTGGATCCCCATATGATACCCTTTTCCATGTATGTACACCTAATCGAAAGTTAGCTGTTTGCTAACAATATGTGAAAAGTAAGTGCACATTTTCTTTTCCATGATGTATGTACACCAAACCCTCCGGTGGAGTGGCAACTTTCTCCAGATTGACATGGCCATGCCCTGCTATTTTCATGTGCTCGCTAGCGTAAGCTGCAGGGACAAGCAAACACGCAACACATTAAGCATCCTAGCCTCAACAAAAAACAAATGCCGGACGACAACGACATTTAGCTCATTTAGCAACTCTATTCTCTGCACTTGTTTTATAAATTTATACACACTTCTTCCTCATTAATTTACTAATGTATTACTCTAATCTCTGCACTTGTTTTGTAATTTTATACACTTCTTCCTGATTAATTTACTAATGTTTTGCAAAACAAAATAGATACTCATATTATTTGGTAAAAATAAATCATGAACAAATATCAAAAAGATATCTAATACGCACAACATTAACATATGAAATTGGCTAAAAAAACATTAACATATGAAACATAAATTGCATAAAAATGGCTTAAGTATATCACCGGGGAAGAAAAATTACCAAAATGATAGGGCTTTTACCTGCAGTGTGAATGACTACTGTGTGCCTCTGTGAAGCTCAGAGAGGAATGATTACATCCAAATTTTCAGCCAGTTGCCACCCCTTAGGATATACAAGATGTTTGTCCTCCAGGCGAAGATTCAAATTCATAATCTTTGAACAACCAGCTGGTATGCCCTCCATATGAGTTTCATCTTCAACAAGTTGTTCTATAAATGTTGTCTCCTGTATGTATTTAATTTTTTTTCAGTCAGATTGACCAAAAAAAAAATTGAGCATGATATGAATGCCGGGTAGAAAAAAAAGGTAACTTCAGAATACAATGTACAGGGATGATATAGAAAAATGTTTGTTGTACTGAATGTCTTCCTCAATTGTTTGTGTTAGGAAAATCTTCTACAATATAAGACATAGTTAGACAGTGACCACATTGGGAACTAAAGAAATCTTCCTATTTTATTTTGCTTGGACAGTTAGTTTTCTTGTTGATTGAAGAATGATGAGATATATAATATATTGTTCAGTTCTATCTCCCTGTAATGAAATTCAATATGAAAAATGCAGAGTAATGCCATGCAAATTCACTCTAAATGTCATGAGTTTTGAGATGAGGAGGCATCGAGTGATTTAGCTAAACCTTCTTGGATATGAGGCAAAAAAAGGAGCTATTGAGATGCATTAGTAATAGTTTATAGTTCCCAACAAACGGACAGTCACAGTATTCAAACTCGGGAAGGCCAAATTGGATGCTGATTAACAGCCCCACATGCCCAAACCAACTGCCTTAGTTAATACTGTAGGAGACTAAGAGTTCAATCAGTACCAAATTTGGAGAGATGTTCCTTCATGTGTGCAAGTAAGCAAGGTTCACAAAAAAAGTAAACAAGGTTGGCAATTATGAATTAGCACATAGCAAACTCAGGGAATACATATTATATATGATCAATTCAATCAGTGCCTTGTTTTGGAATGCCCTACCCTAAGCAGACAACAACAACTGCCGACCGCAGTCGGCTGCTCTGCTCATCGAAATTGACCCGGTTATTCTATAAGCAGTGTGGAATGTTTCAGATTTATGCTATGAATTTTTTCGACAGGCACACAAGCAGAGCAGGTTACCTGAAAGCCCTCCCTGACGGTGTCCAGAAGCCGGATGTAGTTCCACGCTTGGTGCGCCCTCTTGTCGGCATCCCAGAGCATGCTGCTGTTGAAAGCAAACCCCGACGAATTCACATGGAACCTTCGCGACCTGCTGCTCCTCTCGCTCGTGTGCCATCCAACCACTCTGCTATCGTCACAGACAGGGCCTTGCAGTTGCGTCTTGCTCTTCCCCACGCCCAGCATTGCAACCGGCCAGGTGCCAAAACTCCTGAACATTGCAGTATTGCTCACCGATTAACTTACTCTACTGTGTTCCGCATTTCCAAGAAGGAATTGTGAATTGTTTGTATGCAAACGAAGTTGATTTTAATTTCGAATAGGATAACGAATTTGTATTTAAAATTGTGAGAGTTGAAGCATTCTTTGGAAGTGGTAGGGGAAAAAGAGTGAAGAAGATTGTGATGTGTCATGCATGATTGATTTAGGTACCTTATGCTGCGAAGCTGTTGGAAGAGGTCAAGGGAGTAGACGTTGTCCTCGTCGGCGAAGTAGACGATGCCGTGGATACGGTGCTGCTCGATGTGGTCGAGCGCAGCGTTCCTCTGCCTGAGGCCGCCGCCGCCGCGGGGTTCCGGCGCCGGGCGCCCGGGCCGCCGCCTCCGGCGAGCGTCGTCGTCGTCGCGGCGGGGGGAGGCGACGAGGTGGCGGTACATGACACCGCAGCCTCGGAGCAGCGCGGCAGTCTCGCGCGTGGCGGCGGCGCCGCGCTCGACGACGAGCCAGAGCAGCGGCTGAGGGACGAGGCGGAGCGTGTGGGCGAGGCGGTGCAGGTGGTACGCCTGCAGCGGGCGCGCGCGGGTTGGCGTCACGACGATCAGGGTCGGCGGCTCCCGGTCGTCCTCTGGCTCCGCCGGAGCAGCAGTGTAGTCGTTGTCCCGGACTGGGGCCGCCGGCGGAGGAAGGGCGGGGTCGTGGTCGTCCGGGAGCGGGAGGTGGTGGAGGTCGAGTTGGTGGAGGTGGCGGTGCGCGAAGGGGACGAGGCCGGCGACGAAGCCGAGGAGGAAGCAGAGCAGGAAGCACGGCGACGAGAAGGGCCGCCGCGGGGAGAAGAGCAGCGCCGCTGCCGCCATAGGCTCTGTGCTGCTGGCCTGCCGACGTCGCGCGCGCGCGCCTGCCTCTGCCTACTATGCGTGTGGTTTTCTGGAACTAGCAGGCGGCGGGGGCCAGCTTTTGGGGGAAGGACTTGCCGCGCAGACCGACTTGGTCGCGAGCGTTCGCGCGCGTGGCGTGGTGACGCGGGCTTGGATGGACGCGCGTGCGTGCGGTGCAGAACGCGCGTTGCACGCGGACCATTTCGCCGCAAAACTAATTTGGCACGCGGTCGCTGCAAGCGACCGCGCCGCCCGTCCGCGCGCGCTTTTCCTTTTCTTTTTAATTTTTTTCTAATTTCTTCGTTTAACAATTATTATACATAAGTTATGTGCACAACTTATTTTTATGGAAAAAGTTATGCGCATAACTCGATGTTTACACACAAAGTTATGCACACAACTTGTCGTTAGAGAAAAAATATACGCACAAGTTATTCTTCGAGTAGTTATGCACACAAGTTGTACGTATAAGTTTTGCTCGAATCAAACTTATATTTAAAAATTATTTGACAAAATTTAGAAGCCGAAGTTATACACCAAAGTTGTGTGTATAAGTTATGATATTAAAAAAATAGAAACTCACATGAGAAAAAGAACTTTTCGAGAAAAAGGAAAGTTGGGAAGTGGAAGGAACCGGTCGCGGTCGGCCGACTAGCGGTGCCCCCATTTCGCAGGGAAACATGGCGTCGATCGAGCTGATCGGGTCGCGTCGAGGCGTCGAGCTGTTGTTCATCCCCCGATTGGGTTTGCTCTGCATCTGCTGCAGGGTGGAAGACAGCTCTCCACTGAAGATGCTCAGCAGCTTGCCAAGTTGTTGATACCTCCTAATGAATCACCCTGTAAGGAGCCGCCACTTATTCCCTTGCCATCCAAGGGGAACTGCATGGGCGCGTTGCTGCGGGAATCAAGAAATTACTATAATTTTAATAGCGCACCTCCTAGTTCGCATTAATGTCTGTCTAGACATCGTGTTAAGGTTTTCCACTTTTCTTCCCATTAGGGGATGCTAATGCGCTGGCCAGCTTTTTGTAAGAGCAAGGTTAATAAAAACGCCCGCTGCGGGCTGTAAGCAACGCCAGGTCACTCACCCAGAATGAGGTGTTAAAGCGGGTCCCACTAACATTCAATGCTATCTATGCCCAAGCAGCAACGCAGAGCCAATGAGCAGTCAAGAAGTTGTGGTGGCATCACCCATGCGCGCGTACGCCCGCTTTCAGCCGGCGTGTAGCAAGTCGCCCGCTTTCATCTCTCTCCTTTCTTTCTCTTCCACATAGGACGATGCTGATGTGTGTTTGCATTTAGCCTGATGACATGGCCTTATAATACTTGCTCTAAGAGGGGAGTATTAGGCCAGTCTTAGTGGTAATTTCATGGACACTACCTAGATTGCCACGTCAAATTTCCAACATGATGAAACTGATCCTCTCAATGCACAATTTCATAGACATTGATGCAACATTAAAATCTTGGATGTGCCCTCGTCAAATGTGGCATGAGAACATTGTAGCCTTTTCCAAAACAAGGTTACATTTTAATTTGCTTCAATATTGTATCGAATGAAAGTGTTGTGCGGCAAGTTTGAAATAAATCTGTGCAGAAGTGTTGTGCGGCTTGGTTAAAAAAAAAGAAGTGTTGTGCGGCTTGGTTCAAAAAAAAAAAGTGTTGTGCGGCATGGAAAAAGGGAAGCACATGACATATATTGTACCAACCATATTCATCAACTTAATAGATAAGTGACCAAAACAATAGATAATGTCTGAAGAGCCACTAATTGCCAGTTTGAAAGTGTACTCGGATAACTGACTAAAACAACTTAAATTTTTTTAACAGCTAAATTCAAATTGTACTCAGATAAAAAGACCAAAATATGTTTAGGCCCTGTACAGCTTCCATCTTCTCAAGCCTGAAAGAGCTACCACCGTCCGTTTGGATGTACTTGCAAAATGAAAGAACTAACAACGACAAATCCGTAGTGCCGTACACCTTCAAATGACAAGCCGCTTTTTAATTTGTCCATGGATGCTATACAAGCTTATCCCAAGCGGTAACCTATTTGCTACGGACATTAGCACTGCAGCTATCACAAAACATCGAAAAGCAATTCGGGTTACCATGGATTAGCAGTGGCTTCCCCGTGGGGACGAGATGGGACCACTGCTACGTCCAAATCCGAGCCACCATGAACCGGTCGGTGGTGGGGGTGGTGCTTCCGCATGCACGGAGATGGGCTGCAGGTGGCGTTGTAGGCGGAGTTGGAGCCGTGTCGGGGAAGAGATGTACCGTGGTTCTCCGCTTCCGCGGTCGCCGCCGCCGCCCTTCGTCGGGTTGCCTTCACGAGAGATGGAGGGCGAGAGTGAGGACGACACCGGTTCGCCGGTGTCGACTCCGATTTAAGGTTGAGGAGTGGCGATTTGAAGAGGAGGGTGGGAGCACGGGGAGCTAGGGAGGATGCGACAACGCGGAGCCGGGAGGCGGCGGAAGGAGCCGCGGGAGCGCGGGTGCAATGGATCCCACCACGAAACGCTGAAGTTCTCAGTGCGTGTTTCATCCTAATTTCACCAACTAGGTAGTCGCGCCGAGGGCGTTTCGTGGAGATGAAACACGGATGACATGTCCAATTAATGCTCATGAAATCTCTAATGAAACTGCACTGAGACCGGTCTTAACGCGCTTCCGGCAGCCCAGCCTGCCGAGCTACTAAGCTCTTTTCCATCAGGAGTACATTGTTTTGATAATGTTGTTAAACAAACTGTAGGATCTCTTCGCTAATGGCGGAACATTCCCTGGGAATTGGTCAAGTGAATTTCTAAAAAAAATGAAGATGATTGCATCGCAAACTAACATAATGAAGACTTAAAAAATACTAATAAAGTTGGAGATTCACTCATATACCATAATAGGAAACCACCAACAACAACAACAACAACAACAACTTAGCCTTTTGTCCCAAGCAAGTCGGGGTAGGCTAGATATGAAACCCAAAGCGTACCAACAACATAAAGACACGTAGAAGAAGTCATGGCTCGGGAACGTTGATGGCTAGTCTCCAAGCGCCCCTATCCAAAGCTAAGTCCTTGGAGATATTCCACTCCCTAAGGTCTCTCTTAACCGACTCATCCCGGGTCGGTTTAGGTCGACCTCTAACTTTCTTCACATTGTCGTCCCGCTCTAGGACCCCACTACGCACCGAGCCTCGGGAGGCCTTCGTTGGACATGTCCAAACCATCTCAACCGATCTTTGGATCGGTTTCTCCTCAATTGGCGCCACCCCCGACCCCCGTCCCGAATATCATCGTTCCGTACTCTATCCCTCCTCGTGTGCCCACAAACCCAACGCAACATACGCATCTCCGCCACACTCAATTCTTTGGACATGTCGCCTTTTTGTAGGCCAACACTCCGCACCGTATAACATCGCCGGGCGAATATACCATAATAGGAAACCAAAATCGAAAATAGGTGTACGTTATGCACTATAAAAATCAACATACGGAGTACGTCAAACATTCAACCCAGTAGGAAATGTAGGAACAACTCGAGTATACACTGACCTCCACCCGTCTCTCTCATCTCCATCATTACGACATCTTCCAATTCGCACTGTTCCTGGGCTCCTCGTGTCTTCGGCGCGGTGACTGATAGGACTGGCGGGCACACGGCCTCCCTGGCGCTGGGAGTAGCGGCACGACAGCCTCTACGCGTCCGCCGTCTCCAGCGCGGCGGCATCTGGGTGTGGCGGCCTCCCCGGCGTGGTGCTGCGGGGAACAGCGACCTGGTGGTGGGTGCCCTCTCCGCGGCGCCCGTCTTCGGCGTGGCGGCATCTGGGCGCGGCCTGCCCGGCGTGGTGCAGCAAGGAGCAACAGCCCGATGGCCTCTCCACAGCTTGGTCTCCGTCGCGGCCTCCAGGTGTGGCGTCGTGGCCTCCCGACGTGGGGAGAGGTGAGCCACCCCAGCGCGACGACATCTGGGGGCGGGGTGGAGGACGACGGCACAGCCTCCGCCGCCCCCTCCCTCCTTCATTTGCTTTCCTCCTGGCTGTGGCTGTGGCTGCCGGATCTCCGCGGCCGCGCTGTCTCCGACGGCAGCGGCATTAGGCAGGGAGTGGATGCCGGCGGTGTTGGCGCCGGTGTGGACGGGAACTGCGATGCTACCAGTAAATAGGGAGGCGTCGGGTGGAGAGGCAAGGGGGTGGCGCAGTGGGTAGCGGCAGGCGGGATTCAAGGTGCCGCACTACGGGAAGGTGTGGGCGGGCTGTTGCGCTGGGAGCGGGAGGGGGGTGGACGGGTGGTGGTGGTGGTGGGGCTGCGCGGGGTGGGATTGGGGTTGGGGATTTAGTGCTGACGATGTGACCGGATGACTCTACGGCAGGCAATCAGAGGCCGGAGAATTCGTTAATGAAGGCTAGTGGGGAGCTCCTATATAGGAGTTACAGATATGTGCACGGATGTACAACAGTCACCGAAAAGATCAATGATGTGTTGAATGCATATGCATCGATGACAAATGGGGTAGGTTTTATTTTGCTCGATGGTCATTGCTAACATTTGACATGAACATTTCTATTCTAATGTCTCTCATTGAACTGATTTCCTCCTCTGTCCATGTACAGGAACCAACATGCAACATACCAACTTCATGCTATATGCAGTGTGAATGATCAAGTGTCAGGTCCTGTTTACTGTCCAGAAAGCAAAGCATGCCCTCCTGAAAAATTTTTATCACTCTCATGTCAATTTCCTAGCAACTCCAAGATGCACTTCTCATGGCAATGAAGTTCCAGTGCTATTTTTCGCTGAACTTAGCAATGATGATGAACACAAAGCTGAAACTCAGCCCTTGTGCTACCCTGTGTGTGTACCGCCACCTTGCTCAGGTATACTCTAACCCTCACACATCGAGATTGGTATATGTCTTCTTTTCATAATCGATGCAGTGCATCATTGATTATGCATGATCATCGACCTGTTCGGTTGGTGGTGGCTGATGGCTGGTGCTGGTTTGTTCGAGAGAAGAGTATCTTCTTGGCTGGTTCTTGGTGGCTGGTTTGTTCCGAGAGAAAATCTTTTTGCTGGTGGGCGATAAGCCAAACGAACAGGCGCATGTTTCCGTGAAGTTTACATGCTTGAAGTGATCAAGGGCAGTAAAGCATATACTTATTTAAGAAAGCACATACAATTTCTTAAGTGCAACATCAAATCTGCTTGTGTGGTTGTAACTGAAAACTTTAAAACCTCACAACACTTTATTTTTGCAAATTATTTTCACATCACTCGGATAAGTTGTTATGCTGCGATAAGACTCTAATGTGTCTTAATCCCATACCTTGTATGTTGACAGAGCGGGTACGGTGCCTGTATTGTAATCACGTGGGAATTGGGATCATACATCCTGTTGGAAATAACTTTCATGGGCATGAGGAGGATTTTGAGAACATGGTTAGCAAACAGGACCCCTTTGATGAGGATTTTGATCCAACACTGATGCTACAGTACTACACCAACATGGCTGTCATTAGTGGTAGTAGTGTCATGGCAGAACGGATTGGTAGGCTACAAGAGGATCGGCTTTACGAGAGCAAGGAGGATGATAGTGATTCAGATTATACGAGTGATTTGTGTTGATCTGCCTCTACGGTGAGGTTTATTGTATAGCACGAGTCATTTTAACTTATGTTGTAAAAATCTGGTCATGTTGCCTGGATATGAAATGGCACCATTGAAATTTGGGCATATTGTTGTTAAGTTTACCATGCTTTTCATCTGTTCCTTGAACTTTACAAAAAAATACATTCCATATGGCATTGCATTGTTAGTACCCAAACTTGGATATCTGCTGTGTAATTGAATTTTCAATGCCAAAGAGGCTGTCCATTGATTATCTATCTATCTACTGCAGGAACATGCTCTGCCCTTGTTTGGTACTGCAAATTTGTTGAAACTATACAGCCGTCTCCTTTGTTAATCGTATTATCAATATCTATTGGTATATTACATAAATGCATCTTAATTCCATAATTCAGATGACAGTCCATGCAGCAATCGATGCCAACATGTGAATCATTTTCATGTTTGGTTTGGTTCACCATGTCAAAGGTTTGAGCCCAACTTTTGCAGATCCTTTTCCAGGGAGAGAATTTTATTGTCCCAATGAACAAAGAAGGCAATATAAGCTGATTTGCTCGTGTACGAAACTGACTGAGTGAACTTAACAACGGTGCTGGTCTGGTACCTCTAGCTGTAATACCTGAAAATTGATTTCAGTAGAAGAGAAGCTATAACTTGTCCACGGGGCAATATGAATACTGTCAAATCACAAAATGGGAAAGCTATAACTATAAGTACCCAGAATGGCTTCGTGAGTTATGTTGATCGACAACATGAGAACGAATCAATTTCAGTCCAGTCCCAGCAGAACAAATCAGCTTAACAGATAAAACAACACGTTTCTTGAAGCACACAGCATTCCTGATCATGTATATATATATATATCATATTCATATGCATTTCTGTTTTGTCCTCAGAGATTGAGGAAGACAAGACTGCAACAAGTAAAGATAGCAGAGAAATACAGCAAACTAAATCCCTGCGATCTGGAGCAGATAGCGGTAAAAGCAATCAGCCAAACAAACACGATCGCCCCCTTGATTCAACGACTGAAGCAGATTGATCTGATAAGCGGGCCCACGGCTGCTTCTTCTCCATCAACGGCGCGGCAGCGACATCCTGGCCGACGCCATCGCGTCGACGCGTTCCCGGACATCGGCCTTGAGTACCTCGAGCGCCTCCACAAACACCTGCAGCTCCTCCACCCCGAGGGCCTCCACGTTCACCTCCCACCAATTCTCCTTCTGCGCGGTCGCCTGCGCCTCCCTGATCTTACCCGCGGCGTCAGCCAGCCGCTCCCACTCCGCCGCAACCAGCGCCTTGGTCTCCTCCACCTCCCGCCTCATCCCGGCCACGCGGGTCGCAGCCTGCCCGGCCGTCTCGGCGCCAACGCCTCCGCCGGCGGCGGCGACCCCGGGAGAAGCCGCACGGAAAGGGGGCTGGCGAAGTGGCCCGTCGGCTGGGAGGTAAGTGCGGAGGACGGACTCCATTGTGGGCCCGCCGAAAGCGTGGGGCTCGCCGCCGACCGGGGAGAAGGCGACGACGGCGGCGTGGGCGTCGAATTCCTCGGCGATGTCGCGGACCATGGCGAACAGGGTGGGGCGGCGTTTGCGGAAGGAGTCCCGGCGTTGTTCCTCCTCCTTGGCCATCGCGGCGGAGGAATCGGTGGAATGGAAATGCTGCTGGGTTTTCGGCGCCGGCGCTACAGGCCTGCGCCGGCGGCCCATGGGTACGGGATGACGGCAAAGGAAGAAAAGGGTGCGGGCAAAACGCGGAAATGGCCGCTTTTTTTAAGCGCAAACTTGCTCATTCTGAGGTATATCATCATCCACCAAACTAGTTACAAAACTAGGGAGGGGATCATCCCAAATAATTGGAATGTCCGGGTCCAATTGGAATGTCCGGGTCCCGGGTTAAGCCGAACGAGCTAACTCATGCGCACAACGATTACAAGAACGAGGAACTGAAAAAACTCCATGCGAAACAAAATGTAAATCTAACAAACTCCGAATCTCCTTCAACACCACACCCCCTGGTGACTGATCGAAGGCTGAAGAGCAGATGGCTGATACTAAGTTTGCAGCGTCTCCACCACCACATGTGATATACCAACATCCATTGCCGCATGAAGTGCAGCAACACAGGCTTCAGGTTCTGCGGATAGGGCATCGTGGACAGCCGATAACTTGCCCGAGCCTGCCAGAACCCCACAGCCATTGCTATCTCTGATGATAAAGCCCCACGCTCCATCCTTTTCCTCTGCTCTATAGGCAACATCAATGTTAATTTTCGGGACATCACGTTGAGGAGGCTGCCAGCTGCACTGTCTCAGCCTCGAATTGGAGCCTTGCCTGGGGTGCAGTCGCTGCAAAAGTTTTGCATTGAGGGCTGCTTGCATGGCCTTGTGTTGCACCTCTTCTGTTGACATCATACCTTCCCCTGCATTCGCCTTATTTCTAACATCCCACCATGCCCATAAGAAGCAGGGAACTAAAACCCTCTCCTCTCCTTTCAGTTCCAGAACATGCTGCACCACATCCCGGGAGGAGGACAGAGATAGGAGTCTAAGCCGAATTTGCTCCAAATTCAGGGCTTGCCAACACTTCTTAACAGCTTTGCACTTGAGGAAACAATGACCCCTGTCTTCATCTAGGCGTTTGCATACAGGACACCTGGTGTCTACATCTTTTACACCCCTTCTGTTGATATTTGATCGAAACGACAAGCTGTTGTGGGCAAGCGTCCATAGAAACTGTTTTATCTTTGGCTGACATTGAAATTTCCACAGACTAGGCCATTGCAAAGATGCATCCTTCGCTAATGCAGCACTAGATTCACCCTGATCTCTACGCTGCTCACACTCCCTTTGGTCCTCCATAACATGGTAAGCGGATTTGACCGAGAACATACCCTTCTTGTCAAAATGCTATGCTGGGGTATCAACAGCTCCCTGCCTAATAGGAATGGCCAGGATATGCTGCACATCCTCCTCTCAAAAAATATCATTGACCAGTTCTTTGTCCCATGCACCGGTATATGGATCAATGAGTTCAGAAACTTTGGTGAGAATTGTGGAGCCATTCGGAGTGATTGGACGCCTGGTCGTTCCCCTTGGTAGCCAAGGGTCCTCCCAAATCTTGATGTTAGTGCCATCACCGACTCTCCATATGATGCCTTCCTTTAAAGCTTTTAAACCCCGGACAATACTTCGCCAGGAGTAGGAGATACCCGGCTTCTCAATCGCCTCCAAAAGCTTCCCATCTGGGTAGTATTTTGTTCTCAACACTTGAGCACAAAGAGAGTCTGGCTCAGTTAGCAAGCGCCATCCTTGTCTCGCAAGCATGGCAAGGTTGAACAGGTGAAGGTCTCGATAGCCAAACCCCCTTTCTCCTTGCGGCTACACATACGTTCCACGAAATCCAGTGCATCTTGTTCTCATTTTCTTGTTGAGCCCACCAAAATCTTGTGATCATCGTGCCGATATCATCACACAAAGTTTTTGTCAAATCAAAGCACGACATGGCATAGGTGGGGATGGATTGAGCAACTACCTTAATGAGTACATCCTTCCCTGCCCTTGACAACAACTTCTCCTTCCAACCCTGGATCCTCTTCCAAATTCTATCTTTTAGATAATTGAAGGTCTGAATTTTTGACTTCCCCATATAGATGGGTAGACCAAGATACCTCTCACTTCTTGTTTCTTGTTGACGGTTAATAGTTGTATCAAATTTCGTTTATGACTTGCAAGCGGACAAGTCTCCCGTCGTAGTCAAGGGACCCTTCTTCCCTCGAGTGGTGAACCCAAGGTATCGAATCCGTGGAACAAATGTGTGACGCAAAAGTTGATCTAGTAAAGCCAAGTAACTTCAATCTTCGGTAAAACCCTAATGCATCTAGATAAAAGACACGAAACTAATCTAATCTACTAAAGACCAGAGATAACAAAGTAAGATTGGGTAGATAAACCGATCTAGAGAGATCGGGTTAAGCCTTTTGTTGAAGTTCCAAGCAAGAGAAGAAGTAGCAAATCGAATCTTATTAGAAGCCTCTTTAAACCGTGGTTTCCCGTCCAAATCCGAAAACATCCGCCTTTCGGAACCCCCGTTCTGTCACAACGTATCCCTACTCATGCGGGGAGTCTAGAGCGAGTCAAAAGACAAGTTGAGATTCTTTCGGAAGATCCGGTGTGTACCTCTAGCCACCGCGTCTACAAGAACACCCCGTGTGATCTATCGCGTGAATAGATCTAGAATAAGCAAACCGATCGAAAAACGAAATCTTCGAGGAAACACTTGATCGCTAAGAATAGATTCAACTTGATAATTCAACTATGACAATGATACATACACAAGATCACCACCGGATCCTTCCTTGATCTTGCTTCTAGCCCGGGAACTCCGACGTGGTCTTCCATGCAAGGTTCCCACGTCGGCTAGGGAAACCCTAGTCAACTAGCTCGATCCTCTCCTCTCCGAGATGATGTCCCTCTCTTCTCTCGCTCCTCGGCGGCCGATGACGATTTAGATGATGCGTGGCTCTCGGTCGGGGGGGCTATAAATAGCCTAATTAGCGGCTAGGGCAAAGGAGGGGACGAACGAGCCCCGGACCGGGCCGGGTCGACCGGCACGGGCCCATCCAAGCCCGGCCCCCGCGCCTCCTTTGCTCTACGTCGGTTCCCTTGCTTCTCGGATGTTTCCCCCTTCGCATGTAGGTCCATGTCGTCAGTTTCTCTCCGAATTGGGCATAACTCCTTGTCTTGCAAGATTCAACACTTTTCTGGTCAGGTCCTCGGAGTTTGTCATCTTCTCGGATCAAGTCCCTGGCTTCTTGGAGTTAAGTTTGCCTCATTGCATGACTTGTATGGGCTTCAAGGTCTTGTCATAAGGTGCTTGATGAACTTATCCCTAAAGTCTTGCATTCAACGCTAAAATCCTGCATAAACACTAAACTCCAAAACTGACATGCACACGTGAACTTGTTATACCACGGGGGTTAGTACCAATGGATAAGGTATAAAACTTATGCCAACACCGAAGGTAAACTCATGGCTAGGTTGACGGATTTTCACCGTCAACATCTCCCCCATGCTTAAACCTTGCTCGTCCTCGAATAAGCCTTCGATGGATATTATCGTTGCCAAACAATGTTTAAACCTTGCACTTGATCATACATGAGAAAACATAATGCTCTCAAAATTTTGATTCGTTAAAGTTCAATAATGTACTAGCCTTCATCTCTACGGAGGGTAGATTCTTAATTAAGCTTATCCCATAAGTATTAACATGCTCACAAAGTTAAAATAGATCTCTGAATTTTTGAAATAAAGAATGAGATAAAGAGAAACTAAACCAAGTTCACAAATTTAAATCATCTTGCATATTGCTCATGAACTCTCATATCATCTTGTCTCTCAAGCCTATATATTCTACTCCTTTCCCTCTCATAACATATATGTGGTAGGATTTATATGGAGCTTTGGGAAAGTTTAGTCCTACCAAGATTTTATAAATGAGGTGTTGTCAAAACAAGACAAGCTTCTCATGGTCTTACCGAGACTCGTCAAAAAGGTCATTGGAAAATGATGTTATATCAAGGAGGGGAAAGAGAAAAATACACACACTTTAGATGAGTGGACATGTGCAAATGGCAAAGGGTGATCCCGAGGCACAAAGGAAGTCCTTGTTATCGGATTGCACATGGTTGGAAAATGAGAATGGATCTTTTAATCTTGAAGCCTTGAATTTCCTAATGCACTTTAGAGGACCGGGGAGTTCACTTTATTTTTGCACATACTCATATTTTTTCTCTTTCTCATATTTATCCTTCTTTTCTTTCTTTCTTTCTTTCTTTCTTTCTTTCTTTCTTTCTTTCTTTCTTTCTTTCTTTCTTTCTTTCTTTTTCTCATTCATTCATTTTTTTCTTGTCATTCATTCAGTCACGAGACTTTCACATCGGAGTTTTGATTTTTTTATTTGCACCCCTTTTGAATTTTTTTAATTGCTCCCCTTTGAACTCTAAAAATTGCATCGTACCTACCTCCTCCCCCATGCTTAGACGTTGCTCGTCCTCGAGCAAAGAGGCGATAAATAAGGTAGGTCCCGGAAATATTTTTCCTTGGAGAGATACTTGAATTCTTCAATGTTGGCACCGTCTTGCGATCTTCCTTGAATTGATGATCCATTCTCAACGATAGGTTGTGGTCAAGGAGGTAAACACAAAAGATGATATTTGGTTTTAATGGTGGATATCCGGCGAGGTTTGTGAGATCTCCGATGCGGGGATACACAATGCACGGATAAAAGGCTAGCAAAAAGATAGATACGAAAAAACGGAATGACCAGCTTCTTAGTCTCGGGCCAGAGAAATCATGGCCTGCAATAACTCACTCAAAAATAAATCTTGTACACTAAGGTTTATGCACTCAAATATATATTAGGCTCGGATAGGTTGAGCAACACACAAGTGATATTTATGACAAGGTTAGCAATATTTTTGAGCATAAAAACCATCTTCAATCTATTCATAACTTGAGAGCACATAAAACACTATGGGTCTTTATTTTAATCATAACCTCCGCTAAAGATTAAGCTAGTATTTAAATAAATTCAGATTCGTATTTTAAGAGAGCACTAGCTTTAACATGCATAAATCAATTACTAAGATAAATAAAGCGGCAATTATAATCATATATCATTATGGCACAAATTTTTGTAACTTTTCCAATGGTATAAACGAGGTGGTATCTTTATTAATGATGAAATCAAGTTGAAATACAAACTGAAAATAAACAAACACACTTGCTGAAATTTAAATAAAAACAGAAAATATTATGCAAACACACACAAACAAAAGCTGAAAATTACAGAGAAAGGGACAAGAAAAGAAAACTAAAGTTCCTTAATCTTCCTAGTCCTCCGCCGGTGGTTGGTGTTGATAATCTTGATAGTAGTACCCTTGCTCGTAGTAAGGTTGGACATCCCCTCCAACGAATTGATTCGGCTCCACTAGGTGAAGGCGTCCAAGCTCATAGGCAATATTTGCATTGCCCTCACCAAGTTGAGCCGCGTTGGCTTGGATGGCTGCGACGTTTTGGGCGTTTCTCGCAACATAACCTCCAATTATGGCCACGCTTTGTTGCGGTTGGGGATATTGAGCGTAGGGCTCCGCGAAGTTTACGTTGGGCACCACATAATTTGGTGGGGGTACCGGTGCACCACCCCCATGCTTGCTCTTGTGGCCCTCCGTAATAACTTGGCGGAGGAGGAATCCCGCCGAAAGGTGGCGCAACATTGGGTTGTGCACTACCTGCTTGAGCGGAGGTGGATCCCTCCTCTACGATTCTTCCTCTTTTATTTTTCCTTGCCGGGACAAGGAGTCCCTCTTCCAACCAATCTTCCCTCCCTTGGATGAAAAGCCTAAGCCTTGCATCCGGAAGGGGTAGGTTTACCGTGGCCAAACGAAAACCTCCTCTCTCATCTCCACTAATGTATTTGCCTTGTCGCAAATACTTAATGCCGAGAGAGGTACCACGCAAAAGATGTTCGGGGTTTCTTGTGATCCCCGGCCGTAGGGAGAAGGCCAACATAGAGAGGTAGCACCCCGAACCAATATGTCCCGCTCCCGATGTTGCCTCGCAACACCAAAGGTTGATCATAAGGTATGAGGGGTCTATTGGCTGCTTGGCAATTAAGGCCGAGTAGAGCCAATTCAACTCCGTGTCGGTCACCTTCGTCTCCCTCATCCTCCCGAATACCCTCTTGCACATCCAAGAGTGGAATACTCGGATAATGGGGTTGCGGATGCAATTGCGTTGTTGGTGGGCTTCTTCGGAGATCAACCTCCAAAATCCATCTAATATGCCGGGAGGCACGTCGACTTTCTCCGGAGCTCCCTTATGGAATCCAAGTAGCTCCCTAACATGCTCGTAGGGAACCACTTGTTGGACTCCCTCCAAACGGAATGATAAACTTTGCGCCCCATCATCAAGGATAGGTGCAATGGTCATCAAGATTTCCAAGGCGAACTCCTTGTGGGTGTCCGCCGACACTCAATTGGAGAATTGCACCCATCCAAGGTGCCCCAACATGTAGTATATGTCGGTGCCGAAACCCAAGTTGTAGAGTGCTTGGTCGTCGAACTCGACGTTGGGCACAAGCCTCTTCTCAAGATGAGAGAGCCTCTTCTCCTCCTCCGACAATATGATGAAGCCATACGAGGAATATATCGGAGTGTATGGAGGTGGCACGGTTGAACGGGTCGATCGTCATGGTGGAACGGGTGGCTCCTCCGTGTGCCCTTGAGGTTCGGTAAACCTCATGGACGTGCTCCGTGTTGCCCTCATGCCACCAAGGAGGAGAGCGTCGTTCCTCCTTGGTGGTGTCGTATCCTCCTCCATGCTCCGAGGAGACTCAGAAACCGAGTGCCTCCTCGAAGACGTCGTCGACGACGGCTTGGATGACGACGAACCCTTCTTCTTGGAGAAGAGACTTGTGGTTTTCTTCCACATGGTTGTTGCACTCTTCTCTCCACTAAAACTCCGGTTGCAAATGGTAACTAGGCACTTAAAATCTTACTTCGGGATGTGGACTTTGAGTGGATTAAGGTTGTGGATTTTTTTTTGAGATATCATGCTTGGGAAGGTTGGCTATGTCTACGGAGGTTACGGGGCACACATACTTGAACACACAAACTAAGGAAGGAGAGGGAAGCTTGCCTGCGAAAAACGGGAGCCGGGGGCTCGCTTAAGTAGGGGAGGCCGGCCGGCCGGGCCGACCGGCCCGGGCCGACCGGCCTGGGTGGCCTCTGGCTCCTCCCCGCCTCGGCTTCCTTCCAGCACGATCATTTCTCCTCTGCAACTTTCTTGCTCGCGTGCTCCACGAGTTGCACCGCCCAAACGCTCTCGTCCACTCCTTTTATTGGTCCTTCCACTTGATGCTTCATGCTTTGAGTCATGTCCATGCTCCCTTGCTCTACTTGCTTCACATGCCACCATGAAATTCCTGCAAAGTTTATTCTTGCTGCCCACCATGCTTGTCCTTTGCATGTGGTCTTGATGAAAGTTGATGAAAGGGTATCCAATGGTACACGCATGATCAATTCAAACTAGATTGCCCCCCTTTAAGTGTGTTTAAGGTTAAGCACTCCTCTAATTTGAAATTTAAAAATATTTTTCAGAGCCATGCAAGAGCTCAAGCATAAATTTAGAGAAGTTTTTAAACCATTAAAAAAATGTGAGTCGAAAATATTTTCCGACCACGTTGATATCGGTCTCACCGGTATAGCTTGCCTTCATTGGTTGAGAGCAAACTTTTCCCGGCTTGATCATGGGGGCATAGGTTTAGGTTCTAATTTTGGCTAAATGAGAGAGATTTTGAATAAAACAAAATTAGATGAGTCTTAGAAAAATTCTAATCCTAGAGAAACCGAGGATATGGATTTTTAAACCAACCAAAAATTTTGATTTCTAGGTTCACGCGAGTCCTACCACGTGCTGAAATTTAATTAACTCATAGGTATAAGTCGTGGCTCTACTCGTGTGCTTTTAGCATGAAAAATAAGTCAACCACAACACCATAAGGGGTGAAAGGTTGAGTTAGGTTCTGAAATTATTTGGTTGTGGTTTCTCGAAAAGAAAAGAACAAACAAGCACATAGGAGGGTTCATGCAAAGGGTTTATGATAAAGCAAAATATTCAACCAAGATTTATGTCTCTAATGTTGTTCAACCACTTCTAAGTCTAATGTCTTTGCGTAATAAAATTCAAAACTAACTTATTATTAAAAAGACTCGAAAAACCTGGAATCGGGTTGTCCTCCCGTAGCTTATTCTTGCCTCGACGAAACGGGTTGCCTCCCGCCTAGCGCTTCGTTTATAGTCCATGGCTAGACTTCTTCACTTGATTACCTCGGATCAACGCTCTTTGCGGGCGTTGCAATCTTGGGTACCCACTTCCGCACCATCTTGGGCACGGGCTTCTTCTTCGGCTTAGTCAATTTTTTTTGGTCTTCATAGGCTGGCTTTGTCTTTTGGTCTTGACGGATGCAACAACTTCCTTCATGTAGTGGCTCGGCATCTCGAACTTCGGTCCTTCGGTTGTGATCTTCATGGTCTCCTTAGTGTGATCCTCCTTGTCTCCCGAATGAGTTTGAGTAGCCTTCGCCGTCTTGGGACCTTGGAGTTGTCTCGGATATTCTTCTTTGTTACCCATCGGGCGCCCGGCAAGTTGTTCCACTTGCGTCTCTAGCATCTTCATCACGATGAACACTTCAATCCTCGCATGTGGATCTTGCCTTGCGACCTTTAGGTGTTGAGCTTTTTTCTCTATCTCCATCTTCTCCATCCTCCTCTTAAGTAAGCCGATTTGCCACTCAAAGAATCCGGCTCGTATGTATTCATTGAAACGCTCCAAAGCTCCCGCAATCGTCATGCGGATAGTTGGGACCTTGATCTTGAATGGCCTTCCGACGTCTTGAAGGTTTATGATAGGTAGATCAATGATGTCGGTTTAGGTTGATCTTCCTTTGGACTTGGAGGTGGTGATTCCCTTGGAGATTTCGGTGGTCCTTCAACTTCGGCTTTTGAATCTAAGGTTTCCAACCCTTTAGCTTGTGTTGCACGTCTCCTTTGCCCGTAAAGTTTTCCCCGGATCATCCACAAAAAAAGTTTGTGTTTCTTGGAGAGGTAGCCAACCATCTCCGGTTAGGGTTAGCAATAAACAAAATATGCAAAAAACTAGAAAGTAAAAATAAATCTATGAAAACTAGGGTTAGGCAAACTAGATTAGATGTATTTTGAGGATGATCAAAGTTTAGTAGATGCAAAAAGAAAAACTAAAATAAAACTGAAAATCACAAAAAGGCAATAAAAAATCAAATCTTGATCACTTGTTCCCCAGCAACGGCGCCAGAAAAAGGGGCTTGTTGACGGTTAATAGTTGTATCAAATTTCATTTATGACTTCCAAGCTGACAAGTCTCCCGTCGTAGTCAAGGGACCCTTCTTCCCTCGAGTGGTGAACCCAAGGTATCGGATCCGTGGAACAAATTTGTGACGCAAAAGTTGATCTAGTAAAGCCAAGTAACTTCAATCTTCGGTAAAACCCTAATGCATCCAGATAAAAGACACGAAACTAATCTAATATCTAATCTACTAAAGACCGGAGATAACAAAGTAAGATTGGGTAGATAAACCGATCTAGAGAGATCAGGTTAAGCCTTTTGTTGAAGTTCCAAGCAAGAGAAGAAGTAGCAAATCGAATCTTATTAGAAGCCTCTTTAAACTATGGTTTCCCGTCCAAATCCGAAAACATCCACCTTTCGGAACCCCCGTTCTGTCACAACGTATCCCTACTCATGCGGGGAGTCTAGAGTGAGTCAAAAAACAAGTCGAGATTCTTTCGGAAGATCCGGCGTGTACCTCTAGCCACCGCGGCTACAAGAACACCCTATGTGATCTATCGCGCGAATAGATCTAGAATAAGCAAATCGATCGAAAAACGAAATCTTCGAGGAAACACTTGATCGCTAAGAATAGATTCAACTTGATATTTCAACTATGACAATGATACATACACAAGATCACCACCGGGATCCTTCCTTGATCTTACTTCTAGCTCCGGGAACTCCAACGTGGTCTTCTATGCAAGGTTCCCACGTCGGCTAGGGAAACCCTAGTCAACTAGCTCGACCCTCTCCTCTCCGAGATGGTGTCCCTATCTTCTCTGCTCCTCGGCGGCCGATGACGAATTAGATGATGCGTGGCTATCGGTCAGGGGGCTTTAAATAGCCCAATTGGTGGCTAGGGCAAAGGAGGGGACGAACGGGCCCCGGACCGGGCCGGGACCGACCGGCTCGGGGCCGGCCGGCCCGGGCCGATCCCGGGCCCGGCCCGCGGCCTCCTTTGCTCTATGTCGGTTCCCTTGCTTCTCGGATGTTTCCCCCTTCGCATGTAGGTCCATGTCGTCGGTTTCTCTCCGAATTGGGCATAACTCCTTGTCTTGCAAGATTCGGCACTTTTCCGGTCAAGTCCTCGGAGTTTGTCATATTCTCGGATCAAGTCCCTGGCTTCTTGGAGTTAAGTTTGCCTCATTGCATGACTTGTACGGGCTTCAAGGTCTTGTCATAAGGTGCTTGATGAACTTATCCCTGAAGTCTTGCATTCAACGCTAAAATCCTGCATAAACACTAAACTCCAAAACTGACATGCACACGTGAACTTGTTATACCACGGGGGTTAGTACCAATGAATAAGGTATAAAACTTATGCCAACACAGAAGGTAAACTCATGGCTAGGTTGACGGATTTTCACCATAAACACTTCTGATCTGATATCCAGTGCTTGCATAACAGTAGCTTTCACCTCCTCTCTTGTACTGGGGCTAAACATGATAGAGCACTTCTCCTTATTTATCATTTGGCCCGAGCAATCCTCATACATTGAAAGAATACCTTGCAGATGGCTTGTACTCTGATTATCGATTTTGAAGAGTAGCAAGGAATCATCTGCAAATAAAAGATGGTTTATACTCGGCGCCTAATATCACCCCTAGCCTCCACTACATTGAGACGACACGAAAAGGCTTTAGCACAAATGAGGAAAAGGTATGGTGACAATGGATTTCCCTGCCTTAAACCTCTCCCTGGAAAAATTTCCTCGGTAAGCTCCCCATTAACCTTAACCCGATATGTCACCGTGGTCACTAACTGCATGACCACATTCACCAAATTCTGATGGAAACCTAGCTGACCCAACATTCTTTCCAAGAAAGTCCATTCCACCCGGTCATACACCTTACTCATGTCTAATTTCAAAGCTGCATATTCATCAAGCCCCTTCCTTTTATTTTGCATGTAGTGTGTAAGCTCATAGAGACAATATCAGGGAGGACTAGTTTCAGCCGGTTGGATAAGACCTCTGAAGCAATCTTATACACTACATTGCAAAGACTGATGGGTCTAAGATCTTTTAAACGTTCAGGATCAGGAACCTTTGGGATCAGCACAACTATGGTTTCATTCTAACTTTCTGGCATGCTCCCTCCACTCAGAAGCATTCTCACATCCCGAATCACATCAGCCCCGATTATACCCCAGAATTTCTTATAAAAGAGAGCGGGCATACCGTCGGCGCCAGGTGCTTTAAGATCTCCCATATCATCCAACGCCCTCTTGATCTCCTTATCGTATACTTGTTCACCAGGGACTCATTCATCTCCTCAGTCAATCGGGGAGGAATATGTTGCAGAAGTTCATCATAACGGATACCTGCATGGGATTGGAAGAGAGTTTTATAAAAGTCAGTTACAAGGTTGTGGATTTCCCCCTTCTCCTGCACCACACTCCCATCATCCTTCACCAACTTCTTGATTCTAACAACTCTCCTTCTCTCAGTGGTGTGCTGATGGAAAAATTTTGTATTCCTATCTCCATGTTGCAACCAATGAGCTTTAGCTCGCTGACGCCAATATATCTCCTTCTGATTCTCCAATTTCTCCAATTTATATTTGAGAACTTCCTTCTGGTTAACAATAGTGAGTGTGATCCCCTTTCTTCTATACGCCTCCAACCTCTTCTTAACATCTTTTATTATTTTTCAAGGTCCCCCAAGATATTCTTACTCCAATCCCACAAATCAATGGCTACATCACCTATGGCACCAGATACACAACCTGCTCTCACATTCATGGAAAGTTTCCATGCATTCTCTACAATGATTTCACAGTTCTCCTCTTCCATCCAACTTGCTTTAAAGCGGAAGCAGGAACCCCCTCCTCCCATTCCTCTCTGCTCATCAACCTCCATAGAAACAATGACCGGCCGGTGGTCAGAGTGCTTTGGGTCACCATTCCTCACTTTGAAATTTGGGAATTTCATACACCATTCCACATCAGCTACAACCCGATCCAAACGCTCCCGAATATAATGCTTACTAGTATGACGGTTATTCCTCCAGGTGAACATATCTCCCGAGAAACCCAGATCATCAAGTGAGCACTCCTCCAAAGCCTCTCGGAATTTATCCATACAAGACTGCGGCGAACTGAATAATATTTCATTAAAATCCCCCATTACAAGACACGATCGTCTCCTAGCAGCATTAAGAGTTCGAAGAGCACGCCATAACAAGTCCTTTTTCTCAGAACTAGGTTCACCATAAAAGCCTGTGAAACGCCAAATAAACCCATCCTTTTCGACCACATCACCATCTATGTACAACTGAGATGCTATACGCAAGTGGAAGTTTACACCATTTCTCCAAAAGATTGCAAGACCTCCACTCCTCCCATTGCAATCCTTCACCACCATGTTCGTCAAACCAATCATCCACCTCAAGCCTTCAATCTTGCTCCTATTCATCTTTGTTTCGCAGAGAAACAGGATGTCGGGGTCTTCCTCCTTCTGGAGAGCTAGAAGGCTTCGAACTGCCGGGCCGTTCCCCAAACCCCGACAGTTCCAAGCGATGATCTTCATTGATCCTCGCAGGGCTGTACCGACAGCCCCGCGTCACTTGACATTGTTTCAACTCTCGCCCGTTTCTCACCATTTGCTCCTTCATCCTCTTGCTGCACCGCTCGACCCTTACCCAAAGCGCTAGCCTGGTTCTCACTTTCCTACCGCACCCTGTCCCTCCTTATCTTCCTGTACCTAAGAGTTTTTTCCCCATTCCCCCTTACTAGTCTCCTCCTTCTCCAGATTGCCAAGGTCTGTGCTGTCCCCCTTTTGGTCGACCTGCATGTCACTGTGCACTCTCGTCGCTACCTCCTTAACCGCGCCCACGTCCACTACTCCAGTATTCTTGATCAGTAGCCCATCCTTCTTACCTCCCTCCTTCATGGCACTAGATTTATGTAGCTCCACATGCACTACTAGATTTTCCCCCTAAAGCAACGCACAAAATGTGTTGCAATATGCCATTTTTGGTTGCAATAGACACAATTGCAACCAAATTGTTCCGTGGACCGTGGGCTGCGAAAAGCCGCGTTGCATTAGGTTATTACGACGTTGTCCATCTAGTGGTTGCCAAAGTTTTTTTGTTGCAACGTAACGCAACGTTGCAATTAGGTTTTTTTACAACGCTTGTTCCGGTTGCAAAGTGTACTATTGCGACGCATCCGTGGTGTTGCCAAAGGTGCAATTGCAACGTTTACGTTTCGTTGCAAGTTATAGTATTGCTACGCACTGACTTTGGTTGCTATTGGTTGAACCTCGTCTATTACCACGAAAGTAATTTGGTTGCAATATGTAGTATTGTCTGATGCCACGATATTGGTTAGTTGCTATAGGTGGTCTCCTCTATTGCCACAAAAGTTAATTTCGATGCGATAGGTAGTATTGTCTGATGTCATGATATTGGTTACGTTGCTATAGGTGGTATCCTCTATTGCCACGTAATTTGATTGGTTGTAATATGTGGTCCTCTATTATTGCTTCGAAATTTGGTTGGTTGCCATAAGTTAAAGTCTTTATTACAACGTTTCTATTAGGGTTGCTACAAGTGCACTATCTATGGCCACGTAATTTGATTGGTTGTAATATGTGGTCCTCTATTATTGCTTCGACATTTGGTTGGTTGCCATAAGTTAAAGTCTTTATTACAACGTTTCTATTAGGGTTGCTCTTACAAGACTATCAATTGCCACGCTCATTTTGTGTTGCTACAAGTTGAACTTCTTATTACCACGTTCCTATTTAGGGTTGCTTCAGGTACACCATACTATTGCCACGTTCCCTTTGTGTTGCTACAAGTTGAATTTCTTATTACCACGTTCGTATTAGGGGTGCTACAAGTGCACCTTACTATTGCCACGCTACTTTTGGCAACGAAAAACACTGATGTATTCTGCCACGCTCATTTATGTAGCAGCAGTAATTGCAGCATTAATTAACATCAACAGATAAATATAACAATGCATCTATAGTTAATTAACCAACATTGAACCATCCACTGAGTTAATTACATGACTCATGAAGTACTTAAATACTGAAAAGTTTGGCACAGGACATTGTTTCAACACATAGTAGACAAATTTGCTAGGACATGAAGAACTTGGTCGACCAATTGTTACTTGGAGATGATCCCAACACTTGATCGGCAAAGGGGGATTCAATGCAAGGAGGTGTCATCACCGTAAAGAATCAACAAAATTTTTAAGCTAGCATCAATTAATCTCTAATATTGGAATTTGTGAAACAACAACATATAGCAAACCAAAGATTGATTGTGATTCATAAAAATAGCATAATGACATCAAATAATTACCACAACCATAAACACACTTTGACGACCGAAACATGAATTACATTCACGGCGGTAAGAGTTGTTGAAAAAAGCTTCACCTCTTGTCTTTTTGGTGCTTTGTCGTCTCCTTTGTGCAACTTGTACCCGTAGTCGTTGAGAAGAAATTTGTCTAACGGTGGATTGAGTTTCGGATTGTTAACACCACCTTTAGTGCTTCGGTTTTGCGAAATACTTGTTTTCGAGCTTCTTCGCATTCCTTCTCCTATCAACCAATCATTTGGAAGGACAAGATTAGGCGTAATTTCATCGATGAATCGATGATATGTACTAGTAAAAAGTTGTGAATTCGAGAACAACCCGAGTACACGAGAGCACATTCCCGGAGTCCGGTTGTACATTCCCGGATGTAGGAATTGATGGTTCCGCCGCCACGTTGTCCGCGGATTCGGCCGACAAGGTTGTTTCTTCCGGGTGATTGATGCAACCGCCGCTTCGTCGGCGGATTCGGTGACATTGTTGCTTGGGCATGGTTGTACGGATATTGGCTGGTCAACCTACCAAAGGATACAAACATTCATATATAGAACCCAAGGAAAGAAACGCATTCATGCAAATAGCTTGACCGCACTGTGGAACTTGTGATCGTCCATTTGATGCTTGCGGCATTGATAGGAACTCTTGCCTAAGCCGTTGTAGTTCTCCGCCCGCCTTCTCTTTTCACTTTCTTCAAGTTGGCGTGCATGTTCTCTCCTTTCTCGCTTCCCTTTCTTCTTCCCATCCCGACATTTTTTCTTGTAGCCGCCCAAATGCGTCCATGAGCTCGACGTGTTCCTCATGCCTGTAGCTCTTCCCTACGAATTTGTTCCTCGCGCTCCGCATTGAGCACCGCCTTCTAGTTGGGTTTTTTGCCGTGTACCCGTTTCCATGCAACTTGGTTGATTTGCACTTCGTGACCGCGATTTGTAGGCTTTTTGGAACATCTCGTTTTTTTCCTTTTGGGAAACAAAGTTGTTGTCGCATTTGATTGCGCCTCGAGCAATAACGCCGCTTGCGGTGTCCTAACATTTGCAAGGCACGGGTGGAGGAGTTAGTTGAACAAGAGATTGGTTGCATTCTATAGTTGCATAAGCCTATGTATAGTAATGTATGTACTAATTCATTGAGAACTCACATAGACATTTTTAGATTGTTCGTCCGTCCAAGACCCCTGGTTAGTGTGAGTTATCCACCAAAGTTCCATATCATTCGGCTCTTCACCGGTTTCCGGGTCTCTCTCGTTATGCCAAGAAAATAACAAATTAATGTTCTTCATCCCGCAAGACAGATTGGAGATGTGCTTGTCCGGTTATTACCTTCTCATAGCTGCGCTGAGAATAAGGCTTAGCGCCTGACAAATGTCTTGTCATTTGTTGGCATCGAATCGCAGAATTTTGTGTGCTCCTTTCCTATACAATGAAAAGTTATGAACAAAAATCTTAAAGACTCAGACATCGCCATTTGAATGAAAAATGTAGTGGTCGAAATCGTAATTAACAATGTGGAACAAACCTTGAATTTAGCAAGATCGAAATACTTCAACGATAGTGCCATTCAACAATATCTAATTCGTAGGCTTATGTAACATTCTCCGGTGGTAGCTCTTGTATGTCTTGGGCGTAGCACCGAAAGTTGAACGCCATCCTTTGTAACGCTCCCTAGCAATGGCCCATATCTTTTCCCTTGATTCAAAGCATTATCCTCCATGTCCCACTTTGCCTGTTATATAATCACAATAGCATTCAAATATTGTGTGAGTTTATATGTTAGTTTTTATTTGAATTGTACTTGAAAAGCAAAGTCTATTATTACCAATACATCAGTTGCTATTGCGTTTTTGACTTCTTCCCTAACATTTTTCCATGATTTCACTCCAATGATAGGAGCCCTTTTCCTTGTATACATGACCACTTCATCAACGAATGAGCGGTAGTTATCACCTACCGGTCCTCCATGTTTAGAGAATTGAATGTCTAACTGCGTCGCTTGCCCGCCTTGATTCTCTTGGCGATTACCGTCAATGCTCTTACGGGACCGCGTCCTCTTTTCTTAACTTTTTGGGAGCCTATTCCATGCGAACAACATGCATGTGATAATACCCACAAAATAACCGTATGCACGGACGGGTAATTTCTATGGAACACATGTTACCGGATCCTTGCTCGTGTTGTTTCCAACGCCGAGCATGAGATGGAGGCCGCACCTGCGAGTGTTGGGTTCATTTCATTCCCGTGTTGCAAAATGAAGGTGGGGTCCACGTACCGTTCGCGAGAGAATTTAGTGGCATATGATGACCGATCATATTTTGTAGTATGACAAAAAATGGTAATTTGCTTGCAAATTAGGAGAGGGATATTACCGATGTCTTCAAGCGATCCCGCAACATTCGGGTATTCTCTGGTATGTATCGATTGTGTCATCCCTGAAAATGTCTTTTAATTCTGAAATATAATCCATAATTAATTTCATTCATGTGACCGAACATGCAAATTCGGAGTATAAGTACACAAATAATTGGTCAAGCATATCTTACCCAAGGCTTTCTTCTCTTGATGCAAATCGGCTAGCCAAAGTTTGTATTCATCTAAGTCACATTCTTCTACTTCTTCTTCATCATCGGCATTTATGTAAGCACTTTTGGATTTCAAAGGTGTTATGGCCATGGTATGGTTTCTAGGTATTGGCTCTCCGGAGACAACTAATCCGATCACCATCTCCTCCTCGTGAATCTGTTTCATTCTTTCTACGTCGACGTCGTAGTCGATCTCGGTGAGTGTTGCTTCCGCGAGAGAGTCGGGAATTCTAGTCTTGTAGTAAACAATGTCCCTCATCCCGTACCCCGCTTTTGTTTCGGGTTGTTTATGGTTTGTAGGGTGATTTGTGAACCACGAGGGTGACAAGTATGTGTTGTATCCGGCTCCCCATCTATACCCTTCTCAATCATATATACGGTCCAAGACCGATCATCTAATGATCCGCGCATTCATTTCGATGTCATATCAATAACATGTGAAGAAATTTGGTGTGCAAATCGCGTGTTCAAATGCATGAAATCTAGGGTACCGGTGCGTGCACGGATGCATGAGATGTTGGATGCGGTACGAACGAGGGGAAAGATGGAACCAAGATACGGCCGTACTCCGGCCTCGGTCGTCTCGTCCCGAGATGAAGGTAAAACATCGTGTCCGCACCTATGTCCACGTCGACGCGTGCTTCATCGTCGCCCGAAGGTGATGATGACCCAAAGAGAGCCCCCGTCGCCCCCTAGGCCTAGGGGCCATGGTGGCGGTAGGTTCATCAATCGCCGCACCGGGGGTTGTGAACATTCTAGGTAGCATGGCCGACGACGGTGTGCGCCGCGCTTCGCAGGTCGTAGGGGTCACCCTTGCCGGCTCCCTCGACGACGGCATCCTCGTGTACGCGCGGCGAGAAGCAGCTTGGCGGCGGCGGCGGCGGTAGTCGTATCGTCTACCCGGCCCCTAACTGACCGAGTTCTAGATTTGTTTTGCGAGGGGATGCAGGAGGGAAAGTAAAGACGCGCGACTTTTTACTCTTGTAACCTGGCGTGGTGGCCCCGCTCATGGTTGCGCGGTAGTTTGGGCGAAAGTTAAATAATTCGGATGGGAAAAAAGCGGCGCCACATTCCAAATCGCCGGCTACCCATTTTTTCGAACGTTTGGCTTATTTGAGGGATGCATTTTGGTGTGGCCACCGACGGGTGGGTCCCACAAAGTTTACTTCTTGTTTACCACAAAGTTATTGTATATTGGTTACACATTTTTTGTATAAACTTTGTATAAACTTTAGCGACTACCATAAACCCTTTATCGATTTGTACCGTAGTAAAATGCATCACACAAATATGTGTAACAAACATAAAGATCGGGTAGCAATCGGTAAGATTTATGACAACCGAGTTTTCACGGGCTAGCTACCCGAGTCACGTTGACACCACACCAACTAAGGATCATCAAAAACATGCTCTACAAGGACACAAATTGTAAAGACACATACATAGTCGAAAGACACAACTTGAGAGACATGCTTTGTGTTTATTAGCCGGATTTCTTCAAAGATGTGACCGAAATGACGCCGAGCCTCTCTCGCAAGGTCCCTCGTCACTTGCGGATAAATTTTCCCGAACATGAAGAAAGCATTAAACGAACTCGTCGTAACAAATGATAACTCAAATCTTGTGCACCTTGAAACAATGTTTAGCAATCGACCGAACTTGTAAAACACAAGAAAGAACGCAAACATGTACACCGAAATCCAGAATGTCTTTTAGGGTGCATCCTGTGTGGAACTAATTTATCAAGAAATATCGGCAATCACAACTTTTATACCTTCCTTCGGATCATTAACGCTTCCTTGAGTGTGTAGAAGAACCAATCACACTCGTTTCGGATCCTACACTCCTCGGCTGCGCAGAACCTACGCCACGAGTACCAAGCATGCCATCCTCGCGTGGTCGCCACACCCGCGACCCGCACACCGCAAATCGTCGTGGCGAGGTACGGCGCCGGCACCGGCGACACGGCAATCGCATTCGCATCCGTAAAGCGGTAGTGCCACGTCGACGCAATGATCCCGGAGCGGCGTTTTGTGCAAGTCAAATTTATCCAAGGAAGCACCGTCGCCCCCTCTTGGGGTGCCTCGACCAAGCGCGGGAGCCGCCTGGCCTCGTCGTCGTCGGCCTCGCCGCTGTTGGGTCTGTAGAGGAAGAGGGAGAGGGCGTACATCGATTCCTTGTGACCCGCCTCCGCGCGCGCGCGTAGCCGGGTCGAGGCACGGCGTGATGATGCCACGTGTGTTCCCCGATGCGCGCGGCGCAAGCCGCTCTGGAACAAGGCCTCCGGGTTGCCGACGTTGGCCAGTGTGTTGACGAGCGCCGTGCGATACTCGTGGCCGAGGTAGAATCGACGCCGCAGGACGCGTTTCAGGGCTAGGCGTCGTCCGACCGTGGCGGCGCCGCCCACCACGCACATTGCCTTGCATGTTGCGCGCAGGTTGCGGAGATCCACAATGGCATCCTCTGACTGCGCAGCGACGCGGGAGACGATATCAATCGTCAGCTCCGTCGGCAGTTCCAGCAGCCTTGACGACGCCTCGTAGCGAGCCACGGAGATCTTTTCCATGGAGTGGTTGCAGTTCGTCACGCACGGTGGGTAATTGGATGTGCGACGCTGTTATCCCCGGCGAGGATGAGGGGAGATGGAAAAGAACCGCCGCCTCCAGATCATGTTGTAGATTGAATTTGGGGGGTCGCGGGGGTTCATTGGGTTCTAAGGAAACCTGCGCTTTCATAGGGAGGACACGGAATCACGGGGTCAATGACGGGTGTACCCGGGCACTAGTTGGCCCACAAATCGGTCCGTACGGAAATTTGACCCCATCCGTGGACGGAGTTGCGGGACCCACTCGTCGGTAGGATTGTTGCGCCAAACGTCGGCTGAACCCGCGAGAGATTTCCCCATTGGACGAGTTGTGGGCCACACTGTCGGCACCCAGTTGGGATGTGTTCTTGAGTTGTTCATGTTCATAATGAACTTGATCATTTGTATCGTTTAATCATAACTTCAAAGTTGTTTATATTTGTCAAATGACGTCCAAATCAGGAAATTTTTTTTCCTACATTCTTATGACAACATAATCTAGATCATGGTGTCCACTCCATATCGTGTCACAACGTCTGAGCAATAATAATTTGAAAATAGAACATTTCATAACTAGATTCAAGATTTTCAATCGATGAGACGACGTCAATTTGAAATGAGATGAATACCAAAGTTTCATAGCTCGTCGAGATGAACAAACTTTATATTGGTTGGATTCTCATTTGAAGAAGTGGTACGATCACGTAGAACAAAAATGACATGTCTCCGACCAAGTTTCTTAAACAATGAGAGTGAACCTAGGATTAACTAACAATGTGTAGGACCACTTAAAATGACCGAAGAAACTTAAAATGACATGCACTAAAGAAACTTAAAATGACATGCACTAAAGTTTCCTACACATTGTTAGTTAATCCTAGGTTCACTCTCATTGTTTAAGAAACTTGGTCGGAGACATGTCTTTTTGTTCTACGTGATCGTACCACTTCTTCAAATGAGAATCCAACCAATATAAAGTTTGTTCATCTCGACGAGCTATGAAACTTTGGTATTCATCTCATTTCAAATTGACGTCGTCTACTGATTGAAAATCTTGAATCTAGTTATGAAATGTTCTATTTTCAAATTATTATTGCTCAGACGCTGTGACACGATATGGAGTGGACACCATGATCTAGATTATGTTGTCATAAGAATGTAGGAAAAAAAATTTCCTGATTTGGACGTCATTTGACAAATATAAACAACTTTGAAGTTATGATTAAACGATACAAATGATCAAGTTCATTATGAACATGAACAACTCAAGAACACATCCCAATCCGGGTGCCGACAGTGGGGCCCACAACTCGTCCAATGGGGAAATCTCTCGCGGGTTCGAGCCGACAGCTTGGCGCAACAATCCTGCCGACGTGTGGGTCCCGCAACTCCGTCCACGCATGGGGTCACCCGCAGTCAAATTTCCGTACGGATCGATTTGTGGGCCAACAAGTGGCCGGGTAGACCCGTCATTGACCCTTGGTAACCGCCCCACCCCGCCGAGTTAGTGGGGTCGCGTCCCTGCAATGGGATATTCTGCCTTTTAGTCATTGATCTGTGGGCCCCACACGGCAGTGGTACGAATGCAGTTGCCCTGACGCGAGTTATATAACCGCGGGGCCTCGCTGTGTTTTCCAATCCCACTCCTTTGCACCGCGCCGCTCTCGTCGATCTTGAGTACCCGCTCGTCTCCCGGCCCCCTCGACTCCCTACGCGCATCTATGGCCGGAGAGAAGCGCCCCGCAGAAGAGGCCCCTGGGGGTTCGTCGCCGTCGGTCCAGCCGCGTCTCCGTCGGTTGCTTTCTCGCCGGGGGTGAGTGTCTTCCCCGTCTCCATAATTTCCTATGCTCGCCGAGGATCCGATGCTTGTCATTGTTCTTCTCGTTTCCTAGTGCGACATATGGCCGGGTCCTTCGGCCCGGCGCGGCGCCTCCGTCCGGTGGATCTTCGTCGTCGGAATCCTCGGAGCTTGTCTTCTTCCTCGTCTCGGGCGACGCCCCCGTTCGTCGGGGAGGCCGGGGACTTGGCGGAACCGGCGAGGACGCGGCGTCGTCTGGACGACGCGCCGCGCAAGGTACGGGACCGGAGGGGACCCGGGATGCGATGCACACCGCCCTTCGTGCGCGGGCGAGACGGAGACGGCCGAAGTTCGCGGCGCCAAGGCCGATGTGGAGGCCCGCCGCTTTGGTGAGTTCCTCGTATTCCGTCGGTGCACGCCGCCCACTAGGCTCTTGTTTGACTCGTCGCCATTGTTTCTTGCCTCGGCCCGAGGAGGCGGAGGCGTCTTTCCGCCGCGAGCGGGCGGAGGAGCCGCGCCGCCGCCCGAACGATCCGGGAGGATCGCCACGATGAACTTACGCGCGCGGCGGAGGTCGCCGTCACGGTGGTCGGCCCGGGCTCCGGCCGCCGCCCGACCGTCTTCGCGCGCTCCCAAGGCGTGTCAAGGAGGCGGTGCGTGCGGCGCGCGCGCGGGGAGCCGCCCGCGCGCTCGCGACGGCGGACGCGCAAGTCGACTTTCCCTTGGCGATCCGCGGCGGAGTGGCCGTTCCCGCCGGAGCGGCACCGGCACTACGCGCCGCACTTCCCCATTGCGGCCGATGCCGCCGCCGCGGGGGTTGACATCGACGGCGTGCTTCGCGACGGCGCCGCCGCCGACATCGGCGGCCCGTAACTCACCTTTTTAAGATTAATCATCCGGCCCCTCGTGGCCGAGGAAATCGAACTTCGCATTGTTCCTTGTTTGTGCCATTGCGATTTTTGTTCACCGCCGCGGGGGGGGGGGGGGCGTGGTCGGGTGTACGAAGCAAACTACTCCGCCCCCGTGCCGTCTTGTCACCCGTCACGGCCACTCGACGCGTGCGCGAGGAGGCTAGGAGCTACGTTGAACGGGCGTCCGGGGCACTCGAGTAGAGTACGTAGGACCGAACGCGTGGGAGATCGCGAGGCGCGGCGCGCGTTTCTTCTTCCGTTCGCATCTAAATAAAATTAGCCCCAAGAATCTTTCATAAATGGAACACTAAATATAATTTATTTGTAAAACCTTTTCACGTGTCGGCGTAACTTTGTGTGACGAATCTAATGAACCTACTTAATCCAAATATTTAGCTACGGATTTTGAAAGTAGTTTTGAAAATAACTTACTTTAATACATGTAATTAATGGTGCACCTCCATGGAGTAGTAAATGCGGATGAAATCTAAAACTACATAAATAATTTGGATCTACTTTGCGATACGAGCTTTTCGCAAGGGTTTTCGGACATCAAACCCCTTAGTGTGATTTTGCATGCAAATATCCGGTGCGGCGAAGCGTTGCGGCCGGACCACGACTCCCCGGGCGCGCGTGCGTGTAGCGCTTAATTAGGATCCGCCGCCCCTTCGTGTTGCCGGTTGTCTTCAAATCTTGCCATGCCCATTGCTTCGGCAACCGCACGTCGATTTGACCCGTATATGAAGCCGAAACGACGGCATATACTATACTAGTTTAGCCTCTTCCCTACCCCCGCCCCACCCACTCGCTCCCACCTGTCGCATCGAAGGAGAAGGGGTTTTCTTGCCCGCCGCCATTGCGGCGACCCCCCAAAGCTTGCAATCTCGCAACCGCCATCGCAAGCGACCTCGATACGGCGGCGATGACCCGAAGCGACGCATCGGGTGACGCGCGGCGCCCCACAAATGAAGGGGGATGCCGTAGAGGCCACCGCCGCCGCCGGCCCGTACAAAGAACCTAGGTGATGCGGGCGGATCAATCCCGGCCGCGTCGTCGGCGACGGAGCGTCGCTTCGAAGCAGGTTAGTCCTGCAAGGCACAAACAGTTGCTAGCTAGTCGTGGATTTGTCCCTCGACGACGATTTGGAACTTTGCTTTCTTGGTTTGGGACTGCAGGGTGGCAAGCGTGTCGCCCTCAACCCGTGGGAGGCCGCCGTTGATCCAGCCGACGTTCGAGATCGGAGCGGCTGGGACGAATGGCGCCCCGCCGTCGTCCGTCCACGACTTTCGGAGGAGCAGGGACCGCCCCCAACTACCATGCACGAGGTTGAATTCTTCAAGGAGCGGTACCCGAGCATCAAGACCATCGTCACTTGCGACGCCGGAGTAGTGGCGGAGTTCATCGACGAAATCAAAGGTAGCCCACCTCCAGAACGTTTGCTCGTCGGATTGGACACCGAGTGGATTCAGCTTCGCGATGGCGGGTACAAGCTCGCATTGCCGCAATTGTGTGTCGGTTCGAGCCGCCTTATTTACCGGGTGCACCATGCCGGCTACAAGCTTCCTGATGTCCTGAGCAAGTTTCTCAGCGAGGAAGGCCACATCTTTGTGGGAGCGCACATCACCAACGATGCTGAACGCCTACAGGAGGACTGCGGCGTCAAGATTTCTAATTGGAAAGACCTTCAACTGATTGTTGCGACGTTCATGAGAAGTATAGGCATCCGTACCGAAATGGTTACGGATCGTCACCGGAGAAGATTGGAAATCGAGTACCGGAGCTACCTCTCGTACAAGGACGAAATGTGAACCACGAGGCTTTGGGGTTTGAGGGTGTTGCACGAATGGCAGGTGCAATACGCCGCCAAGGATGCATTTCTGTCTTTTGAGATCGCTAATCAGCTTGAGATCAAGCATGGTTACCGATTTCTCCCAGATGCTCATTTGTAGAATCATGTAAATAATGTACTAACCAAAAGTAGCAAGTAGAATTTCTTGGTTTTCGGAACAAGTACATGTGTACATATTAGTAGTAATTCAGTGATGGATTGAAACTAGGAGGCCTTGTTTATTTGGGCAATTTTGACAGATAACTTCCATATTACTCTAATTATTTGTTGATTTACTAAAGATTAATTTGTATCATTTGTTAGTCAATTTTTTATTTTCTATATCAACATATTAAAAGCAACAAGACATTTGCAAATTATCAATGTGCCCTTTTGTTAGAAAAGGATTGCGGTCCGAGATTGGGCCGGCCCATTTGTCCTTATTACTTCCGTGTGTGCGAAGCGCCGCACAAGAAAGCACATCGGCAAAATCTTTAGTGCCACACCGCTACCTCAAGCGGGCGCACCACAACTTAAAAGGCGAGGCGTGCTTGCCATCCCGAACTCCTCCGAACACTTGCTTCCTCTCTACTAACCTCCCGGCTTGTTGGGTCGGCCGGCCCATCGGGCTCCCGCTCGCCGGGCTTCACGCTCGCCGGTAGAGACAGTTGGTGACCCGGCCCGCCCTACAGCCCCCTATTTTTGTTTGTCATACCAATTTTTTGATTCATATTTTAAATATTAAGATTTATGCAAAAGTCTTCCGAAGTAGTAAATAATGGCAACATAGAAGTCATGACTACGGTCGAGTAAGTATCAATTGAAAAACTCATCATCTTGGGCATCTTGAACTATTGGTGCAACAATTCCATCATCAATGTACGTGTCATCCGCATCATGTTCATCATCAACATCAAATACTTCGTCGTCCGGTTCGTCAACCGCCTCGGCCCGAACTCGATTAATAACCGAGACATCGCCGGTTGTGCCTTCCTTGTCCGATCTAGACCAATTTGTCAAAACCCGGTGTTCGGGTTCACCGAGCAAATTAATACCTTCGATACCCACAAGCAAGTGAGTCCTCGAGATCTAATTCAGGCATGGCAAACAAGTTCCTTGGTTTCATTGAAATAACACCCTCCAACCCAGGTTTGTTCACCGCATTCACATAAAACACCGCCATCGCTCGTGTTGCCGGAATATAGGGTTCATTGCTAAACTTGTGTCGAGTAGTATCGATGTCAATGACCCCATATTTATCTTTACCGTATCCTCTCGCCTCTCGTTGGTACTTGTGACAAGAGGCACATCAAACTCCACAACGGAACGAATAACTTCTTTTTGTCCAGGGAATTCCGGTGAGATCATTCTTTTAATCACCCCATACCAATTTGTGCCTTCGCCTCACCCTTGACAAGCACACCACCGTTTTGTGTCACAAGGGTTCTCTCGATGTTAACGGTACGAAACGACCAATTGTTGATATGACATCTATTCAATGTACGAGGTCGGGGATCCGGTTCTTGAGCAAGTGCAAACAAATCGAACTTATTTCCCCTCTAGCATGTAAACTTGTGATCTTGCTTTCAAACCATCTTACGAGTTGAGCCTCATGTCGCTTATCAAGATTTCTGGATCCATGTGCCCTCAGTTCTTCCAAATGCTCGCTGCACACAAAAGAATATTACCGTTAGTTTGATATTTAAAATTAAAAGCAATAATGATGTTCAGTAGTGCATCTTACTCAACATATGGTCTAGCTTCATCACAATTGCAAATTATGTAGTGCCTCATCTTCCGAAACTCATTTGGTGGTATTTCTTCAACCGTCTGTCCTCTCCTCTTGTAATCCATTTCGAAAAAATGCTCAAACCGGATGGTGGCTCATTAACAGACTGCGTTTCATGTCGATCAACACGATTGTCTTTGGTGTCCACGTCCAAGAATCTTGAGCGAATGTAAGGCACTCCTCGAGTATGTATCCCTCAAGGCAATTGAACCTTCGGGGGTGAGCCTTGTTCCTCACATATCCTTTCACGGTGCGTAGGTACCGTTCCACCGGGTACATCCATCCGTAACACACTGGGCCCCCAAGTTTAGCTTCTTCGACTAGATGAACAGCAAATGGATCATGATATCAAAAAATGCAGGTGGGAATATCATCTCAAGTCGACAAACAACCTCCCTAATTGAACAGCGAGCCGTCCAATTCGATTCCACCAACTCCTTTGAACATAGTGCATCGAAGAAATTACTAAGCCTGAATCAATCCAATGACAACGACTTCCGGCAAAATCCTACGCACCACTAAGGGTAAAAGTTTCGTAGAATTAGATGGTAGTCATGCGTTTTCAAGCCCGACACCTTACGTGACTTTACATCAACACATCTTCTTATATTCGAGGAAACCCCATCGGCATCTTCACTCCATATAAAAATTCACACAAACTTTCCCCGGCATCCTTATCTAACTCGTACAAGGCCGATGGCAAGGTATACTTATCATCTTTAATCACAGGGTGCTTGATCCGGTCGTATCCGTAGATGCTCCATGTCAAGCCGAGCATTCTCCCCGTCCTTACATTTGCCATCCAACTTAAGCAGAGTGCCTAGTATGCTCTCGCATATATTTTTCTCAATGTGCATCACGTCCAAATTATGCCTGATGAGCAAAGAAGACCAGTAAGGGAGCTCAAAAAAATACTCTTCTTCCTCCAGTTGTGCCATCTGTTGTCTTCGTCACGCTTCCTTTTTTTTGATAACAATGTCTTTCCAAATTCTACTTGTTCAAAAGTAGAATACTTCAACCTGCAGGCACCGGATAGTGGTTCCGGTGCCTCCTCGGTTTCGACCTTGTTGTTGAAGCCGACCGCATTGTTGCGCCATGGATGGTCGGGGGCCAAAAAACGTCGATGTGCCATGTAGCAGTTGCTTCCGCCCATGTTTCAACCACAAATACTCGGTATGTTTGTGGCAAGATGGGACATGCAAACTTTCCTTTAGTGCTCCAACCGTACAACATAGCATAGGCCGGGAAGTCATTAATTGTCCAAAGAAGTATAGCACGCAATCTAAAATTCTCCTTAGTCCCCGCATCTCTTGTTTTAACACCATTATTCCAAAGCTCCTTGAGCTCCGATATCGAGGGCCTCAAGTATACATCAATATCCATTCCGGAGATTTTGGACCAGGAATCAACATTGACAAAATCCAGTTAGATTGTTTCGACACATCCATGGAGGCAAATTGTAAGGAACCGGGATGACAGGCCAAATGGAATACGTAAGACTTTGCATGCCAAAGGGATTGAACCCATCGAAGCAAGACCCAGGCCTAACGTTACGACCTCCTCCTTCGAAAACCATGTAAACTCGAATCCACGTGCTTCCATGCCTTTGAGTCGGCAGGTGACGCATTTTCGCATCATTCACCAATTCATTCTTGTGCCACCGCATATCCTTTGACATTTGCTTTGACATATACATTCTTTGAAGCCGAGGAATAAGAGGAAAGTAGCGTAGGATCTTAACTGGTAACCGCTTCTTAACAGAAGTAGCACCCACTGCACTGCAATTATTATCAGAGGTTTTATCTACAACTTTCCACCTTGACTCCTTACAAATGGGACATGTTTCAAGATTTGCGTATTTATCAAAAAATAACACACAATCATTTTGGCATGCGTGTATCTTGACATAGTCCAAGCCCAGGTCTCGAATCACCCTTTGCACTTTATCCAAGGAGTCAGGAATACAATGCCGGTCAGGGAGAACCTTTCCAAAGAGCTTAAGTATGGCCTCCAATGACGCGTTACTTAAGCCATACATGCACTTTATCCGAAAAAGCTCCACAATAAAAGAGACCTTCGTTGCATTTTTGCATCCTGGATACAATTCCTTCTTTGCCTCGCTCTAATAGTTTCAAAAAGATCTCTCGCTCGCTTATCCGCCTCTTCCTCATCTCCGGTTTGTCCATGATGTATAGTGCCACCGATAATGTTTCTAATCGCAGTATTGGTGGCGAGGTGGTTATCATCCAAACCATCTTCTTCATCGTCTTCTACAAATAAATGTGTTGTATCATCAGTCGTAGGTAGTGCATCATGATTTTCGAGATCGAAGGTAACATCTTGATTCACGGACCCGAGAAGAAGTATTAGTTTGGTCTTGAATGTTACCAAGATCGATGAAACAATCGAAGCAAACCCTCTATTGAGTAAATGAATTTGAATGCGACCCATGGTGGAATGTCCGATCATGCATTGACACAATTTACATGGACACGCAATAGATCCACCTCGCGCCGATGAGGCCGTAAATTTTTGCAAAAAAAATTCGAAAATTGTTCCGCCAATCCGCCGAGTGTCGAGGCAAGCGCATCCAACTTCGATCTTCGTCCGATGCCATTAGTTAATCCGCATTGTTCATGTTTAATTTCAATCGACCTTGATGACGATATATATACCAATATGCATATATATGCGCGAACGATTGGATATATATACGAGATCAAGACATCGGTACGTACCGGCCGTGGCCGTAGCGCCGCTCAGATCTCCGCAACAAGAATCACGTGGAGATCGCCGTGGAGATCGATCCCCTAGAGGCCCTCGTGGAGATCTCCGCAACAATAACCGAGGTTGTCTTGTCGAAGACGGAATTTTGGAATGGTCCAGATCGGAAGAGCCCCTATCTGATCGTGGCAATACATACACGATAGACAAAATTTTAGTACAACCAAGGAATACCCGGTTTCAATATTTCGAGGTTGTACGTAGTATGACCTTTCTCGTGGTTTTCAACATATGCGTAATTCATTATTTTTCTTTTCCGATCGGCTACTATAGGGGCTAACAATAATACACAAAATTCGGGAGTTCTAGTGAAGAGTCTCCAAATTGTTGATCACAATGCTTTGTGAACATTCACATGAATAGCATAAACAATAGCATGTCGCAATTCCGAAAACGGACGATGGTTAGTCCAAATATGCATGACAGACCCAACAGATTTCAATTTGTGTCACTCATGAGTTCAAATATTTTGCAAGGGCTCATCCGGAGATCCAAACACATAGACATACGAAGATGCATGTCTAAATGTTCAAAGTTATTACTTAGATGTTGCCACATACACATCCATAGACCATTCACCAAAGATCCGCATAACATTCACCTAGGACTCGGTTATGTTACGTACTAAGCTAGATTACTACTACTTGCGATTGACTTTATCCCGAAGCTTGCGGATCTTCTTCGCCATCACTTCTAACTTGTCGCCAACGTACCTCCCATGAATTCCTTCGGGGTCATCTCCATGTCTTCCCCGTTCCAAAATGTCGAAGCTTAGGTTCTCAATCTGCTCCCGCAAATCATCATAGCGCTCCTTCACCGTTGAACCATTTGGCGCAAGGGCATTTGCTATGGCGGACAACAAACACAAGTTACTAACATGAAATGTGTTACAACAAATGTGGCCAATGCAGCAAATTAGTCAAAACAATGCACCTTTCTTTTCGATGATCCCGAAGCTTTTGATGGAGACGGTTTCTTGCTATTGTCCCGCTAAGCATCCGAGTCCGGAATGATGATCCTCACCCGATTAGCGTGTTCACTAGCCCGAGGAAACAAAACAATTTCTTGTTTTTCGAGCTTTAAACAACCTATTTCAATCTCTTGACTCATAATGTATACCAATTTACCCGTGATCCCCCGACTACCCGCCGTAAAAGGCCTAACCTACTAAATGGGACACTGCGTTCATTTGGCCGGCTTTGTTTTCGTGATTGTGATCAAATGTACACGAGTCGATTCACACAAAAGATGGCAAGAAATCAAGCCAATTATCATTATCATTATCTAGTATGGGGTGAGATGGATGCACACAAAAAACACAATTACCATTATCTAGTATGAAATTTTGATTACTATGAACTACTAACATTTTTCTAATTGCAAAAGGAGTCACACGATTCCCGGAAAATCAAAGAGGGTAGGGCGGTGTAGCTCACTTCTCTTCTCGGAACGCTTGCATCCGACTAGGGCCCCGCTTACCCTTACCGGATGGATCGACTTGGCGATGCGGGCCGTAAGACGACGACGACGAGGTGGCGGTGTCGTCCGTACCGCAGGACGACACGGGTTGGGGTGCCGCCGACCATACCGAGGACGACGAGGTAGGTGGTGTGGAACACTTGAACCGCCCGCGTGCATCGCGCTTCGCGTGGTGGAGTAGTGGCACCTCCGTACGCCGCCGCCGCCGCCCGAAAACCCTCGGTGCGGCCCCGCCGTCCGCCGCCGCCGCTCTCCGGATCCCCTCGATGCGGCCCCGCCCCGCCGTGGCGGCCGCTCGGGCCGTGTTACGGCGCCGCGGCCCCCTCCCGTCCGCGCCCGCCACCGGTCCGGGAAGGCTCGATGCGGCCACTCCGCCGCCGCCGCCGCTTGCCGCAGGGAAACCGCGATGCGGGGCATCTCGATGTGGACGCGACGGTCGAGCCGACGAGGGGGATGGTTGGGAGCAACAAGTGTGTTGGGGGTGGGGGAGCCGTAAGTTATAGACGATTTGGGCCGGCATATCCTTGTTTTTATTACTCTCATCGGCCCATTTGACATTTTCACATCCTAGTCTCCGATACCTTTAGTGCCACCCCGTAAACCGAGAAGGGGGTATCCCACGGCAAAAAAGGAGAGGCGTGCTCGCGCTTTCGAACTTCGTATTACCATCATCAACTAATGCTTGCTACTTGCGCTCCGGGGCTTAATGGGCTGGCCGGTCCACTCGGGCTACCGCTCGCTTGGCTTTACGCTCGCCGGTTGAGCCTATTGTGGTCTGGCTTAGCCCACATCCCCATAGAACACAATTTTTTTCCTCTATTTTTTCATGGTACATATAGTCTATACCATATTGTTAAAATTCAGATTTTTCATAATAAAATTTATTTATTAAATCGCATTTTAAATTTCGCTACAACCCCATAGCAGATTTTTTTCATCTAAACAAATTTTGTGGCAATACGTACACAATATTCCTCCTTGAGGCTAGAAGCGTAGCCTTCCTTGTATTGCAACAACGCAAAGAGATATTTGCAACCCAAATAAGACGTTGCGTAAGGCCGTTCAAACGCAACCAACCCTAGTATGGTAGCCATAGCAAGTTTATATTGCAACACTCGAATTTCTAGTGCAACGCGGAGTAGGGTAGCAATATTTCCCACCAAATGCAACACAATTCTGAATAATGGGTGCATTAGCGCCAACTTGTTGCAACATCGCAAAGATATATTTGCAACCAAAATTCTACGTTGCGACATACTTGTTCAAACGCAACCATCCCTAGTATGGTGGCTATAGCAAATTTCTGTTGCAACGTAAGAAATGCTAATGCAACACAAAATTGGGGTGGCATTAGTTCCCACCAAATGCAACGGAAATCCTAAAAAAGGGCGCATTAGCGTCAACATGTTGCAACCGAACAAATAGATAATGCAACTCAAATTTTGTGTTGCAATAGACACACAAATTGCAACCAAATCACCGTTTCGGTGCAATAGTACCCCCCTATTGCAACCGAAATAGTGGTGTTGCCTAAGGGATTTGTTGCAATAGGGGGAAAACCTTGTAGTGACACCATCGATGCCTAAGAAAAGCACATTCTTTGAAGCTCCCTGATGGGTGGTCTCTGCCCCCTTCTTCAGAGGGCTCGTAACCTCATCCTCTCCTAAACCTCTCCTTCCCACATTGCTCCCTCCTTTCTGCGTTGCTTCACCTTTCCTCCACGATGGCGCATCACTTCCCCCTCCAGATGTGAGTCTACCACTCGATCCACGTGAGTGGCTGTTGCTACCACCTCCAAAATTCCACCCTGAAAATTGGCACCCGCCTCCTGACCAGCTCCCACCTGCAGACCAGCTTCTCCCCTCTCCCCCTTTCCCCTTGCTTGGGATGCATCTCAACAATTTGCTGTACTGCTGTACCTCCCCCTCTGCTAGCTTTATGTCACAAAGCTGATCGGTGTGGCCAATGATGCCACAAGTATAGCAAAAGTCAGGGAGGAACTCATATTTCAAAGGACACCAGGTAGTTTTCTCCCCCTTCTCGTCCAATTGAATCGTAGCACCTCTCATCAGAGGCTTGTGAATATCCAACTTCACCTTGATGTGAAGGTAGCACCCAATTGTCATGCCATCTTCATCATGATCCATGCAAATGAAAGATCCAATCTCCCCACCGATCACCTCACCAGCCGCCTTATTCATCATTCCGAAGGGAAGTTTCATAACACGAACCCAAATTGGATTGGTGACGAACTCCATCTCTTCAATGGATTTTGATTCATCCAGATCCATCATCACCACCAAGTCTTTCCCAAACATCCACGGTCCGTCCTCTAGAGCCTTTCTCTTCCCTGAAGATTGGAGAAAGGTGAACAAGAATTGATTCTCCCCCAAGTCCTTGAAGATGACACCCTTAATGGGGCACCAGATCCTCCCTAGGGCATGTGAAAGACCCTTCGCATTGACCAACTTCTCCGCCATCACCTTACCCACCGCCTGTGGATCTGCCGTCTTTCCCAAAGGGCTTCCCATAGCCTCCACCCTGATGCCCTTCCTTTCTACCACCGACAACTTCATCTTCTACATCAAGCCCGCTACGTCCTCCATCGCCTCCACCCAGAACTCACCAGGGCGAAGCTAGGGTTCGTTGACAGGGCGCAAAGGATGCGAGAGAGATAGACTCGGCTAGCAGATCTTGTTTGGGCTCCTCAAGGAGATCTGTGGACGTGGACTCAACAGAACTAGGACGGTGGGATCACAAAACAGGGAGAAGAAAACAGGAGGGGAGATTGGGGGAACGAAGGAACCCTAAGTCGCCTCGACAAACGCCTCGAGTCGCCCGGGGCGCCGAGGACCGATATCGGCTACCTTTTCTAATCATTTGAAAAGCTGTCGGGCTGCTTTTTGTAACAACAAACCACATACTCACTCCTTTTCTTTTTATAAAGCGCGCACACATATCAAGATTCAAATTTTAATACCTTTGACCAATAATTTACGTATCAATTTTTTATTTTTAGTGTAAATTCGATATGGTTAGATTTGTCATCAAATATACTTTCTAATGATTATATGTTTATAACCATAAAAAATATAATATAAGAGAAATAGATGGCCAAAGTCTAATTTTGAAGACCGTGCCATGTCGCGTCACACCTTATAAATAGCAAAGGAGGGAGTATATTATATTAAAATAGCAAAGTTACAATTAGGCTCTTAGTATAAGAGCCAATTATAGAAAGGTCCCTGAAGGACTCGGATCCAGATCCACAAACATCGCCAGAGGGTAGTGCGCCGGCAGACGGCAGCAGGGGCGTCGCAGACGCTTGGTGCTGATGGTGCGGAAGGGCCTCACAAAGCGTAGGTTTGAAGAGGTCGAGAGCAGCGTTGTGAAGAAGCATCGCCGACGAACTGAGAATTAAGTTGAAGAAGCTGACGACGGGAAGAAGAGCGCCATTCACCGAACCAGGGGGGCTTGCTGCCAAACCAGTGACGGAGGAACCGAGGGGATCTTGATGTAGATCTTGCTGCTTGGAGGCGAGTGAAGACAGGGCGGAGGCATCTCAAAGCGTTGTTGACGGTGAATTTCCGTCAACCTAGAGTACTTGTTATACATTGGTTTCGATTATGATTTGCAACTAACCCACCACTAGGCATACTAATGATATAACAAGTTCACACTTGCATGTCGATTTTGGAGTTTGTTGTTTACGCAGAAATCTACGCTAATGAGGAGACTTTCGGGATAAGTTCACCAAGCACTTTGGAAGAAGATCATGAAGCCCGACAAGAGTCAAGACACGTGATGAACATGACTCCAAATGACCCAAGGACCGAAGCGTCAACGTGCAAGTCTTCAGGGACTCAACCAGAAAACAGCGAGGCTTACATAGCAAGGATTCAAGCCTTAACAGTGAAGGAAACGACGTCAAAGGCCTACATGCAAGTGCACACGAATAAGGGATCACGGGAGAAGCAACCGGGGAGAAAAACGGGGCCGAACCGGCCGAAGTGGGCTCGGGCCGGCCGGCCCGGGCCGACCGGCCCAGCCCACTCCGGGGGTCGGTTCGGTCCCCCCTTTGCCCTAGGTGTTCATCTATTTATTCCCTCCGCCGCCGTCGACCGACCCATCGAACAAATCATCCTACCGACGCCAATCACCGAAAACCGCCACCACAAGATGAGGGAGAGAGTTAGATGAGCTCGTCGCAAGGATCAATGCCGGCGGAGAGAAGGAAGCAAGAGGAGGACTCCAAGCCGCCGGCCTAGGGGTGTTCCCAAGCTCCATCACCGCCATCTTCATCGACGACGTTCTCCGGAGTCTCCATCACCCCTATGTGCTTCAATCCGTGTAAGATGATGGGGTAATGTCTCCGTTCATCCCTAGGATTAGATGGATACATGCTATGTGATCGCTACTCGATTTGTGGTTTCAATCTATTGTTTTCATGTTGATGATGCTTTGATGATTAAGGTTAGCTACCATGTTTTTCGGGCGTATGATATCCGCTACTCCCATAGATTCCATCAACATACCGTGTCCATCATAGGTCTAGTCACGAATACCTTCGCGTAGTGACGACGAGAGGAGGGAAAGGGCGAAACCGTGGTCACAACCCCCGGTAGATTGGTTTACCGCTTTCGTGTAGTAGATGCATACCATGTTATCCTAGATCCTAGGGAGGGAACGCTTATCTTTCTTACTCACTCTCTTGTGTTCACCCCTTTACCATCTAGTTTAACCCTAGATTTGTTTGATCAACTTAACTTAGATTAACTTAGGTTAGATTGTCTTTACTTTTAGATTAATACTCTCTTTAAAGGTTTCCTTAGTCAACTAGATTAGTACTTGGTTAAGCGCTAGTAATCCCCTTGCTCCGCGGATTGACAAGAACCTTGGGAATCCCGTGGTGAAAAAGGTGTGGGGTCCGTACACTTGCGGATCGTAGAGGGATACGTCTTTTATCCGTCAACAAGCCCCTTTTTCCCGGCGCCGTTGCCGGGGAGCAAGCCGCTTTGCTACGTTTAATCTAGTATTAATTTTGTTGATTACTAACACCTAACCCTTATTTTCTAAAAAAAAGAAAAAAAATCTTTTTTGTTTTTCTTTCTACTTTTCTTGTGCCTAGATGGATTTGTTCACCTCACCATTGGAAGATGAAGAGATGTCGCTAAGGGAGCTAGCAATGCCGTCAATGGAAGACATTGAGATGCAAAAATCAGATTTGACGTTTGCTACAACCCACTATGAAGTGAAGCCTGGAATCATCAAGTTAGTGGCGACAAAACCATTTAGAGGATTGGAGGATGACAACCCATATAGACACATTAAGGAATTCACGATGTTATGCAACACGGTGCAACAAAAAGGAGTTCCGACCGCTTGGTTCAAGTGGAATCTTTTTCCATTCTCTCTCGAAGATGAAGCGCGAAGATGGTACACACTTGCGTCCGTTGAAGCAAAAGGAAATTGGCATGAGCTAGTGAAGAAATTTCTTTTGAAATTATTTCCCATAAGCAAGGTCCAAGACTTAAGGAGGCAAGTCCTCACTTTCAAGCAAGGAGAGGATGAATGAATTGATGAAGCATGGGACCGCTTTAATGAACTACTTGAGCGAGGCCCGAACTTGGGATTTTCCGGTGACTTGATGTTGCATACCTTTTATTTTTCACTAACCCCTAACTCGTCTCGTTTTGTAAGCATGTGTGCAGGCGGTGATATAATGGATAAAACAATTAGTGAAGCCGCACAAATCTTACAAAGGATAAGCAATGGACAAAGAACAATACGAGATTGGCAAAGATGTTGTCGAGAGGAGCAAAATGACAAAAGCAAGCCCAAGGTGCTTGCTGAAATTTCTGAAAAAGATGAACCGAAGGTCAAGGAAGATGAACCGACCATACAAGAAAGTGAAGATCCACTTCCCAAGGTAAGAGAAGTCATTTCGGATGTTAAAAATGTTGAAACTAACATGAATGTAGGTCGAAGTATGTGGAATGCTAGACCATTGGCGGAGTTCAAGCAATCCGGTTGGGTTCAAGTTGATTTCGCCCCACTAATCAACTACCGAAGGAAGGAGGAACGCCGACACGTTGCCAAACTAATTGAAGATATATTTGATCAAGAGATGAGTGGAGAGTCGATCCAAAAGATGTTTGAAGAATAAAGAGAAGAAGGAGATGAAGGATGGATCGACCGGTTAGACAACTCAAAGATTTATGATGAAGGAAGAGAAGAGTACAACCGTGATGAGCCTAGTGACTCAAAGGATAAATGGGAGGAGATAGGACTCAAGCTAGATGATAGCTTGTGTGCTATTGAAGCCTACACACTAGCAAATCAACACATGAAAGTACTCAAGGATGAAGGAAAGAGTGAATCAACAATGATCGATCTTGACGACATGTGGTACATGGAAGATAAAGAAAGCAACACACAAGTCTTTGAAGATGAAGATCTAGTTGATAAAGAAGACTTCAAAGAAGAGATGAATGTGTACATAGTTGAAGGATTACATGTTCCACATGATGAGTTGAAGAAATTGCAAGATGGTGATGAAGAGGCAACTACACTTGTTGAGATAGATTCGCCTTCAACACCGCTTGATGAACCAAATATCACTCTTGTTGAAAAATCTCTAAGGCCAAGGTACACGCTGAAATCTCAAGATATTATTGGTATTGATGTTGATAAATTCAAATACTCATGCTCAACCAATAGTATGAATGATAGTTTAATGTCTATGCCTTGTTCCAATAGTGATCATGTTGATAGGCTAGATTTTCTTGAGAATGAAAAAGAGGAAACATTTATTTTTGATCCAATTAATCTCACACCTAAACAACCTTTGACTAATGATGAGATAAGTGCTATGCATGAAACATATGCTTCTTTTATTTACACCTTGACTTGTTGCTACAATTCACATGTGGTGTTAATTATGGACGCGTATGTTTACAATAAGTTTTGTAAATCTCGATCATGCTTTGCGCTTGGTCAACCTAATGACCTTAAAGAATCATATGTCGGGAAAGGCCCTATTTTCACTAACCATGTAGACAGGCTTGAATAATGAAAAAAAAGAAGTCATGCCTAAAAGAGTTGCAAGATAAATCATCAACCTCTCCGAATCCCGCGATGGATGCTGCTGTCTTCATCAATTTGAGAGCTTGTTCAGAGGTGTACAAATGAAGAAAATGAGATATTCAGAAGCTCCATCAAATTACCATTCCAACGCATCAAGAACCAACAAGTTTGAAGACCCGTGCAAGGAGTTATGGAGAAAACATTGAGCGTTGCGCGTTCTGAAATTTCAGGACAGATTTCATCACCGAAGTAAAACGGACGTAACTCTCTTGTCCGGAGTCCGATTTGAGCAAATGAAGACTCGTTGGAAAGGAAATTTTGTGCACTGTGCAATGAAGTAGATCTTGAGTATACTTTCTGTTCTGGACATTAAAAAAAATTCATGGAGTGAAGGCAGCACCGAAGGATGATAAAGAAGGAGATAATGATGAAACAAAAGGATGCTTTGGGCAAGTCTTCTATAAGTGATCAAGCACAACATGGGAAGTAAATTAAAGCTGCATTGGTACCTTTTATTCTTGCATGAAGGGCCATGGCTATGCAACGAAAAGAAGGTATGTGAGAAAGTCGAGCTCTATGACTTTAAATGAAGCGCTTTTCGGGAGGCAGCCCGTTTCTTTATGTTTCTATTCCTTTCTTAGAGAGAATAAAGCATGGCACTATCTTATGATGATCAAATTGTGGTTATTAATCTAAGTTTAGATTTCCTTTTTAGAACCACCATCATGTTCATGCTCATATTTATTTATTTGCATGCATTGCATTTTGTTGTCCTCGTGATGTTTCTTTGTGTATACATGTTTTGCACATAGTTGGCTTGGTTGTTTTATATACTTAATGATGTATGCTTCAGTTTCCATGTTAATGCTTCATAGGGCCCTATGGGTATTTTCCTTTTGTGATCTTGTGTAAACGTGATGTTTAAACATGATTGCGGACCATCATCGTTAAGTTCGATAAACCTAGCTAGCTTTTCATATGTTTTCATGTTGCTTTGGTTAGTTTATAAGCTTTGCAATGCGCTTAATTTTTCTTGTGCTATAAGAGTTATTGATTTAAGGATAGACATGGTGTTTTAACCCTTGATAAATAAACCTTTATGGCTATGGATAAATTCGGCAACCTAGTTGTAAACTTGGTGTTTAGAACTAGGTGAAAACATTGTCTTTGTTTATACGCTTTCCTATCATGTGCATACACACCTTGCACCACGTACACTCATTAGGTTTTGATTCCTCATTAGACTAATTATGCCACAAGTTAAGAATCTTAGGAGACATTGTTGGATTGTTGGCAATTCTATCTACTCCCAACCTGTCACCTTGGGGGTAGAATGTGCGTTTAAAACGTCTTACGTGCAAGATAAAGACTCTCACTACAAGGAAATTGAAGGATGGCTAAGATAAAAATGCTTTGTCTTCTTCTTCCATGACTAGCAAAATGCTAAGCATGGGGGAGACCCTGAATCTTCAACACGGAAGTGCAACATGACACTCTAGAAGATAGAATGATAAATATCGTTAACATCTTCGGATCAATGCGCAAGAAGCCACCAATCTCATCAAAATTCTGCATGGTCTCGAAGGGAAAACACTGGATATTTTTATATATTTAGAAGTCGGATGAATTTACGATTCCAACAAATCAAGAATCAAGACAATCGGAGGTTCCTACAAGCGGTTATGCCCGAATCACCGAGTGCAACACGTCCTGAAAACAGTTTTGGACAGCACGCAGCGCTGAAGTAAAACGGACATAGCTCCCTTGTTTGAACTCTGTTTTTGATGAATGACCACATGTTGGAAAGGTAATTTCATAAACTTTTCAATAGAGCTATATTTAGATATATGTTCTGTTCTGGACAGAGGGGGAAATCCATGAAAAAGAGACAGCAAGGAGATGATGAGAACAAGAAAGAGGAGATGGTGATGACAACATTGAAGAGAAGGGTGACCAATGACTCCATTAAGCATACAAGATCAAATTCAGAAGTTTAGGAGCATTAATAAATCAAGACAAAAGCAAAAGCCACATCGATACATGGAGATGTCGGAAGAAGGCAACGAAGAATTACAAAGGACGGTAACATCTCCATGGACCTTCTCTTTTTCAAACACAAATGTTTCTAAGTATGCCTTCAACCTCAACTTGGTGCAACATTTTGTTTTTCTCTTCAAACAATAACATGGCTACTAGGAGGACAACCTAGGTTTCTTTTTACTTTCAATAGATAAGCATGATCATGTGTTCACCTCGATGTTCTACATTGCCTATGCTTACGGAAAGATGATGAAAGTTGCCGCTTTGTTTTACCTACATGAAGTTATACATGTCTTGGCTAATTGCTCTATATAATATGATCTGAAATTAATTTAAATACTGACTCTTTTATTTGTGGAGGTGAAATGACTATGCTCTAGACCCACATACATATCTTTGCTCTTTGATTTAAGTTTATGGATAGCCGGATAACTTGTTGTTTTTATGAAAACTTAACTTTTATGCTATCTACATATTTGTGATGCTCTTGCAAAGTTCTACCTACCAACGCCATATACCTATATGTTTTATGATAACAAAACCCGTAGATTGCAAACATATGTTTTGATGAGTTGGGTTAGGATTGATTTCTATGGTTCGAGACTAAGAAGCCGGTCATTCCTTTGTGTAACGTTTTCATGCTAGCCTTTTTGTCCAAGCATTGTGGGTTTTCACATCGAAAATTTCACAAACTTCGCCGGGCATCCACCCTAAACCAAAAACATCTTTTTGTGATCACCTCCTTGTCCACAACCCAATTTGAGTATGGAGTAAAATTCTCGATGGAGATTCAAATATTCCGCAAGATTATGGAATTTATACTTACTTTAGCGGTCATTTCCCCTCTCTTTTATGCTCGAGGACGAGCATCGTTCAAGCATGGGGGAGGAGTCATTCTCCGACACAAATGCTATGTAAGTATTATGTTGCAAAAAGTTTTGAGGAGCAAAAGAAAAAAAGAAAAAAAAATGAAAAATGAAAAAAAATATGATAAGAAGAAAAGAAAAGTAAGAAAAATAGGAAGAATAAAGTGTAAAAAAAAGAAAGAGAGAAAAATGAGAAGGAAATAAAATAAAGAAAAAAAATAAAGATGCTCCTCGGTTCTTTTTGCTTCATAAGTTCTCAAGTGCCTTGATGACAAATCCATACTCAAATCTTCCAACCATGTGCAATCCGATAACGAGGACTTCACTCGTGCCTCGGGATCATCCATTTGCCACTTGCACATGTCCACTTATCTAAATGTGTGTGTTTCATCCTTCTCTCTTTCCAACATTTATTTTCCATGGCCTTTTTGATGAGTCTCGGTAATTCCAACAGACCTCTCTCTTAATTTGACAATATTTCGGATGTATGTTTTGCTAGGATTGTTTTTAACCTTCCAAGCTCCACATAAGCCTTCCACTATCACATATGAGTAGAGTAGGTTGAAAATAATCTAGTATAGGCTTGAGTGACTTGATGAGATGAGTGTTCCATGAGCTCTTGCAAGAGATTTTCACTTATGTTGGATATGCATCTTTTTGAAAATCTCCCATGTGACAAGGTAATGGTTAGAAGTTCACTTAAGTTTGAGAGCATCGTGTTAAATGTGGCTTGTTCTTTATTGTTAGTCTATCTTCCATAATGAAAAAGAAGCCTGGTCACAACTTGAACTTTAAAAATAAATTCTTAAGAGAGAGCAATTTGTCTCGTCATGAATGACTAAGTGCGGGGACAACATTGGAAGGCAACACTGATTTCCCTTTTAAGCAAGGATTACTTACTCGAGGACGAGCAAGGTTTAAGCATGGGGGAGATGTTGACGGTGAATTTCCGTCAACCTAGAGTACTTGTTATACATTGGTTTCGATTATGATTTGCAACTAACCCTCCACTAGGCATACTAATGATATAACAAGTTCACACTTGCATGTCGATTTTGGAGTTTGTTGTTTACGCAGGAAATCTACGCTAATGAGGAGACTTTCGGGATAAGTTCACCAAGCACTTTGGAAGAAGATCATGAAGCCCGACAAGAGTCAAGACACGCGATGAACATGACTCCAAATGACCCAAGGACCGAAGCGTCAACGTGCAAGTCTTCAGGGACTCAACCAGGAAAACGGCGAAGCTTACATAGCAAGGATTCAAGCCTTAACCGTGAAGGAAACGACGTCAAAGGCCCACATGCAAGTGCACACGAATAAGGGATCACGCGAGAAGCAACCGGGGAGAAAACCGGGGCCGAACCGGGCCGAAGTGGGCTCGGGCCGGCCGGCTCGGGCCGACCGGCCCAGCCCACTCCGGGGTCGGTTCGGTCCCCCCTTTGCCCTAGGTGTTCATCTATTTATTCCCTCCGCCGCCGTCAACCGACCCATCGAACAAATCATCCTACCGACGCCAATCACCGAGAAAACCGCCGCCGCAAGATGAGGGAGAGAGTTAGATGAGCTCGTCGCAAGGATCAACGCCGGCGGAGAGAAGGAAGCAAGAGGAGGACTCCAAGCCGCCGGCCTAGGGGTGTTCCCAAGCTCCATCGCCGCCATCTTCATCGACGACGTTCTCCGGAGTCTCCATCACCCCTATGTGCTTCAATCCGTGTAAGATGATGGGGTAATGTCTCCGTTCATCCCTAGGATTAGATGGATACATGCTATGTGATCGCTACTCGATTTGTGGTTTCAATCTATTGTTTTCATGTTGATGATGCTTTGATGATTAAGGTTAGCTACCATGTTTTTCGGGCGTATGATATCCGCTACTCCCATAGATTCCATCAACATATCGTGTCCATCATAGGTCTAGTCACGAATACCTTCGCGTAGTGACAGTACGAGAGGAGGGAAAGGGCGAAACCGTGGTCACAACCCCCGGTAGATTGGTTTACCGCTTTCGTGTAGTAGATGCATACCATGTTATCCTAGATCCTAGGGAGGGAACGCTTATCTTTCTTACTCACTCTCTTGTGTTCACCCCTTTACCATCTAGTTTAACCCTAGATTTGTTTGATCAACTTAACTTAGATTAACTTAGGTTAGATTGTCTTTACTTTTAGATTAATACTCTCTTTAAAGGTTTCCTTAGTCAACTAGATTAGTACTTGGTTAAGCGCTAGTAATCCCCTTGCTCCGCGGATTGACAAGAACCTTGGGAATCCCGTGGTGAAAAAGGTGTGGGGTCCGTACGCTTGCGGATCATAGAGGGATACGTCTTTTATCCGTCAACAAGCGTTCCACGACGCTAAGCACGCGTCAGAACAACCACCGAACAACTGCGTGGAGTCGGGGTCACCATCAGCGTCGAGGACAACGACGACGAGGCGGAGGTGGGAGCACAGTAGCGTATTCAACAACAGCGAGCACACAACCCTGATGGGGGCAAGCTTGTTGGAACAACCACCAGCGTGGAGATCCACCCGAGAGAGACCCAGAGCAACATTCATTCCGACTAGATCTGGGGTGGTGAAGGGGGAACTCCGGCAACCGAGGTGGGGGCATTTATTTTATTGCAACTCACCTGAGGCGAGAGCACGGCAATGATGTAGAGACCGGAGAGGACTCCAGCGACGACAACGACGACGGCAACCTCCAGGCAGTGACTACCACAATGGGACATGCCAAATGAGCGCTAAGAAAACTAAAACTAGCTACTATGTTGACGGTGTATTTTGGTACACCAAACATGTTCATTACACTTTGGTTTGGATTTGATTATGGAACTAACCCGCCACTAGGCACACTAATCATATAACAAGTTCATCTATGTGCATGCATTTGGAAGTGTTGTGTTTATGTAGGAAAACATGGACATAAAGGACGGATTCACAACAAGTTCAAAAGAGCATTTACGGAGTCTTGTTCGTGTTCATGAGCTTGATGAAATCACTTTCAATGGTGGCAAGAACCGAAGTGCTACGTAGGAACACCCCCGGGGATTGAAGCGTAAAAGACCGAACTTCATGCAAAGAGAACCTCCATCTTGGACGCAAGGATGACATTGTCAAAATAGTGCAAGTGGAGGGGGCAAAGTGCATAAATGCATGAGGACCCACGGGAGCAAAGGGGTGACTGAACCTGGCCGAAGTGGGGAGAGAGCCACTTCGGGGGTCGGTTCGGCCCCCCTTTCCTTGCACCCGAAGGATCTTCAACCCTAAAACCCTGGAGGCGCTGCCATTCGCAGGGGGGAGTGCCATTCGCACCAGGAGGCCATCCACAAGCTAGAGAGAGAGAGGAGGGAGGTCTCCGGAAGGGGGTCGACCACCTCGAAGGAAGCACCACAAGTGGAGAAGAAGGAAGACACCGTCGGAAGGGTGACCATGATCAACGGTGCTATGTCTAGCACCTTGATGGGGTAATCTCCTTATTCGTCCATGGGTTGTAATCGATCTTGAGATGTAATCATACTTTGTTGGATTATCTATCTATCATCTTGTGTTGAATATACTTTAATGCTTAAGGTTAGCTACCATGCCGTAAAGGGAGTAGAGCTCCAATGCTCCCTTGGATCCATTCAATACGCCGTGTCCATCATAGGTCTAGTCACGAATACCTCCGCGTAGTGACAGTACGAGGGGAGGGAAAGGGTGAAACCGTGGTCACAACCCCCGATAGATTAGATTGGTCTTCTTGTTTAAAACGATTGCATGTTCTAGTATCATAGACCCATGGGCGAGTGTCTCCTATCTTGATAGCTTAATCATTCTCTCTAGTGTAGTTTAGTCGTTTTCTAGTTTAATCATAGTTATGGTTTGAGTAGCTAGTGAGTAGAGGTAGATCAAACGCTTGTAATCCCCTTGCTCCGCGGATTGACAAGAACCTTGGGAATCCCGTGGTGAAAAAGGTGTAGGTCCATACGCTTGCAGATTGTAGGTGGATATGTCTTTTATCTGTCAACAAGCCCCTTTTTCTGGCGCTGTTGCCGGGGAGCAAGCTAGTTTACATCGTTTGGTTTGCATCTAACTTAGTTTTATATTTAGTTTATCTTCTGTTTGCTAATATCTAACACATATTACCTAGAAAACCACTTTGTTTCTTTTTGTTTTTGATTTTATCTTGTTGTCTAGATGGCGTTCGTCAATCAACCCGTGGAAGAACCGGAGAAATCATTAAGGGATTACGCTAGTCCTCGATGTGAAGACATAAAAGTACAAGAGTCAGATTCGAAGCTCGAAGCTACCAAGTATGAGATTAAATCCAAGATCATCGAGATGGTGGCGGCAAACCCGTTTGAAGGGATGGTTTCGGAGAACCCATATAGACACATATAGCATTTCACGACGCTATGCAACACGGTGCGCTAAGAAGGAGTTCCCGATGAATGGTTCAAATGGAATCTCTTTCCCCACTCACTTGCCGGTGAAGCAAAGACATGGTACTCGTTTGCGTCCTTTGAAGTTGAAGGCAATTGGAACAAGTTGACAAAGAAGTTTTGCGAGAAGTTCTTTCCAATTAGCAAGGCTCAACATCTAAGGAGGCAAGTGATCACTTTCACGTAAGGAGAAGAGGAAGGGATAGACCAAGCTTGGAATAGGTTTAATGAGTTGATCGAACAAGGACCAAGACTCTGCTTCTCCGGTGACGTACTCTTACATACATTTTTCTTTTCCCTAACCCCTAGTTGCATGCAACACGTCCAAATGTGTGCAGGTGGGGATCTCATGGAGAAAACACTCACGGAAGCCGCTCAACTTCTACAAAAAATTAGTAAAGCGGCTGCCATGCGAAGAGATTGGGAAACAAGACTTGCGGGAGAGCCGGAATACAATTCAAGGATGAAAGAGTGTGCTGAATTTTTTTAAAGAGGCAACCCCGGGAGTCACAAAAGAGGAGCCAATCCCGGAAAAGCTTGAAGAAGAACACATCAAGTCAAGAACTACCCCAAGCGTTGACTTTGCCGTATCAAATGAAACAAACAAGAGAAGCATGTCAAGCGTGAAGCCACTAAGGGAGTTCGAACCAATGGATTGGGTTCCTATCGATTACGGTGAAGTATTCAACAAGAGAAGACCGTTTCCTAATCAAAAGGGGATGGCAAGAGCATTGGAAGTGGATTTCCCACCGGAGAAGAAAGCGGAGATTCATACGACCTTGAAACCACCGGTGAGATCTTTCAAAAGCTCTTTGGAGATGATGAAGTGGATCCGGAACACATAGCCGAGGTGAAGAGAATCATGGGGATCAAGCCCGAAGCATCACCATAGGCTCGCCTCGCCGAAGTTTACACGATAGGATCCGAAGAAGAAGAGAAGACGACACCATACTTGAGTTGCGAGATCAACGGAATTCAATGCAAAGTTTTATGCGACATCGGAGCCCAAGTAAGTATCTTATCTTCTAAAATTTATGATAAAGTTCAAGACCACAACCTAGACTTAGCTCCTACATCAACAAAATTAATCATGGGAGATGGTAGAACTATTTGACCTCTAGGTATTGCTTGCAACATGAATGTAAAAATCTCTGGAAAATGTGTACCAACCGATTTCATTGTTATTGATGCTCACCATAGTAATCATGATCACATAATCCTAGGTAGGCCCTTTCTTAAGTTGGTTGATGCCTTGTTGGATGCCGAAAAAGGCAAAGTAACAATGAACCTTAATGGAAAGAAGTACACATATAATTTTCTTCGCGTTTCTAAACACCCTACACCCTTTCCTCCCGAAGACGAAGTAGAGGAGGAAGATAGTCTTTGTTTTGTTGAAACCCTTAGAGACCCACTGCAAAGAGCGATGGAAAATCAAATTAGTGATCAACAAGATGAAGAGCTAGAAGAAGCAACAAAAGGATTAGAACCACAAGATGGAAGCGTGGAGGAAGAAAAATTCGAGGACACAGGAGAAATTAAACTCGAGGAGCCACAAGTGCCCAAGGTAGACCTTAAACCTTTGCCCAAAGGATTAAAGTATGAATTTTTGGGCCCAGACAATACTTATCCAGTCATTGTGAGCGACGAGTTGAGTCCCGAAGAAAATGAGAAGTTGCTGATTTTATTGAAAAAACATAGGAAGGTGATTGGATATTCGATCAATGATCTCAAAGGTCTTAGCCCAGCCTTTTGCACTCATCGTATACCAATGGAAGACCAATGTAAGCCCGTAGTGGACCACCAAAGGAGGCAAACTCATGCCATGTGAGAGGTAGTAAAGAAAGAGGTCATCAAGTTACTTGATGCCGGAATCATCTACCCAGTTCCGCATAGCGAATGGGTGAGCCCGATACATTGTGTACCGAAGAAAGGAGGTTTAACCGTGGTGGAGAATGAGAAGAACGAGTTGATACCACAAAGAACCGTGACCAGGTGGCGGATGTGTATCGATTATCGAAAGCTAAACAAACCAACGAAGAAAGATCACTTTCCCCTATCGTTCATTGACAAGATGCTCGAGAGATTAGCGAACCACACTAATTTTTTCTTTCTCGATGGGTACTCGGGGTTCATGCAAATTCCCATTCACCCGGATGATCAACACAAAACAAAGTTTACATGCCCTTATGGAACGTTTGCATATATAAGGATGCCCTTCGGTCTATGCAACGCTCTGGCCTCTTTTCAACGTTGCATGATGGCCGTATTCTCGGAATTCATCGAAGAAATTGTCAAGGTATTCATGGATGATTTTTTCGTTTATGGGAAGATGTTCAAGGATTGCTTGGCAAACTTCGATAAGGTCCTCACGAGGTGTGTCGAGGTAGACTTGGTTTTAAATTGGGAAAAGTGCCACTTCATGGTTAAGCAAGGCATAGTGCTCGGACATGTTATATCCGAGTGTCGGTGTTTTAGACCGGCAACCTACTACGGGGAGTACCCGAAGTAGATGATTGTGACTCGCCGAGATCGGTAACTCGAAGGAAGAGACACGTGGCATACAATTTAGACAGGTTCGGGCCGCGAGATGCGTAATACCCTACGTCTCGTATGCCGCGTAGCTCGGGATTGATAGGGCACGATTACAAGATGGTGCAATAGTGCACCGTGAGTTGTAAGGGATTGGATGAGATGAGGTGATCCCGAGATCGGTCCCCGCCTCGCCTTATATAGTCCGGGAGGCGGGGTTACAAGTCGGAGTAGGGAAAGAGTACTAGTCGAGTACGTCTAGGAGTCCTCTATACGGTGCGGAACATGTACGGATCCCTAACCGAGTACTACTCCCCGTGTAGTCCTTGTGCTCCACGCCTTCAGATGCCGTGTAGCGCAAGACGGGTAGTCCCAGGGGCCCACCGAGTAGTCGGTCCCGGTACCCACCGAGGTAGTGGGCCCAGGGAGGTCCATACGACAAGCCCCCGAGTACTTTGTAGTCGAGAAGGATAGCTTCAAGTAGTCTTGACGGCCTTAACGAGTAGTCCTCAAGCGTCCCTGAGTGCTACAAGTCAAAAGTCCTCAAGAGTAGTCGAAGCATCCCGAGGCTGGAATGTACTCCAGACGATGTTTGAGCAATCTTGAAGTCTTCTCGAGTAGTTCCAAGCGTCCTCGAAAACTGCCTTCGAAGGTCTTCAAACTGCCCGTCTTGTCTTGAAGCCGAAGCTGGTATGGAGGTGCAGTTTGCAAAACCGCACTCCACATGGAGTAGCCCCCGAACCTTGAGCCGCGGGCTCTAGCTGAGGGTCCATCTGAAATCTTGGCAAGAAAATCCCGAAAAATCCGGAGAGAAAAAACCGAAGGACACGTGGCACGGAGCCCCCGAGCCTTGAGTCGAGTACTTCCTCTCGAATTGAAGGGTCTTCTTGTAGAATGTGTCCTGAGATGCTCTTGAGACTAGCCGCTTCCCAGGTAGTCGAGTAGAAGTAGCCGAGCCCCCGAGGTAAGGCGCGTCGACTAGTAGAATACGAAGAGTCACGCGTAGCCGCTGAGTCGCCCGCGCATGGACTTATCAAGCCGCCCGTTACGGAGCCGATTTGGCCCCCTCGCTCCGCAGGAGAGCGAGTACCCGCGGCCGCCGCCGTTGGAGAGATGGAGGCCTCGGGAGCGCGAGAGACATCTGCGCGGCCGCCGCCGCCGCGAGGAGGAGCGAGCAGCCGCGGGGGCGGAAGAGGAGGCGCCCGCCGAGGGTGGACCGGTTGATATTGCCGCATCCTCGGTGCCCGGCCGTGACCATTGTCCGGTCAAACTTGTAAGTACCACATCCTCGCGAGTAGTACTTGCCGCAGTAGTCGATCTTGTCTGACGATCTTCCGTGAATATTTCTGCAGAAAATCCACAGATCTGAGCTGGGATGGGGATGAGCCCTCATCAGCGGTGGCGGACGAGATCGCGCCGCCCGTCGAGGAAGCCGCTCCCGATGCCCAAGCCACGACCGAGCCCCCGGCTACCGAAGCGCCGCTGTCGGAGGCGAGTGTAGTCGAAGGTGAGTACCCTTCGTGAAGCTGCGAAGCTCCAGGAGTAGTCGAAACGCTGATGCTCATGTCGTTTTGTTGACAGGCGCTGAAGGTGGTGACATCCCTGCGGGGGTGCCGATGCAGGAGTTGACACCAGGGGCCCCGGAGGCTATAGAAGAAGCCCCCGAGCCTGTGGCGGAGGTTGTCGAGAAGACCGCCAGGGGAGAGGCGGCCACCACGTCGCCAGAGGTTGCTCTGGAGGTGGCGATCCGCTCCCCTGAGATTCAAGACGCGGAGCCCATCCGCTCTGCGCCGATGACGGAGGCCGCCTCGGGTAGCCGCGGCGGGATAGAGCTCCTTGCGGACGATCTCGTCGAGCCGGCGACGTTAGCCAAGCACTTGGAGGCGATTCGTCGGGCCGAGCGTACTTGTTGGAAGTCGAGTACTTGTTGGAAGTCGAGAAGCATCCGACCCGCCTGTTGCATTGTTGTACTTGCGAGCTTGAGGGCCAAGTGGAGCAAACCGAAGGCCTCGGAGGTGAGCATGAAGAACCTCTTCTACCGGGAGCAAGAAGCCCGCCGTGTACTCGATCTCGACTACAAGGAACTCGCCTTCGAGTGCGAGAAGCACATGGAGCCGCGGATTGCTTCGACAGGGATCTCGTCAATCGCTACAAATCTTTGCGAACCGAACGAGGACTGCGAGGCGTTGCGAGCCCGCCTGAAGGAGTTGGAGGAAGCCGCCCTCCCGATCGCACGGCTCCTGGTGCCGCACCCGGGCGGCCCCCAGATCGCCCCTCTGGTAGATCGACTTCGTGAAGCTCCAAGCCGGTTGGCCGCCTACGTCAAGCACATGGCCAGGTCGATCCCAAGACAGGTCTTGGCCTTCATGAAGTCATACTTCCCGAAGGCACCGGTGGAGGTGGTCGCCGGCGGTGTAGCCGCCAACTGCTCGGATGAGCAGTATGCAGAGCTGCTGGAGCAGATGGCTCCCATCGCGGAGCAGGTAGCCGAGAAGCTGAACCTCCAATAGCCCTGTAATAAGTAGCTAGTAGCCATAGTTGTACCAGAAACAATTGTAATGAATTGCATCAAGTATCAATGAAAGAAATGTTTCCAGCAATGAGTACTCGTAACCGCGATCTCAGAGTGCGGAGCGCCCATCGTGGAGTAGGTGCGAGTAGTGGTACTCGGCTTCAGTAGTCCCGTTGTAGGGAGTAGGCAGTAAATAAGTTGATGAACGATCAATCTTTATTACTGAGGAAGTACACCTGGGTGGCCAGGGCCGTAGTTACAAAGTAGTCGCCTGGACCCGGAGGCCGCTTACAGCTAAGTAGAGCTGGAGCGGGTAGCCGCTTACAGCAGGTGATCCGTAGGTAGCCGTGTAGGCTGGATCGTAGATCCGTAAGTAGCCGCGCAGGCTGGATCTTGGAGTGTGGTCTCTTGGCAGACCGCTGCTAGAGTCCTTGACGCTCGTCGCAGCCCAGGGTCCGTAGGTAGCCGGCGCGGGCTGGACCCTGGAGAGGAGTAGTCCGGAGACTGGAGCCAGGACCCGGTGGGTCGCTTGCGGCGAGGGGTGCTGATGTAGTCGTGTAGACTTGAACCCCGGAGTAGTCGTGTAGACTAGGCGTAGAATCGACAGAGTTGGTCGATGTTCCACGAGTTGTTGACGTCTTCGCCTTCAAGTGTTTGGAGGCGGTAGGAGCCCGGCCCGGTCACCTTAGCCACGGTGAAAGGGCCTTCCCGTGGGGAGCCGAGCTTGTGAAGTCCTTCCGTGTTCGGATACGGCGGAGGACGAGATCTCCAACGTTGAAGGAGCGTTCCTTGACGTTGCGATCATGGTAGCGTCGGATACACTCCAGGTACCTTGCTGATTGGACGAGGGCGGCGCAACGAGCTTCTTCGAGGCTGTCGATGTCAACTCGTCTGCGTCGTCTTCGAGACGCCTTCGTCGTAGTGCTCCACCGCCTGGCGAGTTCCATATGACGTCGGCGGGGGAGGATGGCTTCAGAGCCGTAGACCAGGAAGTAGGGGGATTGCCCCGTTGGCTTGGATGGTTGAGTCCGCAGCCCCCAGAGTGCATTGGGTAGTTCCTTGATCCACTTGCCCCCTTTGGAGTTAGCGGCGTCGTGTAGCCGCTTCTTGAGGGCGTCGAGCACCATCCCATTGGCGCGCTCGACTTGTCCGTTGGCCCGTGGATGGGCGACTGAGACGTATCGAACGTCAATCCCGCTGTTCTCGCAGTACTCCCAGAACTGGTGGTTGTTGAAGTTGGACCCCAGGTCTGTGATGATGCGGTTGGGTAGCCCATAGCGGTGTACGAGTTCATCCAGGAAGTCGAGTACTCGTCGGCCCTTGGGGCATGTGACCGGCTTGACCTCGATCCACTTGGTGAACTTGTCGATAGCCACCGGTACCTGTTGAATCCTCCCCGGCGCGGTTGGCGGTGGCCCAATCATATCGAGCCCCCGGCAAGCAAAGGGCCGGGTTGGCGGTATGGTGACTAGCTTGTAGGCTAGGACGTGTTCTTTCGCTTGGCGAAGTACCGACATCCTTGGCACCTTCGACAAGTTCTTCGGCATCGCCCAAGGCCGTGGGCCGCAGAAGGCTCGCCGGAAGGCTTTGCCGACCGGCGTGCGTGAAGACGCGTGGTTGCCGCGAGATGCCCTTATGGATCTCCTCCAAGATGTCCTTGCCTTCTTCACGGGGGACGCACTTCATGAGTACTCCGCAGGATGCGCCCCGCTTGTAAAGCTTGTCTCCGACGAGGACGTAAGACTTGGCGCGGCGGACGAGTTGTTAGGCCGCGTTCTTGTCGGAGGGGACCTTCGCTCGCTTAGGTAGTCGATGAAGGGCCGCCTCCGGTCCACGTCGATCATCATGACCTCCCGCCCGGTGGTGGATGGGGCCGGGCGGTGGTCGGTGGCGCCGGCTCCGGATGGATGGCGCGTGAAGCTCATGGACGAAGACGCCCGCCGGGTACTTGAGCGCGGTGGATCCAAGCTTCGAGAGGACGTCCGCCGCGACGTTGTTGTCGCGGACGATGTGATGGAACTCGAGACCATAGAATTTGTTCTCGAGCTTGCGGACTTCTAGGCGTAGGCGTCCATGTTCTCCTTGTTGCGGTCCCAAGACTTGTTGACTTGGTTGATGACCACCGCGGAGTCGCCGTAGACTAGTAGCCGCTTGATGCCCGGTGAAGCCGCGAGGCGGAGCCCGTGTAGGAGAGCTTCGTACTCGGCTTCGTTGTTTGAGACCTTCCGGAAGATCCGGGACGTACTTGAGTTGTTCGCCCGTTGGAGAGATCGGGGAGTACCCCCGCACCTCGCGCCCTCGAGGTTGAGTGAGCCGTCAAAGTACATCACCCAATGCTCGGTCGCACGGTGGGAGTAGGTAGGCGGTTCTCCCGCCACTCGCCATGAAGTCGACTAGTGCTTGCGACTTGATGGGCGTGCGTGGCTTGAAGTCGATGGTGAGGGCGCCGAGCTCGACGCCCCACTTGGAGATTCTCCCGGTGGCGTCTTGGTTCCTCGGGATGTCGCCGAGCGGGTAGTCGGTGACGACGGAGACCGAGTACTCCCGGAAGTAGTGTCGTAGCTTCCGCGAGGTGATGAGTAGAGCGTACGGAGCTTCCGCACGGGCCGGTAGCGAGCCTTGGACTCGATAGAACCTCGCCCGACGAAGTAGACCGGGCGCCCCGGACCGGTAGGCGTGGCCGTCTTCCCCCGCCGCTCGACAACGATGGCGATCGACCACGTGAGTAGTCGCGGCTAGGTAGAGCGAGAGCTGCTCGCCGCCCTTGTGAGGAGCCGTGAGGATTGGCGGTTTTGACAGAAGTCCTTGAGCCGGGCAAGGGCTTGATCCGCCTCTCGGTGTCCACACGAACTTCTCATGGTGCTTGAGTAGTTTGAAGAAGGGGAGACCCCCGTTCTCCTAGCCTCGAGATGAATCCGTTCGGCCGCCATGCACCCCGTCGGCTTACGGACGTCCTTGATGCTCGTGGGAGCTTTCATGCCTGGTGATGGCGGAGATCTTCTCGGGGTTGGCTTCAATGCCGCGCCGGTTGATGATGAAGCCGAGTAGTTTGCTCGAAGGGACGCCGAAGACGCACTTGTTCGGGTTGAGCTTCCGGCGGTACTCGCGTGGCGATGCGAAGGTCTCTTCAAGGTCGTCGACGAGGGTACCGGAGTCCCCGGTTTTGACAACCACGTCATCCACGTAAGCCTCGACGTTCTTGTTGAGTTGCCGCTTGAAGCGGGCCCGGATGGCCCGTTGGTAGGTAGCGCCGGCGTTCTTCAACCCGAATGACATGGTCGTGTAGCAAGACGCGCCAAACGGGGTGATGAACGCGGTCTTTTCCCCGGTCTTCCTCCTTGATTGCGATCCGGTGGTACCGGAGTAGCGATCGAGGAAGCGAGCAGGTCGCGGCCCCGCCGTGGAGTCGATGACTTGATCAATCCGCGGCAACCCGAAGAGGTCCTTGGGGCAGTGTTTGTTGAGGTCGGTGTAGTCGACGCACATCCTCCACTCGTTTGAGTTCTTCTTGCGGACGAGGACGGGGTTGGCGAGCCACTCAGGATGGAAGACTTCTCTGATGAAGCCAGCCGCGAGTAGCTTGGCGAGCTCCTTCTTGATGGCATCCCGTCTGTCGTCGGCAAAACGTCGGAGGTGTTGTCGCTTGGGGGTGGCCTTTGGGTCGACGTTAAGGCAGTGCTCAATCGGCTCCCCGGGCACTCCCGGCATGTCCGTCGGCTTCCACGCGAAGATGTCGCGGTTAGCCCGAAGAAAGCCGATGAGCGCGTCTTCCTATTTGGGGTCGAGGCCGGCCCCGATGGTGGTGGTCTTGCCGGGGTCGCCCGTTCCGAGGTCGACCGTCTTGACGAGTACCTCCTCGGTGGCCGAGGCTTGTTGGCGCCGTCGGACTTCTGCGGGATGTCGAGTTCGCTTGTAGCAAGCTTCTTCGACGCAACGTAGACCTCCATCATTGCGTTGGGTACTTGGTTTGTGGAGGCGATCACCACGGCCTCCCGTATCGCGGTCGTGGGAGATCTTCAAGTCCCCTTGGAGGGAGAGTACACCACCGGACTTGGCATCTTGAGGACCAAGTAGGTGTAGTGGGGCACCGCCATGAACTTGGCGATGGCCGGTCTGCCGAGGATGGCGTGGTAAGAGGTCTCGAAATCCGCGACCTCGAACTTGATGTACTCGGTGCGGTAGTTGTCCCGAGATGCCCCGAAGGTAACTGGCAGTACCACTGAGCCCAGTGGGATAGCCGCGTTGCCTGGGACGATGCCGTAGAAGGGCGTGCTGCTCTTGGTGAGCATGGGGGTGACGTCGAGCTTCATTTTCTTCAAGGTTTTGGTGAAGAGGACATTGAGCCCGCTTCCACCGTCGATGAGCACCTTGTTGAGCTTGGAGCCCGCCACCGTTGGCTTCAGGACGAGGGGGAACCGTCCTGGTTCGGAGAAGCTGGTCCATTGGTCCGCGCGGGAGAAGGTGATGGGTACCTCCGACCACCTGAGAGGGGTCGGGACCGCTGGCTCAATGGACATCACTTCGCGACGGGTAGCCTTCTGCTCCCGCCTGCTGGGCAGTCCGCCGAAGAGGACGTTGACGGTCTTCTCGGGTTCTTGGAAGTCGTTGTTGTCGCCGTCCTTCTTCTTGCCCTTTTGGTCATGAGGGTGCGGTGGCTCCGGCGTATCCTTGAGTGCATGCCTGAGCTGGTAGCACTGCTCGGTAGTGTGATTGCCGTTCGGGTGCCACGGGCACTTCTCCTTCAGCAGGTCTTTGAACCCGCCCGAGTTCTTCTTCGAGTTCCCTTTCGCGGGGCGCCGGATAGCCGCGACGGTGTTGTCCGGCTTGCGCTTGCGGTTGGGACCCGAGTAGTAGTTGTTGTTGTTGTTGTTGTTGTTGCGGCCGCCTTGGTTCGCATTGCCGCGCCGCCGCCGCCCCGGTTCTCGCTTGGACTTGCCGCGGATGGCGTCGTATTTGGCGTTGGCCTTGTCCTCTTCATCCGCCCGGGACGTGATCATGTCCTTGAGGTGGGGGATGGACTCGGGGGCGGCGACGACCGAAGTCCTCGAAGGTGCGGCGATGGTAGAGGCCGTCCCGGAAGAGGTCGATGACCTCCTTGTCGGTGACGTCGACGACGGTAGCGCGCTTGTCGAAAAAGCGGCGCATGTACTTGCGGAGGGTCTCGTCTTGTTCCTCCGCTTGATCATGGCCAGGTCCATGCGAGTACCCGAGCGGCCCATGGCGCCCGCGAAGTTGCTCGTGAACTGCTCCTTCGGTGGTCCCACTTGTCGATCGAGTGCTTGTCAAGCGACTCGAGCCATGTGAGTGGTGCTTGGTCCGGACGAAAGGGAAGTAGAGGCACTTGGTGTCGCCGTTGCCGCCGCCGTTCTCGATGGAGAGGGCGTAGCATCGGAGCCACCGGATAGGATCCGCTTCGCATCGTACTTGGTGATCCCCAAAGGCTTGAACTTGTCGGGGAGGAGTAGGTTGCGAAGTCGTGGTGAGAAGGCGGGGAAGCCGTCGCCCTCGGCGGCGGTGGTCGACTTCTTCCGCCGCAGCCTCCTCGATCTTCTGGCGAGCGTCGTACCCGCCGTGTGAGGCGCCGGAGGCGTGGTCGTTCGCGTGGCCTCGGCCGCCGCGACCGCCGCCGCCTCCGCCTCTCTCCCGTTGGCCCCATGGTTGGAGCTGCCGCCGTCACTACCGCCACCGTCAGGGTCGTTGCCGCCACCACCGGCCGGAGCGCGGTGGGGGACAACCACTCGGTTGCCTTGGTCCTGCTGTGAAGGTCCGCCGGCGTGGGAGCGGCGGCGGTTTGGCTCAGCTGGGATGTCGCCTCGAGTACGATTGGGGCCGGCGTTGGCGCTGCGACTAGTAGCTTCGTTGTCGCGGGGGTTTAGCCGGGAGGAGGTTGGTTGACTGCGTTGTCGACCCGCATGAAGTAGGCTTCTTCGGCGAGCTTGGCGATGACCTCTCCGGCGCGTATGCCCCGAGCCCGGCATGCGATCGTTGTGATCGACATGAGGCATTGCTCGTGCGTGGTGTGAACTCGCTCTCGACCGCCTCGAGTGCTTCCGCAAGGTTGCGGATGGGGAGGTTGTCCCCCGAGCCGCCGGCGTCGTTCGCTGCGCTTCCCCGTTACGTTCGCGTCGAGCGTCCCCGTTGGCGGCGGTCTCGCCCGCGGGTGCATCGGCGGACGCTCGTACGCGGATATGTCCTCCGTGTACTTGTCCTTAGCCATGCCCGAAGGTCTCGGGGTTTCGCCGGCAGCCATGAAGACTTGGCGATCGGGGGTGCCCGGGCCGGGACTCGCAGGGTGCCACCTCGGTTGGTGTGTTTGAGTCGGCCGGGTCGGTGGCGTTCCCTCCCCGGAACGGTAGCGAGTCGATGTAGGCAACGTAGCGTGAGTCTCCCTTTGCCGGTCGGCGGGCTTGCGGTCCGGCCGCAGACGTATCCGCCGGCCGGCGTTGATTTTATAACCGCCCCGCAGGCCGGGCCCGACAAGGAAGCTCGGTGGAGTCGTCTTCGGACTCGGGTTCCTCAGGGTCCGACCCGAAGTCGAACTCGTAGTCCGGGTTCGAGTAGAACTCGGAGAGAGGGTTGGAGTCCGAGACGTGGTCGGGGACGGCGTCGGAGTCCGAGTTGTACTCGGGTACGGGCTCCTTGCCGGCCCGGCGCGAAGTGGGAGCCCCCCGTGCGGGCCCCGCCGCGGTGATGCGTGGGCCACGCGCGGAGTGCTTGCGTGATGAGGGGGCCGCCTCGCGATGGCCGAGCGGCCCGGCTCGCATGCGATGGCCCATGGCGACGTCGGGTTCGAGTTGGAGACGGACTCGAGCTCGAAGTCGGCGTGGTGGTTGAAGAGCGAAATTTCGCCGAACTTGCGGCGAGTTCGCCCGTGACGACTTCGGGAAGCGTCACGAGGCTCGTCTCTCGGGTCCGGCCGCATGGTCGGGCGGCATGGTCGGCGGCATTGGAAGGAGCCTCGCTCCATCGGCGGTGCGGACCCAAGCGCCGAAGACGAAGGTGTCGCCGCGGTTGAAAGCGACGCTTGGCTTGAAGTGGACGGAAGCCGTCGAGTTCGCCATGTGATCTCGAGCGAGAGCCCCTACCCGGCGCGCGCCGGCGTGTCGGTGTTTTAGACCGGCAACCTACTACGGGGAGTACCCGAAGTAGATGATTGTGACTCGCCGAGATCGGTAACTCGAAGGAAGAGACACGTGGCACACAATTTAGACGGTTCGGGCCGCGAGATGCGTAATACCCTACGTCCCGTATGTCGCGTAGCTACGGATTGATAGGGCACGATTACAAGATGGTGCAATAGTGCGCCGTGAGTTGTAAGGGATTGGATGAGATGAGGTGATCCCGAGATCGGTCCCCGCCTCGCCTTATATAGTCCGGGAGGCGGGGTTACAAGTCGGAGTAGGGAAAAGAGTACTAGTCGAGTACGTCTAGGAGTCCTCTATACGGTGCGGAACATGTACGGATCCCTAACCGAGTACTACTCCGTGTAGTCCTTGTGCTCCACGCCCTCGGATGCCGTGTAGCGCAAGCCGGTAGTCCCGGGGGCCCACCGAGTAGTCGGTCCCGGTACCCACCGAGGTAGTGGGCCCGGGGAGGTCCATACGACATCGAGAGAGGCATTGAAGTCGACAAGGCTAAGGTAGAGACGGTTGAGCAACTCCCACCTTCGACGGATGTTAAGTCCTTGAGGAGCTTTGTAGGCCATGCCGGATTTTATAGAAGATTTATTAAGGACTTATCAAAGATCACTAAGCCTTTAATGCATCTCCTTCAAAAGGATGTGGCTTTTGACTTCGATGAGAAGTGCCTAGCGGCATTCCGGACCTTGAAAAGTGCGTTGGTGAGTGCTCCCATTATTCAACCTCCGGATTGGAGCTAACCTTTCGAGATCATGTGCGATGCAAGTGACTACACCATAGGCGCGGTTTTGGGTCAAAGAAAGGAAGGCGAGTTCACGCCGTTTACTACGCTAGCAAAACTCTTAATGAGGCACAATTGAATTATGCCACTACGGAAAAGGAGTTGCTAGCGGTAGTATTCGCCTTCGAAAAATTCAGATCTTACATCGTAAACTCGAAGGTCATTGTTTACACCGATCACGCGGCCATCAAGTATCTCTTGGCTAAGAAGGATGCTAAACCACGATTGATCAGTTGGATCCTTCTTCTCCAAGAGTTTGATGTTGAAATTCGTGATAAGAAGGGGGTGGAGAATGTTGTGTCCGATCATTTGTCTAGGATGAATCGTGGACAAGATGATAAAGAGCCCATAGAAGACAAGATGAGAGATGACCACCTCTATTGAGTGCTCGATAAAGACACTTGAATGATTGATATCATTAGAGCAATTCAGAAGATGCCTCTTGACCATCTAGATAGAAACTCTCAAAGGAGGATAATCTCCGAAAGTAAGAAATACTTTTGGGATGCACCGTACCTCTTCAAACTTGGCAATGATGGAGTCATGAGAAGATGTGTGCCAAGAGAAGAGAGGCTAGAAATTTTGAGAAAGTGCCACGCGGCGGAGTACGGTGGACACTATAGCCATTTTCGGACCCAAGCAAAAGTATGGTCTAGCGGATTCTATTGGCCGGAGATGTACTAAAAGATATGTTGCATCATGCCCCGAATGCCAAAGAACCGGAAACATCTCTCAAAGAAATTATATGCCCTTGAGATATAATCTACAAATCGATTTATTCGATGTATGGGGAATAGACTTCATGGGGCCTTTCAAAAACTCATATGGATATGAGTATATCTTAGTCATGGTTGATTATGTATCCAAGTGGGTAGAGGCTATGCCATGTCGTAAAGCTTCCACGGAGGAGTTCATTGCCATAATCAAGAACATGATTTTTCCTCGTTTCGGTACACCGAGAATCTTGATAAGCGATGGGGGAACTCACTTCACCGGGAAGAATTTCAAAAGGTGCTTGTCCAAGTTGGGAATTGAACATAGGGTTTCTACGGCCTATCACCCGCAAACCAACGGACAAGCGGAAACGTCGAATGGGCAATTAAAAAGCATCCTCAACAAAACCATAGAGAAAGGAGGCAAAGATTGGTCGAAGAAATTAGACGGAGCTTTGTGGGCTTATCGAACGGCGTTCAAGACACTGATAGGTATGACCCCTTATCAATTCGTCTATGGAAAAGGTTGCCACCTTCCGGTTGAGTTGGAACACAAAGCCTATTGGGCGATTAAAGAGATGAAGCTTGATCTCGATGTCGCGGTGGTAAAACGAAGGATTCAAATAAGCGAGCTAGAGGAGATGAGGTTGAAAGCATACGAGAAGGCAAGCATATACAAGGAGAGAATTAAAAGGTGGTATGACAAAAGATTGAAGAAGAAAGAGTTTAAAGAAGGAGATAAGGTCCTCCTCTACAATTTGAGGTTTAAAACCTTCGGAAAGGGGAAATTGTAAAGCAAGTGGGATGGACCTTATGTTGTTCATTCGGTGCTCTTGAACGGAGTGGTAACCATTATGAATGTGAAAGGTGATCAATTCATGGTGAATGGTCAATGGCTTAAGGTTTACTATGAACCCGGCGTTGTGCCCCTTCACCATATTGATGTCTTCACCATGGAAGAAGAGCCCGAACGTCCCGCCTAGGAAGAAAAACAAGGTACACATTTTTGCAAATAGTTTTTCTTTTATTTTTCTGGAGTTTCTCGTGAAGATTTACTGGGCCAACTTTCCCCATGGGCTGAGAAAGTGAAAAAAGGGCGGTACACGGGAAACTGGACCGGACCGGCCCCCGAGACAGGGTGGGCCGGCCGGCCCGATCCGACCGGCCCAGTGGGGCCCCGGCGGCGGTTCGCCCCGGTTTTTCCCCGATTTGCTCCTTTTCGACTTCCTTCTTCGGTCAGAAAATTAAGGGAAGTTTGAATAAGGAAAATGAGGTTTCTAGGGTTTTCCTTTTCCGACTATTTATTTGGCCGAATTGGGAGCTTGGGAATCCATCCCATCTAGCAACCTTTTGCACCCACGCAACAGCCATGGTGTCCCCGAGGAGTGTGAAGAAAGGTGCCAAGGAGCCATCGATGGAGGAGGCAAAGTGATGCGAGCTCCAGCTACCGTTGAGATCAAGAGGACCGCTCGCATCTGTTACGGAGGGCGTGTCCCGACCGGAGCTATCGCATCTCGCAACCCCGTCATGGAGGAGAACGTCCCTACTCCCGTTCGAAGGTCAGCGCGCATCCGAGGCATGAAGCGGAAGGACTACAAGGAGGTGTCGGCCCGAGCCTAAGGACTATGGGGATAGTGACTACTCCAACGATCGTAGCCCGAGCTCGTGGGCGGCCGCCGGAAGAGATGATAATGATTTGTATGTTTGGGAAGAGGTGCCCAAGGAGAAGACTCCCGAAGGCCCCAACGGTGGCGGCAACGACGACGGCGACGACGACAATGGTGATGGCGACGACGGTGGCGATGACGGCGGAGACCCTGGTGATGACGACCCTTTCGAGATGCATCCGATGTGTTGTGCGGCTTGCCGTCTGTCACACCCGATTTTCCGAAGGAAACCAAGTGCAAACCTATATGCATGCCAGGATCAAGTTTCATGCATATAGTGACATATAAGTGTATACAGAAACAATATCACGTAAGAAAAAGAAAGATTATCAGAGATTTACGCTTAATCCTGGAAACGAAGGCTCCAAACATCACAGGCATCGACTGGGGGGTTGTGTACGCCTAGCACCAGCAACATCTTCACAGGACTTCAGAGCAACTTCCTCTTTCTGAGCAACATTGTTTATAGCAAGGGTGAGCACTTGTCATACTCAGCAAGTGTGGAAAAAGATATGAATGCAAAGGCTTTATAGTGGACTGGGCTATAAGCATTTAAGCAATTTGATTTTGGTCAAGTTTTATTAGCACCTGATTACTAATAAAGTATAAGTTTATACCAACCCACAATTATCATAAAGAGATAGATAAGATACGCCATAAGCGTATGGAAAGCATAACTAGAGAACACAATTTAAGTCCATCTTCAAGTTCAATTATCATGTGAGGGTCCAGGCCGCTCTTGACCGTGAGCACGACTAATCGATTAGTTTTACACTCTGCAGAGTTTGTACATCTTTACCCACAAGTCGCGTAAAAAACTCCGAAGAGCTTTAGACCCAACCACGCGATGCTGATCAGGCATCGTACCACACTGCCGAGGTGTGATTTCATAGGGACGCTACGAGGACGTTACAAAGATCCCTAGATGCACGCTGCCCGCTAGGTTACCTGATCAGTGCAGCGTATAAAGCTCCCGGACGAGTACCGTGTCTTAGCCAAGCCCACACCTACGCCCGGGCAGGCCCATACGCCACTTACCGTCAGCCCCCAACCCTTATCAGGTAAAGCATACCTAACACCTAGTTCTCTAATTATTAAGCCAAGACAGAGCCATATGTCTTGTGGTTGTACTGTTTTCCTGGGTGGTTCTCCATGTTCCGATTAAAGATATGGTCTTGTATTAAACATCCAATGATATAACATAAAGGTATAACGTGATTCATCATTATTGTTCATTAAAACCACCATAACCCAGATATAGCAACTAAGCATAGATACCCAACATAAATGTAAACCCAGGTTAACAAGGAGTGATCATAAAGACTAGGTAATTCTTAATAGGAACCCATCAAAATTAATGCAAGCAATGTAACGAATGATTAAATATAATTCTTAGGACAAAAGATCAAGGACACACTTGCCTTTAACCAAATTAGTTGCTCAGAATGTCTTCACCTCTTGCTCTTCAAAACTTATCGGACAACGTTCACTCTACTCGTATCAATCGTCGGGCGCAAACATACATAAAGCAAACAAACAAGCATATACTAAGAACAAAGCACCAATCAAAAGAAAACTTTAAAAGAATGCAATAAAGGATAGACTCAATTAGATGGATCACTAAAGAACACAAAGTGTGCTTGGAGGGAAAAGGCTTGGTTAGCTTTAAAGAGATGAATGTGGAAGATTGAGCAAGGACCGGAAAGATCACACTTAGAGAGAGCTGTGTAAAGAACGTCTAACGAACGTTTTGCATATATGAGAAAACAAGGCTATGAGCTAGATTCATTTTAATTAACAAAATAAATATAAAGGATATTTCAGAAATAAAATAACCTATGTTGACATTAATACAATATTAAATTTTATTTACGAAACCGGTGTAAAGAACTAGTCAAGTTTTATTAATAAAGATTCATTTATTGATTAAACCGATTAAACATTTAATTTAGAAAAACTAAACTATATGAACAATCTAAATGAAATTTTGTAATTCGAGTAGATCATATTATTATTAAAAACATTATGGTATCAGCATTAATCAAATTAATATTTATTATAAAAGCCGATGTAAAAGCCTAATCAAATTTTAATTATAAAAGATTAATTAACTATTAAACAAATTAACATTTGGTTTAAGAAATACCGAGATAAATATCTAATTAGATTTTATATATAAAAGCATGTGATATAATTATTAATCAATTTAACATTAATTATGAGAAACGGTGTGTAGCACTAAATTGTTTTAGTTATAAAAGGCATGTATAACTAACCATTAATCAAAATTAATATTAAATTAATTTTCAGAAAACAATCATGATGATGACACACCACTAACACGTAGTTTACATTATTATGAACCTAACACAACTTGAATGAATTAAAACGGAGTTAAAACGAGAGAGATATGGAGAAAACAAGATTGGAGGACCTATTCGTGATTAACTATAGATCTCAGGGAGTAGCAGAGGAAATTTGCAAGACACATTGAATAGTGCTCGCGAAAAGGACAAAGGACAGGGTTAGATCTATAAAAGGGTCGGGTGGGATTTATGTGTGAAAGGTGGGATCTTTCTAGGGTGTTATCTGTAGATTTACCAAGACACATAAACAACCCTATAGATTTGAGGAAGGTATAGGGACCTAATTGCAAAACGACCTTATCTTCTTCTACCTTGGGTCAGGCATGAACGCAAGAGTGCAGAGGGCGGACAGGAGCTCCTGGCGTCGTCGTCGCCGGGGCTACGGGCGGCTAGGGGTTCGGCCGTGGCTCTGAACGGAAAGAGGAGGTCGAGGGGATCTCGTAGGAGTGCTCACCGGCGGCGGGGACAAGGAGGCGGCCGAATCCCGACTGGCGGCGGCGGACGGCGGCCTGCGATTCGAACAGTAGAGGCAACAAAGAGAAGGCAAAGAGGATTAGATGGGAACAACCACGAAACTGTAGATTGAACGACAAAATGGAAAGGAATCGACGAGATGAACACGATGGTGTGCTCACCTTCGGCCAAGGATGAACGATGGCGACGGAAGAGATCGCCGGAGTTGGGGAAGATGATGGAGGCGACGTCAGATTCGCGTGACTGAGAACATCACGGCGTAGAGCTCAATGAGGGAAACTCCAGGGTGGTGTCTATTTGCACCGGAAGTGCACGGTTTCGCCGGAAAAGCTCGCTGGAAGTTCGCCGGAATTTAGTAGATGCAAAAGTTCGGCGAGGGTTTGTGGGAGCTAGGGTTATCGAAACGGAACGAGGTTGGCGGCGTTGGAAAGAGGACGTCAAGGAGATTGCCGGCAATATTTATTGGCCGAGATTGAGTCCGATTTTATTTTCCTTTTCTTCTAATTTCGGAAATTAATTTTGGATTAAAATAATTCCAGGAAATCCTAAATCTTAATTAAATCACGAAAAATACTCCGAAAGCTTAGAAAAATTCAGGAAAATTACTAGAGATGATTTGGGTCATGATGAATCCAAATAAAGTATTTGGAGCTCATGAAAAAGATTTTAGAGCCTTCTAATAAATAGAAATAGCTCAAAGGAAAATGAGAATAAATCCCAGAAAAGTCCGAAAAATTCTCAGAAGGATTTGGACAGCTCCTGATCGCACTTTTGAAACCTTTTGCACTCAAGAAACACCAAGATGCTTCGGCATGAATCCAACACTCACAACTTTTTATTTGATTCAGAAAATCAAACAAGGATTTTTCCTATACTATATTTCCTGTAAAGAAAAATAAATGTTGGAAAAATTTTAAGATTATGAGAAAATCGTTATTTAATTATTCTTTCTATTCACATCCTGAAATTGGAAATTTCAGGGTGTGACACCGTCACTCCATCTCGGAGCTCTACGCATTGGTCGACGAATGTTTCCACGCCATGGAGGCGATGAGGCAACGTATGAAGGATTTGGAGCGCGTGGTCGAAGACGACTACAAGTTCCTAAATCGCAACGTGCGCAAACTTTTTGGCATGGTTGGGAACATGAACGGCGAGTGGTGCAATAGTTGCGGGAAGTACCACTAGGTTTAGTTTTCCCCCTTAGGAATTTTGTAAGATACGGCAAGGACGTCGTATTATTTTAGCGTGTGGGAGAGCTAGCTAGCTAGCCTTTAGTTTTTGAGCTTCAAGTTTAGATTGGTTCGGTTTAGTCTTCGAGAGAGTTTAGTTTTAGAGTTTAAGAGTCTTTAGTTTTTGAGTGTGCTTTTAAATTTTTGCAAGTGTCTTAATTTAGTGTTTGCGTCAAAGAAAATCAAATAAAAAAGAGTCCTTTAAATCTTGTGTGTTGTGTGTTGCTTATCTTGATTTACTCGTTCGTTCATCTTTAGTTTTTGATATATGAACATAAGTGTGTGGTTTGAAAAACGTTTACCGTGGTGCTTAGTGGAATTGCTACTACTAAAAGTACCCATACCACACTTCGATCTTGAGCTTCACATGTTGGTTGTGCTATGTTCAATGCTAAAAGTTGGAGGAATTCAATTCTGAAAATTATCTAAAAACCCTTGTAATAAAGGTTAGCAAAACCTTTTTTTCCAAGATGAGAGTAAGAAAAAAATCCTATACAAAGCCAAATTTATTTTTTTTTTGCTCCACCATAAGTGTGATTAGCAATGATCATGTCCTTGTGCTTATATTTTGTTGCTAGCCTCGTCATGCGTTTGGTAACGTGACTTTCACATCGGAAGTCCCGTACATCGCCGAATTCCATACCCAACCCTATACATCTCTTTTGTACATCCATCCTTGAACACAACCTACTCTCAAAAGTTTTGTCTCGTCTCTAGCATGGTTTATTTAAAATTTCAGATTGTGTGCATGCAAGAAAGAGAGGAGTTGAGAGCTTTGGAAAGAGAAAAGATGTCAAGAGAGGGAAAAATAAGGAGAAAAGTGTGTGTATGGAAAAGAAAGGAAGAAAAATAGAAAAGAAAGAAAGAAAAATAAATATATGTATGAGAGAATGAAAGAGAGAAGAAAAAGAGAAGAGGAGTGGCAATAAAGATATGAGAGGGATGAATCAAGTAAAAAATATAATAGAGTGCAAGGAAGGATGTCACGTTGTTGAGAGACGGAACTTTCACTCTTTTTCCAACCATGTGCAATCCGACAATGAGGACGTCGTCGGTGCCTCGTAGTCATATTTTCTTTTGCCCTTGCACATGTCCACCATTCTAAATCTTCTCATCCTTGATATCCTCACATATGGATTAATTGTAATGATCATTGTCTTTGAAAGGTAAACAACCATTAGAGGAAGTTCTTAGTTTGACAATACTTGTGTTGATTGCACTAGCCCTACCCATAGCTCCACTTTACATGTCATATGGGAGATTTATCGAAGGTGAGAGTTTTATAAAACTTGTTTAGGATAGCCACTTCATATGAGTGACTTGAGAGAGCTTGGAGAAAGATTTTTGTCTAACACTTGTTGCAGGAATTTTATTTTTGAAAAACCATAAAAACCCTCCAATGGAAGCAAAGAAGTAAGTATGGCTGAAGTTGAAGACTTCGAGTGAAGAGTTTGAGTTGCGGGGTAAATCTTGACGTGGTAAAGATTCTAAACGCCCATGTTTATGTATGATGATCATTACTTTATGTTTATGTATTAAAGACAAAAGATTGACTAACTTGTGAAGAAGGATTAGCGGTACACGATTACAACACTTTGAACGAAGTTCCTTTACGAGTACTTGCTCTAGGACGAGCAAGAGCTAAGCGTGGGGGAGATGTTGACGGTGTATTTTGGTACACCAAACATGTTCATTACACTTTGGTTTGGATTTGATTATGGAACTAACCCGCCACTAGGCACACTAATCATATAACACGTTCATCTATGTGCATGCATTTGGAAGTGTTGTGTTTATGTAGGAAAACATGCACATAAAGGACGGATTCACAACAAGTTCAAAGGAGCATTTACGGAGTCTTGTTCGTGTTCATGAGCTTGATGAAATCACTTCCAATGGTGGCAAGGACTGAAGTGCTATGTAGGAACACCCCCGGGGATTGAAGTGTAAAAGACCGAACTTCATGCAAAGAGAACCTCCATCTTGGACGCAAGGATGACATTGTCAAAATAGTGCAAGTGGAGGGGGCAAAGTGCATAAATGCATGAGGACCCACGGGAGTGAAGGGGCGACTGAACTGGGCCGAAGTGGGGGGCCGGTCGGCCCAGACCGGCCGGCCCAGCACACTCCGTGGGTCGGTTCGGCCCCCCTTTCCTTTCACCCGAAGGATCCTCAACCCTAAAAACCTGGAGGCGCCGCCATTCGCAGGGGGGAGAGCCATTCGCACCAAGAGGCCATCCACAAGCTAGAGAGAGAGAGGAGGGAGGTCTCCGGAAGGGGGTCGACCACCTCGAAGGAAGCACCACAAGTGGAGAAGAAGGAAGACACCGTCGGAAGGGTGACCATGATCAACGGTGCTATGTCTAGCACCTTGATGGGGTAATCTCCTTATTTGTCCATGGGTTGTAATAGATCTTGAGATGTAATCATACTTTGTTGGATTATCTATCTATCATCTTGTGTTGAATATACTTTAATGCTTAAGGTTAGCTACCATGCCGTAAAGGGAGTAGAGCTCCAATGCTCCCTTGGATCCATTCAATACGCCGTGTCCATCATAGGTCTAGTCACGAATACCTCCGCGTAGTGATAGTACGAGGGGAGGGAAAGGGCGAAACTGTGGTCACAACCCCCGATAGATTAGATTGGTTTTCTTGTTTAAAACAATTGTATGTTTTAGTATCGTAGACCCATGGACGAGTGTCTCCAATCTTGATAGCTTAATCATTCTCTCTAGTGTAGTTTAGTCGTTTTCTAGTTTAATCATAGTTAGGGTTTGAGTAGCTAGTGAGTAGAGGTAGATCAAACGCTTGTAATCCCCTTGCTCCGCGGATTGACAAGAACCTTGGGAATCCTGTGGTGAAAAAGGTGTAGGTCCGTACGCTTGCGGATCGTAGGTGGATACGTCTTTTATCCATCAACATACTACTACGAAGGCCGGGGTGGCCCCGCTCCCAACCCGCTGCGACAGACTCACCGAAGCGAGCTCTCTAGAGCCGGAAGGGAGGGGGCTGGGAGGAGGTGGAAGAGAGGAGCGCCTAGAGGAGGCTTCTAAACAAAACAAAGGTTGTGGTCGGGTTTCAATCAGAATTGGCCACCTTTGTTCCTACGCCCACGCGACACAAACATCTCTTGCTGAAAACAAGTTCACAGGCGCCACTTGCTGCTTTTATACTACCTTTGTTTAGTCTTAAATAGAGAGCTCTCACAGATTACTTCCTGCGAGACAAATTTACTCATCTCAAAAGAAACAAACATACAAGCACTATGTGAAAACCTCAAATAGGCCACATAACATTTGTAACGAGCCCTTAACACCCTTTACATGGACCCACATCTGTAACTATTGTCATTTGGTGCCCGTTACTCATAAGCGCGACAGGTCGACCCCGGGGTTCGCCACTTGAACAACTGTTACCAATGCAGACTTCTGGTAATGGCTTTTTAAACACCCGTTACATGTATTCTTTGTAGCAGATGTTAAAATGTGTCCGTTACAAAAATTATACCTATCGGTAATAGTCCTTGAAGTTCGTTACCAATCACTTCCCTACTGGAGACGCATGTTTGTTTAGATGTGTCTCCTTTGATGGCGACCCAATTGGAGATGCTCGTTTGTTAAAATGCGTCTTGTTTGATGGCAACCCAGTGTCTCCTTTTTTCCTCACATCAGAGACACGTGTTGTTATTACGTATATTTGTCTTTGCGTTCTGACATCACTCACTCTATCTCCTCAGAAGGCCACTTGCGTTCCAACAACACTCGCTCTCTCTGCTCAGAAGACCACTCGTTCTCTATGCTCTGAACTCCACTCGCTCTTTCTCCTCAGAAGTCACCACCGACCTATCCCGTTCTCCGCTACCAGCTGCGCGCGCTTTGAGGATCATGCTCTCTCTCCTTAGAAAGTCGGCACTGTGGTAAGTTGGCTGGCTGCGTGCGCGACGGTGAAAGGGGCCAGCGGACGTTGACCGTGGCGTCATCCAAAGCAGACGCCTCCATTCTCCCCCTCGGGCTCGGTGTCGTCCACCGCCTCCCTCCGGACCCTAGCTTCCTCCTCACTGCCTCGATCGTCAGCAAGCGCTGGTGGCACCTCATACGCAGCGCCGCCTTCCTCCACCGCTTTCGCATTCCATCAAACACCTCTCATTCTTGGCTTCTTCTAGAACTTTTAGATGTTGAGTTGTCCCCAGGCAGGCGCGCCCACTTCGTCCCCACTACCGTCCAAGCCGCTCGTATCTCCATGCCGCTAGGCTTCTATGGCTGGGTGATTGACTGCTACCATGCCCGCGTCCTCCTCTACAACCAGGGGTGGATACATGCTTAGATCCAATCTGTCCACGACCCTAGGTGTGGCTAAAAAAAACCTTTATATATAGCATATTCAATTTTCTTGATTCAACTATGTTTTAACCGAATTGGCCATACTCCTCAGCCTAAGTTCGCTCGGCTCAGCAGCCAGGCCATCTCTCTTCTATTCTCCAGTCCTCACGTCCTTGGCCCAGGCGCATCTCTCCCTCACTCTTTCCCTTCCCCGAGCCGCCCGTCAGCCCTGACTCCCCAAGCTCCCGTCCAACCGCCGCCTAACCCTCGCGCCGCTGCCGCACCAGTGCTGCTGCGCGCATGTGCTACCGCCCGCCGGGCGCCCCACCACACCCGTTGGTCCGCTCGCCATCTTGCCGCGCCGCGTGCCTACTCCACCGGTCGGCTTGCGCCGCACCGCGCCGTGGTCGCCGTTGACGCAAAAAGTGCACTCGGCGCCAATCACACGAGCAAGCCGAAAAGCCGGCTTCGCACGCGCGAGAGAGAGAGTGACGTGCCGGTCAATTTTTTCCCGAAAATTAACAAAAGATAAAGCGATTAGATACCAAAGCTTGGAACATGTCGGGTGATACCGCACGGTTCCATATTTGCGGCTAAGAAGCCAAACAAGTTGACATGTAGCTATGCAAAGCTACCTATCAAAGAGCCATGACCATTCGGGTAACCGCAAAGGGAAAAAGAACATTGCCGAATGGATGACGTAAGCATGACGACGATCGGTCTTCGTATAAATAAAGATGCAAGCATGAAGTTATGACCGATCCCCATGAGGCTCATCATTAAACAAAATGAAGTAAAGCACGGACATGATCATGTATTAAATAAGCATGCATAGGTTCAAAGCACTAGTCTACCGCATGTCTAGGCACTCTAAAACCCGTCGGGTACGATAGCAAACAAATCTATCCACCGCATGATACGATTTGCATGAAAACGTACCACTTCCCACAAATAGATCTATCCACCGCATGATACAATCTAAATATGGAAAGCTAAAAGCATACACCACTTAAAACATAAACAATGCACGTGATCTACTCGTGAAAACATAACCGAATACGGCCGAATAGCCGATCCAGATCCATGAAGAAGGAACAAGCATTACCACGTGAATAAATCTATCGACCGATTTGGAAATCTAATCCACCGATGACTAGCCCCAAAGCAACCCAAAAACCCGCATCTACCGCATGATACCCGGTTCTTTCAAGATTTATACTAACAAAGCAAGCTTGAACCCGCAACACGTAACAACCTAGATCGATTCGGTTTCGGCTATCGAGAGAGCACAAGATCCACGCGTCAAAACACGAAACCTCGCTCGTACACGGATCTTAAAGGGAAAACAAAAAAGCCGATCCAAACCCATCTAGATTGGGCAAGGGTGTGTTACATGAATTAAAACATAAAGTAAAACCCATGATAACACGGGATAACTTAATGAATCCATTGGACCTTGCCAAAATCCAATAGAGCCGATAACTAGCTTCGAGCCAGATCTTAGCCTACCGCATGACTCATGATCTAACAAGAAACCCTCTTGAACCAAGCTTGAATCTACCGCATGACACGAAGCATGGTAACAAGACTACTTGCATCAGATCTAAATCCACCGCATGATACTAGACATGATACAAGGTTGCCGGTACTCACGGAGGTCGACGGATCGATTAGCCCTCTCAAAGAACTCGACGACACGACAAGGACTCTAGGGTTTGGCGTAAGGCCGGTGTGTATTGATGAATGAACGTGTCTTTTTACATACATCCAGGGATCGTATTTATACCCTCGTCGATTACAATTGCGAATGGATTCATTGCCTAACTAAACTCGATCGCCTATCCATCCATTCGCTTCCTCTGATTGAGCCACGTCACCGTCCAATCCCGCAAAATCGGCTCTCTTGTTCCTTTGCCGAACTGGAGCAGATAGCCGACCGCGGATCCTTCTGCCGAAAATCTCTGAAAATATCTTTCCTTCCACCAGACGGACTCTTTTTCGAATCGGACCCACATGTCATACTCCTTACCAAATTTTGGTGTTAACACATGCCCCTTCAATTGTGGGATAAAAGTAATTTTGTTCCACAATTGACTCTAGCCACGAATCCTTGAGCCAAATCTGTCAACACCTCGTTCTCCGCAATCCGCCGAATCTTCGTTCGAATCCAACCCTAGATCCTCTTCGTTCCGAGCTCGAACCTCCAATGGCAACTCGGAACCAAGTCCGCTCGGGTAAATTCATCCCCCGCAAACCTTGTTCGGCATTAGGTTTTCAATTTTACCTGAGATTTTTCTTTTCCGCTTTCTTCCGGGAATCTTCCACCGCTCTTTTGATTCTCCGTCGAGGCCAATTCGCAGCCTTACTACCTCGGGTCCCGTAGGGAATCCCGATCCTCTAGATCTCATTATCGCTTTGAATCTCGGAGAATCCCCTTCAAGGCAGCTTTGTCCCCACCTCCTCAGTGGCAAGATGCGTTCAAGAACTGGCCCTTGCCTCCAATTGCAGGCTGGAAGACTTGGTATCAGAGGATTCTTGCGGACAAGAGTGGATTGACCAATCTGGATGCTCTCCGTATCGCTCAATGTCTGGAGTTATCCGTAGCTGAGACACCTAAGAATGAAGATCTTCTGATAGCCGCATGCCACTTCTGGTCAAATGGCGTCAACGCCTTCCTTTTTGGGCATGGCCCAATGTCCCCAACCTTGGCCGATGTATACATGATCACAGGCCTTGATATCACCGGATCTGTCCAGCCCTGGAACTTCAAACATTCTTCACGCCAGACAGGGGTAAAACCAGGGAATGGCTACAAGCATTATATCCTGAAGCACATGAGAGATAATCCCCTTGGCGAAGTTGAATACGCAGCTTTTCGAACATGTGGCTATGCGATTTGTCTTCCGTGGCAAGGCCAACGAACCCACCTTGAATCATATCGCAATGGCGATCCATCCGGCTAGTGGCAATCGCCTCCCTCCGGGAAAGTTCTTCTTGGGCGGTGTATATCACATGCTTCATCGATCGTTACCCAAATGTACACCGACGAGAGGATAACTTGCGTCAACGGCCCTTGGTGGTTTGTTCAAATGTGGTACGACTCCATATGCATCAGATTGTCGGCGTCGATTTGAACTCCAGGTTCTTCCCTTTATCCAATCCCCCCGAAGGAGAGCCTCAAACTACCAGAGGATGCCAAAACTATGGAGAAGCAGCTTCAACTGTTATCATCCAGCAGGACATTATCCAGCTCTTCGAGTTGTTCTTCAAAGGCTTCTCCAATCCTCTTTGGCTTCCTTATCTAGGCAATGACACTCTGACCTTCCCTGTCGAATTCTCTTTTGAGCCCGGCCATCAAGATAGGGGATTCTTGGAGATCTTTAATATCATAATCCGCCCATGCATATTACCGGCCGAGTTCAATGGAGGGAGGCAGAATGTCAGCACTTACGAATACTACCAGCCTAATGTAATGGCCAGACAACTTGGATGCGGCCAGATGCCCCCAAGATTGTTTTTGCATGAATTCCTCAAACCCAGGGAGGAAATCAGAGAACTGATGCAATGCAGCAGAGTTTTCAACTATGTGTGCAGTCCCACTGTCTATACACGTCCTTTTGTGCCTGCAACCATAGCTCACCCCACCTTCAACTCATGGTGGCAAGAATTCCATGACCACATCTTCAGTGAACCCGTTCATGTGTTCTGTGCAGAATTGGTGCCTGATTTCCTGCCGACTTCAGAGGTAACACAATGAGCCCTTGGATCAAACACTTCTTCTTCATTCATGGTCTTGACCTTCATCTTTTGTCCACAGAACACAGTGCCTGCCCCTCGAGCCAGGGCAATTGCTTACAATCTTTGAAGGCCCAATTTCGCATTAGGGTTCAAGTCTACAACCCCGCATCAATTAATGGCCGGGTATGCTACTACGGATCCCGGCCTTTCTAGCCTTGCTGCAGACAGGAGGCAAGGTCTGCACCTGATTGCCCCTCCAAGTGCCGAAAGGAGAAGAACTGTCAAAAAGGTGCTTGTTGAGGTAAAACCCTTTACCTTCTTGATTACCAGGTCACTCTGTTCTTGATGGATCATATTCATTGTGCATTTCCAGACCAGAGCCCAACATTCTTCAGAACCAGCACCTGCCAATGCTTCATCCACTGGTATGTCCTTTACTGTCCTTTCTCAAGGGTGAGCACTAGCACTCACTCTTTCAATTGGACACTTGCAGAAGAAGCTGTGGAAGAACAGCTGGTAGATGTTCCGGTGGCTCAACAGGCGAGTCCATCCAGGGTTGAGTTACCCATCCCGGTGGAGATCTCGTCCTCATCACCTTCTGCGGAAGCAATCAATTCTCCGGAGATGAATCTCCCAACCCAACCGGAGCCGACAAATTCTCCCGGGGTGCCATCGCCTATTGGTCAACCGAGAGATAGCCAATCCACCGGAGGCGGCGGACCCAACTCCTCTCCGGCCCGAGAACCCACGAGCCGCCAATGCCCGCATCGGCACCCCTTAGCTCGAAGTTTCGGCTCTTCTTGGAGCGTCCTCTTCACCTGTGATTGCCCCTACTCAAGAAACCAGCCATGAGGTAACCACCCGTACTCAATTCTGGTGCCTTGGTGTTTAGTATCCTTAATTCGGCAATGTTGTTCATCAGGATCAAGTTCCATCATCATCGAGCCTGCCATCAGAGAGCAATCCAGCTGCCGAGGTGATGGAAGGAGTGTTCCAGCCGCTGCCAAATGAAGTGCTGTCCAAGCTCACGAAAATTGCCGCCCGGGCTAGAGAAAGATGCTCAGGATCAGTTCAATGATCTCCATCATTTCGAAGAAATGTTTGAACCCATTAGTCAAGAACTCCCTGAAGACATCAGAGCTTCTCTGTCATCCATCTATGACTTAGAGCCCCTTTATGTACCCTTGAGGCGCGCTTGGAGGAAATTGCGCTCCCGTCCGGCCATTGAGAAAAGGAAAAGCGATGCCGAACAAGCCATGAACGGGGCACAAACCCAAGCGAGAGAACCATAAAGACGTATTGGCTAACCCGCAAGCTTCTTATGATCCGAAAGCCGTTAGGAAGGCTGCTCTAGAGGCCGAACCGAGAAGCTTGTCGGCGGAGATGGAGATTGACCGAAAGAAAATAGCCGAACTTCCCGGATTGATGGCAAAGACCCAAGCGGAAGTGGAGTCGGTCTGTCACCGAGATAAAGCAATGCGATGCGGAGCTCAACGACCTATCCGGTGCCCAAAAAGACTACCGGAGATCTTTGGACAATTCCCGTTTGATAATATCCAATGTTCGTCGTGTACTTGCCAAACTCCCGAATGCCCGAATCCTTATTGATATGTAATTGAACCGGTCGCCCTCGTAATATCTCCCCGTGATTTGTTTCCTTTCTTTTGCGTACCTTTGAGATGTAATGTCGATCGACCCATTCGGCGGTGGAATGCGACTCCCGAACGACACCTTGAGTTCCCTTAGCCGAACCAATCGACTTGCGCACGGTCCGGCTTAGAATTCCAAACGACCCGCCGGCGGGCCGGTCAAGGACATCTTTCCACCTTCCGATTTTATTGGGACGTGCGCCACGATCCACGGCCACGACTCGAAGCCACGATTCACCCGGCCAGTGCCTATAAATGTTGCCATAGGTGCCCCTAGCTCTCCATCGGGCCTTCTAGCTCTCGAATCTTTGCCAATCTTTAGCCTTCTCGCAAACAAGTGCACATCCCAAACCACAATGGTGCGCCGCCTCAACCGCCGCCGTGCCTCCGACGAGGCCGAGGGGAGCGACGCCAATGCGCGCGGCGGTGACGATCGTCAACCTCTCCTCTCGTGATTCTCGCTTTTTAATCTTCCTTTGCCTTGACGATCATCTCTCCCTTTTTTCGGGTTGATTCAGTGGAATCCGCCCCGTGCGCCGGCCAATCGGCCCCTCCCGGATGACTCCTCGGAGTCCGACGGCCACTCCCCGTGCCGTACGGGGAAGCAGACGCCATCCGCTACAAGGAGGAGTTAGAGGCGTCCCGTCGCGAACTGGAGGACGTCTCCAAGAAAGCGGGCGTGGCTGAGTTAGAATGGGAAGACCAGCGCAAACAGCTGCTGGAGGCCATTGACGGTATAGCCCTGAGATTGATTCTTGGTCCAGCTCGGCCCTTGATGCTAATCCCATCCGTTTGTCTTTTGCGGCCCGCGACGGCGAGCTCAACCGGCTAAAGGCGCCGGTAGAGCAATTGGCCGAGAAGGTGAATGCCCACGGCGACACGCCGGCGGAGCGCCCGACCGCGGTGGAGCGCCGCGTTGACGAGGTGGCCGTCCATGGCGTTCGCTTGGGCACCACCTTGGGCCCGGCCGCGATGGCGACGCATACGGACATCGACTACTCCACCGGGCCGCGTGGCTTCCGGGCGGCGCGCCGGAGGACATCGACGAGATCGAGCTCATCTCGGAGCGCCTCGACGGCCACGGCGACGCCATTGCCGAAATTACCCATCCCCAATCCGTGTTGAATAGGCTCTTTGGCTAGATTGTACTAGGGATGTGTAAATGTCGGCAATATATGATGAACTTTTAAATTCCGCATTTGTTCCGTGATGTTTCCCTTCGCATTTGCATCCGTGAATTTTGTCTTCTTTGAATGCATCCGGGAACTGTCTTTAGCCGAACGCGCGCGAACAACCGCCCCCCCGCGCGCAAAATCCACAAAGGATCCCAATTCGGCAATCCGTAAACACCGTTCAAAAGAAAACCCTTCGCACTCGGTGGAAACCCCTGCCGCTTGGTATTCCAACAGTGTGTACTGGCCAGATCATCACTCCCAATGCGCCTCCTTGGTCAATAAAATAGCCCGTGGGGTGCTCTGCAAATCCACTTGCACACTCCTCCATTATTTCTCGTCTCTTCCCCTGCTGCTGGAGGAAAAAACCCCAACGCCATGGACAAGGGTAAACAACCTCAGGGGAGCGGCCCATCAAGGAAGCGTACGATTCGGAAGTGAGTTCTCTCTTGATCTGCTCCTCGTTCTCCTGCTTGATCTTGCGCTTCATGTCTTCTTTTCGTCTTTTTCGGCCTTGATTTGCTCCCCGAAGAGGTCATTGGGACCGAAGATGTTCCCGAGTACATCTCCTCCGATTCCTCCCCCGAAGCGAGGGACGCCACGCACCGAGCGAGAGGACCATTCATCGAGCTGCGCGCGCCGTGCCCGGCACCCGGAGCGTGACCTCGGGGACATGTCCGTCCGCCGCCAAGCCGAGCGCGAGCGTCGCATGGCGCCGGAAGCGTTAGTAGGGGGTAAATGCTTCGACTCCTTCACGTTTGCATCCGGATTTCTTGCCCCTAACCTTGATTCTTTTGCTCCGGATGTTTCGACGGATACAACAACTCGAAGGCGGCCCGGGATAGCTTGGTAGAGGCCGCCAATCACGGTCATCCTCGTGCGTTCCAAGTCGCCGTCACGGTGGTCCCGGAACAACGAAGAGGGAGCGACGTACGAAGAAGCAAAGAAAAGATTGAATCATACTTTCGCTTCTTTCTCCACGCCTTCGCTTCCCACCCCTTAGGGGACCCGACCCTCGGGGGCGCTATATGTAATCCTGCAAGAAATAGCCGTAATGTAGTATTGAGCTAAGGACAATGCATCCGGGCACCGGCCATCTTCTTTTGTTCATAGATTTTGTTCTAAAGGCGGCCTCATTCTTGAGCGCCGCTATTTTTTGTGTCGGATGCGTGTAATCATCGATCGATCTCAATGCTAGGATAATATTTCTTCAGATATCTCCCATTTATCGCAGCGGAAAATTCTTCTCCCAGCAAAGTTTTCAATATGTATGCATTACCAGGGACGCATCTGACCACACGAAAAGGCCCCTCCCAGTTAGGGGACCATTTGCCGAATTCACTGTATTTAGTTCCAATCGGCAATAGCGCTTTCCAAACTAGATCGCCTTCTGCGAATTGTTTTACCTTTACTTTCTTGTTATAGTATTTGGCGACCCGCAGCTTGTTTTTCTCGATGTTCTCCAGGGCCCTGAGACGGATCATATGCAAATCTTCTAACTCATCCATCATTAGGCCACTGTAATCCTTGGAGCTCAAATCGTTTTGCAGGCACTACTCTCCTTGACTCGATTGCATTTCCCGGGGCGGGGATCGCGTGATGCCCGTAAACCAACTCGTAAGGAGAAGTCTTTGTAGCTCCATGGGGGGCCATTCGGTAAGCCCACAACGCTTCACCGAGTACCGAATGCCACCTCCTTGGCTTCGATCGATCTTCTTCTCGTATCGGCTTGATCATGATCTTGTTAGAAGCCTCTGCCTGACCATTAGCCTGGGCGTAATATGGAGAAGAATTAAATAACTTGATCCCCATGCTTTCGGCAAAATCTCTAAATTCCAATGACACGAATTGTGCTCCTTGGTCGGTGGTAATCGTCTGAGGGATCCCAAATCGATAGATGATGTGTTCCTTGACGAACTCGATCATGTTTTCTGACGTCACTTTCTTCAGTGGGACCGCCTCGACCCATTTGGTGAAGTAGTCTGTAGCCAAAAGCACGAACTTATGCCCCTTGCTAGACGGCGGATTAATTTGGCCAATCAAGTCTATACCCCCGCCCCCGAATGGCCATGGCTTGATGATGGGATTCAATGCCGATGCGGGGACTCTTTGAATATTCCCGAACCTCCGGCAATCTTGACACCCCTTGTAATACTCAAAGCGGTCCTCTAATATCGTCGGCCAAAAGCATCCGGCTTGCCTAATAACCCATTTCATCCGATAGGCCGATTGGTGCGCTCCACATATCCCATCGTGCACCTCGCTCATCATGTTCTTGGCTTCTTCGGACCCGGCATCGTAGCAATACTCCATCTAATGATTTATAGAATAAATTATCATCCGGAAGAACGAACTTGATTGCCTTGTACCGAGCTTCCTAGAGACTTTTCGGGATGGATCTCTCAAATAATCAACGATCTCTTTCCTCCAATCATCTTCTATAAGATCCGCCCCTAGTGCACTCACCTCTCGCAAAGCAAATGCTTCTTGACTCTCTTTATAACCGGAGGCGCTCTGAGCCAGCCTGTTTGCTTCCTCGTTATGCTCTCTAGGAATGTGCTGTAGGGTTACCAGTGGAAAGCCCTTCAAGATTTCTCTGCATTCCTCGTAGTAACTCCTCAGCGCCTCGCTCCTGCACTCGTATTGGCCGTTCAATTGCTTGATGACCAACTCGAATCTCCATAGATTTCAACTGAAACGGCCCCGGCTTCTCTCAAATATTGAAGCCCTCGAAGCGGTTGCCTCGTACTCAGCTCGGTTATTTGTGATAGTGGGTTGTATAGGAATGGCGAATTCAAACATCTCACCTCTCGGGAGAAATTAGTAGGATCCCTACTCCCCCACCTTTGCCACATGATGACCCATCAAAAAATAAAGCCCAAGGGGTAATTTCAAGCGAGATCAATCGAAGGGTCACGATGTTCGGTAATAAAATCGGCAATGACCGACCTTTGATGGCTTTTGCCGATTCGAACTTCAACTCGAATTCGATAAAGCTAAAATCCATTTGCCAATCCGTCCATTCAAAATTGGCATAGATAACATATGTTTTATCACATCAAACTTCGAGTATACGGTGCATTCGGCATTCAACAAGTAGTGCCAAAACTTTGTACACGAGTAGTATACGCAAAGACACGCTTTTTCCATAGCCGAATACCTCGGTTTCGGGATCAAGTAATTTTCGGCTAAGGTAAGCTACTACCCGCTCCTTTCCTTCGAATTCTTGAATAAGGGCCGATCCAATGGTTTGGGTATCGGCCGCCACGTACAACTTGAAAGGCTTGTTTAGCTGAGGAGGAACCAGCACCGGCGGCTCCTTCATGTACTTGCTTGATCTCGTCAAAAGCCTTTTGTTGTTCGTCGCCCCATGTGAATTTCTGATCTTTCTTTAGCTTCAGCAATGGAGAGAATGGCAACACTTTCTGTGATAAATTTGAGATGAATCTTCTCACGAAGTTGATCTTGCCGAGCAGTGATTGCAATTCCTTGAGGTTGGTTGGAGGAGCGACCTCATCAATGGTTTTCATGCTCTTCTTGCCAACTTCGATTCCGCCTTCGTGGACCAAAAACCCCAAGAACTCTCCGGTCGACACCCCAAATGCACACTTGTTTGGATTCATTTTTAGGCCATGCTTCCGGTGCATTCCAAGGTCTTCTTCACATCTCCCAGATGGGTGTCATGACTTAAGGACTTGATCACCACGTCATCGATGTAGATTTCCACAGTTTTGCCGATTAATTCGTGAAAAATGTAATTCATGGCCCGCTGATAGGTTGCACCGGCATTTTTCAACCCAAATGTCATGACTATCCATTCAAATAGGCCTATATGACCAGGACATCTAAAGGCCGTCTTCGAGATGTCTTCTATCGCCATGAAAATCGATTGTATCCCGCGTTGCCATCCATGAAACTAATCACCTTGTGTCCGGCGGCGGCGTCGATCGGCAAATCGGCAATAGGCATCGGATATCCATCCATGGGAGTAGCTCGTTTAGGTCCCCGAAATCTATGCAAACTCTCATTTTTCCATTTTTCTTATACACGGGGACGATGTTAGAAATCCACTCCGCATATCCGCACGGCCGAACGAAGTTTGCGTCAAGTAATCTTTCGATCTCCTTCTTCACATCGGCCAATACTTCACCCTTGTAGATTTTCTACGGGGCGGTTGCTTATATGGTTTGAAACCGGGCTTGATTGGCAACCGGTGCTCGACGATGGAACGATCCAATCCGGCATCTCCGAGTAATCCCGGGCGAAGCAATCTTTATATTCTTTGAGAAGCTCAATTAAGTCCCCCCTGAAGTCTGGCTGCAAATTTGCACTGATGAACGTCGGCCTTGGCTTATCACCGTTTCCAATGTCAACTTCTTCCAGCTTATCGGCCGACATGAATCCTCGTCCTAACTTGCCATCAGTGCCATCCACGGGGTTCTCCATTAAAAATTACTATAAGAGCCGACTGCTTGAATCGGCTGTTGGTCACTGCTGACAGGTTCAACAGGACCTTCTCCCCAGTCCTTCCCTGAGAAGCAATCGATGCCTTGATACTCCCCGGAAGGCCGGTTCCATGTTGGCCACGCTCACGGAGTCATCCGCCCGGACGACCTCGATCTCGTCATCCACCCACCGGATAAGCCGTTGATGCATGGTGGATGGGACGCGGCGCTTGGCGTGAATCCGGTCCCCGCCCAAGCGACGGCCGTAGGCTCCTTTGCCTTCGATGACAAAGAAGGTGGTGAGCAGCGTCTTGGACCCGATCATCGTGTCCACGTGAGCGCATCCTTTGGTGTCCGAAGGGTTCCCGGCGAAGTCGTTCGGGATGATGCTCGTGGGTGTCGGATCGCTCGGGCCCATGCCAAGCTTCCCCGAAGGTGGTGTACGGCATGACGTTGACCGCCGCCCCGCCGTCGACGAACATCTTGGTCAATGTCTTGCCATTGACGTACCCCCCTCAAGTACGGCGGCCTCATATGGCGATTCTTGGCCGGCTTGTCGAAGACGGCCTCGCTTGGCAAGCACCGGTTGTGCCATCATCTCCTCGGGCCGCTCGTCGTCAAAGGAAGCTTCCTCCCCGCATCACCCGGTTAGCGGGAGCCATGAACTCGTTCGGCGGGGAAGTATACCATGCATGTAGGGGCCGAACGCTTCGATCCTTCCGGGCCGGTCCTTGGGGCGCCACTTCGCCTCGTCCGGATCCCGGCTTGCTTCATCTCGCGGTTCCTCAAGCGCCGGACCCGCCTCTTCCGGCTCCCCGCGTAGGCCGGGCGGGCACCACCGCCCCTTCGCCGGACGTGGACATCCTCGTCCTCTTCCCCCGATCGGCCCACCCGAGATCGGCTTGGCGCTTCCCGGGATGATCAATGATTTCAATTTTTTGCCGCCGATCCCCATTCGGGTGGATCCTTCCAAGTCTTTCATGGACGGATCGGCGATTGCGCTTCCTGCTCGTACTCAACATATTTGTCGCCGCATTCGGGACGGTTCCTTAATGTGGGCGGCTTTAGGCCCTCATTCCAGCAGTGCCTGAAGAAGGCGCACCCCCAGTGGGCGCGCTCCTGCTCGCGCGTGTGCTGTTCTTGATTCCATCTGCGCGCCTCCTCTTCAGCCCTGCGCTGCTCCTCCTCGTGACGACGCTTTTGGTAGCGCTCCTTTTCCATCTGGCGCTGCCATTTGTTGAGGAGAATGCGTGACGTCACCTTGGGTTTAGGCCTGGACGATTCCCCAATCTCGATGTGGCTCTTGAGAACGCGGGGGGCGTCGCCCTGCACTTGTTCTAGGGTCACCTGGCGCTCCGGGTCAACTGATCCATCTTGCTTGGACCTGGGCCGAGGTCGGGACCTTGACTTTCCCCTTCTCTTCGGTACCGTTATCGCATTGATAGAAAAGCCGAGCATGTTCTCGAGGGGAAGGGGTGGCCATCCGACTTCATCTTGTTATCGAACTTGAGGTGCCCTTCTGGATAGCCTTACGGATCCTCATCCCGAAGACCCCGCAATCGTTGATGGAGTGCGAGTCCCCGTCATGGAAGCCGCGAAGAACGTTTCGCTTTGACTCCATCAGGCCGAAGCATAGAGTGCCCTTCAGGCAGCTTGATTCGGCCTTCCTTTACCAAGAGCTCAAACAACTTATCAGCCTTTGTGATGTCGAAGTCGTAGGTCCCTTTGGTCTGCTTGATCCACCGCTGATTCATTGTCAAGGGTTCTTTACCCCACATGATCTCTGCTGCAGCTATCTCCAATTCGTCGTCAGAATCCTCGCACAAATCAGCCTTGTCCAAGAATTGGTTGTAGATGTCAGCGATGTCGTGCTGCTTGCCAAACTTGGGGTCCTTCTTGAGGCCATATGCCTGATTGCTCATCAAGGATAACTTCTGCGATAGTTGGCCCAAGTTTTCAAACTCCATCCCAAATAGCTTCTCGCGCACGGCTGGCAACATCCCGGCGACGGCCATATCGACCACCGATCGTCCGGCAAGTTCAATGAGAAGCACATGCCCTTAACTTCCCCGAATCTTCTAAGAAACTCCGGCGGCGTTTCACCGTGCCTTTGCTTCGGGGTGGCGAGATCAATCAACTTCTTCTCGGAAGCGCCGCCGAAGTAATGAGCGTGGAATTTACGCTCCAAATCCTTCCACCCGGCCACCGATTCGGGCGGCAAGGACGAGAACCACCGAAAAGCCGGACCCGTCGGCGAGGCGGGGAAGTAGCGAACCCCGAACGCCTCCTCGGCCGAACATTCCCCAAGTCGCATGAGGTAACGGGCGATGTGCTCGACCGTGCTTGTCTCATCCCGCCCGCAGAACTTTGTGAATTCCGTCGGCGGCTTCACCCTCGGTGGCGAGGAGCACGTTATAGTACCATTCGGGAACGGCGGCTCGTAGGTGGGGCCCCGCATCTTTGGCTTGAGGCCGAACCGATTCTCGCATCAATTCGGCCATCTTGCGTGCTAGGGCGTCTTCCTCTTGAGCGCTGCGGCCCGGCGCGTACCCCGGGTGCGGGAAGGCATCGAACGCTCCGTAATTTCCCACTTCATGATAACCACCGCCGTACAAATTCCTCTCGGGAGCCGGTTGGTCGACGGAGCTATTCTTCGACCGGGGTCGGGTGGGGCCCCGGATGAGCCGAACGCTAGGTCTCTCGTACGTAGGCCGGTACGGATTCGGCCGTTGCACGGGGCCGACCCGTGCTTTGCTCCGTGGTGGCGGCAGGATTGGTTGACTTCCTGAAGCTTGCAACGGGGGCTGAACTGGCTGCCCCCCGGCGCCCTGCGGAGGAGGTTGGAATGTCTGGCTCCCGGAGCTTTGAGGGGGAGGTTGCTGCAATTGGTTCCGTAGCAGCGGCTGAGAGCTTGATTCACCCAGCTCCACGGTGCTCTTTCCGGCGGATGCCTTCCCGAACGCTTGCCTCGCGCCCGGGCCAAAGAGGGCCACCATCATCTGCTGGAGTGACCCGAGGAAAGCCTGGTTGTGCTTGGTGAGCATGTCGTCCACTGACTCTTGGAACATCCGTGCGCATTCCTCCTTTTCCTGTTGGGTTGAGGCATCGCTCTCTCCCGGCAGCAGCACTCTGGGCAGGTCATTCTTTAGATACGGTACACCACTTCGATTCTTCTTAAACGACATGAGACACTTTTCTTTGAAATTGATTCACGACGTCCGGGAGCCGCCTCGATGCGCTCGGAGAAAGCTCTTCGATGCTGACATCCAGGAGGTCTGAGACTTCAGGCATCTTGAACCAATTCGGCTGTGGTCCCACTGGGCGTGCCAAAAAGTGTGTTGACGCAAAAAGTGCACTCGGCGCCAATCACACAAAGAAGCCGAAAAGCCGGCTTCGCACGCGCGGAGAGAGAGAGTGACGTGCCGGTCAATTTTTCCCGAAAATTAACAAAAGATAAAGCGAGTTAGATACCAAAGCTTGGAACATGTTGGGTGATACCGAGACAGTTCCATATTTGCGGCTAAGAAGCCAAACAAGTTGACATGTAGCTATGCAAAGCTACCTATCAAAGAGCCATGACCATTCGGGTAACCGCAAAGGGAAAAAGAACATTGCCGAATGGATGACGTAAGCATGACGACGATCGGTCTTCGTATAAATAAAGATGCAAGCATGAAGTTATGACCGATCCCCATGAGGCTCATCATTAAACAAAAATGAAGTAAAGCACGGACATGATCATGTATTAAATAAGCATGCATAGGTTCAAAGCACTAGTCTACCGCATGTCTAGGCACTCTAAAACCCGTCGGGTACGATAGCAAACAAATCTATCCACCGCATGATACGATTTGCATGAAAACGTACCACTTCCCACAAATAGATCTATCCACCGCATGATACAATCTAAATATGGAAAGCTAAAAGCATACACCACTTAAAACATAAACAATGCACGTGATCTACTCGTGAAAACATAACCGAATACGGCTGAATAGCCGATCCAGGATCCATGAAGAAGGAACAAGCATTACCACGTGAATAAATCTATCAGACTGATTTGGAAATCTAATCCACCGGATGACTAGCTCCAAAGCAACCCAAAAACCTGCATCTACCGCATGATACCCGGTTCTTTCAAGATTTATACTAACAAAGCAAGCTTGAACCCGCAACACGTAACAACCTAGATCGATTCGGTTTCGGCTATCGGAGAGCACAAGATCCACGCGTCAAAACACGAAACCTGCTCGTACACGGATCTTAAAGGGAAAAAAGCCGATCCAAACCCATCTAGATTGGGCAAGGGTGTGTTACATGAATTAAAACATAAAGTAAAACCCATGATAACACGGGATAACTTAATGAATCCATTGGACCTTGCCAAAATCCAATAGAGCCGATAACTAGCTTCAAGCCAGATCTTAGCCTACCGCATGACTCATGATCTAACAAGAAACCCTCTTGAACCAAGCTTGAATCTACCGCATGACACGAAGCATGGTAACAAGACTACTTGCATCAGATCTAAATCCACCGCATGATACTAGACATGATACAAGGTTGCCGGTACTCACGGAGGTCGACGGATCGATTAGCCCTCTCGAAGAACTCGACGACACGACAAGGACTCTAGGGTTTGGCGTAAGGCCGGTGTGTATTGATGAATGAACGTGTCCTTTACATACATCCGGGGATCGTATTTATACCCCGCCGATTACAATTGCGAATGGATTCATTGCCTAACTAAACTCGATCGCCTATCCATCCATTCGCTTCCTCCGATTGAGCCACGTCACCGTCCAATCCCGCAAAATCGCTCTCTTGTTCCTTTGCCGAACCGGAGCGGATAGCCGACCGCGGATCCTTCGCCAAAAATCTCGAAAATATCTTTCCTTCCACCGGACGGACTCTTTTTCGAATCGGACCCACATGTCATACTCCTTACCAAATTTTGGTGTTAACGATCGCCGAAGCCCATAAGGAGAGAGACCAGAAGAGCCTGAAGATGCGAAGTCCAAAGAGCAATGAAGAGCGGAAGAGGTGCAGTAGAGCAGAGGACAGAGGACATGATGAAGGGTCAGAGCAAGAAGAGATGCAGGACGCTGACATTTTTCTTTTCTCCGGTGCCTACTCAGGTAATTTCAGCAGACCCTCTTTTGTGCAACAACTAGAACTGGAAGTAGGTGGAACATCATGATTTTAGTTTCCTTTGTGCGCTATCGTACTGTATTACCGTTATATTGTCATGTGGGAGGGTTTTGGTAGTCTAGTCGCTTTGGCAAGTGGCCCTAGGCGTCAAAATGATTTTTGTCCGCCATTGTCTACAGCTATTCTGATGAGGAGCTCATTGTCTGGGACCCATCACTGGCAGCACTCATTACATGAGCGTGCCCCCCGGGTCTGATCGGTAGGACATCGCCACCTCTTTAGTCTATGCAGCTGGGCACGGTGATCGCACTAACTACCATTCGAGTCTGTTCCAAATCATCTTCTTGGACTGCAAGGAGGACGATAAATTCTGTGCATATGCTTGCGTCTACTCCTCTGAAACTAAAGCTTGTAGCAGTTGAGCTGCAATTACAACCCCATCTCTTATTAGCTCGGACTTGAGCGCCCTTGTGGGCAATTAAGTGTATTGGAAGATCAATTTTGGCGAAGAAGACAATAGTCACATTCTTGAGTTTGAGCCGCATAGCCGAAGAGAGAAATACCTCTTGTTGCCTATCAAATAGAGAGAGAAATGATGGCAACCCAATAGAGAAATCTAGCTCCCCCAACTCTATCCACAACCGCCAATGCCATCTTCAACAAAAGGTGGTCTCTACCTTTTCAAACTAATAAGCAATGTGAGGCGAATATATCTCATAGTTGTGTGTATTGTTTCAATATTTGAGAATTTAACCGTTGATTGATCATGAAGTACAATTGTACCTTTAGTGCATGTCATGTTGCTTCTTCGGCTCACTGCCTTTATGGATACTTGGGTTGTTATCACACAGTTATATATCCTAGGTGGTTGATTGTGTAATGTCATTTTAGGTGACACCATTCTTTGATAGGTAGCATTAGGGAAAGAGTACCGAAAATAATTCCATGGGAAAAATAGTTGCTCTATACTCTCCATACATACTATTTGAACTTTGGACAAAATTGTTGTGTTGCTCTCTGTGAAGTCTAAATAGTAGGTCACATCTATGTCTTGTTTTTTAAAGAATTGAGGAGGAAAGAAAAAAACATTAGCAAGTGTCGGGCATACACCCCGGGTACCCGCATGGAAGGAAGTAGACGGACTCCTACTAGAATTCCCTTGTAATCCTACTAGGACTTGTGCTGTGTAATCTTACTAGGACTCCTACCTTGTAACCAACTAGGCACCTGCTCCCTGTGCTATATAAAGGAGGGACAGGTACCTAGGAGGACATCCATAATCCCTTTGGGGAACAACATTAGGCGCAGGGCGCAATACTACACCAAACAGGACGTATGGTACGCTACTCTGGCTAACCGAACCTATATAAATCTCGTGTCATGTGTCTTCATCCATACCTTCGAGTTCCAGCACTATCTACTCTTCGATGGGTACCCCTATGGAGGTTGCTGGATATATAACTCTGACATTGGCAACCACCATGGGGCACAAGTCGAGTAGTCCCAGGGGCCCACATAGTAGCGGATCCAGTACCCGCCTGGGTAGTGGGCCCTGGGATGTCAGTATGACAAGCCCTCGAGTACTTTGTAGTCGAGTGAGATGTCTTCAAGTAGTCTTGATGGCCTCCGCGAGTAATCCTTGAGCGTCCCCGAGTTCTACAAGTTGGAAGTTCTCAAGAATGCTTGAATCATCCCGAGGCTGGAAGGTACTCCAACTGATCTTTGAGTAGTCTTGAAGTCTTCTCGAGTAGTCCCCAAGCATTCCCGAGTGCTTCTCTCAAATCAAGCAGAGCACGTACCATGATGGTGTAGTAGCACATTTAATTTACTGTGAATGTCTACTCACACACAAGAACGTACCAAGGAAGCTCCAAGATCGTTGCTTGGCACACCCAGAAGATTATGCAAATAAATCTACATAGACTTCTAGCTAAATCGACTCACAGATGACTACTTCAACTACTCATCTCAACTAGTTTCAACTAGACAACTAGTCGAGAACGGTTTCCGCACCATCAACAACTAGCCGGATCCACCTCCGACTAGTTGACTTCGTCAACACTCGTCCACGAATCAAGCTAAGTCACTTATTTCAATAATTATTTTTTTCTTTGGCTTGTTTTCCACATACAGGAACCAATGCCAAAGACTACTTCGTGTACGCCTCTCCACAGCTACTTGCCAGCAGAGCTACACCATGCCAATTATTCTTTGGGGATGTTGATCAACTGCCACAGGCTTGGTGCAAAAAATTCGGAGGCTCTTGCCATGATGTTTCGTGTACTAAGTGTTGGAGGTGCACAACGGCTACACCCTGAGGAGGCACTGCGCACAACATACAGAATCTTTGCTCTCTGCCATGCGGAACAATGAACAATCGTGCTTTCTCTTGTCACCATGCCGACTACCTTTGTCTACCTCTTAATGGTCTCGCTTCAGTAGCACATGCCTCAATCTGTGCAAAGCCTCAGCTCTCTTATCATGCCTTCACGCTCACAACGGCTATGGCTAAATAGAGACCTAACATAGACCGTGTGCTTAACTGCATCAGGCTAACTACTTGGCGACTAACGACTGCAACAAGAGCATGACACATGACATTCACATTTATATCCATATTTGCATTTGTCATTAGTAGATTCAATTTCTACAAATATGCTACATAATGTATGCATCTTTACTTTCAGGTCAAGCTCCGGCGACGACTTTCCAGTACACTCCGCGTACCTCCATTGACGCGGCTAGTTCCAAACTTGGGGGCTACGCGCCAAATCACTACTCAACAACGACTTGAGTAGTCTCTGCTATCTTTTTAGCTTGGGGGCTCAACACCAACAGCTACTCAACGACGACTCGAGTATGACTTCGGCAAACACTGAAGATCCTTGCATTGATTCTCCAATCGTTCCAAGGCTCGGGGGCTACTAAGCTACACCCATCAGTCAATTTTTCAAGATGGAAGATTTAGATTCAAGATTGACCCTTAGCCTGATTCTTGAATTCAACCTAAGACTTGGGTGCTACTCCATATGGAGTGTGATTTTGCAATCTCACTTCCATATAATCCTGACTTCAAGACTGATGAGTTGGACCACCTTCCAGCCTCATGACAGTTCAAGTACTATTAAAGACTTCTCCAAGAAGTACTCGAGGACACTCAAGAACTACTCGAAAAGGCTTCAAAGTGCTCGAGGGCTTGTGGGGCATACACCTCGGGTACCCGCAAGGAAGGAAGTAGACGGACTCCTACTAGAATTCCCCTATAATCCTACCAGGACTTATGCTGTGCTTACTAGGACTCCTTCCTTGTAACCGACTAGGCACCCGCCCCCTGGACTATATAAAGGAGGGCCGGGTACCTAGGAGGACATCCATAATCCCTTGGGGAACAACATCTAGGCGCAGGGTGCAATACTACACCAAACAGGACGTAGGGTACGCTACTCTAGCTACCCAAACCTGTATAAATCTCGTGTCATCTGTACTCGCGCATACCTTCGAGTTCCCGGTCTGGCGATCCCCTACTATCTACTCTCCGACGGGTACCCCCCTATGGAGGTTGCTGGATATAGAACTCCGACAGCAAGGGAGTGAGGAGATATAGTAGTAACCACAGTGCTCAAGAGGTGAATGAAACATGTAATACAAATTTTTCTTTTGTAATGGAGCTTTGCAAAATTTAATGTTGATGCAAGTGCATATAGTATTTACATTGATCTAAAACTTGTTGATTTCAAACTGAGAGCTTGGTTTTGAGTAAAATCAAATATCAATTTTATGCTTTAACTATGTGATTTATCAATGCTGAATGATTGAATTCCTACAGGAAAGTTCCATGTTGTCACTATGATACCTATAATGTATTGATACTTTGTGAAGCTGATGTACCTATAATGTTTTGATCTAGTATGTATTGGTACTTTGTGTCTAGCAGGATAATATAGTATACGACATAGAATTCTACTTGTATTCGTCTAGATTTATACTGGATATATATTTGGTACACAAGCTATTATATCATTAGTTAATATGTACTTCGTCAAATTTTGGTATTATGTATTTTCTATGAATATAAAACACACGTTCAATGTTTTTTTTGAAAAAAAACATAAATAGAGTTGAAACTGTATCTTATCAATTAACATCGTGTGCGGCTGCAGGTTGTTCTCCCTAATTTTCTAGCAGGTTTTGTCGATTCTTTTGGGGGAAACTTCTGGATATTTTAGTGGAAATTCATGTTAAGTTTCTTATAACTGGTGAATTGGTGATCCGTTTATCTTATGACTTCTTGATGGCATTACTGTTTCTAGAAACCATTTCCACGAAGGGCGCTATGGAAACAGGCGTGAAGTTATTCAAGATCTCCATCCACTTGTGGAAGGAGCCTGATAGGAGTTGCAGTAGAAGCTAGATGCATGTGTATCATCAATAATTCAGAGAATTGGTTACATTTCTCTTTCCCATACACTCGTGGAAGGAGCTCTGATAGAAGTTGTAGCAGGAGCTACTCCTACATTTGTGTGTATCATCATAAATTAAGCCAATTGGTTACATTTTTTCTGTTAATATATTTTTTGTAAATTGATTTTTGAAAACATGTGTGATACTAATAGAATTGAATTAGTAATGGAACCATAATGAGTAATTTCGCCATAGGTAGATTTTGATCTAGGCTCCCCCACTGTCCACCAGGCTCCCCGCATTGCTACACCGCTGCGTCTTGTGGAGGTGATGTTGTTATTAGTTTCTGTAGAGTATAGTAAAGCTTTGATCTTCTTCGTATGTTCGCACAGATTTAGTTGGTTCCTAATTATTTCAGTTTCCCTCTAGTTTGAAGGGCTTGGCCCTCAACTCCACTACCCAATGCACAAGTAGTCTGCACTCACATTGTTTCATGTGTGGATTCGGTAGGGAACCATGCTCTCCCATCACTAATATACGATTAGCAAGGACATTTATAATAGGCCAACCATGGAACTCTGGGAGCTGTTCCTAAACATTTAATCTATTCAGGGGTGGTAATGTCCATGGCCCTAAAGCATTCTTCACAATCTAGCAAAGCCCTACTACTTTCTAGCTCGAAATTGTTAACTAATATGGCCCGGCCCTTATTTGGCCCGATCCTTAAATTTGCTAGGCTAAATTGAAGGCCCTTTACCACCCTTGAATATATTGCCTTGGATGTGATATTCTGATTTAACAACTTTGATTAGCATAAACGTTCTTCTAATATGATGGCTCTCAGCTCTGGAAAATTTAGTTACACTTGATATGACATCAAGTATTAGTGTGCCACCATCAGCTCTAGTTTTGCTTGGGGACAATATATTCAGACTATTCTCAGGTGGATTATTTGTAAACAACTCTTAGGTGGATTTTGTAGTAGAGTGAGTTATGTATATGAACCTTTTCTTGGGAACCTAGCTTCTGTTTGTTGTCTGTGCATCTTTTAATGTACCTTTTACTTGTAATATGTTTGCTTTTATATATATTTACCAGTCCATTGCCAATTCAAGTTGAGTTTTCAATGCTTCGGTAGTTCAGTTACGTATAAAATGTGTTTAGTCTGAAATTTAAATATTTTGTAATACAAATCTTGTAATATAATTTCATATAGCCAATCTTGATGTTTATAAATATATTATTATTATTATTTTAATGTTTGATCCAAAGAATTCTAGTTGGACAAGTAATAATGTATTTGTTATCTCTGCTGTCATTTTTCACCAGACCTACTGATTCTTGTTGTTCTAATTATGCCCACCGGTGAATTTGATCTTGAGTGGTCAAAATTTTTTTGTACTGTGAATTTGATCAAGTACCAACAGTAAACAACAAAAGAAACATGATTGTTTAAATTTCTTATTATTTCAACTCCATGTGTTGAACTATATATCCCATGAACTTATCAGCATTGTTAACCATCCCTTGAATGTGAGTTCAGCTGCAGAATATAACATGAAGAATAGATGCAAATATTCTGGTTCACAGTCAGCTGCTTGTTATATACTAGGACTAGGCTTTTAATATAAACTTCTATTAATCGGGAGTTGTTTGCAGACCTAGCGACGTCTCTCAACAGGGGGTAGTGAGCCAGGAGACAAGACTGAGAGTGTCCTGCATATGTGGTGGCCGCGGTGAGTGCACAATAATATGGTTCAACATTGTTGGTTGCTTCTTGATTAATCATATTTCTATTTTGAGTTTTCTTTTTTATTCAATCAAAATTTGTTTTCATGGACCATGGTAGATACACTGCATGACTGCAACTCCTACCTAGGATAGTCTGCTTTGATTATGTTCATGTGCTTACTATGTGGATCACATGAGAGCAAACAAGAGCCCATTGCTTTTCTTTATTAAATCAAAATTTGATGATACCTTCATATCCGCACATAAAAAGGAGTACAATACCACCTTGGGCATATACAAAAGCAACTTACAGTCGATTTCTAACCCTGTACTGTACTTCAAATATTGGTTATAGTACACAATTTTACAATTTGATACAGTGCTGATTTTAAAGCATCTTCAAGAGTGCCCAAATAATTTTGTCATCATCTCCAACAGTTCCAAATAGTCAGTGCAAAAAACTTGAATTTCTGCCACATCATCCATGACTGGACCCAGCTACTGATTTTCATCAGTAATGAACGTCACTCAGATCCTTTTTAATTTTTTGAACTAAACACAACGAGGGAGGCCCCTGCTGTGGAAATTTATTAAAAACATAAGAAAAAAGAGGGGTAGGTACAAAGAGAAACAACAAAGCTAAGTGCTGGAAAGAGAGAGGAGCTGCACAAGTTGAAAGCTAAAGCTACAAGAGAGAAACTAGAAGAAGAGAGCTCTAAACAGATCTATTGACCCATTCTAAAAAGAGGGTCTTTTGAATTCTTTCATTCTGACAACTTGAATCAAACATTCATCCTTGAAGCTTCTTTTCCAAGTGTTGAAACTTGCCGGGCAGTTTTCGAAGATAACATCATTTCGTTGCTTCCAAATTTTCCATGTTGCAATTATGACTATTTCCATGAAGCACTTGTGGTTAAAGGTTTGTTTAGCAAGCTGAAGCATTTCAAAGAAAGGGACTGTATTGTCCCATTGCAGACCAACGGATTGACAACATCTTTTTGCAAAAGAGAAGGTGAAGAAGAGGTGCATAGCGGGTTCTTCACAGTTTGAAACACATAGGGCACAAGTATAGTTATTTCCTTCAGTTTGGAGTTTTTTTTTCTTTTTAGAATGTTTCCAGTGTTCAGTCTGTCCATCATTAATAGCCAAATGAAAATCCTTAATTTGTTGGTGCACCTTGAGTTCCAGATCCATAAGAAGGGCCTTGGTTGATGAAAGTTTTTGTAGAGGTGGTTGTAATAGTTTTCGGATGTATATTTTTGCGAGCCCTAAATATAATGACATTGATCATTTCCATCTTCATTTACTTGTATATTTTGCACACTATCTTGCAATTCCTGGAACTCTTGATATGCTTGCTCTGAGAGTGGAAGGTGAAAATGCTCTATCAGGTTTGGTGTTTCCAGAAACATAGCAACCGAACTTTTTTGGGTTTTGGCAAAAGAGAAGAGTCTTGGCAGCTTTTCTTGCAGAAGGTGGCCATTCCAAACATCAAGCCAAAACAAAACTGTCTTAGCATTTCCCACTATACAGGTAGCAATTCCTCTGAATTTATCACAATGGTGTAAGAGGCCTTTCCACTAGAAGGAGACTCTGTCTCTAGTAGCATGTGGAATTTGCCCTTGTGAGTAATATGAATCCCAGACCAAATTCACCTAGGGAGTGTCTTTTTTGTAGTAGAATTTGTCTAGGTGCTTGAGAAGAAGAGCATCATTTTGGGATCTAAGGTCAATAATTCCTAGACCACCTTTGTTCTTGGACCTTGTAGTTTTGGGCCAAGCTACCATAGATTTACCTTTTGCATTGATATCAGACCCTCTCCACAAACAATGTTTCCTAGCATTGTCTATGAATTCTAGAACTACTACTGGAATCATTAGGAGATTTTTGTGGAGCCACTGTCCAAAATTTTTTGTACCCAACCAATGCAAGTCATGTTAAATCCAATCGCTTCCATCATTTTTAAAATTGTAGCATGCTCAATAGTATCAAAAGGTTTTTCAAAATCCAGTTTCAGAATGACCGACTCCTTTTTTGATTGTTGACATTGGTGAATGAATTCAAAAGTCCAAGCTAAGCAGTCTTGTATTGTCCTTGTATTTATAAAGCCATATTGGTTCTTGTGGATAAGAGGAATGATTATGGCTTGTAGCCTGTCTGCCATCAGCTTCGTGAGCAATTTGAGCACCGAATTGAGTAGTGAGATTGGTCTGTAATCATTTGGAGTTGTTGGGTTTGAGCTATTTGGAATCAAAGTGATGAAGGAGCTGTCTATTGCTTCAAGTCTTATGTTTGCTGAGAAAAAGTCACTACACAGTTGATAGATATCCTCTTTTATGATATGCCAACACCTCTTGAAGAATAATCCATTAAATCCATCTGGCCCAGGGGTTTTATCAATTGGCATATGTCTCACCACATTATCAATTTCCTCTTTAGTAAATGGTGCTGAAATAAGTTCTCGACCCTCCTGGGCAGTAATCATTTCTTCCAGGTTGTATTGCATTTGAGGTTCAGCTGTCTGTCCCATTTTTGTTTTGAATCTTTCTAGTAGTAGAGCAGCTTTCTGAAAGTGGTCATAAACCAATATTCCATCTTGATTTTCCAAACTAGTTATGGTATTTTGCCTAAATCTTTCATTGGGTGCTGCATGAAAAAACTTTGAATTTTTATCCCCAAATTTTGTCCATATCACAATATACCTTCTCCTTCAATAGTCTTGATTTGATTTAGGAGATGTAGGATGTGTCTTCTAAGAATGATTCTGAAGTTAGCTTCCTGGATGAATAGTGCCCTTTGTTTCTCAATCTCGTCCAAGATATTTAGAACTTCATTACTTTGGTCAATCAGTTTGTTAATTTTTGAAATCCTTTTGCTCCACTTTTTTAGAACCTTCCTTAGGAATTTAAATTTTCCCGAAATTTTGGTGATACTGTTGGTGGCTCTTACCTCTACATTCCAGGTTTGTTGTACTAGTTCAAGAAAACCAGGTTGTTCAACCCAGAAATTTTCAAACATGAAAACATTTGCCTTGGGTATTGTTGTATCTATCTGCACCATGCAAGGAATATGGTATGATGTAGGTTTTGAGAGTGGAAGTAGTAGAGTATTGGGATAATGAGTTATCCAATTTGGAGATGTGAAGCACCAGTCAATTTGCTCTAGTAGTGGTTCCTCTTGCATATTACTCCATGTGAACTATCTGCCTTTCAAAGGTATTTCTTGAAGCCCCACATTACTTATGATCTCATTAAAAATGAAGACATCATTTATGTTTCCTCCTGCTCTGTTTCTGTCAGACAAAGATCTGTAGAATTTGAAGTACCCTAACAATCATCCAATTATCATCATCCCCAATTTGCAGATTGTTCAGCCAATTGACAAATTCATCTCTTTCGATTCCTTGGCATGGCCCATACACAGTAGCTCTTCAGTTCTTGCAAGGAGTAGCTCCTGAGTGACCTCCATAGGAAGTAGCCCACATCTTGTTGTAGCAACATCTTGAATTGCCGCCACGGACTGTCAAGGAGATCAGGAGTTTCCTTGGCCTTGCAGGGTATTATCGTCGTTTCATTGAAGGGTTCTCTAAAGTAGCAAAGCCGCTTACGTCACTACTGGAGAAGGATAAAGAGTTTAAGTGGACTGAGGCCTGTCAAGCCAGTTTTGAGGAATTGAAGAAGAGGTTGACTTCAGCTCCAATTCTAGTGATGCCAGACTTGCAAAAGAGTTTTGATATCTACTGCGATGCGTCCCGACAAGGTTTAGGTTGTGTTCTCATGCAGGAAGGACATGTTATAGCCTATGCATCTCGACAGTTGAGGAAACATGAGCTGAATTATCCTACCCATGATCTGGAGTTAGCGGCAGTGGTTCACGCGTTGAAGATTTGGAGACACTACGTTATGGGAACCAAGTGCCAGATTTATACAGATCATAAGAGTTTAAAGTACATCTTCACTCAAAAAGATTTGAATATGAGACAACGTCGTTGGTTAGAGCTGATCAAAGATTATGATCTAGAGATACACTATCATCCTGGGAAGGCAAACTTGGTTGCAGATGCTTTGAGTCGGAAGGGACATGCCAACATGGCTTTGACATTCCAGTTGCCTGAAGAGCTGATGAAGGAGTTTGAAAAACTCAATCTGGGAATAGTTGCTCAAACCGAGGGAGTTACCCTGGAGGTAGAGTCTGTCTTGGAGCAGGAGATACGCAAAGGACAACTGGAAGATATAGAGAGAAAAGAAATCAGGGAGACTATGGAAAAGGGTAAAGCCACAGATTTCACAGAGGATGATCAGGGAACTATATGGTTTAGGAACAGGATTTGTGTGCCTGATGTGGGAGATCTCCGAAAGACCATCTTAAGAGAGGCTCACAGATCTGCCTTATTCCATTCACCTGTGAAGCACCAAGATGTATCAAGATCCTGCTGCAGGTATTGGTGGTATGGGATGAAGAGGGATGTAGCAACCATGTGGCCTTGTGCGACACCCCGTCATAGAGTTAAAGCCGAGCATCAAAAGCCAGCCGGATTGCTTCTTGTACCATTAAGGTGCTGAAGAGGTGGGAAGTGGAAGAGATTGCATGGATTTCATTGTTGGGTTGCCCCGTACTCGTGATGGGTATGATTCAATATGGGTTATAGTGGATCGTTTAACAAAGGTTGCTCACTCATACTGCGGCGAACCACCTATACACAGGGGCAAAGCTAGCCGAGTTGTACATGTCCAGGATCGTGTGCTTGCATGGTGTACCTAAGAAGACAGTGTCCGATAGAGGTACCTACCACATCTCGTTCGGGAAAAGCTTCATGAATCCTTGGATACGAAGTTAACTTTCACTTTCACCCTATCACCCACGTACGTATGGACAGACCGAGAGGACTAACTCGTATCTCCGAGGACACGTTGAGAGCTTGTGCTCTTAAGCATGGAGGTAGCTGGGATAAGAGCTTGCCCTACGCCTCGAGTTTTCTTACAACAACAAGCACAGTTAGCCTCAAGATGGCACCATTCGAGGCATTGTATGGGAGAAAGTGTAGAACACCTTGTATTGGAGCCAAAACAGAGAGAGTCGGCTTGTTTGGAACCGATATCGTTAAGGGAAGCAACTTAAAGACAAGTTCGTATCATAAGAGAAACTTTGAGGGCTGCTCAATCACATTTAAAAGTTATGCGATGGAAAGAGGAGAGATGTGGTTCTCCAAGAAGGTGACTATGTGTACCTAAAAGTGTCACCGATTGCAGGCTCATGCAGGTTTAAAGTGAAGGGAAAGTTGTCACCTCGCTTTATCGCCTTTCAAGATCTTAGAGAGAGTGGGAGAAGTAGCGTACAGTTCGAGTTACCAAATCAGCCTTGGATGTGCAATATGACGTGTTCCATATCTCTCAATTGAAAAGGGTCTCCAACCTCATGATAAAGAGCCACTACCTATGGATGGTTTGACCGTCAAGGAGGATCTCACTTACACCGAACGTCCCATCGTGATCTTGGAAACTTTAGCACGTGTTACAAGGAATCGGTGATCGGGGATGTGTGCAAGGTGCAAGGAGTAATCATGCAGTAGGATGAGGCAACCCGGGAAAGAGAGGATGAGCCGAAGGAAGACTATCCAAATTTTTGTTGATCTCTTCCGAATCTCGAGGACGAGATTCATCTTAAGGGGGTAGGATTTGCAACACCCAAAAATTTTAATTATTGTTTTAATACAATTTTGCTTAGCAACAAATGCTTGATTAAGGATTCTTAAGGTTTTATTTAATTTTTATAGGCATTTAATTAATTTTTCTCAATTAAATTAATGAACTATAGGAGTTTACTGTTGCACACATGCTGTTGCACTGTTTTTGTTTGTTTGAATTCAAATTTGTGTTTGAATTCAAGTTTGGTGAAGACTCTTTTGAAAATGGCAAAAAGAATTTCTTTCCCTCCTTTACCTTCTCCTCTTTTGGCCCAAACCCTCCTTTGCAGCCCAGCGCTGTTTTTCTTTCTCCGCGGCCCAGCTCGCAGCCATCTAGCTCTCGCGCGACCCCCCGCATCCGGCGAGCCCCACCGGCGGCCGTGTGCCGACCCGCGCCGCCTCCTCTCTCGCGTCTCGCCGACGGTGGGACCCGGCGGTCATCCTTCTCCTCGGGACGCGCCCGAGCCGCCGCACACCGCATCGGGTCGCACCCCCGCGAGCACCGGCGCCGCCGCCCCCGGCTCCGCGCGCCCGCGCCCCCGCTTCCCCTTGGGCCCACGCGTCGGGGCCGCCCCGCCCTTTAAAGCGCGCCGCCGCGTGCGCCGCACCGGTTTCCCCCAAACCCTAGCCGCGCCGCCCCACCATCGATCCGAGCCGCCGCCGGCCCTCGATCTCCGCGGTGGTGGCCTCTCCGCCGTCAAGAAGTGGTCCAGGAGCTTCGCGTGGAGGTGAGGATGTCGCGCGAGTGGCCCGTGGACGCTCCCATGCCTTGAAACGCCGCGCGAGCTCGCCGGAGTCGGCGCCGCCATGCCGTCCGCCGCGCATCGCCGACGTCGCCCGTGCGTCCGCTCCGATGGCCTAGATCGATCGCGCTTGTCCCCCGGCGTCGTTCGTTGTGATCCGCGCTCGAAACCGAAGTCCCCGGCTCGAGATCGACGAAGCTCGCCGGAGCTACGCCGGCCGCCGCCGCGCACCGCCGCCGGCGCCGCCGTCCTTTGCGCCGGGCGACGCAGCCGTCCGATCTGGAGCCAATGGCTCAGATCTAATCCTCCACCTGGTCAACCGAAGGGGTACCGGTCAACTCAGCTGTGATCAGCTGTTTTTGCAAAAGAAACCCTGACTTTCTGTTGTTTTACGTTTAAGCCCTCCCTCAGTTCAGCAATATTTAATGTTAGGCCCTTTTCTTTATGTTTTGAACCCTAGCCTTTCCAGCTTTTTCACCCGAGGTCCAGCCCTAGTGATGTAGCACCTTAGCCCTTGAGTTTTTATATAAAATTCTGTTTTAGCCCCGAGATTCTCATGGGCTTAGTCCCCGGAAGTTTAGTTTCCTCGCGTATAGCCCCCGTACCTTATTTCGGTCGTAGATTACGCGTTCTAGCTCCGTTTTTAGCGTTCTTTATATCCATTTGTTCGTCTCGACGAGTAGATCAGTTTAGTGAAGCTTTTGTTCCTGTTTGAAGTGATTGGTGAATTGTTTTCTTATTTTATTGTTTTGTCTCTTGCATGTGAATGTGTGATGCGTAGAGAACGAGCCGTCCGAAGATTTTTCTGTGGTGAAGACTTGAAGACTCTGAGCAAATCCGGATCTTGTGAGAGGCAAGTGTCCTTGGTCATACCCGCTTTATCCTATATGAACATGCATTTAATCACTGTATTTACTTTCTTGCTTGCATTAATTTTGACGGGTTCCTATTAAGGACTATGCCTAGATTCTTTTGATCATTGCCTTGTAATCGGGTTACTTAATTAATATTGATGGTAGCTGCTGCTTAGTTGCTCAACCGGGTTGGTAAAAAACAACGTGATATCCGTTTATGCTCTATGTTCTTTGATGGTAATTTAATTGCAAGACCATATGCTTAATTGGAACATGGAGAACCACCCGGGACAACGGTACAACCACAAGGCTATATGGCTCGGCTTGGCCGAATAATTAGAGACCTTGGTGTTGTGGTGATCTTACCCGAAAGGGACCAATGGGGAGGCGTTGACGGAGTATAGACCGCTCTAGCGGGGAGTTGGGCTTTGCTAAGACACGGTACCCGCTAGGGAGCTTTATGCCCCGCTTCGTCCCGAAACCTAGTGGGTTGCCGCACATTAGGGAATCTTTGTAAAGGCCTCGTAGCGTCCCTATGCAATCACACCTCGGCAGTGTGGTATGATGCCTGATCAGCATCGCGTGGTTGGGTCTAAAACTCTTCGGGGTTTTTATGCGACTTGTGGGTAAAGATGTACAACCTCTGCAGAGTGTAAAACTAATCGATTAGCCGTGCTCACGGTCAAGAGCGGCTGGACCCTCACATGATTAATCTATCGGAAGATGAATTTAATTTATTCTTTACCTTATGATTCATGGTTATGATGTTACACATTAATTGTGGGATGGTATACACTTACATTTGCTAGTAAGTAAGTTGCTTAATAAAATTTGATCAACTAAAATGCTAACCTCGCTTAAACCCTTTGGCCATCCACTTATACAAACCTTGCATGTTTATTATGATATTCCTCTCTTCTTGAGTACGACATGTGCTCACGCTTGTTTATTTATTGCATCTACACAACCCGGATTGCTTGCTCGGACTTGAAGATTGATGACGAGTGCTAGGCGTGCGTTCCACCGCCACCGCCCGTGGAGTTCCTCTCCGAAGATCCGCCGCTAGTTGCTCGCTTCCGATGATACGTTGTTGAGACTCTCGGTCATGTAATGGTTTTAATACTCTCTTTTACGCTTTGGCACCGTATCCGATATTCACCGAGTCATTACGTGTGTGTAACCCGATCCCGGCGCACATGTAATTTATGCATTCGAGTTTGCCTTCAAATTCGGGTGTGACATTTTTCCTAATAGTTTTTGCATGAAAAATAGAAATGTGAAAGACCTAGATCTGTTGTATCTCAAAATCTACAAGTCCTCTGTAGCTTAATTTTGGATATGTTGTGTGTCATGTTATGACTAGCTTTTGTACCAAACATCGTACAAAGTTATGTTGTAAATCTGTTTATATGAATTGTTTTCTATTTATACAGAATCTGTCTAAATGATTTTTGTAGATAAAAATAATTAAGTTTTGGTGCCCAACTTCTGCAGGCTATATTTTTATGCCAAAATGCACCTTTGGTGAATTAATCACAATTTTATTATTGTCAAAAATATTTATTCTTGAAATATGCTTGTTTTTCTTTGTAATTGCATAGCTCAAGATCCATAATAGTTCTAGGTGTATTTGTTGCATCCATAGCCTAGTTTTGGACCAAAGATCATGTGTGAGAAAGTTGAAATCATTTTGATGTGTATTTAGTTTTGTATGCATTTCTCATGTTTGGATGACTAGCTTTTGTTACTTTTGGTCCAAATAAATTCATAGCTCTCCTAAGTGTGCATGTGTGTGCAGTGGCTTGTATAGGTTTGGAAATGCTTTAAAACACATCCCACTGAATTTTACTAAGTTGTATGTGAATAAAAGCTATAGAGGCCATTAAGGCTTAATATTAAATTAAATGAGAAAATCATCAACTTCACATATAAAGACCCTATATGTGTGATGTAAATCATTTTAAGATGATAAAGATCAACCCTTGCTGTTGTGAAAGCTAAATTAGTTTCTTTGACATAAAATATGTACATAGTCATTATCAAAAAGAATAAATAATAAAGCACCATAAGAAATTACTTCAATAGAAAGGTTATACCAAATGTGTGTTTGTCAAGGTGAATATGGCCAACCATACTCTTCATGGTTGTCATATGTTGTTTGTAATTAATTAAATTGGAAACCTTCAATTAAGTCTTGCATTGCATCCTCGTGTAGATCTCCCCGACGATAGCTGTACGTGTGTGCCGGAAAGAGGACACAGAGGAGCTGACAGAGGTGTACACCACGTCATTGTAGAGCAAGACCTGGACCAAAGTCCAGAAGGGCCCAAGGCAAACCTTGCCAGCAAAGGCAAGCCCCGGGTCATTAACCCTGTTTTTAAAATTTATGCAATTATCGTTGCTATGATCATGCATTTACGTTTCAGGAGTTGAATGAAACCCTAGATGCATGATCCTTAGGTACCTGTTGACGGTTAATAGTTGTATCAAAGTTCGTTTAGACTTGCAAGCGGACAAGTCTCCCGTCGTAGTCAAGGGACCCTTCTTCCCTCGAGTGGTGAACCCAAGGTATCGAATCCGTGGAACAAATGTGTGACGCAAAAGATGATCTAGTAAAGCCAAGTAACTTCAATCTTCGGTAAGAGAAACCATAATGCATCTAGATAAAGAACACAAAACTAATCTAATCTACTAAAGACTGGAGGTAGCAAAGATAGATTGGGTAGATAAACCGATCTAGAGAGATCGGGTTAAGCCTTTTGTTGAAGTTCCAAGCAATAGAAGAAGTAGCAAATCAAATCTTATTAGAAGCCTCTTTAAATCGCGGTTTCCCGTCCGAATCCGAAAACAGCCGCCTTTCGGAACCCCCGTTCTATCACAACGTATTCCTATTCATGCGAGTAGTCTAGGGCGAGTCCAAGGGCAAGTCGAGTTCTTTCGGAAGATCCTTACGTGTACCTCTAGCCACCGCGGCTACAAGAACACCCTATGTGATCTATCTCGAGAATAGATCTAGAATAAGCAAAGCCGATCGAAAAACGAAAGCATCGAAGAAATGCTTGATCGCTAGAAATAGATTCAACTGGATAATTCAACTAATACAATGATACATAAACAAGATCACCACCGGGATCCTACCTTGATCTTTCTTCTAGCTCCGGGAACTCCGACGTGGTCTTCCTTGCAAGGTTCCCACGTTGGCTAGGGAGATCCTAGTCAACTAGCTCCACCCTCTACTCTCCGGGATGGTGTCCCTCTCTTCTCTGCTCCTCGGCGGCCGATGACGAATTGATTGATCCGTGGCTCTCGACCTCGGAGCTATAAATAGCCCGAATGGAGGCTAGGTCAAAGGAGGGGGGAATTGGCCCCTGGACTGGCTGGGCCGGCCGGCCTGGGCCCATCCAGGCCCAGTTCCCGGCCTCCTTCGCTTGGTGTTGGTTCCCGAGTCTTCTAGATGCTTCCCCTTTCTGCATGTAGGCCCTTGTTGTTAGTTTCTCTCCGAGTTGAACGTAGCTTCTTGTCCCACAAGATTCGGCACTTTTCTGGTTAGGTCCTCGGAGTTTGTCATCTTCTCGGGTTGAGTCCCTAGTTTCTTGGAGTCAAGTTTGCTTCATTGCATGACTTGTACGGGCTTCAAGGTCTTGTCACAAGGTGCTTGATGAACTTATCCCGAAAGTCTTGCTTTCAACGCTAAAACCCTGCATAAACACTAAACTCCAAAACCGACATGCACAAGTGAACTTGTTATACCACGGGGGTTAGTACCAATGGATAAGGTATAAAACTTATGCCAACACCGAAGGTAAACTCATGGCTAGGTTGACGGATTTTCACCGTCAACATCTCCCCCATGCTTAAACCTTGCTCGTCCTCGAGTAAGCCTTTGATGGATATCATCGTTGCCCATCAATGTTTAAACCTTGCACTTGATCATACATGAGAAAACATAATGCTCTCGAAATTTTAATTCGTTAAAGTTCTATAATGTACTAGCCTTCATCTCTATGGAGGGTAGATTCTTAATAAAGCTTATCCCACAAGTATTAACATGGTCTCAAAATTTAAATAGATTTCAGAAATTTTGAAAATAAAGAACTAGATGAAAAGAGCTAAACCAAGTTCACAAATTTAAACCATCTTGCATATTGCTCATGAACTCTCATCTCACTTTGTCTCTCAGGCCTATATATTCTACTCCTTTCCCTCTCACAACATATATGTGTGGTAAGCTTTATATGGAGCTTTTGGGAAAAATTTAGTCCTACCAAGATATTTATAAATGAGATGCTGTCAAAACAAGACAAGCTTCTCATGGTCTTACCGAGACTCGTTATATCAAGGAGGGGAAAGACAAAAATACACACTCTTGAGATAGATGGACATGTGCAAATGGCAAAGAGTGATCCGGAGGCACAAAGGAAGTCCTCATTATCGGATTGCACATGGTTGGAAAATGAGTATGGATCTTTTAATCTTGAAGCTTTGAAATTCCTAATACACTTTAGAGAACCGGGGAGTTCACTTTATTTTTATTTTTACACATATATTTTTTTCTTTTTCTCATGTATCTCTTTCTTTCTTTCTTTCTTTCTTTTTCTCATTTCTTTTTTTCCTTTTTCTTTCTCATAAAAATTTTATTTGCTCCCCTTTGAACTCTAAAATTGCATCGTACCTACCTCCCCCCCATGCTTAGACGTTGCTCGTCCTCGAGCAAAGAGGCGATAAATAAGGTAGGTACCGGAAGTATTTTTCTTTGGAGAGATACTTGAATTCTTCAACGTTGGCACCGTCTTGCGATCTTCCTTGAATTGATGATCCATTCTCAACGATAGGTTGTGGTCAAGGAGGTAACCACGAAGGATGATATTTGGTTTTAAGGGTGGATATCCGGCAAGGTTTGTGAGATCTCCAATGTGGGGATACAAAATGCACGGATAAAAGGCTAGCATAAAGATAGATACGCAAAAACAGAATGACCAACTTCTTAGTCTCGGGCCAGAGAAATCATGGCCTGCAATAACTCACTCAAAAATAAATCTTGTACACTAAGGTTTATGCACTCAAATATATATTAGGCTCTGGATAGGTTGAGCAACATACAAGCGATATTCATGACAAGGTTAGCGATATTTTTGGGCATAAAAACCATCTTCAATCTATTTATAACTTGAGAGCACATAAAACACTATGGGTCTTTATTTTAATCATAACCTCCGCTAAAGATTAAGCTAGCATTTAGATAAATTCAGATTCATATTTTAAGAGAGCACTAGCTTTAACATGCATAAATCAATTACAAAGATAAACAAATCGGCAATTATAATCATATATCATCATGGCACAAATTTTTGTAACTTTTCCAATGATGTAAACAAGGTGGTGTCTTTATTAATGGTGAAAAAAACTGAAATACATGCTGAAAATAAACTAACACACTTGCTGAAATTTAAATGAAAACTAAAAATATTATGCAAACACAAACAAACAAAAGCTGAAAATTACAGAAAAAGGGAAAAGAAAAGAAAACTAAAATTCCTCCTTCTTCCTAATCCTCCGCCAGTGGTTGGTGTTGATAATCTTGGTAGTTGTACCCTTGCTCGTAGTAGGGTTGGACATCCCCTCCAACGAATTGATCCGGCTGCACTAGGTGAAGGCGTGCAAGCTCATAGGCAATATTTGCATTGCCCTCACCAAGTTGAGCCGCGTTGGTTTGGATGGCTCACGGCTCCTCACAAGAAGGAGCAGCTACTGCTCTACCTTGCTGCGACTACTCATGTGGTCAGTACTGCCATCGTTGTCGAGCGGCAGGAAGAAGGCCACGCCTAACCAGTCCAGCGACCAGTCTAGTTCGTCAGCGAGGTCCTGTCGGAATCCAAGGCACGCTACCAACCAGTACAGAAGCTACTATATGCAGTGCTCATCAGCTCGTGGAAGCTACGACACTACTTCCAGGAGTACTCGATCTCCATCGTCACCGACTATCCGCTCGGCGACATCCTGCGGAACCAAGATGCTACTGGAAGAATCTCCAAGTGGGCAGTCGAACTCGGTGCCCTCAACATCGACTTCCAGCCACGAACGACCATCAAGTCGCAAGCACTAGTCGACTTCATGGCAGAGTGGCGGGAAAATCAGCTACCAACTCCAACCGAGCGACCAGAGCATTGGGTGATGTACTTCGACGGCTCGCTCAAGCTCGAAGGCATGGGTGCAGGGGTACTCCTGATTTCTCCAACGGGCGAACAACTCAAGGACGTCCTGTAGATCTTCTGGAAGGTCTCAAACAACAAAGCTGAGTACGTAGCCCTGCTACATGGGCTCCGCCTCGCAATATCTTTGGGCATCAAGCATTACTAGTCTACGGTGACTCCGCAGTGGTCATCAACCAAGTCAACAAGTCTTGGGATCACAACAAGGAGAACATGGACGCCTACTGCCTAGAAGTCCGCAAGCTCGAGAACAAGTTCTATGGTCTCGAGTTCCATCACGTCGTCCGCGACAACAATGTTGCAGCAGACGTCCTGTCGAAGCTTGGTTCTACTCGCGCACAAGTACCAGCGGGTGTCTTCGTCCAGGAGCTTCATGCGCCATCCATCCTGGAGCCGGTGCCCACAACCACTGACCCAGCGTCTTCCCCAGCTGGCCAGGAGGTCATGATGATAGACGTGGATTGGCGACAACCCTTCATCGACTACATCCGCAAGCAGAAGGTTCCCACGGACAAAAACTTGGCTAAGCAAATCATCTGTCGGGCCAAGTCCTACGTACTAGTCGGGGACAAGCTCTACAAGCGGGGCGCCACTTCTGGAGTACTCATGAAGTGCGTTCCCCGAGAAGAAGGCAAGGACATCTTGGAGGAGATCCACAAAGGCGTCTGCGGCAACCACGCTCCTCAAGCACGCTGGTCAGCAAGGCCTTCCGACGAGCTTTCTGCGGCCCACGGCTCCGGGCGATCTTTGAAGAACTTGTCGAAGGTGCCAAGGGTGCCAATACTTCACCAAGAAACAGCACGTCCCAGCCTACAAGCTAGTCACTATACCACCAACTTGGCCTTTCGTCTACTGGGGGCTCAACATGATTGGGCCTCTTCTGACTGCGTCAGGAAGATTCAACAAAGTTCTGGTGGCCATCGACAAGTTCACCAAGTGGATCGAAGTCAAGCCGATCACCTGCCCAAAGGCTGACAGAGTACTCGACTTTTTGGATGAAATCGTGCACCGCTACGGACTACCCCACTACATCATCACAGACCTGGGTTCCAACTTCAACAACCACCAGTTCTGGGAGTACTGCGAGAACAGCGGGATTGACATCCAGTATGTCTCAGTCGCCCACCCACGGGCCAACGGACAAGTCGAGTGCGCCAATGGGATGGTACTCGACGCTCTCAAGAAGTGACTGCACGATGCTGCTAACACGAAAGGAGGCAAGTGGATCAAGGAACTACCCAACGCACTCTGGGGGCTGCGTACTCAACCCACCAAGCCGACGGGACAGTCACCCTATTTCCTGGTCTACGACTCCGAAGCTATCCTACCTACCGACATCATGTGGCATTCTCCCGCAGTAGAACAATACGACGATGGCATCTATGAAGACAGCAGACGAGTTGACATCGATGGACTCGAAGAACCTCATTGTGTCACCCTCGTCCAATCAGCAAGGTACCTTGAGGGTATCCGACGCTACCACAATCGCAACGTCAAGGAACGCTCCTTCAACGTTGGTGATCTAGTCCTCCGTCGCATCCAGAACACGGAAGGACTACACAAGCTCAGCTCGCCATGGGAAGGTCCTTTCTCAGTAGCAAAGGTGACCGGACCAAGCTCGTATCGCCTCCAAACACTTGAAGGCGACGACGCCAGCAACTCGTGGAACACCGACCAACTCTATCAATTCTACGCGTAGTCTCTCGACTACTCTAGGGGCTCAAGTCTATACGACTACTCCCGGGCCCTTCACCGTAAGCGGCCTCCAGGTCCAGGCACTAGTCTCCAGACTACTCTACTCCAAGATCCAGTGTTAACGGCTACCAACGGATCTCGGGCTGCTCAGGGCGTCAAGGACTCTAGCAGCGGTCTATCAAGAGACCATGTACTCTTAAGATCCAACCTATATGGCTAATAACGAATCTACAGCTGTAAGCGGCCATGTGCCCTAGCACTACTTCAACCGTAGGTGGCCTCCGGGTCCTGGCGACTACACTTGTAAACAGCCCTGGCCATCCAGGTGTATTTTTCCAGTAATAAAGTTTGATTCTCGGTCAACTCATTTACTATGTCTCCCTCAACGGGTCTACTGTCGAGTACTACTACTCGCAACAACTCCATGGATGGGCACTCCGAATATACACACTGTGACAAGGAGTACTCATTTATGGAAGATTTTTCATTCAAACTTAAAACAATTTATTTACAACTTTGTTTATATTACACATATTTCCAAAAGGCTAACCCTAAATGACAACTACTGGAGGTTCAGCTTCTCCGCAACTTGTTCCGAGATTGGAGCCATCTACTCCAGAAGCTCCTTGTACTGGTTGTCTGTGGAATTGGCGGCTAGTCCTCCCGCGACTACATCAACCAGAGCCTTGGGGAAGTACGACTTCATGTATGCCAAGACTGGGTTGGGGATGGACTTAGCCAGATGCTTCACATAACTTGCCAGACGCCCGGGGGCTTCCTTCAGCCAATCAACCAATGGGGCTATCCGTAACACCCTAAAAAAATTCCATCACTAAAATATTATAGCAACAAATGGCTAGGTTTAAAATTTCCTTAAGGACATAAAATAAATCATTAAACAAATTGGCTTTTAAATAAATAAACATCACTAAAATAATTTAGAGAACATAAGTGCTTATGCATCATGATTTGAATGCATGGATTTTTGTTTGATTTGAGTTTGAATGTTTGAAAAATGAATTTGAAAGAAATTTGAAAAAAAACAAACAAACTCTTCTCTCCCTCTCTCTCTCTCCCCCTTTCTAGCCCGGCCCCGCAAGACCCCGGGCCGGTTGGCCTTTCTTCTCTCCCCGCGCGAGCAAGCCGGCCCCACGTTGGCCCGGTCCGCCACCCCGCCGGCCCGGACCCCCTCCCTCCCTTCTCCTTTGCGTTGCGGCCACCGCCGGTGGAGCCGGCCGTCGGGGCCGTCCCCAACCTCTCGGCGGGTCGCCCGCGCCGCACCCCGCGCGCCGCCGGCCGTTCACGGCCGTTACCGGCCGCCCCCTTCACCCCGCGCCTTCAAACCTCGGCTTTAAGCGAGCAGCGGTGAAGCCCCCCCATCACTCTCCCCCTCTTCAATCGGCCATAATCGTCCTTTAACCCCCTCCCCCCCCTTAACTCCTATTCAAACCGTGGCCATCAATGGCCATGGCCGCCGATGAACCGCCTCCCGGCGCCCCTCGGCCCTATATAAACCCCCCCGGGGCACCCCCCTACCCCCCCCTTCGCTTCACACCGAGTCCCAACGCCCTCCCGGTGCCTTAGCCACCGCGCCGCCGCCGTGAACCGAGCGCCGCCGCGCCATCGCCGCCGCCCGAGCCGTCCGTCGCCGGTAAAGCCCCCGGACCCCCCTCAATCGTTTCCCCTTCGCACGTACGAGCTAACCGGCGCATCACATTGAACCCGTAGGCCCTCAAGCACCCCCGTGCGCGCGGCTCGCCGTCGCCGCCCGTGGAGTTCGGTCGCCGGAACCGATCCGCGCCGTCGCCGCTTCTCCATCCAATTCTGTCCGCCGCAGCACCTACCCGCCGTAAGGATCCCATCCCCGCCCTAATTTTTGCTTGCGCCCGACCATAGCGCCGCCGCCGCCGGCCGGCCGCCGCCGTCCGCCCCCATGGACGCCCGCCTCGGCCGTTGCCTTATTCCACCCGTGCAAGCATGCGTTCGAGTTCGTGATGTTCCCAGCTTTGCCTAGATGGCTTTTCCGCGCGTTTTCGTGGCCGGGAGCCCCTTCCGGGTGCCGGCGACCTAAACCCCGCGCGCGCGCCGCGCGCCGCCGCCGCCGCGCGCGCGGCGCCGCCCCCGGCGCACGCGTGCGTGGATGGCCATTGGATCGGCCATCCACGGCTCAGATCCCCTGGGCCCCCGCGGGTCAAACTGTGGGTAACGGTCAACCCGAGACCTTTTTGCTAAAGAGACCCCCAACTCTTTTACAATCGCAAGCCGGTCCTCCCACCTTTAAAGACCCTTACATTTCGATCCCGGATTTTGTATTTTAGCCCCTCGTTTCTATTAAATCCTTGCTCGGAGATCCGAACAGCCCATTTAGAGTTTAAACCTTCTGTTTTTAAATTTATTTATGTTTTAGTCCCTGTTTTCTTGCTGTTAGGCCCCCGTATAGTTTAGTTTATCGCATTAGTCCTTAAACCTTGTTTTTAGCGTAACTTCTTCGTTATAGCTCCGTTTTTAGCGTTCTAGTAGTCCTTACGATCGTCTCAGCGAGCCCGTCGTTTTAGTAGCATGTTTTTAGTCTTTAAGATTGTTTGGTGATCTGTTTTATTTATTGTATGCTTTATGTGTGCATCGTAGATATCGTGCCTGTTTCATCTGAGCCACCTCTCGGGGACGATCGGGAGCGCTTGTTCGAAGAAGAAGAAGTTTTTACTTGTAGTTGAGGAAGGCAAGTGGTCTTCTCCCCCTGCATGTTCTCTTTTTGTCCTATATAATTGCATTACAAATTAATGTTTACTTTATGTTATCATTGCATTAAATTGACGGGAAACCTTTTTAAGGACTTACCTAGATCTTTTACCCTGATCCTTGGCCTAGCCCTTTTAAATGAAGTTTTGGGTAGAAAACGCTAGTTGCTTAACATGGGTTGGTTAAAAAGGGGTCTTTTATGGAAAATGATACATGGCTTGTGGTTAATGTTTTGGGTAATGCAAGAACACCTGATTTAATCGGAACATGGAGAACCACCCAAGAAAACATGCGCAACCACAGTGTTACATGGCTCTGACCTTAGCCGAATAATTAGGTGTGCGATCGTACTAGTGGCCCTTTTCCGAAAGGAGCGAGAGGGGGATCCGGGTTGCGGGGGTATAGCTCGGCCCTTTTGGGGTAGTAGCCTTTGCTAAGGTGCCGACCACTAGGGAGGGTTATGGTCCGCCCGATCCGTAACTATGCGGGTCGTTAGTCTTTTGCATGCCTTTGTAAAGGCTTCGTAGCGTCCCTATGCAATCACACCTCGGAAGTGTGGTATGGTGCTTGGCCGGCATCGCATGGTTGGGTCTAAAGTTCTTCGGAGCTTTTACGCGAACTCGTGGGTAAAGTGTGCAAACCTCTCGCGAGTGTAAAACGATCGATCGGCCGTGCTCACGGTCATGAGCGGCTTGGACCCTCACATGATTAACAAACTTAAAGATGAGGCAAATCGTGGTTGTTGAAGCTCGTTGAGCTTGGGTTGTTTTGGCATTTAAGTTTCTCTTAAGTGGGTTGGTACGAACTTACACCTAGTAACTAGGAGTTCCTTAATTAAAACTTGACCAACATTAAAATGCTAACCGCTGCAAAACCTTAGCCCACCCTTGTTAGCCTTGCATTTTCCCCCACTTGCCGAGCTCCAACCATAAGTGTGCTCGCCCTTGCCTATCGCCGTTCGCAGGAGAACTTTGGAGGGGAGTTCTACGATGACTTCGATGAGCCGTGAGGCTTGCGGACCCCCCGCTCAAGTGCCCGTGGGAGCGGAAGACGAGGACTCGACGAGTAGTTATCGTTTTCCGTTGTTAGAGACCTTCGAGTCTCCCCGCATGAGTGTAATAAGAGGTTAAACTTTGAAATACGTTTGTAAACTCGTTTATGGTATTTCACTCATTTTTGTCTATCATATGTGTGTGAACCGATCCCGGCACACATATGAGATGCACTTGGTTCCTCTTCGGAAATCGGGTGTGACACTATCTTTGGCCCGCCCGGGTGAGGCACCAGCAGCCTTGCGATGGGGACTGCGGCTTCTTCAAGCTGCTTGAGTTGACCCCGCAACTTCTCGCACTCTTCATTGAGCTTCTGCAGAGATTTATAGCAGTTGACAAGGTCATGGTCCGAGGCTTCTCGGAGCTCCATGTGCTTGACGCACTCATAAGACAGCTGCTTATATTCATACTCAAGTACCTCTCGGGCATCCTTCTCTCGATAGACGATGTTCTCCAGATCGGTCTCCGATGCCTTCAGCTGGTCTACCCGGGCCTCAAGATCTGCAAAAGTCCAGGAATATATGTCAGGCTAGCGCGAAGGTATTCTCAAAAAGTACTCAATAGGCTAGCCGCGACATACCTTTATTCTTCTAGCGCAACGACTTGTTCTTGCAAATCAAGTCATCGCTCTTCGTCTGCATTTCTTGTACTTCGTTGTGGTACTGGGCGAAGGCTCCATCCAGCTTGGATTGCAGCATGGCAGAGTGCTTCCTGGCCTTGCTGAGTTCTTTCTCTAGCGCCTCTGCCCAAAGCACTTTGTCGCCGTACCACTGGAGCATGTCGGATTTCTGTCGGGATCTCTCCACGACTTCCTGCAACAAGACAATAATCATCTTTGAGTACTCAGTTCTCATGAGATTCGACTACTCAAGGATACTGTCACATACCTTCATCCACTACTCGGCCCGGCTCATCGACTCCAAGTTGCGGGCCACCGTCGTCGGGTCGACAAGGTCATCCGCCAGAAGCTCGATCCCGCCACGACTAGTCGCCGCAGACCCTGACATCGGCACCAAACGGATCGGCTCCGCGTCTTGGATCTCCGGCGACCGGACGACAACGTCCATGCTCGACTCTGGCAGCGCACCGTCGCGCACCTCTTCTGTGGCCTCGGGGGCCACTGTCACCGCTAGTCCGGAAGTCGCATCCTCCAGCACCTCAACTTCAGGCACGACGCCTTGGACCGGCACGACTTCAGGGATCGTGGCTCCTTCGGCTTGTGTTTCTGTCAACACAAGGCACATGATATCAGTATCTAGGGGCTACGACTACCACACGGGGCAGACGACATCGCTGCAGTCTACGTACCTTCCACTACGGTGGCCTCCGGCGGCGTAGCCTCCGCGCCCGGCGCCATGGACTCGGCCTGGGGAAGGGGAGCGGACTCCTCAACAGCCGGTGGCGGATTTTCCTCAGCAGCCGTCGTGCTGGGTTCTTCTCCCTCCCAAGACAGATCGGTGGATTTCCTGCATAGTAAAAATTTCGTGGTCAGCCAAGCAAGATTACCAAGCTACATGTACTACTAGGGGATGGTTTTCACTTACAAGCTAGACCGAACAATAGTCACGGTCGGAGTGCCAAGTATGCTGGCGATATCAACAAGCCCGGCTTCCACGGGCGCTTCCTCTTCAGCATGGGCTGCTATTGGTCCTCCAGCTCCAGTAGTCGCGCTGGGCTCTGGCCTGCTTTCTTCTGCCGGCACCTCCGGCTCGGCGATATCAGGCATCTACTGTGCCATCTGTGGCACAGGCTCTTCTACAGTGGGGGCTGGACTGCGGCTCCTCTCAGTCGGCTCGCCCACCGTGTCCTAGTCGTCTTCTTCCGCCTGATTCGCGGGGTCGAACGATGGAATTTCCTGTGGCAACTCAAAATCCAACTGTCAGCATACAATACTTCAAGACAAGTACTCGACTACTCACTCAAGGAACTCACCTCTTGGGAAGTGGTCGCTTTCTTGGTGACACGCTTTCGCGCCACATTGCGCGGCCTTCTCGACGGTGCAGGGAGACTAGTCTCCAAGCTAGTCGGTGGATCTTCAATGAGGGGGATATGGGGTAGTCCAGGTAAGCTGAACCTGGACCGCAGCTGAAAACACTCCTGGAGCGTTTCCCCATCCTCCTCGTCAGACGTATCTTCAATGGTGACGGTGTCGTCACCCTCGCCGACTTCACGGCGTTCTTTCGCTTTGCCCTTGCCCTCCTCTTGAATATCTACAAGTCGAGGAGGGGGAGTTGGGTCGGAAACAAACTTCGCAATGTCATCCTGCAGCAAACATCTTGGGTGAGCGTGACTACTCCAATTCAACCAGTACTCGGAGGCAAAGGTTGCAGTCACTAACCTTGTTCAGCGGACGAGACGCGGAGTACTCGGGGACTGGGTAGGGTGTGAATGGTGGCATATCCTTGAATATCCTACCCAGCCTCTCGACAAGGTCTTCATCGTCGACTTCGTTGCCGGGCATCCTCGACGTATCTTCATCGCCAAAGCACTGGTACCTGAGGGTGTCACGAGCCATCAGTGGCTGCACCCTCCTCTTCATGAAGCTGAAGGCCACGTGCTCGGCCCTCAGCCCGGCTTCTCTTAAAGCCTTGATCTTCTGCAACAGCTCAGGTTGTTGAATACCCCCCTGCATCGTTGGCTCAGTTTCCACCACGCCTGATGCTTCGGCCGCTTCCCGCTCGGCTTCGGCAGCTCTGGGTGGTGGTTACTGATGTAGAACCACTTGGCCTTCCAGTCTTGGTTCGAGTTGATGAGCTTGTATGCCAAGTACTGGTTGGTCGCGTCCTCTCGCATCTGAATGCCAGCTCCTCCAACTACTCGCGGATCGTTGGCGCTCGGCTGCAGCTTCACATGGAAGAACTTCCGGAACAAGATCCAGTGGGGCTTGATCCCCACAAGGCTTCGCAGAAATGTACGAAGACGGAGATGTGAAAAATGCCATTAGGGTTCAAGTTCAAGTATTCGATATCGTAGTACTTGATGAGACCCTTGAAGAAATCGCTCGCCGGTAGTGCCAGTCCGCGCTCCACAAACCTAGCGAACATGGGAACTTCGTAGGGATTCTTCTCCCTGGGGTACGGGTCGCCGGCGGTGGCGCGCCACATGTCCATCTCCTTTTCCCGCAAGAACCCGCTGTTCACCAGAGCCTGTAGATCTTCGGTCTTCATCTTGGACTTCTTCCACTCCTTGGTCGGATTGGGGCGCTGGGAGATGTTGGCGGTGTCGACCCTTGGGCAGATCTCTCTGCCTCACTGCGGGATCTCTTCTTCCCGGCACCAGCCTTTGTGCCCTTGGATGGAGACGGCTTCATCCTCCAAGTGCACGGGGTCTTTACTCGCATCCGCTCGAGGGCTACACTGGTGGTGAGCAGCGGCGGTGCGCGTTGACTTGCAATCTACAGCGCGGCGGCAGAAGCAAGAGTGGATGGATGCTTGGCTAGATCTACTCTAGCAGCTGCTACTGCGGGGAATGAAAAACCCTAAGGGTTTCGGCATCTATTTATAACCTAACCGGCGACGCTACAATGGCCGGATGGATAAGTATCGGTGGCTGACTCAGCGGCGGCTGCCTGACTCTTCAGCTTCCGGTGCTCGATACAGCCCATCTCTGGGGCTCGGCTACATTCGCCCGGTCCAATGGGTGACGACGAGATTCAAGATTCACTTAGGACACCTTCTACAGTCAAGATGACCCTTCAATTCGAGAGGAAGTACTCGACTCAAGGCTCGGGGGCTCCGTGCCACGTGTCCTTCGGTTTTTTCTCCGGATTTTACGGGATAAGCATGGCAGAACTTCAGATTGACCCTCAGCTTGAATCTACAATTCGACCTAAGGCTCGGGGGCTACATTCCATATGGAATGTGATTCTTCGAATCGCATTTTCCATATGGTTTGCTCTTCAAGACAATGCGAGTACTATTGAAGACCTTCAAGAGGAGAACTCGAGGACGCTTGAGAACTACTCGAGAAGACTTCAAGACTACTCAAGGATCGCGGGAGTACCTTCCCGGCCTCGGGATGCTTCAAGTACTCTTGAGGACTTTTTGCTTGTAGTACTCGGGACGCTTGAGGACTACTCGTCAAGGCCATCAAGACTACTCGAAACTATCCTGCTCGACTACAAAGTACTTGGGGGCTTGTCGTATGGACCTCCCTGGGCCCACCACCTTGGTGGGTACAAGGACCGACTACTCGGTGGGCCCCTGGGACTACTCGGCTTGTGCCACACGGCACCTGATGGCGTGGGGTGCAAGGACTACGGTGGAGGAGTACTCGGATAGGAAGCTGTGCATAACCTGTACTATGTAGAGAACTCCTATACGTACCCGACTAGTACTCTCTCCTCAAATCGACTTCTAACCCTGCCTCCCGGACTATATAAGGCGAGGCAGGGACCCCTATTTCTCTCATACGCATCATCTTGTAAACACACCCAATCAATCCAGGGCTACGCAGCATACAGGACGTATGGTATTACGCACCTAGCAGCCCGAACCTGTCTAAATTGTGTGCCACATGTCTCTTCCTTCGAGTTACCGATCTTGGCGAGGCCACATTCATCTACCTCGGGTACTCCCCTTGGTAGGTTGCCTGTCTAAAACACCGACAGGTGCTACCTCTCTATGTTGGCCATCTCCTTAAGGCCGGGAATTACAAAAAATCTCGAATATCTTCTACCCAGGACCCCTCTCAGATTTGAATATTTAAAGCAAGGAAAATATATTAGTGGAGATGAGAGAGGAGGCTTTCATGTGGCCAAGGTGAACTTACCCCTTTCGGACCCAAGACTTAGGCTCTTCATTCAAGGGAAGCAAGATTGGTTGGAGGAGGGATTCCTTGTCCCAGCAAAGAAGAATAAAAGAGGAAGAATTGTAGAGGAGGGATCCTCCTCTGCGCAAGAGGGTGGTGCACAACAAAACTATGTGCCACCATTCGGAGGAATCCCTACTCCGCCAAGTTATTACGGAGGGGCACCAATGCAAGCATGGGGGAGTGGTGCACCGATGCCCCCACAAAATTATGTGGCGCCCAACATAACCTTTGTGGAGCCCTACACACAATACCCCCAACCACAGCAAAGCATGGCCATAATTGGAGGATATGCTGCGAGAAACATGCAAAACATCGCAGCCATCCAATCCAACGCGGCTCAACTTGGTGAAGGCAATGCAAATATTGCCTATGAGCTTGGACGTCTTCACCTAGTACCGCCAGATCAATTCGTTGGATGGGATGTCCAAACCTACTACGAGCAAGGGTACAACTACCAAGATCATCAATACCACCCACCGGCGGAGGATTAGGAAGAAGGAGGAGCTTTAGTTTTCTTTTCCTTTCCTTTTTTCTGTAATTTTCAGCTTGTGTTTGCGTAGTATTGTCAGTTTTTATTTAAATTTCAGCAAGTGTGTTAGTTTATTTTCAGCATGTATGTTAGTTTGTTTTCATCATGAATAAAGACACCACCTTGTTTTTATCTTTGGTAAAGTTATGAGATTTGTGCCATGATGATATATGATTATAATTGCCGCTTTGTTTATCTTTGTAGTTGATCTATGCATATTAAAGCTAGTGCTCTCTTAAAATACGAATATGAATTTATCTAAATGCTAGCTTAATCTTTAGCGGAGGTTTTGATTAAAATAAAGTCCCATAGTATTTTATGTGCTCTCAAGTTTTAGATAGATTAAAAATGGTTTTTATTCCTAAAAAGTAATGCTAACCTTGTCATGAATATCACTTGTGTGTTGCTCTACCTATCCAAAGCCTTATATATATAAATATATATATACATTTTTGAGTGCATAAACCTTAGTGTACAAGAATTATTTTTGAGTGAGTTATTGCGAGGCCACGATTTCTCCGAGACTAAGAAGCTGGTCATTCCGTTTTTGCGTATCTATCTTATTGCTAGCCTTTTATCCATGCATTGTGTACCCACATCGGAGATCTCACAAACCTCGTCGGATATCCACCCATAAAACCAAATATCATCTTTTGTGATTACCTCCTTGACCACAACCTAACGTTGAGGATGGATCATCAATTCAAAGAAGATTGCAAGATGGTGCCACGATTGAAGATTTCAAGTATCTCTCCAAAGGAAAAATATTTCCGGTACCTACCTTATTTTTATCACCTCTATGCCCGAGGACGAGAAAACATCTAAGCATGGGGGAGGAGGTAGGTACGATGCAATTTTAGAGTTCAAAGGGGAGCAAATAAAAAAATTGATGAGAAAGAAAAAAGAAATGAGAAAGAAAAAGAAAGAAAGAAAGAAAGAAAGAAAGAAAAAATGTGTATAAGAAAAAGAAAAAGAAAAAATGCAAGTGTGTAAAAATGAAATAAAGTGAACTCTCCGGTTCTCTAAAATGCATTAGGGATTTCAAAGCTTCAAGATTAAAAGATCCATACTCATTTTCCAACCATGTGCAATCTGATAACGAGGACTTCCTTTGTGCCTCGGGATCACTCTTTGCCATTTGCACATGTCCACCTATCTCAAGTGTGTGTATTTTTCTCTTTCCCCTCCTTGATATAACATTATTTTCCAATGACCTTTTTGACGAGTCTCGATAAGACCATGAGAAGCTTGTCTCGTTTTGACAACATCTCATTTATAAAATCTTGGTAGGACTAAACTTTCCCAAAAAGCTCCATATAAAGCCTTCCACATATATATATGTTATGAGAGGGAAAGGAGTAGAATAAATAGGCTTGAGAGAAAAGATGAGATGAGAGTTCATGAGCAATATGCAAGATGATTCAAATTTGTGAACTTGGTTTAGCTCTTTTTCATCTCGTTCTTTATTTCAAAATTTCTGAGATCTATTTAAAATTTGGGAGCATTTTAATACTTGTGGGATAAGCTTAAATGATAATCTACCCTCCGTAGGGATGAAGGCTAGTACATTACAGAACTTTAACGAATTAAATTTTCGAGAGCATTATGTTTTCTTATGCATGATCAAGTGCAAGGTTTAAACAATGAAGGGCAACAATGATATCCATCGAAGGCTTACTCAAGGACGAGCAAGGTTTAAGCATGGGGGAGATGTTGATGGTGAAATTCTGTCAACCTAGCCATGAGTTTACCTTCGGTGTCGGCATAACTTTTATACCTTATCCATTGGTACTACCCCCTTGGTATAACAAGTTCATTCGTGCATGTCGGTTTTAGAGTTTAATGTTTATGCAGAGTTTTAGCGTTGAAAGCAAGACTTCCGGGATAAGTTCATCAAGCGACTTGTGACAAGACCTTGAAGCCCATACAAGTCATGCAATGAAGCAAACTTGACTCCAAGAAGCCCAGGGACCAAACCCGAGAAGATGACAAACTCTGAGGACCTACCCAGAAAAGTGTCGAATCTTGCCGGACAAGGAGCTACGTTCAACTCAGAGAGAAACTGACGACAAGGGCCCACATGCAGAAGGGGGAAGCATCTAGAAGACTCGGGAACTGACGCCACGCGAAGAAGGCAGACAACTGGGCCGGGGTGGGCCCAGGTCGGCCGGCCCAGCCCATTCCAGGGCCCAGTCGCCTCCCCCTTTTGACCTAGCCGCCATTCGGGCTATTTATAGCCCCGGGGTCGAGAGTCACACATGAATCCATTCGTCATCGGCCGCCGAGAAGCAGAGAAGGGAGGGGCACCATCTCGGAGAGGAGAGGGTCGAGCTAGTTGACTAGGGTCGAGCTAGCTGATGTGGGAACCTTGCAAGGAAGATCACGTCGGAGTTACCGGAGCTCGAAGCAAGATCAAGGTAGGATCCCGATGGTGATCTTGTTCATGTATCATTGTACTAGTTGATATATCTAGTTGAATCCGATTTCTAGCGATCAAGTGTTTCTCCGAAGTCTTCGTTTTCGATCGGCTTTGCTTATTTTAGATCTATTCTCGAGATAGATCACATAGAGTGTTCTTGTAGCCGTGGTGGCTAGAGGTGCATGCCTGACCTTCCGAAAGATCTCGACTTGTCCTCGAACTCGCCCTAGACTACTCGCATGAATAGGGGTGCGTTGTGACAGAACGGTGGCTCTGAAAGGCAGGCGTTTTCGGAGTTGGATGGGAAACCACGGTTTAAAGAGGCTTCTAATGAGATTAAACTTGCTACTTCTTCTTTTGCTTGGAACTTCAACAAAAGGCTTGATCCGATCTCTCTAGATCGGTTTATCTACCCCCTCTATCTCTTGCTACCTCCGGTCTTTAGTAGATTAGATTCATTTTTGATGTTCTTTGCCTAGATGCATTAGGGTTTCACCTTTGGAAGATTGAAGTTACTTGGCATTACTAGATCATCTCTTGCATCACACATTTGTTCCACAGATTCGATACCTTGGGTTCACCACTCGAGGGAAGAAGAGTCCCTTGACTACGACGGGAGACTTGTCCGCTTGCAAGTCTAAACGAACTTTGATACAACTATTAACCATCAACATCGGGCTCGGATGGTTAGCTCGGGAGACGACGGGGTTTATACTGGTTTGGGCCTCCGAGGAGTAATACCCTACGTCTAGTGGGTGGCTATTGTGTTCCCGAGCCAAGTGTGCTCGCAGTCGGGCTTACAAGCTGGTTTGGAGAGGGAGTTCATTCCCAAGTCCCGGGTGGTGGTGTATGATCGTGTGAAAATCTAACCCTTGTGACCGTTGCCCTCCTCTCCCTTTTATAGTCTCAAGGGGAGGGGCACAAGGGGAAATAAAAAAGAGTTACAGTGATTGGCAGCTGGTACGTCCCGTCGTACGTCATTGTCTGTTTGGGCGTATAGGCGCCGAGTTGCGATATCTTGTCGGGGAGGCCGCCGCGTGGCTGGGTTGAACTGTTCCTTTCGGGACGCTTGGCCTTCTTCCCGAGTAGTTTGAGTTTGCTTTAGTCTGCCCGAGTTCTTGCTTGTCTTGCCACGCGTGAGCCTAAGTCTAGGCCCGCGCGTGTCGTAGAGGGTGCTTGAGTGCCTCGGGCTGAGTTTTGCGTGTGGCAGAGCGGAGGTTGATGGCGATGTGATGGCCGCGCGGCCAGTCAGGTTCGCATTTAAGGCTCCTGCCGGGGTAGGTCATCTGCATGGCCGCCACCTGTTGTTCCCGCGTGATGTGGAGATTCGCTTCCCCGCATGCGTTGGTGGCCTCGCCCGAGCCGTGTGTCTGGGCCCGCGCACTAGTCGGAGCCGAACTTGTCGTGCGAGGCGGAGACTAGTCGTGCGAGGCGAAGACTTGCCGTGCGAGGCAGAGACTTGTCGTGCGAGGCGGAGACTTGTCGGAGGTGTTGCCATTCGGCTAAGGACCGGTCGTCTTGCCAGTGAGGGTCTTGACGAAGATCTGCATGCCTTCCCTGAGACACCACGCCAGGTAGAGAGTGCTCTCCTACTGGATGTTGTAATTAGTAAGGGTATGGCCATCCTCAAGCTGCTTGCCAGCTGACAGAGATCTTCACCCAGTGGATGATGGTTTTGTTGTCTTCAAGTTGGATAATTTGCCATCAAAGGGGACCCCTAATCTGGGCCCTCGTCACATGACTACATCGATTGAGTGTAGCTACGATTAACATGGTTAATCCAGCTGCTAACGACGCACCCGTTGCCCCCGGCAATGGTCCCGCCCTGGGTACACCATCAAACTTATCAGGTTATCTGTGTTGTTCATGTTTTATAGTGTATTAATCATGAACATGAGCACATGTCATGTTATCATGTTTTCACTCATTCACATCATGAATTACCTGCTAAATAATGGAGTTAAAATATGTCGAATATTGACTAGATTTCTAATAATCCAAAAACTGATTATGCTAGGATTTCGGTTACTGGTTTTGCTATGTCACTCAAACCAAATATTTTTTATGGTATCAATTTCAAGTGTTGGCGGAATAAGATGATTCTCTGGTTGACTGCTATGCTGATTCACGTCACGCAGGGGAAGCCAGAACAGCTTTCTCCAGATGAGAAGGAAGCTTTCGAGGTGGCCGATAACCTGTTTCATGGTGCCGTAATTTTCGTCCTTACTGATCATTTAGTAGATTTTTATTTGTACAAAGCAACATCTATACCGAAGGAAGACACCGTAATACTATATTTCAGTATATATGTGTGCCATCTAGTATAGATTTCCGTTCTTGCTGATCAGCAACAATAGGCAACATCTATACTAAATGCATCAAAAACATCTACTAGATGATCAGCAGCAACATCTGTCCAAAGAAAAATTTTGCTGCTGATCATCTTGTATAGATTTCCATTCTTACTGATCATCTAGTAGATTCTTGAACCAACCGTAACGCATTGGAAAGGAAGAACCAAGAATCTTGGAAGGAGAGAGTGCAAGGACATAGCAAAAATTAGGCACATCAATGGAAATTGCAAACTGCACTTTGTTTATCCTTTCTGTTTTTATAATTCATTTCATTTCTGCAGGCCCATATTTTTATAAGACATGTTCAGCTTTGTTACCATGCTTTAATGGAGTAAATGACATTCCAAAAGCAAAGAAGCTACTCTGACATATATGGACATGACAGGTTTTATTCCTTATCAACGACTAGTTCCTTTACATGAGGTATATTGTAAGTTAACATTTTAGTTCATAAGCATCTTGAATCCTCTTTTTTGTTTTAGGTAATGACTTCAGTACAGGCAGCTACAATTTTGCAAAACCTGCAGCAGGGGTGGGGCCCACACCACTCTTTATTGGTCCCCCTCTTCCTTCGGTTCCGTCAAGGTGTAACGCTTCTATCCTCCGCCTCCCTCGCAATGCTCGTCCGCCTCCCTCCCCTACAGCCCTCTCCATCGCGGAAGGCACAGAGGATGGTGGCTCCTAGCAGCGGCTTTCCGGCAGAGGACGGCGGCTGGGCGGATTGGGCGGCTTCGGTGAGAAGAAGTTTGTGGCAGTGCAAACTTACATTATGCAGCAGCTGAGTTGTATTTTTCTAACAGCGCACGCACACTCATCCCTGTAAATACACGTGCGCAAACTCTACACCTATGAGCATCTACGAAGAATGGGTCGGCAAATTCTCAAGATTGACGAAGTTACCACAGGTGTCTCGCTGTCGACGGGAACGTCGTCTATCACTGAAAGCACAAACACCGTTAAATCCTGAGAAATCGCTCTCACGGGGAGTCGAACATAGGACCTAAAGTGCTACCGGGGCTCTTGTAACCACTAGGCTACAGGCCATTTCGCTAGTTGAGCTGTATGTGTTCTAGGAGAAAGCCAAGCTCCAATCTTTCAAAAGAAAAGATAGAAAAGAAAAGAGAACAAAGTCAAGTTCCATGTTGGAGTTGGAGTTGGAGGATCACACCAAACCACTTGCCAGCACCCCTTAGCTGCTTGCAGGAATTAGGGTGTTGGTTTGATCTTATGACAATGCTAAAACTGAACTATGATGTGGTTAGCATTGTCCAATTTAGTTAAGTCACCCAAAGGCCAGATGTCTCTCTACATGCAGTTTCTTGTATCATTTTTTTGGATCGACACGCAAGAGATAAGAGAAGGCTGTAATAGTTCTTTTATCACTTTCACAATAAATAGATTTACTATATCAATAATTCTACTGGTTGTTCAACTATGCAGTTGGAGTTTGTTTTATTTTAGTTAAGTTGTAAACATATGACTTTTTAACTCTTGATGGCTGTTTCATATGGTAGGTTTATGCATGAAGCATGATAAGAAATAAACTAGAACTTCCACTTGATCATCTTTACTTGGGAGTTTGTGGAATTTACACTTTTCAATTGCCTTGCTCATATAATCAATTTTTCATGGTGGAAAAAAGTTCACGTGATTCATAAAACTCCTTTTTATAAATAAGTTTGATTCGGCGGCGATAGACACCAAAGACACTGGGAGGAGGGCGGGGCGGAGGTGAACGAAATATGTTGACTTTATTCTTCTTTTTTTCTCCTTTCTCCATCTCTTTCTTATCCATTCCATTCACCTCTCTCCCATTTGCGCCACAGTGCAGTCAGCCTCCGCCCTTGGACCCCGTGCGGCCGTGCCTACCCATACCTTCCATTCCTGCCCACCTATATGCAAAATTTATTTTCTGACTTGTGGGAGGCTTGTGTGGTCATTTTGCTCCTCCCCGTTTGTTACAGTTTCAGCAGAAATGATTGTTTTTTGCACCAGCAGAAATGACTTCAGAAGGCGTGCCAAACAGGGGCTATGCTGGGCCTGTGCTCCAGTCCTGGCTCTAGATGTTTTTTTTAGCTTTGTTTCGATGTTTGGATGGTACTCCGCCTGTTCCATATTAGAAGTCGTTTAAGACAGCGACATGGTCACTAAAGCACAACTTTGACTTCTCCTTTCTATAAAAATCTTTATTGGAAAGTTATATATGTATATTTTTTATTAAAGTAATTTTCAAGACAAATCTATTTATATAATTTTCACATTTTCAAACTCAACGACTTAAAAGTTATTCATGATTTATATTCCCAATGTTTAACTCAAATCTTGTCAAAACGACTTCTAATAGAGAAGAGTACGAGATAGTACTAGTTAATATCGTATACTGATATTTTTTCACCCGCTAATTTAATTGGACAGTACCTGGTAGTAGTATGTAATATCCTGTACTGATATCTCCACCCGCTAATTTAATTGGATGGTATCTGGCCTAAGGTCGCCCGGTTATTCATGATTAGCGGGTGGAGTATTACGTACTAGCACCGTTTAGATTTCACTGAATGCATGACGTTAATTACAAACACCCTACATTTTTGTAAGTCCTGGCCCCGCATGTAAGTGCTGAGGTGAAACTGAAGCGAATAAAGACGCCACGGAGGCCAAGAGGGTGAAGAAGACAACTGGTCAACTTACTCAAGGCTGTTGGGTTGCTTGCTTGTTGGGTTCTCTCTCCCGCTTGTTAATTTGCCAGGAAGACTGAACTGAAGAAGGACGACTGGACGAGAGGGTTTTGTGGCCTCGCCGCGCGGCGCTGACGTCGAGTCGCGACGAGGCGTACGACTGGACGAGTAAGCCTTTGCCTTCTTCATCGTCTGCACGATCCTCTGTTTCTCTTGCGAACTACCTACTCCATTCATGTGCATGGAGTTTCTTTTTCACATCTCTTGTTTAACAGGCGCAACCATGAGCATCTCTTATCTTATATGCATTTCTTGTGTCATTCATTATTTCTTTTGGAATCAACGCCATAGGTTTGCGCATGATTGAGTTGGTGGTATGGTAGCCTAAGGTCGCCCGGTTATTAGTTGCAGATCAACACCAATAGGGTTTTTGCATATGCATATTCCCAGTTTCTGGTTTCTTGATTATAATTTTCTCCACTGTTAGATCTCTCCCTGCAAATGTGGTTCCTGTAGACTGCACAAATTTCGTAACAACTTCAAAACCCTCTTGGTTTAGGCACTAAATAAACATGGAAATCTTGAAAAAAAATGCTTGAAATCGATTTTTATTCGTTGGTTGGCTCCTTTTTGTTCCTGAAAATTACTTAGTTGCCTTGTGAAAGTAATCTATATGGTGGATACTTAAGCTTCATCTTGAGATGGATGGCCGTTAATGTTATTCCAAGATCTCTGATTCTTCAGCTTCCTTTTTTTGTTTGGGTAATGATGATCAATTCATCATATCAATTAATTTCGCTACTATTTTTTCGTGCTTTTTTTCCTCCAGAAATATCTCTTCTAAGATGGAGTCCACCGCTAGCAAAGGTGACCCGGGCAAGTTGCAAGTTTCTAAGAGACTCCCAATCTCTAGGCCTGATAAATGTGGCACAAAAGGGAGGAAAATAAGGCTTCTTGCAAACCACTTCAAAGTATCAGTTAACACTGCTGATGTTATATTCCATCGCTACAATGTATGTACTTTGTAGCAATCCCAATTTGCGATCTTTTTGTTTCTTGAATTTCTTCTAATAAGTTCAGGCTGCTGTGTTTTGTCGCATGCAGGTGAATCTTAAGTATGAGGACGGCGACCCTGTCGTTCAATTTGGTGTACGTAGAAAAGTGATCGACAAATTGCAGGAGATCTATGCCTCTGATCTCACAAATGTGAGCTTTGCTTATGATGGTGACAAGAACCTATACACGATTGGTGCCCTGCAGCATGTCAGGAATGAGTACACTGTAGTTGTGGAGGATGCTTCATCAGCAAAGTGAACAATCCACATCTCTTACATCTGATTGCTTATGATCTTGCGCTGTTGTTCATAGCTGTGCAACTTCCCACAATTTCAGGATCGCAACAAGTAGGACCCCTGGAGAAAATACAAGTCCTGGTGGGGGCAGTGACATGAAAAGGATGAAACGACCGTCCCAGGTAAAAATCTTCAAAGTGGAGATGAAATTGACGGGAACGGTTCCGCTGGATGCTATTGCACGAGTCCTTAGAGGTCAGGTATCAGAGAACTATGAGGAAGCTATTCAAGTCCTCGACATCATACTGAGGCAAAACTCTGCGAAGAAGTAAGCAATATTTACTGTCAAGAACTAGTGAGCCAGCTATACTTTTTTTTGTGTCACTCCATTTCTTGGTATGGGTACATATAAAATAACAATGTGAGGAAATTCTTGCTTCACTAGTCTATTTGACTTTCTTTTGACAGGGGCTGCCTTCTGGTTCGACAGTCCTTTTTCTACAACAGCATTCCCAATTCAGTTGACTTGCACGGTGGAATTAAGGGTTTGCAAGGATATCATTCCAGCTTCCGAGTTACTCAAAGTGGTCTCTCACTTAATGTTGGTATGTTTATCATCTAGAGGCATAATTTCGCATGATGTTACAGTTGTACCATGGCAAAGTTATAAAGCATATGCACCATGATATTGTTCAACGCTACAGATGTGTCTACAACGACAATTGTGAGACCAGGGCCTGTCATTGATTTTCTCCTAGCCAATCAGGATATCAAAGATGTTCGTAAAATTGACTGGGGCAAAGTAAGTTACGGCCATGATGTTGTTCATTTTTTCTCCATTAATTCTGCTAGTCCCAGAAAATTATCATTGTACCATATTACTTTGATGCTCTAATGTTGTCTATTCTTGACAACTTTTCAGGCAGAGCATGTATTGAAGAGCTTGAGGATCAAAACCACCCACTCCAATGCTGAATTTAAAATTTTCAGTTTGAGTGAAAAGTCTTGCTATGAACAAACGTGAGGAAATATTTTTTGTTTTAACTAGAGCTTGTTTAACACGTGTTTATTGATTTAGATTCATATGGAAGAAAAGAAATGGCAACGGCTCTGATACAGTGGAAGTAACAGTCTATGATTACTTCAAGCAGCATTGGCATATAGAACTGAAAGATTCGGAACACTATCCCTGTTTAAATGTGGGAAAATCAAAGCGCCCGACATATGTACCAATAGAAGTACGTGGACATCGTTCTTCCTTTTGCCATTGCTTAAATGAGAGCTTAATGTGCTCATGTCACTGAGAATATCTTTGTAGCTTTGCCATCTGGTTTCGCTGCAAAGGTACACGAAGGCTCTTACGGTGCTACAGCGGTCCTCGCTGGTTGAGAAATCCCGGAAGAATCCTAGCAAGAGGAAGTCTGATTTATTGTCTGTAAGTTTAGATGGTGTCAAACATTTAATAAGCTCACTGCAATAACCTTGTTTGGTTAAACTTTGGACTCTTACAATCATATTCAGCCTTTGAAATGCAGTAACTACAACTCTGATGACATGCTGAGGCGGTGTGGCATTCTGATAGCTCCAGAGTTTGCTCAAGTTGATGCTAGAATCCTTCAAGCTCCAATGGTTAATCAAAATTTCCCCATTGCTATTTTTTGAATTTTGGAAATATGATTATATGATGATGTTATGCGCATATTGTATATCTTATTAAATTTTGTGTTAGTTGAAAGCTGGACTTGGTCAAGATCTTATTGCACGCAATGGGAGATGGAACTTCAACAACAAGGTCAGGGTTCTATAGGTTCTTCTGCTGATGCGTGTCCATTGTTCAATATTAATTTCTGTTGCTGATATCATTTTCTCTATTCTGTTCTCTTCAGAAGCTCATTGAGCCCAAGGAAGTAATTAGATGGGCTGCTGTTAATTTTTCGACGCCGTGGGACATGAAGGATCTTGTTCAGCGCCTCATTCGTTGTGGTGAAATCAAGGGAATTGTAGGTCCATGTTTATACATGATATTATCTATATTTTATAAGTCTTAGACTGCATTTAAACTGTTCAATTTGCAGAAAATTGGACCTCCTTATACAATATTCGAGGAGCATCTTCAAATGAGGGGGCTTCCAGGGACGCCGGAGAACAGGGTGGATAATATGATTAAGCAGATAAAACAGAAGCTTCCTGGGCCTCCAAAGCATCCCCTTGCAACTCTTCTCTTATGTGTTCTTCCAGTCAGAAAGAACTGTGACATTTATGGTTTGATGCACTAGCTCGCCCTTTCTTTAATCAAGCTAGTTTTAGGCTTGCAGATAAGCTTATTAGCCCTTATCTGGACTGCAAACTGTATCATCCTTTCTAGGGCCATGGAAGAGACAGTGTCTTGTGGAATTAGGCATTTCTACACAATGTTTGGCGCCTGAGTATGGGCGTGCCAAACTTGATGATCAGTACCTCACAAATGTGCTGTTAAAGATAAATGCCAAGGTTTGCAGAGACATTTGCACTGCAATCCTTAATATCATGCACAATTTTGTATTTTTGTTCGCTGGCCATTATTTAAACATGGTTTGTTTCTGCCCTCATTTTTCAATCAGATTGGTGGATTGAATTCACAACTGCAAATCGAAAGAAATCGTGCCGTTCCCCTCGTGTCCAGAAAACCAACCATAATCTTCGGTATGGATGTTTCCCATGGTCCTGCAAAGTCCCGTATACCATCTGTTGCTGCTGTAAGTTCTCCTTACTTTTGCTAGTACTTGAACTATTCATGTTAATATCCATTTATTTGTCTATATTGTAATATTTATTTTCCAATTAGGTTGTTAGTTCACTAGGGTGGTCTCTCATTTCAAGATACAGAGCTTCTGTGTGCACTCAGGCACCCAGGCTAGAGATGATTGATTCCTTGTTCAAGCAAGAGGAGGGTAGTGATAATGGCCTCATAAGGTGAAGATAATTGCTTTAAAAATCTTGTTTTGCTTTCATTCAATTAGCAATTTTTGGGTATTACATGCAATCTTCGCAATGACTGTTTCTTTTGCTCATCGGAACTTAATTGTTTCAGGGAACTGCTATTAGACTTCTACAGCAGCAGTAAAGGGAAAAAACCAGAACAAATCATCATTTTCAGGTTATAATCCCTCAGGAAGTAACATTTGCAAATTTCTGTAGTAATTTGGTGGCAAACTAAGCCGCAGAAATGCTTCTTCCATCCCATTATGCAAATTAAATGAAACATGAGTTCTTTTTCAGGGATGGAGTTAGTGAGAGCCAGTTTAATCAGGTTCTAAACATTGAGCTGGATCAGATCATCGACGTAAATGGGACCTTAGTTACTCCTTCTATTGCATGAACATCGTCATCTTTTGAAAGTTATGTTTGCTCTTTCGGTTTGATGTAGGCATGCAGGTTTCTTGATGCTGAATGGTTCCCCAAGTTCACTGTAATTGTTGCACAGAAGAACCATCACACAAGGTTTTTCGAGTTCAAAGGCCCCAGAGATGATAATGTGGCTAATGTCCCTGCTGGTAAACCTTGATTTTTCCGCAAAATAGGATCCTGCACAGAAACCATGCTCTTAATTTCCTCGTAGTGAAATCTAACTGTGCAGGTACTGTTGTGGACACCGGAGTCTGCCATCCCAGGAATTACGATTTCTACATGTGCGCACATGCCGGCATGATTGTAAGTGTATTCCATGTCCTTGTGGAATACTCCTTCTGTCCCCAAAAGACTGACGCCCTTGGTTTCCGTGCCACGAGTTTGACCGGATTTTAAAAAAATACGTGCAACATTTATATCTTCAAATAAATTTGTTAAAAAACTAGATTCAAATATCTATCTAATTATACTAATTTTGTACCATAAACAATATATATTTATATATATTTAGTCAAAGTTGTTTCTCGGGAAGCGAAAACGACGGTCTTTCAAGGACGGAGGGAGTATAGTTTTCTTTGAAAATGCTTAATGCTGCTTGTTGTTTTGATGGTTTCTTTTTTTCTTTCCTTGGACCTGATTCAGTGAATGTGCTTGTGTTGTTTTCAGGGGACAACTAGGCCAACACATTACCATGTGCTGCATGATGAGATCGGCTTCAGTCCTGATGACCTGCAGGAGCTCGTGCACTCCCTCTCCTATGTGTTAATCCAAAAAAAAATTAAAAAAGGATCTTGCATTCCTCTGATCTGATTTTGCAAATGCTGTGGAACATATCAGGTATCAGAAGAGCACCTCAGCCATATCAGTCGGTAAGCCAAGTCTATTTCAACTCGAGTCACTTTATGAATTTCTCAACTGATGGAGCCCTGTTTTCCCGTTGCAGTTGCCCCGGTGTACTACGCTCACCTGGCAGCGGCGCAGGTCAAGCAGTTCGTCAGGTTCGACGACGTGCCTGAGGCTGCGTCGTCGGCCAGTGGGGCCCCTGAACCGCTGCAGCAGCTGCCTCGGCTGCACAAGAAAGTCGAGTCCTCCATGTTTTTCTGCTGAGTTTTAGCTGATCCAACTTATGTTTTCCTTTCATGTTTGAACGGCAGACTATACTCTTTTGCTTTTGGGCCTAGTTTTTTTTTTGGCGAAATAGAGCTTTATTGATCAAGTGAGTTCATTGCAAACTAGGTGCTTACACTCTCAGGGGGAGAATTGAGAAACACCTGACACTCATTCAAACGAAATGCTAAGTGCCCAATCTTATTATGCTCTCTCCTAATTTTCCTAAGGCTTATTGCCATCAAGCCTCTAGCATGTCTTGCTCCCCGGCCTGCAGCCTTTCCACAACGGTTGCACGGTCCGATTCTAGAACCATACAGCGATCCGGCCATCTCAAGGCCAGGCGAACACCCTCGAGGCACGCCAAGCTTCAGCTTCCTCTGCATCCCTACAGTGCTTCGGTCCCTTCCAGGCCGATAGCAGGTGTTGGCCTCTGCAATTCCTGATAATGATCCCAATTGCGCCTTTCCCTGAAGCAGGAATAAGTGCGCCGTCCACATTAATATTGAGGTCCTCTCCATCTGGTGGCAACCATTTGAGCTCGGCGCATGGCTTCTCTATATTCTTCTTCACAACCTGGTCGCGGAACATCTTCTGCTTCCCCTTGCCGTCTGGAGTCGGCACCTGTTGCCGGATTTGGAACAGTGACTCCAGATATCTCAACACACCGATATTGGTTCCCCAGCTTGTAGCAAATTGTTCCTGAAATCAGAGATAGTTTGAACGTTATACATGTCTATGATCGAGAGAAGCCACTCAGGGCCCGACCAGAAGGTCTGCCTCTACTGGGAGCGCCACCCTGTCCCTCTGAACGAACGCAGAGCCCTGTCGTGGCGACACGTGATGATGGCATAAAAAATGTCCTCTGTGTAATGTTCATTGTTCATAACAGTTCAAGTTGCAGAAAATTGGACCTCCTTATACAATATTCGAGGAGCATCTTCAAATGAGGGGGCTTCCAGGGACGTCGGAGAACAGGGTGGATAGTATGATTAAGAAGATGAAACAGAAGCTTCCTGGGCCTCCAGATCATCCCCTTGCAACACTTCTCTTATGTGTGTTGGAATCACTCCCTGGGCAAGTGTTTATCACAAACACTCATCCAGTTTCTCCGGTGGACACAAACACACAAGAACAGAACACTAGTTTTGGTGGATTGCAAGCCACAAACTGCTCACATCGTTTTTTTCATATATAGACTCAAGTACATGCAAATGGATAACAACCGGCCAATGCACTTGGCCGAGACTCACGCCACATCTCGGTACATGCGCATCGTGCAAGTACTACCATGCATGCAAGGCCACTAAGCCTATTCTCTCGCCATGAAATCACTTCATGGCTAGACCAAAGGATGAGCATCTCGCTCCTATTAACACGTAAGTCTCCAACTACTTTGACTCTATCCTAACGCCGGTACACATCCAAACACCGTTAACCCTTTATTTGCAACTGAACTGATGCATCTCCCCTTGCACGTAGTAGATATTGGCACCAGTAATCCGGCCGTATCGCACGGCTCGTTGCCTTCACCCCGGCTCGCCCGCATCGCACGTTCTGCCGCCGCAGGCTTCTTCAGATACCACACACTACTAACAAATGCAAAGACCTATACAACATGTTCTCTACGTGCATACGAATAAAGTAAACATGCAATACTCTAATGACAAGATTAAACTCTAACAATTACCCCCCTAATCTTGGCATCTCCACTCAAAGGAGAGTTGGCTCGTCGTCACTTGAGGCCACAGCAAGAAGCGCAAGCATCCTTCTTCTTTTTCTCGGGACATTCATATGCAAAATGTCCCGGCTCTTGACACTTATAGCACATTATCTTGGATTTATCAAACCTCTTACGACGGCCTTGACCACCACCACCATTGGAGCTTCCCATGGTGATAAGCAAACGCTCATCACTCCGGCCATCACGCTCGCTCCGGCCCTCGCGCTTGCGTATCCTCTCTTCATACGCCTTGAGGCGACCGATCGCCTCATCAAATGACATGGTGTCCAAATCGGAGAACCTGCTCGATTGCGGTGATCACCCGCAAAAACTTGTCGAGCACCGAGTCGAGTAGCTTCTTGACTTGCTCAAGCATCATCCATCGCCGCACCAAGTTCACTTAGCCCGTTCGCCAGTGCCACTAATTTTCCCCGCAAACTCATCAATGGATTCTCGTCTCCTTCATGTGCGGTGTCCTTGAAATCACTCTTCAAGGCTTGTACCCTTGCTTTCTTCACTCGATCAACGCCAAGGTACCTTGTCTTGAGGCTTGTCCGGATCTCCTTCGCGAGTCTTCTTGTTGGCGATCCGCTCTAGCACGTCCTCGGGGACGGCCCCCGACGGACACGCACGCGCCTGCTTGTCCTTCTTAGCGTCCACGGCCGCACCGGTGCCGGCTCGATGGCCTCCCGGATGTCTTGTGCCTCCATGTTGGCCTCCATCTTGATCGCCCGGTGGAGTAGTTGGTGGCGGAGAGCATCGGATATGGGAGAGATATGCCTCCCTCCCTCACCGATCGCGACGCGGAGTGCTCGACGACGGACATCTTGTTGAAGCGAAGGATCTTGGGCATAACCCGGCTCGATACCAATTGTTGGAATCACTCCCCGGGCAAGTGTTTATCACAAACACTCATCCGGTTTCTCGGTGGACACAAACACACAAGAACAAAACACTAGTTTTGGTCGATTGCAAGCCACAAACTGCTCACATCGTTTTTCTTTCATATATAGACTCAAGTACATGCAAATGGATAACAACCGGCCAATGCACTTGGCCGAGACTCACGCCACATCTCAGTACATGCGCAACGTGCAAGTACTACCATGCATGCAAGGCCACTAAGCCTATTCTCTCGCCATGAAATCACTTCACGGCTAGACCAAAGGATGAGCATCTCGCTCCTATTAACACGTAAGTCTCCAACTACTTTGACTCTATCCTAACGCCGGTACACATCCAAACACCGTTAACCCTTTATTTGCAAATCGAACCGATGCATCTCCCCTTGCACGTAGTAGATATTGGCACCGGTAATCCGGCCATATCGCACGGCTCGTTGCCTTCACCCCGCTCGCCCGCATCGCACGTTCTCGCCGCCGCGGCTTCTTCGGATACCACACACTACTAACAAGTGCAAAGACCTATACAACATGTTCTCTACGTGCATACGAATAAAGTAAACATGCAATACTCTAATGACAAGATTAAACTCTAACAATGTGTTCGTTAGATATTGTGTCGAATATTTGTACAGTCCGGTTATGATGGGACTTGAGTGGTATTTAGCAGTATAGGGTAGAGTCCGTGTCATACTCTGTAACCCGAGCCTCCTCATAAATATGAGTGGGGGTTGCTGTTGTAACCATGACGACATAGCGACAGGCTCGCAGGGGAAGGCGGCGTATTGCCGGGATCCGGAGCGGCCGGTGTTGTGATTTGGGGAGGTGTGCCCGTAGTCATGCCCTGGGGATGTAGGCTTTGGCTGAACCTCGTTAACAAAGATCGTGTCTCCGTTGTCATCTGTGATCGTGCAAGTTCGTCTCAGTAGATCCGATCGTTGTTCCACTTCATGGAGATTAGCAGGCGGCTCGTCGCCGCGGAGGGCTAATTTCTTACAATTGGTATCAGAGCCAGGTTAGATTGGATCTAGAGGTTGTGCAGAAGATCACCTGGAGATTCGAGTCTTATGCATCTACAAGGTGTTGTGCAACGTGCGATCTGTACAGAGCGGATATGGCGCAAGGTGGAGCATGGTTGCGGCTGTGGTCGCAGCGGGTCGACGTTTAGCACCGGCGACAGCTAGGTTTCTAGCGGTGTCATCGTCGAAGTTGGTGAAACACGAGAAATCAAGTTCGGAGGTGCGTGCGACGCGTACGGAGTCGACTTGGAATTTTGCGTGGTTATTTTGCACAAGGAGTCCTGTGTTGTGCTGTTGCATGGAGTTTCATTGGGCGGCAATGTTGGATATGGCCTGTATATGGAGCTAGCGCGTGCATCAAGGCAGCCGGGTCACATGTCGTGACGGAGCAGGTCTTTGGCATGCAAGAGGGTCAACTTTGGGTACTAGCTATGGAGTCAACTTGGCTGATCAGCAAGAGGACCATCGGCAATTTATTGAAAGATTGTGTGTGATGGGGTTGCGTGATTAGAGTATATGGAGACAACGTGAAGGGTACTAATTGGCTAGCATGCTCAATAAATTAAGCTACGTGAGAGACTATGTGATTAAGCAGGATTGTGCAAAGCACAATTTGACGATGGCAAGAGGTTCAACGATGGACCCGAACGAGACAATCCGCGGTAACAGTGGATAGTCTGGCGATCGACGAGCCAAGTCGGTCGGATCAGTTTATGGTGATGAGGTGTGTCGTGCGGGAGGTAGCAGGGTTGTGCGCACAACGGAGTTACAAGGCACGGCATGATGTCGCAGAAGAAGCTGATGGAAAATTGCAACAGGCGGCGAGGAGAGGAAGCGGTTGGTGACCAGACCTCAAGCTAGTGTTGCGGGCTCGTTGCAACGAGCAATGGCTATCAACGGTGTTCAGTTGTGGTGCACATGGCAACTGATATGAGTTCGATGGAGATTCAGTGGGTGCTCAGGATTGGCGGAGTTAGGTGGCAGGCTGACAGGGTCGAAGTGGAGCGGCTCACTGGTGGTCTACCTGTGATGGATAGACTGGGCCGAACAGTTCGCGGGGCACATAGCGGACAATTCAGTATGGCTGGCGGACAGTTCACTTGGAGGGTGAACATACCGTGGTGCATGGTGGAGAGACTGGCGGCAATAGGCTGGTCAGACCGTGAGTTAGAGGCAATGACAGGATCAGCGATGACGACATAGGAGCGTGGCTGCTGATGGAGTTATTGTTCTCTGTGGTGACACGTGGCGTGAGCTCAGGATGCAGGTTTGCATGGGAGAGTTTGCGTGCTTCCAAATCAGCAGAGGCGCGGATCGATTCGATTTGCACGTGCGGGGTACTGAAGCATGAATCGAAAGGCGCGAAGAAGCTTCAAGGGCTGAACTGGAAGGAAGTATATACGGTGATATGTCTGTACTTGCAATTGGAGTAATCTGGTTGGACAAGGCTGCAGGAGACTACGATGTGAGACATCCAGCGTAGTATGGCAGCGGTCGGAAGAGCAATGCTAATGTGGCAATTCTGATATGTGACTTGTTGGCGGTTGTGAGGTTCTCAGTATCATGGGTGCAGTCTGGTAGAGCATGGTGTTAGATTCAGTTACTGTTTAGCTGGAGATGAATCTAATTTTGCTTGGTAGAGATTGTGGTGATATAAGAGAAGGGTGCACAATTGCAGGTAGAGTCATGGAGTCGGGAATTATCGGGATAGCAGTGGTTCTTCGGGCAGCTCTTGATAGAGCGGCAACGGTGACTCAAGTTCGCCAAGGTGGAGTTTGTTAGATATTGTGTCGAATATTTGTACAGTCCAGTTACAATGGGACTTGAGTTGTATTTAGCAGTATAGGGTAGAGTTTGTGTCATACTCTGTAACCCGAGCCTCCTCATAAATATGAGAGGGGGCTGCTGTTGTAACCATGACGACATAGCGACAGGATCGCAGGGGAAGGCGGCGTATTGCCGGGATCCGGAGCGGCCGGTGTTGTGATTTGGGGAGGTGCGCCCGTAGTCATGCCCCGGGGATGTAGGCTTTGGCTGAACCTCGTTAACAAAGATCGTGTCTCCGTTGTCGTCTGTGATCGTGCAAGTTCGTCTCGGTAGATCCGATCATTGTTCCGATGCGTGGAGATTAGCAGGCGGCTCGTCGCCGCGAAGGGCTAATTTCTTACCATCACAACCATCCGTGTGATCTCCCGAAGACGTTATCCAGGCCCTGAGTCCAACTCTCCAGTCACAACCATCCGTGTGACCCTCCAGAGACGTTCACAGGCTCCCCCGTCACCATGATCCGTGTGACTCGGAGATGTTTTCCCAGGTTTTTTCGACCTTCGGCTCTGATACCACTTGTTAGAGTGGCGCAGTGGAATCCAGCCCGACCCGCTATACCCACGAGCCGACGCCCAACCAAGCCTTAGGTCAACCGGAGCCCACGACAACAGGTCCTGGGCCTAACTCAACCCAAAAGACTAGCTTGATGGGTGAGGACTGCCCCCACCTATATGTTGCGTTCCCCCACCATCAATTTCCAATGTGGGACTAAACCCAACAATCTCCCCCGTTACACATTGGGACCAACTCTTTCATCACAACTATCCGTGTGATCTCCCTAAGACGTTATCCAGGCCCCGAGTCCAACTCTCCAGCCACAACCATCCGTGTGACCCTCAGGAAACGTTCACGGGCTCCCCCGTCACCATGTGACCCAGAGATGTTTTCCCAGGTTTTTCCGACCTTAGGCTCTGATACCACTTGTTAGAGTGGCGCAACCATCCGTGTGACCCTCAGGAGACGTTCACGGGCTCCCCCGTCACCATGTGACCCAGAGATGTTTTCCCAGGTTTTTCCGACCTTAGGCTCTGATACCACTTGTTAGAGTGGCGCAGCGGAATCCGGCCCGGCCCGCTATACCCACGAGCCGGCGCCCAACCAAGCCTTAGGTCAACCGGAGCCCACAACAATAGGTCCTGGGCCTAACTCAACCCAAAAGACTAGCCTGATGGGTGAGGACTGCCGCCACTTATATGTTGCGCTCCCCCACCATCAATTTCAGATGTGGGACTAAACCCAACATGTTCTTCCAGTCAGAAAGAACTGTGACATTTATGGTTTGATGCACTAGCTCACCCTTTCTTTAATCAAGCTAAATTTAGGCTTGCAGATAAGCTTATTAGCCCTTATCTGGACTGCAAACTGTATCAATCTTTCTAGGGCCATGGAAGCGACAATGTCTTGTGGAATTAGGCATTGCTACACAATGTTTGGCACCTGAGTATGGGTGTGCCAAACTTGATGATCAGTACCTCACAAATGTGCTATTAAAGATAAATGCCAAGGTTTGCAGAGACAATTGCACTGCAATGTTTAATGAGCACAATTTTGTATTTTTGTTCGCTGGCCATTATTTAAACATGGTTTGTTTCTGCCCTCATTGGTGGATTGAATTCACAACTGCAAATTGAAAGAAATCATGCCATTCCCCTCGTGTCCAGAAAACCAACCATAATCTTCGGTATGGATGTTTCCCATGATCTTGCAAAGTCCCATATACCATCTGTTGCTTCTGTAAGTTCCTTACTTTTACTAGTACCTGCACTGTTTCTGTTAATATCCATTTATTTGTTTTTATCGTAACATTTCTTTGCAAATTAGGTTGTTAGTTCACTAGGGTGGCCTCTCATTTCAAGATATAGAGCTTCTTTGTGCACTCAGGCACCGAGGACAGAGATGATTAAATCCTTGTTCAAGAAAGAGGAGGGTAGTGATGATGGCCTCATAAGGTGTAGATAATTTCTTTTATTAAAAAAACTTTCATTTAGTTAGCATTTTTTGGGTATGTCTACATCACCACATGCAATTCTTCCTAATGAACGTTTCTTTTGCTCACTAGAACTTATAATTGTTTCAGGGAGCTGCTATTAGACTTCTATAATAGTAGTAAACGGCAAAAACCAGAACAAATCATCATTTTCAGGTTAGACTTCTTCTGGAAGCAACATTTGCAAATTTCTGCAATAATTTGGTGGCAAACTAAGCAGCAGAAATGCTTCCTCCATCCATTGACTCTTTCTTCAATACTTGAGGTTATTATGAGCCGTCCATCCGTCCAGATCGGGTGGTTGTAAAATAGGAGGAACCTATTACAAAGAACCAATCTTGTGGACCGGAACCAAGTAATTGCGGGCCATGAACTATATAATTGTGAGTAGGAACTAATCATTGTTATGAATTGGTGATATGCCCAAGAGCCCATCATCACAATACAGTTTAAAGGCCCAAGAGGATATTGATCCAAGAGGGATTAGGGTTACTAATGGGCCTATGAGATAGAAGCCCATTAGTACGCCCTATATATACGTAGCAGGGGCAAAGGGGGGCGCCCGAACCCGCCCGCCGCGCCTCCCCTTTGCCGCCACCCTCCTCTTGCCGCCGCCCTAGCCGAACGTGCGGTGCTAGCACACCGACATCTGGCGTTCCATCCCCCGTACGTGTGGACTCCATAGAGGCGCTCGCTACTATCGCTACGCCGATCGGTACCGTTGGGATCAAGGACGAGGAGCTCGGTTCGTGGGACGTGATCGACTACTTCCTCTACACCGACGCGCGACTCCTTCTGCTGCGCTGCGCGTCTAGTGGTAACGATCTATGATCTCCTACTCGCAAGTATCTTGGGTGTCCGCGGTAGATTAGCTAGCGTATCCTACCCGTTTTCCTACAGCGGTATCAGAGCCATCTTGCATAGTTTTTGGTCTGGATCTTTAACATATAGGTGATATGTTGTTGTAGTAGATTGGATCTATTACTTTTTGCACGGTTTGATTATATCAATTGGTCATAAGGGGTTAAAACTGGAGCGAGTTGATTGCGGCATGTGACCAAAAAAGATTAGTTTGTGTTCCTTCTCTCGTTGTGCATACAACATGTCCCTACCGGCTGGAATCACCATAAGGGACTAACTGTGTGCATATTCAGTAGATTGAACCAACAGATAGAGGTCATGTGTAGATGCGATCTTTTCAGGTGCAAAGGTTGCACGATCAAGTGAAAATTGAGGCATTATTAATGGCTCAGATTTGGGGTGATGCGATCACCCCAATGAGATTTTCAAAGGGATTCCATTGATGGCTCAGATTTCGGGACCACCGTTGCTTCCTTCTATAGCGGCTTCCTAAGCGCGCCTTTGTTAGAACACGTCGTACGCCTAACTTGTTTTTGTAGGGTGTGATGTGAATGGTATGGCCTCAATATTATGTGATGATGTATGTGATAATTTGTGCGGCCTGCGTGTCGCAAGTTAACACAACCGGGTTCAGGTTGCACCATTATTGTATAACGACCTGCGTGTCGACTTGTGATGTTTGAATCCTCATGTAATCTTTTCACTAGCTATTAGATGTAGTAGCTTAGTATCTATCCATGGAGGCTTCAAGCATGATGGCGATGATGATCACCACAAGACAGGAGGGATGGCAATGGAGGTCACATTGGAGCCATGGCGATGGAGCCAATTGTGATGCATGAGGCCATACTATTCGCAAATAATATGATTATATGCCTGTGATGTTTATTTTCTTGTCATACTATTCTTTCATGCTTTACATATGGTGGATGTTTTGGTCATGATAGAATAGCTCCCCTCAGAAATGTTGAGATTTTGATGCCTTTTACCAATAACTAAACTATAAAATTTGATCGTTGTGTGGTAGGTTTACCAAAGTAGAGTACCCTCAGCTATCACAAGTATAGTATTGGTTAACTCAGCAAAGCTATCAAAACGGTTTTGGGCTTTAAGGCATAGTGTTGGGGCCGGGGCATTGGATGCCACTCGACAAACAAGAGTCATATAGAGATATGATTAGCAAAAATTGTTGCTTACCTGTGTCACTACTTTTCTAGCCGTGATGCTAAAGCTCACTAGGATTTTAGTGACTATGGATCTTGAACTACTATATGTCATTAGAGGGAAGATGAATTTTCATATAGTAGGTTGTCTTTTGTTAAATCAGTTAATGGAAGTCTTTACATAAACTTAGTGCTGAAATCTTGCTTTACTTTAATGTTGTAGATCATGTCTGCCGGTAACAATTCCGTTTTCAATTTGCGATCTGTTCTTGAGAAAGAAAAGTTGAATGGAACAAACTTTATTGATTGGTACCGCAACCTGAGAATTGTTCTCAGACAAGATAAAAAGGAGTATATTCTTGAGTAGGCATATCCTGATGATCTCCTTGACAATGCAAATACTGCTGAACGCAGAGCTTATGAGAAGCACTGCAATGACTCACTTGACGTCAGCTGTCTGATGCTCGCCACCATGTCCCCCGATCTGCGAAGCGTATGAGCATGCGGATGCTTACACCATGATCGAGGGGCTGTGTGGGATGTTTCAGAACTAAGCTAGGACTGAGAGGTACAATATCTCAAAGTCCTTATTTGCGTGCAAGCTGGCAGAAGGTAGCCCGGTTAGTCCTCATGTGATCAAAATGATTGGTTACATTGAGACTTTGGATAGACTTGGTTCAGAACTTCAACCTGACTTGGCTACTGATGTTATTCTCCAGTCGCTCCCGGCGAGCTATGAGCCTTTTATCTTGAACTTTCAGATGAATGGCTTGGATAAAACATTGAGTGAGTTGCATGGGATGCTAAAGACGGCAGAGGAGAGCATTAAGAAAAATCCCAATCATGTGATGATGATTCAGAAGGGGAACAAAAAGAGGAAGCGTTGGACGCCTCCTAATCCCAAAGGTAAAGGCAAGGAAAAGGGTTCCAACGGTGAGTCCTCGGGCTCTAAGCCGAAGCCAGCACCTAAGGACAAACCTGGCCCTACTTCTGAGGATGAATGCTTCCACTGTCATGAGAAGGGACATTGGTCTAGGAATTGCAAGAAGTACTTGGAAGAAAAGAAGAAGAAGAAGAAGGGAAGTGAGACTTCCACTTCAGGTATAAATGTTATAGAAATTAATATTGCATTATCTTCTAGTGAATCATGGGTATTTGATACTGGGTTGATGATTCACACTTGCAAATCATTGCAGGGTCTAAGTGAGACTAGAAGGTTTGCAAGAGGCGAGTTGGACATTCATGTTGGTAATGGCGCAAAGGTTGCGGTGTTGGCGGTCGGCACCTACCACTTGTCTCTACCCTCCGGATTAGTTTTGGAATTGAATAATTGTTATTGCATTCCTGCTTTGAGCAAAAACATTATTTCCTCTTCATGTTTGGAACAAGTTGATGGTTTTAAGATTGTAATAGAGAACAAACATTGTTCTATTTTTTGCAATGGAATTTTGTATGCTCAATGTCCATTGGTGAATGGATTATATGTTCTTGATCTTGAGGATAAATCTGTCTGTAATATAAATGCTAAGAGGCTTAGACCAAATGATTTGAATCCCACTTTTATTTGGCATTGTCGCTTAGGTCATATAAATGAGAAGCGCATTGAACAACTCCATAAAGATGGTTTGTTGAGCTCATTTGATTTTGAATCATTTGATACATGCGAGTCTTGTTTACTTGGAAAGATGACCAAAGCACCTTTCACTGGTCATAGTGAGAGGGCGAGTGACTTGTTGGGACTTGTACATACCGATGTATGTGGACCAATGAGCTCAATAGCCAGAGGTGGTTTCAGTACTTCATTACTTTCACTGATGACTTTAGTAGATATGGCTATATCTACTTAATGAGGCACAAGTCTGAATCATTTGAAAAGTTCAAAGAATTTCAGAATGAAATACAAAATCAATTAGGCAAGAAAATTAAGTATCTGTGATATGATCGTGGAGGAGAATATTTGGGCCTTGAATTTGGTGATCATTTGAAGAAATGTGGAATAGTTCCGCAGCTAACTCCGCTAGGAACGCCTCAATGGAATGGGGTATCCGAACGGAGGAACCGAAGCATGTTGGACATGGTTCGGTCGATGATGAGCCAAGCTGATCTTCCATTGTCATTTTGGGGTTATGCTCTTGAAACTGCTGCGTTCACACTGAATTGGGTTCCAAGTAAGTCTGTTGAGAAGACACCATATGAGATATGGACTGGGAAACGTCCCGGATTATCTTTTCTCAAAGTTTGGGGATGTGAGGCTTATGTCAAGCGTTTGATGTCAGATAAGCTCACTCCAAAGTCAGATAAATGCTTCTTTGTGGGGTATCCTAGGAAAACCAAAGGATATTATTTTTATAATAAAGCGGAAGGCAAAGTGTTTGTCGCTCGAATGGTGTTTTCTTAGAAAAGGAGTTTCTATCAAAAGGATTAAGTGAGAGCAAAGTGCAACTTGAAGAAATTCAGGAAACACTTGAAACTGTTTCAGCACCCACTGAAGATCCACGGGATGTGCAAGATGTTGCACAAACCGTAGTTGAGGCACCAGCCCCACGAAGGACTATACGGGCATGTCGCACAACTGACAAGCTCAACCTCTTTATTACGGAGGAGCGCCACGTATTATTGATGGAAAATTATGAGCCCATGACCTACACGGAAGCATTGAAGGGACCCGACTTCGACAAATGGCTTGAGGCCATGGAATCCGAGTTAAATTCCATGCATGACAATCAAGTTTGGAACTTGGTTGATCCAATTGAAGGTGTTAGACCTGTCGATTGTAAGTGGATTTTTAAGAAAAAGTTAGACATGGATGGAAATGTTCACATCTATAAGGCACGATTAGTGGCAAAAGGTTTCTGACAAATTCAAGGTGTTAATTATGAGGAAACATTTTCTCCCGTCGCAATGCTAAAGTCTGTTCGGATTCTCCTAGCAATTGCTTCATATTATGACTATGAGATATGGCAAATGGATGTCAAAACCGCTTTCCTTAATGGACATCTTAGTGAGGATGTGTAGATGACACATCCTGAAGGTTTTGTCGACCCTGAAAATGCTGGGAAAATATGTAAGCTTCAGAGGTCCATTTATGGATTGAAGCAAGCATCTCGGAGTTGGAATATTCGTTTTGATGAAGTAGTCAAAGGGTTTGGCTTCATCAAGAATGAAGAAGAGCCTTGTGTTTACAAAAGGGCTAGTGGGAGCGCACTTGTGTTTCTGGTCCTATATGTGGATGACATATTGCTGATCGGAAATGATATTCCAATGCTTGAAGTCGTTAAAACCTCATTGAAAAGGAGTTTTTCGATGAAGGATTTAGGAGAGGCGGCTTATGTTCTGGGGATAAAGATCTATAGAGATAGATCAAAGAGGCTAAATGGATTAAGCCAAGATACGTACATTGACAAGATATTGAATCGGTTCAATATGCAAGATTCCAAGAAAGGTTTCCTGCCAATGTCACATGGTATTACTCTAAGCAAGAGTTAGTGTGCTACGTCACCTGATGAGCAAAAGAAGTTGAGAGCGATTCCTTATGCTTCAGCCATAGGATCCATCATGTATGCTATGCTTTTTACGCGCCCAGATGTCTCCTTTGCTCTAAGTGTTACGAGCAGGTACCAATCAGACTTCGGTGAAGATCACTGGACAGTTGTAAAGAGTATCCTTAAGTACTTGAGAAGAACCAAGGATATGTTCCTAATATTTGGAGGTGAAGATGAGCTCGTTGTAAAGGGTTACACCGATGCTAGTTTTCAAACAGATAAAGATGACTCCGCATCACAATCCGGATTTGTTTTCTGCCTCAATGGTGGAGCAGTGAGCTAGAAGAGTTCCAAGCAAGATACGGTGGCTGATTCGACGATAGAGGCCGAGTATATTGCAGCTTCCGAAGCTGCAAAAGAAGCTGTTTGGATCAGAAAATTTGTTTCTGAGTTGGGTGTTGTTCCTAGTGCGTCCAATCCAGTGGACCTCTATTGTGATAATAGTGGTGCCATTGCACTTGCAAAGGAGCCTAGATCACACAAGAAGTCCAGACATATACTACGGAAGTATCACCTCATCCGTCACTTTGTTGAGAGAGGTGATGTGAAGGTTTGCAAGGTGCACACAGATTCAAACGTTGCTGATCCATTGACAACGCCTCTCCCACAACCAAAGCATGAGGCACACATGAGGTCTATGGGTATTAGATACTTACATCAATGATTCTAGTGTGCGTGGGAGAGTTTTGTGTCATGAGTATGTTTATGTAATAATGAATAATTGTTATTTGTTCCATGGATGATTATTATTTATATTGATTATCAAGTACGTGACTTGATCGTGAAACTCTTTGTTTATAATGATGTTATTCTAAATTATCCCTAGTTTGGGTCGTTATGTGGGACAATAATGACGGAGAGACTAGCACATGCATTAATTGATGATCATGTTTCACGAATCATAGATATGGAGATATCAGCTTAATGATGTGGACACATGTTAGTGAACATGGTGTTGGATTGACCCACTCCAAGACAATGTTGGGATTGTTATTTTAAATGTGCCATCAGTTGTTCTTGAGTGTTATACCTACTGGATCCTTAGACCTGAGATCGCCAATGTTTCTCACTGTGTGTAGTGGTGCATCTTGGGGCTGCCAAACGCTACTCCGTAAATGGGTAGTTATAAAAGTAGCTTACAGGTGTGTCATGAAACATGGAATGGGATGTGTGCGGATCAAGATGGAATTTGTCCCTCCTAGATAACAGGAGAGATATCTCTGGGCCCCTCGAGATAGTTGGATTAGAAAGTGCATGGCCATGCCAAAGTGATTAAGGAGTTAATCAAAATGACTAAAGGTTAGTCACAAATAGAATCTGCTATTAGATCGAGAGAATGGTCAAGCTATCACAAGAGTGGCACGCATCTCACCTTGAGCTTGACTGGTATCGTGTGGCAAAGGAATCAGTGTACGAGTATATCTAAGGTTCGGCCGATATGATCTTTATGTGTATTTGTGAGTCTCTATGCCCTGCTAGGTGCCGCTTTTGACTAGTGATTCGGAAATGGTTTCCACTCACGACCATCTACACATGAACCTAACGGGTCACACACTTAAGGGGTTTTGGAATGTTTGAAAGCTTGCATAGATGATTGTCTCTAGTGCAAGTGGGAGATTGTTGGTGATATGCCCAAGAGCCCATCATCACAATACGGTTTAAAGGCCCAAGAGGATATTGATCCAAGAGGGATTAGGGTTACTAATGGGCCTATGAGATAGAAGCCCATTAGTACGCCCTATATATACGTAGCAGGGGCAAAGGGGGGCACCCCAAACCAGTCAGTCATGCCTCCCCTTTGCCGCTGCCCTAGCCGAACGTGCAGTGCTAGCACATCAACGTCCGGCGTTCCATCCCCGTACGTGTGGACTCCGTTGAGGCGCTACTACTACGGCTGCGCTGATCGGCTGTTGGGATCAAGGACTAGGAGCTCGGTTCGTGGGACGTGATCGACTACTTCCTCTACACCGACGCGCGACTCCTTCCGCTGCGTTGCGCGTCTAGTGGTAACGATCTATGATCTTCTACTCGCAAGTATCTTGGGTGTACGCGGTAGATTAGTGTGACGCCCCAGGATTTTCATTAATCCTAACAGCCGGTCAAAGCAGCTAACAGTGGTCAAATCGCGGTCAACCTGGCCCCTCACCCCGAAAAACTCACTAACCTACTCTAGTGACCCCCTTTGACTAGTAAACACACTTGTGGGGCCAACCCATGGTCAAAGACTTGGTCAAACCCCTTTCACCCCTAGTGTCCATAGGTGTCTGCCAGAACTTTTGCCGCGTTCTCCAAAATTCACCTAAACACTTAAAATTCTACCTTTATGAAAGTTGTCCATTTTGTTGAGGGACACAACTTTCATGTAGATTGGCATTTCAAATTTTCAGTGGAAAAGCTTGAAAAATTGGTTGCAAAGGCAGGGTCTACTGTTTCAGGGAACAGACTGACATTCAATGTTGGCAGCAGTGTATTTCAAAATCTGTGAAGAAAAACCCCATATAGCCTTTTTAGAAGTTGTGGAGGGTGACTAGATCTACAACTATCGTGTTCAAAGCTTGGTCGACTTTTATTCAAAATTTTGGAGAAATTCTAATTTGAAATCAGTGCCAGCAACATAGTTTAGGGCCGGGCGCCAGCACACCGCGACGTCCGCGTGCCCGCGCGCGCGCGCGCGCCGGCCGGCGCCGGCCGAACCTCGGCGTGCGTGCCCCACGCGCCTTCCCGACGTTCCCTCCGCCCGAGGCATGCGCTACCCGAGTTCCACGCGCCCCGACGCTCGCTCCACCCTAGGCACCTCGAGCCGCGCCGCCACGCCGCCGTGCCGCGTCGTGCGCGCGCGGCGGACCCCCGTCCGTCCGCGGCGCCGGCCGTACGCACGACGCTCGAGCCGCCGTGGCACGGAGATGCCCTCCCGGCGTCACCCGCCATCACCCGGACTCGCGTGCTTATAAAGCCGCCCCGTGCTTCCCTCGCCCCCACGCCACCGAGCCACCCCCCGCCGTGCCGCGCCGCGCCATTGCCGCCGCCGCCGGGAAGTCCATCCCCCGCTCGCGCTCGCCGTCGTCCAAGCGCTTCTACGCCTTCCCTAGACTACACTCAAGCCTCCCGAGCCACGCATTGCGCCGCACCGCCGCGAACCTCGCCGCAACCCGCGAGACCGCGGCGCGCGCCGCCGTGCTCCCGTCGCCGCCGCTCGCCGGAGCTCGCCGTGCCACCGCCACCGCCACCGCCACCAATCGGCTAGGGGTGAGCCTAATCGCACCCCCATGCCACATGTTGCCCTAGTCCGGCCCCACATCACCGCCGGCGAGCTCCCCCGCCGCCACAGGGGCATATTTGTGAAGTCCAGGGGCTGTTCTGTGAATTAGGGACCTGTTTGCGATGAAAGTTATCTAGGTTTTCTTGCTAGTTGGTCCAGTGCAGTAGAAAATCCCTAGAAAATTGTAGAAAATTCAGAAAAATTCCAAACCAATTTTGTTGGATTCATGGAGAGAAATCCTACAACTTTTGTTATTCTCACATGGTCTGATTCTGAATAATTTTAACATGAAAAATATGATTAAAATAGAATTGTGAAATAACTAGATCTGCCATAACTCAAAAACTATAATTCCTCTGCATCCAAATTTTGGATATGTTGTGTATCATGGCATGACTAGCTCTTGTGCCGAAAATTGCACAAAGTTATGAAGTAATCTTTTTATATAAATTGTTTTCCTTTTCTGCAGAAACTTCCTAGATGATTTTTGTAGCTAAAAATATTTATGTTTTTGTGCCCAACTTGTGCATACTATCTTGTTATGTCAAAACACGCCCTTGGTGAATTTATCATGATTTGTAGTTTAACAGAAATATTTATTCTTAATTTGTGCATGTTTTCCTTTGTAAATTTGTGAAGCAAGATCAGTAGAGTTTCTAGGTGTACTTGCTGGTTCTTTAGGCTTGTTTAGGACCAGAGAGCATGCATGAGAAAGTGTGGATCATTTTGGTGCTTATTTATTTTTGTATGCATTTAATTTGAATCACTAGCTAGTCTTTGTTATTTTCATAATATTTAATTTCCTAGTTCCAAGCCTTACATGTGGGTCTAGTGGACCAGTATAGGTGCTGTTATGCTTAAGAAACACTTCTTTAAAGTTTTAGTGATTTATTGTTTAATAAAAAGGCTTAAAGCCCTTTTAAAAGATTAAAGAACAATTAATATGGAAAATCCCTTTTTAATTCATTCCCCTTTTTGGAAAGTTTTACCTAACTTAATTAAAAGTCAATAAAATATCCTTGCTGGTAAGAAATTAATTCATGAATAAAAATATTGTTCATACCCTTGCTAGTGAGAAGAAAAGGATTAAACCTTCACATAAAATAACAAATACAAGGAGACATTAATTCAAATGTGCAATAAAAGAATGAATCATGTATAACCAATAACCTTCCTAAAAGAGATGTGCTATCTAGATACTTGTTAAGGTGAATATGACCAACAAGAGTTGGATAAGATAACAACCTGTAACATCACCTGAACCTTGCATTGCATTCCGTGTAGATCTTCCGGACGGTGACTACTCCCTCGTCCCGGAAACCGAGGAAGGAGGAGCAGAAGCTTCGCTGCAGTACGTGGAAGTACTCGACGACACCGAGGGTGCCCAGGTTAACTTAACTGACGAAGGCAAGCTCCGGTGCATCTAACCTAGTTTTTAAATTTAGTTATTCAATTATCTATGAATGATTGTGCATTTAAGTTCAGGAGTTGAATGGAACCCTAGATGCATAATCCCTAGGTACCTTAGTCCTTACTAGTATGATAGGTCGATAGCTGCTAAGCTATAGGACCGTTACAAGTCGGGTGATGACCTCACTCGCGAGAATAGGTTCTAACCTAGATAGGAATCACAATTTATCCTTAATTGGATTGCTCATGTGGTAAGAGCATGGGATTTGGGCTCCGGTCCAATGACTATTGTGGGTTAAGTGTTTGAACGTACTAAGCACTTGTCGGGAATGGGACCGGTAAGCCTAGTACCTTAATGAGGCGGCGAGGGATCCTACTATTACTACTCTTGGGATTCGTCTCACGGCTAGCTACCAGTGGTGTATGGTGACTCCGGGTGCCTCGCGGGGTATGCCGGATAGCCTGCACCAAAGACTGTAAGATTCGATCCCGACCCGAGGATTTTTGGGAACTGCTTGGGAAGTTGTCCTCGCGGGGGCAACCTACCGTGTGTTTAGGTCTACCTTGCAAGGTTTGAATCAATTGATTGTCGGCCTCTCACCGTTATCTGAGACTACTTACTCCACTAGCCATGAGATCCCTAATGATGGAAGTTGATGAATATTATGCTTGATTAATTGTATTGTACAACTTTGTCTGTACTAGATGGCTAATTTAGTAAAGATTAAGCCCACTAGAACTTGTGCTAAAATCTTGAAAATAAGGACATACTCTTTTCTACTTTTCAGCAAAAAGAAACTCAGTGGTCAAAAGCCTTCATGTCTAGAGTTGGTGAAGTAGTTATCACCGACGGGTAAGTCTTGCTGAGTATTAGTATACTCAGCCTTGCTATAATACATCCAGGTAACGCTTTCGGTGATGTGTGGCCCGGAGAGATCCCGCCCGGCTGGGAGCTGGAGTGGGTGGAGGACGACTACTGAGAGCATCATGGATGGCCTCCCGTGGTGTTGCCGCTTCCGTTAGTTTATTTCCGTTGTTTCAAAAACTCTGAACTACTTCTTTATGGCAAAAACTTCGGTTTGTAATAATTTAACCCTTTGGGGTACAAATTTGGATGTTAATGATGATGTATCTCTGGACTCGCCTTCGAGTGAGTTTTAATGCATATATGTCGATCCTTGTTGCTATTTAAGTGATTTACCGGGCGTTAACCCGGTGACTAACGACAGGATGATATTTTATTATCGCTTAATGACCAAAGTGGACTGGTTTAGGCGATAGTACGGTATTTTCCTAGGCGGGTTGTCACAATTAGCTAGCGTAGCCTACCCGTTTTCCTACAATTTCTACATGTATGCACATGCCGGCATGATTGTAAGTGTATTCCTTGTCCTTGTGGAATATGATTTTCTTTGAAAATGCTTGTTGTTTCGATGGTTTCTTTTTCCTTTCCTTGGACCTGATTCCGTGAATGTGCTTGTGTTGTTTTCAGGGGACAACTAGACCAACACATTACCATGTGCTGCATGATGAGATCGGCTTCAGTCCAGATGACCTGCAGGAGCTTGTGCACTCCCTCTCCTATGTGTACGTTCTATGCACACAGACACTGCATTTAATCCAAAAAAATTAAAAAGGATCTTGCATTCGTCTTATCTGACTTTGCAAATGCTGTGGAACATTTCAGGTATCAGAAGAGCACCTCAGCCATATCTGTCGGTAAGCCAAGTCTATTTCAACCTGACTCTTCACTTTTAACTTGAATTTCTCATATGCACTTTTGCTTTTGGGCCTAGTTTTTTTTTTGCGAAATAGAGAGTTTTATTGATCAAGTGAGTGCAGCGAACGGTTGGAGAGCACAGTGGAATCCGGCCCGGAAATTTATACCCATGTGAGCGGAATCCGGCCCAGGAATTTATACTCATGTGCCGCCATCTCAACAGGCCTAAGTCCAACGGAGTCCACAACAATAAGAACTTAGGCCTAACTCAACCCAAAAGACTAGCCTGTTGGGTGAGGACTACCCCCACATTTATGTTGTGCACCCTCATAATTAATTTTCAATGTGGGTCTAATCCAACAATCTCCCCCGTCACACATCGAGCCCAACTCTTCCATCACATGACAACTCATGTGCACAACATGGAATGCTATTACAGGCTCAGAGTGCAATTCTCTCGTCACAAGGATTTTCGTGACCTTACGGAGACATTAACGGGCTCCCCTGTCAACGTGTGACCCAGAGATTATTTTTCCAACCTTCGGCTCTGATACCACTTGTTGGAGAGCGCAGCGGAATCCGGCCCAAGAATTTACCCCTGTGCCAGCGTCTCAACAGGCCTAGGTCCAACAGAGTCCACAACAATAAGAACTTGGGCCTAACTCAACCCAAAAGACTAGCCTGATGGGTGAGAATTGCCCACACCTTTATGTTGTACTCCCCCACAATTAATTTCTGATGCGGGAATAATCCAACACGAACATAGCCCTATTTTCCATTTGGTCGAGTTGATTTTGGTGATTCATGCTAACACAAGTAATGGGACTAACCACATTGTCTAGAATGTCTTTGTAGGCATTCTTAGGTCCTATGGATTTAACCACAAGTTAACATACCATGGCCAAGTTAACATACCATGCACATGTTAACTTGTTCATAGCAAAAATGAGGACTTCGTATATATTTTGAGGATGACATGTTAAGTTATGGTATGTTAAGTAATGTCAAGATGAAGAAACAAAGAAAAGACATTGTCGGATGAACCGACAGTACCCTAGAGGTGAGCGTCGGAGCACTTGGTACACTACGCAGAGGCTGGAATCAACAGGCACCGTCGGATGAACCAACGATCCATTTTGTAGATGTGCTGGATGAATTTCAGAGGAGAAGTAGAGAAGTCAGAAGTGTCAGATGAACCGACGGTCCATTGGAGGGCAACAAGACAGAGACGCGCCAAATCTGAAGCAGTAGCACCAGATGAACCGACGCTAGAGCAGCGGTTCATCCGACGGTCTCGAAGAAGCTAACAGTAAGGTTTTGGCCGTGAAGTCTTCAGCACTGGATCAACCGACGGTGTGTCAGATGAAGCGTCGGAGCAATTGTGTCATCAGTCATGTGCAGTGGAGAGCAACAGCTAGTAGCACCGGATGAACTAACGCCCGGAAAAACAAAGTGTCGGATCATCCGATGGTACTACTTTCTATAGATTTTAGCCAACGGTTCTTTGGATGCCTTGGGCTATTTATACCCCCATCCACTCACCCATTTGAGGTTGCTGGAATGTGTGGAAGTCAGTGTTCTCCTAAATGGTCCTAAACGGCCGTTTAAACACTGTTTAAATGGAAAACAGTGATCAATTGTTTTGTTTAGGCGGTAAACGGTCCATTAACAGGAACGAATTTAAATGGTCAAAAAAAACGGGATTAAACAGCCTAAATGGACTAAAAAAACAGAATTAAACGCTATTATATGGGCTAAACGGTTGTTTAACACACTTTTTATGTGAACACTGTCAATTCCACTTGCATTCCTCCTACGATAAATGTATATACTTAAGTTTCTTTTCATAGATAAATATTTATATTTAATTTTTTGCATGCATGAATATACGTAGTTGCTCTTTTGTATGTATAAGCATGTAGACTTCTTAGAATATTTGATCATTTATGAGCATGGTTATGTATAATTTAGTGATAAAGTACAAAATTGTTTAGACCGTTCAATTCCGTCTAAACACCGTTTAAACCATCTAACACTAAACAAATGGTGACCGACTATTTACCGTTTAGCGTTTAGGATAACATTAGTGGAAGTGCAGAGGAGTGAACGACACCTAGAAGATCATATCCCATCCATCCAAGTGCTAAATTGCTCATCTGTAGGCTTGCACATGCTTTTTGTGTGTGCTTAGTGCTAGATTTAGATTAGAGCTGAGTGAGTGCAAGTTGTGCCAACCTTGTGAGGTGATTCTTGAGTGAATTAATTTATACAAGGTGCACCGGAAGCCTTGGGGCCTAACTAGCTCCCGGTAATCATCTTCGACCCTCCGGCTTGGTGTGGAGTGGCGAGGACACTTTGTGCGGGGGACGTGGAGACCCCCTTAGTGGAGAAGCTCCTTATTGAAGGTGGCATCAAGGTGACCAAGGGAGCTTGGCGAGTGCCTAAGTGACGAGCTTTTGTGGCGATTCAAGTGGTACTCTCGGGAGAGACTTGATGACCGGGAAGCAATAATTTTGTGTGAGTGCTTCCACAACGTGGACTAGGGGTGGCTTAGTGCCTACCAATACCACGGGATAAATCGTGTGTCAAGAGTTTGCTTCCCTCTCATCCCTCTTTACGTTTGCGCATTACTCTCTTGCAATTTTTGCTTGCCTTCACTTTCCTAGAGAGTATCATGCTAGGATTGGCTATAGGTTGCAAAACTTGTTTTGGGATGAGGGTTTCACACTAGATCAACCTTAGATTGCACATCTAAATAGAAATGATCTAGTTTACTTTATGCAAAGTAGTGGAAGTCATAGGATAAGTTTTTAATTTGCCTAATTCACCCCCTTCTCCTGTTAGGCTACGAGCATCCAATTCCTTACAGTGAGTTCAATACAAACTAAACTAGGGTGCTTACACTCTCAAGGGGAGAGTTGAGAAACACCTGACACTCATTCAAACGAAATGCCAAGTGCGCAAGCTCATCCGCAACCTTGTTCCGCTCTCTGTGGTGGAGCAGAAGCTCCAGAGTTGGTTTGGCAGAGTTGGAGCCCTACCAAACACGCCCTTACACTCGATCCGGAGCACCAGAGTGACCGGCGTCCGGCTCCGGCGAGGTCGACAGAGGTGACGAGGTGGACGACAAGGTGAGAAAAATGCTACATCACCGGTTCGAGATCGAAATGTAGTGTTTAGATGGTCGTGCCGTTTACGAGAGCTGGCCACCGGCGCGAGGCCACCGGCACTCGAGAGGAAGGGTGAGAAGGAGCGGCTCAGACAGGAGAGAGCACTGAGCAGAGAGCTGTGGCGACGAGGGAGAGGGAAAAGTGAACTATGGCAACGAGGGAGAGATGCGACGCCAACTTTTATAGCCTCCCCCAACGGTGGGGGCGGGCCGGGCCCGTGCTGGCACTACGGGCCAGTACGGCGGCACAGGCACAGCCCGCCAATCGAACCGGGCCAGGCACGGGTCCGATGGCCGTCGGGTCGGACCGTGCTCGGGCCGTGCTTTTTATTGCCGGGCTTGTGCCCCGACCAAATGGCCATCTATAGCCATCTCAAGGGCTTTTTTGGCCAGTAAAAAAAGGCATGTCACTCTTGGATCTTGACGTGATAATAGGATGATGTCTCATCTCCCTGTGTCCTGTACACCGTGGCCACCATCCAGGACTCCAGTGTCCAATCAGCATGTTGCGCCGACTCCGAGGAAGTCGAAGAATTGCAGGGCGGCCTCGTCGCAGGCGACCTCCCGGTGTCGCGCCGGCGACGGCGCGGAGAATGCGGAGCGCGCGCTGCTCGCGAACGCGGCCGACGCCGGGGTGGCGGCGGCGTGAGGGACTATGGCGTTGCCTGCGGACGATAGAACACGCACGGCACGGCACATGCAAGTCAGTCAACGCTCGGTACACCCAAGTCAACACGAGATGTGACTGCGTGCGTGACACAGACACACAGTGTGACACATGCACACACGCATACCGACACCGCAAGGACGAGCATGCGCGCGGCGACGAGGAAACAGGGCAGGGAGCAACGTACTCTGGCTGAAGAAGTTGACGCCGGCGGAGCCGGGGCCCGGGGGAAAGGTCGGCAGTGTAGGACGCGGCGGACTCCTCGGGCTCACCGCCGCTGTGACCCTGCGCGCGCGGGCGGTGTAAGTGGACGGCGGCCGCTGGTTCGACGACGTCAACGTGCAGCAGCTGGGCCGGCGACAAGGATGGCTTATTGCGGCTGCGGAGCGCGCCGGCGGACTGCTCGCGCTGCCTGCGCGCGGCGAGAACGTGCCGGTGGTTCTTGACGGCGTTGTCAGTGACTCAGTGCGCCCTTGGAAGAGGCGGGCGATGAGCGCCCACTTGTTGCCGTAGGCGCGGTGCGCCACCAGGAGGCGCTCCTCCTCCTCCTCCGAGAAGGCCCGCCGGTTGATGCGCGGGTCCAGCTGGTTGAACCACCGCAGCCGGCAGCTCTTCCCTGCTCCATTATTCCATCCATCAGAGCACACCACACATGGTTCAGTAACCAGGAAGAAGAAGACGAGACGGAAATACATGCATGGTTGAATCCACAGCATTGCGTCGCGTCGTGTTACCTGATCTGCCGTCGAGGTTCTCGGCGATGAGGTTCCAGTTCTGAGGCCCGTGCTGCCCGATGAGCTCCTTGAGCTTGGCGTCCTCGGCGGGCCGCCAGTGGCCCTTCGCGCAGAGCTTCCCGGCCTGCCCGCCGCGATCTGCCGTTGAGGTTCTCGGCGATGAGGTTCCAGTTCTGGGGCCCGTGCTGCACGACGAGCTCCTTGAGCCTGGCGTCCTCGGCGGGCCGCCAGTGGCCCTTCGCGCAGAGCTTCCCGGCCTGCCCGCCGCCGCCGTATCCGTGATCAGCACCGCCATCCTCAGCCTGCTCCTCCTCCTCCTCGAACGAAGCCAGACACGCCGGCGGCAGAGCAGAACCGAAGAAAGATGCCATGTCATTGGCCATTTCGATCCAAGGCTTGAAGGCAGAAGAAGAGCAACGGGAGAAGGCAGGAGAGGGCGAGTGCCTGCTGCTAGCTGCTACTGCTGCAAAGCTAGGCGTGGCTAAAATAGAGAGATAACTGTTCACTGGCGGCCGGCGGCCTTGTGCCGACCTGATCGAGAAAGAAAGAGAGATGTTTCCTTCAATCCTATAAAAAAAGTCTAAATACCTTTTAAATTAAGTTGTCACATCTGATTTGCATGGTAAAATTTACTGCATTTGACAAATAAATGAGGGTATTATAGTTTTTTCATTCCTCCACTAATCTGTCTAAAAAACTAAAGTTGCACTCTTTTATGAGACGGGGATCAGCTCAAGAAGCCGCTCGTGTGGGTTTGGCCGTCCGAGTCACCGAGCGAGCATGAGCCTATACACCGTGCAAGTTGCTCGAAACTAGGTGGAAATATCTGGTCGAGTGCAAAGCCAAATCACAGAAATCGGCAATGAGAGAAGAAATCGTGGTTCTAGCGAACACGACTTGCTCATGCTCCTGCCACAAACCACAGCTACTACACAAGCCCTGCAGTCATGTGCTCGCTGCATGTTTTAAAACTAAAGGTTGGCACTAGGGTCCGTACGTGTCATACTTGAAGCAAACCATACTGGACACTTGGAACCACACTCTGAAGGGTCATCTCTTCATGAGTTCGTTCATTGAAGATCCCAAAGGAAATGCAACATACATACCTGATCTAAATCCTGAATTGTGCCAAGGCATTGGTCGAGGGAAGAAGAAGAGGATCAGGAACACCATGGATGAAGCTGAAGCTAGTCGTTCAGTGGCGCTCTGCTCAAAGTGCAACAATCCAGGACACACCTACAAGAAATGCACTGCAACAAGTACGCTTGCAATTCACCTAGTTCGTCAAATGCAGATGATGCTTCCCAACCTTCGGCTAGTGGAAGTGCACCTTCGGGACGTGGACGTAGACGTCGTAGCCATCACAATGAAGGAATGCATTGAGTTTAGTTGTCTTATTTCTGAGTTGTTTGTAATAATGTCTTATTTATCGTAATCAGACGTGTTGTAATAATTAAACAAGTATTTCCTACAATTATGTTCTGTAACAACTTATTCATGCTATCGTATTTATTTGTCATGTTGAATTTATGTAACAGTAATTAGAGATGGCGTCAACTGCTGCCGGAGGTGGTGAGGATGGCAATGGTGGTGTAATCGTGATTCCCCACATAACAGGGGGAAAACCACATTTGAAACACCACCTGATCCGAAGAAAATGAGCACGTTGGAAAGAGTCATGCTCCGTCATTTGCAAGGAATAACGGCAGATGCCATTGCAAGAGGAGAGGAACCTCCATGGAATGGTATTTATGCTCCAAAAGATATGCATCATTATTTGCAACAGAAAACTGTTAATGCCATTGCAAGAGGAGAGGAACCTCCTTATGGTGGTCTTTATGCTCCGGGTGGTCCTTATGCTCCACCAGCAGACCCGTGTGTTGCTAATCCACCAACTACAAAACCTACCAAGGAAGCTAAACCTTCGTTGTCACGTCGCACGAAGGGCTGAAGTCTGTCACTTTGTGCGATGCTGTAGTGTTTCATCTTGCAGTGGTGTAATATCTGAAATACTATTTCGTTTGAATCATGGTGTCGTAATAATAGTGTAATGTTGTTCTGTAAACTAGATCCTGTTTTAATTGTGTTGTAATAATTGAACCAATATTCCTTAATTTCTTTCGATATTGTTTTACTGCATTATTATAATTTCGTTGAAATATTTGGATTTCCTCATGTGCTAACTTCCAAATAATACCTTATTTTGCAGGTTCGGAATGGCTGCCTCATGTCCTGAGTTGGACTTGGAGTTACTCACTACGAGACAAGAGGTGGTTGTGGTGCCTAAGGGAATCCACACTCCTATGTGCTACTGCGGTGACAATTGCAAGGTTGTCAATTGCAAGACTCTTGGGCACGCTTACGGGATGCGGTTCTTCATGTGCGCCAACTATGCGCACGACCCGATCAAGCCATTAAACCGCAATGATAGATCTAAAGTAAGAACTCAGTGCAATTCTTGATTATTCATTTGTCATTTTTTGTATTTTTTACTAATATGTTTTTGCAAAAAGAGTCCACCTCCTCTTTGTGATGTCATGCGATGGCTGGATACCCAACAGTCTGACGATGACAAGAGGTACGTCGAGTCAACGGCACGTGATGCAAGAGAGAGGTGGTTCCGCATGATTGAGGCGGAAAAACAAGAGGAAAAACGCAAACAACAACATGAGGAAATTCGTGTTCGCTAGTAGATGAGAGAACGTGAAGAGGCCCAGGCCTGCGAAGCAGATAGAGAGTGGAAAATGAAGAGGGCTCGACGGGCCAAGGAAGCTGGACTCGATGCCATTAGGAAGGGGAAATACCTTCATTGTACTTAGTAGACCAAGAGTAGTAGCAACGTTGTACGAAATGGCATGCAAATGCTGAGGTGAGAACAACCCTTCCTCTCCAAACTGGTAGTCAGCGCTAGAGTGTAAAAGAAATAGTAGCAACTTCGATCAAAATTTCTAGCATACCCACTACTCAGTCTCAAGTAAGAACCGATGGCACCATCAGGAGTTCTTACCTGAAATCCTGGAACTGAAAGTACCTCTCATCCTCGTGGAGCTTGAGCCCTTCATCCTCGTAGATCCTCGTAGAATCGGAGCTCTTCCATGCCAAAGTGCACATTCGTTTCTTTTGCCAATGTCATAATTAGAAATTTCTCCCCAAAACATTACCCTTTGTGAAGCTACATCTCCAAAATCGCTCCATGCTCGTAACAGGCTCCAAAATTGCTTGATCCGTTGGTTATCCTAGTTTGTAGTACATTACTTAGGCTAAAGAACATATAGGGTACCGTGTGTTTTCTCTGAGTCACTGCAAATTTTCTCTCCCACAGATCAAAGGGGCCATAACGCTACAGTACCCTACTGCTAGGGTGTGTTTCCTTAGAGTCACTACTTTGATTCCCTTCCCATGGATCGAAGGACTCACCACTCACCCTTCCTATACATATATCACACTTCTCTACGATGCCTCTCCACAACAAACCACAATGACTTTCGGGAGTGGAGGTGAATATGGGTGTGGTCCTGAGTTATGGGAGGAGCAAGATACAGAGTTCAAGGGGGCTTTCCAGTCCTGCAAAAGAGGGACTTCCGTCCCATGCGTGAAGTTAGAAGCTACGCACATAACAAACCGGTGTTGTGGCCAACATGTTCACACGGTGAGCGTTGCGTGATGCAAGTCTACGAGGGCTGGGGCAACTACGGTCGTCGCTTCTGGCACTGCCCACTAGCAAGTGTAAGCTACGGAAATGATATTTGTTCACCAACCATGCTTGGTTTGTTAACATTTATTTTCGGTATTTTTAAGTTCTTCGACGATGATGACAACTATGGCTTCTCTCAATGGGTGGATCCCCCAACCATTGACCCCTATCAGATTACATCAACTACCTCCATGACATCGTCATCTACAACCTGAAGTGGCGCCTGGACAAAGCACTTGCTTCCCCAGATCGTGACGCCAACAACCAGTGTTGCCCGTGTGCGACTTGCACTTGTGAATGCCACGCGAAGATGAGAGATTGGTCCCCTCCTCCTTCACCACCACCACCACCACTGGGGTACTACATGTCGTCTCAGCAGTCCTCAGGCACTAGCTCCTTGCTCTCTAGCCAGTTCTCGTACAACTAGTTTTCAAATGTAATCCAGTATCTAAATTCCCTAAGGCATGTTAGGATTAGAGTTGTGTCGTTCATGCCATTGCAATTTCGTCGGTGATTTATCTTTAATTTAAATGATGTCATTTCCATTTCATAGAAAAAACTTACCACCGTTTTGCGCGGCGGTAGGCCCTGACCTACCGCCAAGTGATATGGTGGTTGACCACCAATTGCAGCCGCCAACGGCGCCGACCTGCCGCCCGCTACCTTAAGAGAAACCGCCCTATTATTTGGTGGCTACGGTTACCGCCATTTGGCCTGGCGACAAGCCCTTACCGCCGTTTCAAACGGCTGTTACAGGACCTGCCGCTGTGTGAAACTGCGGCAGGTTCCTGCCGCCAGTTAAAATGGCAGTTCGAGCTAATTTTGATAAAGTTTGAAACGGTTATTTATTTTCGGAAATTCTTCGAAAAAATATATAAAAAATCCGAGTTTCCAGCCAAGTACACAACCCGGGCGAAATGCTGTCTGTCACGGCCCTTCATCACTAACACGATTTTCACCCGGCCCATTTATATCCCTGTTCTAAAAAAAATCACCTGCTCATTTGACCCCAGCCATAATTAGAACCATGACGTAGTAAAATGATACTCGATCCATGTAAGAGTTCTAGGGGGGAATATGTATGAATATTTATGGCCCTATCAAATGACATGATACAATTATTCTTTTTCAAAACATCTAATTAAGTGTATGGATGTAAATATTTCAATAACTATACTCTTGTTAATGGACAAACTTATGAGATGTATTCTCTTAAGACCATAACCGTGCAAACTTATGTTTCAAATTATAATTCATTTAACTTTTTACTTTAAATTTGACCATTCGTCTTATTTAAATTATTATGCAAAATATTATAGTTTTCGTGTATTGTTTTATTAGTAAAAAGTTCTTTAAGAATGAATAAAAATTGTCTATGTTTTTGTAATTTTTTTAATAAAATGAACAGTCAAACTTGAAGTTAAAAAATCAAACAATTTCTAATTTGGAACAAGGAAGTAGTATCTAATTAAAGGGCATGCATTACTTGTGTGTAGAAATCGTCATTCAAGTTTTCCTTTAGCAAGACCACACATGATTTGAAAACTGTTTGCTTACCTGGTCACCAAGTATGTGTCTGAAATACCGAATCTGCCCCTGCCCTCACGATCGAATTAAGGAAACGGTGACCATCAAGACAGGAATTCAATGAGGTGCAGAACTGAAGTTGCGAAGTGCGTACCAAATACTCTTTTCACCCTAGATGAAAATCATTGGTCAACATGTGGTTAATTAGAGTTCATCGATGGAGGTTCATACAGTCACTGCCTTTGAATTGTAAATGTGACAGCGGCAAAGGAAGAGTAACTCTCGGAGCTAATATAGATATCAGTAATCGACTAATCGCATACAAACTCGGCATCTTTTGTTTGCAAACTTTTGTACACATAAGTATCAAATATAAATTCTTAGCTAGGTACTAAATTCTTTTCACCTCTCTAACTATAATTATTTTTTTGGTATCTCTGTCAAGGACAGTAAACATAGCCATTAAACCTAGAATGGGGGTTTAAAGAAGAATCAACCTTGTTGACATCACATAATTTCAGTCACAATTAAGGGACTCGGATTGTGCATCAATATATCATGGCATATGCAGCCAGAAGAGAATCTAAGTGGATGAATCCTTACTTGGCAATATTGCAATGGAACCTAATTTAACCTACGGGGGTCCACCTAGTTTAGGACTAGTATGAAGTGACACATATGCCACCTACTTTAACCAATGAAGAAGCTAAGTAACTCTCTCTATCTCAAAATATAAGATGAAATTTGACTTGGCATTGTATTTATAATTTAAACTAATATTTCTTACATATATAGTTCATTATATAAGATCAATATATATGAATCAACTGTACGCTCCACAATTTACAAACTCTTAGTCTAAACGCTATTCAAAGATCAAAGAGTTTAATTTTGAAATACATCATACATACACATCTTAAAAGAGTAGTGTTCTTGTATTTTCGGCAGTCTGGTTAGGAGGGTCGAGTAATTCTTAGTCTAAAATTTAAATGTTTCTCACCGTCTCAACAAGAAATTGAATGGAATGTAATTAAGCAAACAAGTAGCTACCATTCTGATAAAGCAAACCGAGGAACAAGAGATAAACTGTGGCAGAGAACCTGTGTTAATTTACCTCACATGAAAGCATATCAAACCGCTGGCAGAAATTCTAAAAGGAGAACCGCAATATTTGACTGCATGCATGTGCTGTGCAGCAAAGACAGGGAAGTAAAGTAAAGTAAAGCCAGGCTACCTCCATTTCCACACAGCCAAGGTAGCAAAGCAAAAACCTCTGCACCCTTTTTGCCTCCCTTGATCTTGATCACGCCACGCCCCTTGCGTTTTCACCGGCCGGCCAGCTTTACCTCTGCTGCCTCACAACAAGTCAGAGATCTTCCAACCTTTTTACATGGCAGCGGTACGCATGTATGGGTGAGGTTGCATCTTTATTTTGTTGACAACGACAACAGTCAACTAATGACATCAAGCCTGTAGTCCTATCTGATCCCATTATTCTTTCAGGCACCTGCAAAAATCATCCTGTAATAGCCGGTGGATGCCGGCGGTAGCTGCTGCCGAGGGAGAAGGTCTTTGTCTCGCTCTCTGCTCTGCGCTTAGATTAGAAACAGGGGAGGAAGGGAATTGATCTCTATTGATTAAGGAATATAGTTTACAAGGCCTTTGTATATAAAGGCTGATCTGACCCCTCGAGCAAGCTCTCTAAAACCAATCTAAGTGTATCTCAACCAAATTCTATTCTTATCTCTAAGCAAACCAATCTGAACTAACAATCCTAACTAACTACTATTACTATGAGGCGCCGGCTAGACTGTCTTGTGCCTCTTGCACCTGGAATAGGTGTTGCCCCACATAACATCACTCCCCCTTGAGCAACAGCTCGTCCTCGAGCTGAAATTGAGGGTAGCGCTCCTTGAACTGCTCCAAGTCTTCCCAGGATGCAGATGATGGTGGAAGTCCATCCCATTGCACAAGTGTCCGCCGAACACCATTCTCAAAGCGGAGGCGAAGGACACATTTCAGGACCGGAATAATTGCGCCATGGTGAACGGGTGGGAGGGACGGCGGGGAGTCCGGTGGTGTACCCACATACTTTTTCATCAACCCAGCGTGGAAAACATCATGGAGTCGTGCTCCTGGGGGTAAAGCCAGGAGAAATGCCACTGGATTGATCCCCTCAATGATCTTGTAAGGCCCAAATAACACTGGCGGAGCTTGCCTGTAGCAGAGGTGGCGAGGGAACCATGGGGCAGTGATGCAAACGTAGCCAAACCCAGTCACTCACCTGAAACTGGACAGCACGATGGCGACGATCGTACTGCAACTTAGCCACTTGCTGAGCCTGCTCCAACCTAAGTCAACCATCTTGGAGGAATTCATCGCGTTCGGCCAGATTTTGAGCGACGGTGACCACCCTAATGTCAGACGGATCATAACTCATAAGAGCGAAGAGAAGGTGGATTGCGCCCATAAACCACCCTGAATGGTGTCTCCTGTAGGGCAGTATGGAATGCCGTGTTGTAGGTGTATTCTGCCCATGGAAGCCACCGTACCCACTGCCTTGGTATGTCACCTATTAGATACCTGAGATACATGCCAATGGCCTTGTTCACAGCTTTAGTGTGTCCGTCATGAGGAGAGTGTAGCCAGAGGCGTGAAATAGCTCACACCAAAAAGAAGAGGTGAACACCGGGGTGCGATCAAACACTATGGGCCCTGGAATGCCATGGAGCCTGATAATTTCTGCGAAGAACACCCGGGCCACAGACTCCGCTGTGTAGGGATGGCTGAGCGGAATAAAATGTGCATACTTCGAAAACCTGTCCACCACCGTGAGGATGACAGACTTGCCCGCTACCTTGGGAAGACCCTCCACGAAGTCAATGTTGATGTCCTGCCAAACTGCTGATGGCACGTGAAGGGGCTGCAACAGGCCGGATGGGTGGAGGAGTTCGGTTTTATTTTTCTGGCAGACCACGCAAGCACGGACGTAATCCTGAATAATGCGTCGAGCGTCCTGGACATGGAAATCACGGCGCAAGTGATGCAATGTGCGCTGAACTCCTTCATGGTTGTCATCGTGGAGTGCAGATAGAATCACTGGGAGGAGCGGCAAGGACATGGGCACATACAGGCACTGCTGGTACAAAACCAACCCATCAGCGAGCGTCCATGGTGCAGTGAGGGCCCCCTCTTGAATCTGATGGTGCTGGTGCTGCAGCTCTAGATCCACGGTTGTGGCTTGCCGGAATTCATCCAGGAGGTCAAATGTTGGCGATGAAACCGCATGCAGCTCAGTGTCTGGTGCATCTCGGCGAGACAGCGTGTCGACCACCACATTAATGCGGCCAGGTTTGTACTCTACAGAAAAATCAAAGCCCAGCAACTTGCTTACCCAGTGGTGTTGTGGTATGGTAGCGAGGCACCGGTCGAGGATGTACTTGAGTGGCTGGTGATATCCATCTTGACGACGAATGTGCATCCCCACAGGTATGGGCGCCAATGTTGCATAGCTTGAGCCAAGCCAATGAGCTCGCGTTCATAGGCGGTGAGACCACAGTGTTGAGGTGGAGGACAGCTCCAATCTTTGAGCTAGAGGCATCACACTCCACAATGAATGGTCGATCAAAATTTGGGAGCTCCAAGGCCGGGGCTGAAGTCAGTGCATGCTTGAGTTGCTGGAACGCGGCATCAACCTCAAGCGACCACTGGAACGTGCCGCGCTTGAGTAGGCAAGTCAGTGGTACCGTAATAGTTCCAAAGTCCTTAATGAAGCGGCGATAATAGCCAGCTAGCCCAAGAAATCCTCTGAGCCCACAGACGGAGCGGGGCTTTGGCCATTCTGTAACAGCCTGCACCTTGCTGTTGTCCATGGAGACACTGTCGGCAGACACGATGTGGCCTAAGTACGCCACTGTTGGTTCGCCAAAGGAGCACTTCGACTGCTTCAAGAAGAGTTGGTGATTGCGCATGACAGAGAGCACCGTGTGTAGGTGGCGGAGATGCTTAGCCCAAGAGGAGCTGAATAACAGTATGTCGTCAAAGAACACCAGGACGAACCAACGAAGGAACGGTCGGAGGACATCATTCATGAGGGACTAGAATGTGGCAGGGCATTGGTGAGGCCGAACAGCATGACAAGGAACTCGTAGAGGTCTTCATGTTCAATGTCATCCAGATGCATCTGGATTTGGTGGTACTCCGAGCAAAGATCTTGCGGACCATGTGTGGTTCGAGGACCGGTGGATGGCCGCTTCCTTGTGTGATGAGTGATTGACAACGTTGTGTGGACTGATTCTTGGCTAAGAGGTGCAGGTTGCGGTTTGACTGGTGTTGGTGCGGGTGAAGAATAAGCGCGAAAGGTCGTCGCCGGTGAGGCCTCCGGGTGTGGAGAAGACAAGTAGGCTTCATTCGAGGGACCCGGTGGCCGGCGGGGTAAAGTGCGGGCCGCATGGTGGCATGAAAAGCAAGATGAAGTCACGGACGGTTTCTTGGTAGAGCCTCAAAACCAAGGTCGAGCCGGGACTACGTGGGAGCCGAGTCATGAGTGGCGATTGGCGGAGGATACACTGAGTTCGCGGGGTTTCCGGTGGTTCACCGAAAAAACCACCGGGTTCCTTGGTTGATCCACAAAGCCAAGACCGGAGAACCGAAGACGGTCTTGCAACGGCTCCCGGACGGTGGGTACCGGTCGACTAGTGAGGAGCACCGGTCCGACCGGTGTGCGACGACGCGGTCCGGAATCCTCGAAGCGGAGGACACGTGTCGGGATCGCTTGGCTTGCGTCGAGGCTAAGCATGGTGCGGTCGCCGAGCATCCGTCCGATGGAGAAAATCGAAGACTTCCAAAACCACCCTTGAGGGGCTTGTATCCCTATTTATTAAGGGTATTTTAGACTTTCTCGTTGCCTCTATATAACCCATGAGGTGAGAGGATGGCGGCCATCTCTTGGAACCCTAGTTCATTTGCATTCCTATTTTCCTTCCTATTTTCTTAGGATTTCCATAGGACTAGCTTGAGAGCGTCATGGTAAGATTTTGTAAGAGGGTTGGATGATCGGGCGGCAAGCTAGACCTTGTATGAACCTTCTTGGTATGTATAGATGATTCGACATGGTTCCTCAAGTATTTGTTGTGTTGTTCCCGGTTGTTCTTAGTGGTGATTTTCGGAGCTCTCTCTTGGTGGTTTTCTTGGTGTGTTTTCGAGACCTTGCTCTTGGGGATTTGATGGGGGAAATTTGTGTGAACCCTTCACGGTTCTTTTTCCATTGGTTCCCCTCCCAAATCTGTGAGTTAAGGGGCTCGATTTTGGGGTTTTCGGTGTTCTAGGGTTAGAGGAGTTCTTGGCGGGATTTCTTCGATTCCTCTTGATTTGGCAAGTTTTGGTGGACAAAATCATGGCTATGGACTCTTCATGAGGTGTTCCTATTATCCCTAAAGTCTTGTTCAAGTCCGTGGAGCGATTCGGGAGATCGAAGTTTGGATTTGGAGGAGTTGACCCGCGGGTGTTGTTCATCCCGAGCTGCCCAGGATACACCGGTCTGACCGGTGCTCTTGACCGGTCTGACCGGTGCGAGTCACTTGTGGGATTTGCCTCGGGTGAACCGCTTGACTCGTGTATCTTTGGGTCTTGGTGCCGGCCGTCGGTTCTTGGTCTGTTTGGTTGTTTTGTTAGGTTTTGTGTTAGGTTTTCTTTCCGTGCAGGTTGTGTTTTGGGGGTGTTTTTGTTCCAGGGCCTAGAGAAGTCACTGAGGCTCTCTGGAACGCTTGTTGTGCGGCTGCTATAGCCACCGGCCTGACCGGCTGTCAACCGCCGTCGGCCGGTGTCACCGGGGTCCCGACCGACGCGAGCCATCGGTCGGCCGGTGCGGCACAAGCGACAAGCCATGCAAGTTTCCGTTGTGTGTGTTGGTTTGTTTTGGCTCGGGAGGTTGTGTGTTGGTTCCTAGGTCCGGTAGCACTTCGGTGGTTGTGTGGACTTGGCCAACTTGGGTAGTGAGCCGAAGACGTGTGTTGGAAGCCGTGTTCGTCTTGTTGGAGTCTCCATGTCCTTCGAGAAGAATTTTTATCGGCTCCCATTCACTCCCCCCCTCTGGTTCGCTGTATCGGTCCTTCAAGTGGTATCAGAGCCGGTTCGGGTCTTTATTGACTCTAACCAGTCTAAGATCCAAGGATGGCGTACCAGGAACGGGGTTCGGGTCCTCCACACTTCGATGGCAAGAACTACCAGATGTGGAGTAAGCGGATGGCGGCGTTTCTCCGTGGAAAGGGTCAGATCCTTTGGGATGTCACGGTGGACACAGGCTATGTCCAGCCGATGAACTTCCTTGCTCCAGGATCGAGGGACATGTTCGACGCCAACAATAAGGCGGTCGACTACTTGTTTCGTGCTTTGTGTCAGCCTGAGTTCGATCGGGTGCACACCGAGCACTTGGCTTGTAGAATCTGGTCGGTGTTGAAGGAAGCTCATGTTGGGAATGCCCGTGTTCGAGGCTCGGATGTGTGTGACTTACGGAGAGAGTACGAGAACTTCACTCATCTCCCCGGTGAGTCCATCAATGCCTTGTTTCAGAGGTTCACGGTTGTGGTGAACAACATGAGGGCCAATGTGGACGTGCTCCCATACGATGATCATGATAGGGCTGTGAAGCTCTTACACTCTTTGGATCGTACGGTTTGGGGCAGAAAGTTTGAGGCCATTGTGGTGTCGGAGAAGTATGACACTCTGACCGTGAATGAGCTGTTCTCGAAGCTCAAGTCGGCTGAGGTGGATAGGGGCATGACAGCCAAGATCGAGGGCCCGACTAACTCTCATAGTCTCACCCTCATTGGTGGTTCGGAAGGAAAGACTAATGCTAACCCATCCGGCGGGGATGTTCTCTTTGTCCTCTTTGATGTCTATGCTAGATGAGGAGTTCGACGTGCTTGGAGAGGATGAGTCGGCGCTCCCGACGAGGCGATTCGAGAGGCCGCACGAGAACTTGGTGAACATGAGGAGGAACACGAGGACATGCTTCAAGTGCGGCAAGGTCGGACACTATTTCGGCGAGTGTCCGAAGGTGAACAACCACGACAAGCACAAGTTCAAGTACAAGAGGAAGAAGTCCAATAAGAAGGATCATGGACATAGGAAGAAGACACGGGCTCGAGAGAAGATGAAGAGATCGAGCGACATCGAGTCCGACTCCGAGGACACGTCTTCAAGCTCGAGTGATGAAAACGAAGAGGATGACAAGAAGAATAAGAAGAAGAAGAACCTCAGCAAGTATCTCAACGACCTTTGTGTGATGGGCCTAAGCCTCAAGGATGACTTCTGTGGCATGGCTCACAGCTCCAGCAGCAAGAAAAGCCAGAAGGACGCCTCGGACTTAGATTCCGAGGATGAGGTATGTGATGAGCTCTCTTCCTTGCGCAAGGAGAATGAGGAGTTGGTTGACTTTCTTGATAATCTCGATCACATGCTTAGAGAGGCTAAGAAGCTTAAAAAGGAGCTTAGATCTTTGCTTGAGGATGCTAAGACTAGAGTAGGCGAGCTAGAAACACGGTTCTTGATAGCAAGCTTGAAATTGATTCTCTTAAGGCTAGCCCCGTTGTTTCTAATGAGATTGATTGTGTTGATTGCTCTGTTTTCCTAGGCGACTTGGTGATCTTAGGGAAAAGTATGCCTCCAAGTGTGAGGAACTAGATGTGCTTAGGGTTGAGTTGGCGAGCTACAATCTAGACCCACTTTGCTTGGTGCATGTACTTCTTGACCTGGTTTGCATGAAAAAAATTGTTGAGCTTCGTTCTCGCATTGTTTCACTTGAGGTTGATTTGAAAGTGCCTATTCCTACTTCTTGTTCTACTTGTGATTTGCATGCCATGAAGAATGCGGAACTTGCACAATGTGTTGACCATTTGCGGGATGAAAACAATAAGTTGCGTGAGGTCTTGAGTTGGTTGTCTTGTCAAGAACCTCAACTTGGTATGATGATTGCTAGTTGTAAGCGCTTTGATGGTTGGGCTTTGGGATTTGATAAGGTTGGTGAGAGCGAGTGGTGAGAGAGAAGGGAAATTTGGGAATGTTCCGGTTCCACCACAATCCACACCCAAAGGCAAGTTTGCTCCCAAGCCAAACCAGTTGCTTAAACCGAGAGAGAAACCAAGTGAGAAACCAAGTGAGAAGCCCTGTGAAGAGCCTCACCCCAAGCCTAAGCCCAGATCAATCCATTTCCATTGTGAGTTTTGTGGAAAGGATGGTCACAAGAAAGAGTTTTCCTATAAGAGGAGAGAGGCGAGAATAGCTAAGGAGTGGGCAAACAAGGACGGTACCACCCTTCTCATGGTGTGCACGAGTCTCGTATGTCTCCGCCCAAGGGAAAGGGTTTTGTGTATATGGTTCCGGCATGGAGAGATAGGAGAGCCTTAGGTGGATACAAGGTTGCTGGCCGAGGACCACTAGCCGGACCGGTCGGGGTGACCGGTCGGGCGGTGCTAGGTAGATTCTTTGGAGAGTTTGGTTTCCCTGGTTGTGATGCTAGAGGGTTCGATCCTTTCGGTCGTGGAACAGATGGTAAGCACCTTGAGTTTGGTGGTGTTGAGTTTGTTGGACGTTCTCCATCTCATTATCAATACGAGTTTGGGAGAGGTCGCAGTTTTGAGTCTCAGAGGGGCTACGGACCATGGTCTTTCTTTCGTGGCACTCGTACTCCTCTAGTGAGACGTGAGTGGTTTTCCCATGGTGGTTCCAGGTTTGATAGGGTTGATAGGATGGATCGCATTTTTGATAGGTGCGGTAGGATGAGCGTTGCTAACCCTACTTTCGAGAAAATGGCCCGACACTGGTTTAACACCTTTGGAACTAACCCCAGTGTTGAGTCATTTGCTCGCTCTCGCTCTTGGTTTTGAGTTGCAGGTGGGAGGCCCGGAGAACATTTGGTTGATATCGGGGGTGGTTCTCCGGCCTCATACCCCGGTGGTGACATGGAGGTACATCACTTTCGGGGATGGTGGACAAGGACGAGTGAATTGTGAAGAAATGATCAAGGTAAGTAAATTTGTGACCTTCAAGTGTGTGGCCTTGGTCAAGCCACTTGGTTCATTTTGCTCTTTGCCCTATCTCATGTGTGTAAGGTGAGCTTTGTATGCTTTTTGGCCTTAATGCATGAGTTTAGGGGGAGCTTGTGAGTTTTGTGCTTCTTTGCTCTTTTGCGGTGGTGTCGAGCCCTTTTTGCCTCCCCTCGAGGAGCCGGTGGTTTGTGAGTTTTATGTGGGAGCTCCTTTGTAGCATATGTATAGTTTCCTTTGTGCATTTCTTGCTTTTGGCATGGCATATGTAACATGATGTGTAGGCATCCTTGTATCTTAGATTGCATGCATTTTGTATCATATGCATTGGATAGGAAAAGCTTCTCCTATATACATTGTTTACCATGGAATGCTATTTATGTTTTTGTGAGCTTGTTTGGTATGTTATGGTTAGTTTGGCTTAGCTCTTGATGATCTTGATTTATAATCCATGGTTGATGGCTACGTTTTTGAAAAATGTCACATATATGCTCTCTCATGTGTAAATGCCTTTATATGATCTTGACATGTTTTAATGGCTTGGTTATGCTTAATTTGTGGTTGGATAGCTAGTTTATTGATCATATGGGGCCAAAGGGTACGTCGGGCATACTCCCCAGGGTACTCATGCAAGGAAGGAAGAATAGTAGAAGACGGACTCCTGGTAGAATTCCCCTGTACTCCTACTAGGACTCGCTCTGTGTGCTCCTACTAGGACTCTCGCCTTGTAACCGACTAGGAACCCGCCCCCTGGACTATGTAAAGGAGGGCGGGTACCTAGCCGCACATCCCAATCCCTCCGGGGACGACTCAACACCAAGCGCGGGCGCCATACTTGATCTCCCAAACGGGACGTAGGGTTCGCCACCTTGGCAACCCGAACTGTATAAATCTTGTGTCCCGTGTCCTTGCGCATACCTTCGAGTTCTCGGTCTCCCGATCACGATCCCCACCGCACAATCTACTACCTCGGGTACCCCCTTGGTAGGTTTGCGGTCTAAAACACCGACACCGGTGGCGCGCCGGTAGGGGTGATCATCACCACCGGCGAATTCGAAGGACCCTCGTCAACAAGATCAATCCACTCGTCGACTCGCCGAGATCCATTGAAGCAAGTCGCCTTGCTCTTGTCAAAGCGGAATCAATCTTCCTACGCCGCGCTTCGGTTTCTTCGGCACGTCGCGCGGCTCGTCAAGCCCTCGTCGACTACTCGCCTCGCCCGGGCTTGTCGTCGACTACTTCGTCTTCGCCGCGCGTCCGGGGTGCCTCGGCACGTCGCGCGGCTCGCCGCGCCGCTCGTCGACTACTCCGCCTCGCGCGAGCTCGTCGTCGTCGACTACTTCGTCTTCGTCGCGCGTCCGGGTGCCTCGGCACGTTGCGCGGCTCGTCATGCGGCTCGTCGCGCCGCTCGTCGTCGTCGACTACTTTGTCTTCGCCGCGCGTCCGGGTGCCTCGGCACGTCGCGCGGCTTGTCGCGCCGCTCGTCGTCGACTACTGCGCCTCGCGCGGGCTCATCGTCGTCGACTACTTCGCCTACGCCGCGCGTCCGGGTGCCTCGGCACGTGGCGCGGCTCGTCATGCGGTTCGTCGCGGCTGCTCGTCGACTATTTCGCCTACACCGCGCGTTCGGGTGCCTCGGCACGTCGCGCGGCTCGTCATGCGGCTCGTCGCGCCGCTCGTCGTCGACTACTCCGCCTCGCGCGAGCTCGTCATCGTCGACTACTTTGCCTCCGCCGCGCGTACGGGTGCCTCGGCACGTCGTGCGGCTCGTCTTGCGGCTCGTCGCGCCGCTCATCATCGACTACTCCGTGCTCGTCGTCGACTACTTCGCCTACGCCGCGCGTCGGGGTGCCTCGGCACGTCGCGCGGCTCGTCACGCGGCTCGTCGCGCCGCTCGTCGTCGACTACTCCGCCTCGTGCGGGCTCGTCGTCGTCGACTACTTTGCCTCGCGCCGCGCGTCGGGGTGCCTCGGCACGTCGCGCGACTCGTCTTGCGGCTCGTCGCGCCGCTCATCGTCGACTACTCGGTGCTCGTCGTCGACTACTTCGACTACGCCGCGCGTCCGGGGTGCCTCGGCACGTCACGCGGCTCGTCACGCGGCTCGTCGCGGCGCTCGTCGTCGACTACTCCGGTGCTCGTCGTCGACTACTTCGACTACGCCGCGCGCCGGGGTGCCTCGGCACGTCGCGCGGCTCGTCTTGCGGCTCGTCGCTCCGCTCATCGTCGACTACTCCGGGCTCGTCGTCGACTACTTCACCTCCGCCGTCCGTCCGGGTGCCTCGGCACGTCGCGCGGCTCGTCACGCGGCTCGTCGCGGCGCTCGTCGTCGACTACTCCGCCTCGCGCAGGCTCGTCGTCGACTACTTCGCCTACGCCGCGCGTCCGGGTGCCTCGGCACGTCACGCCGCTCGTCGTCGACTACTCCGCGTCGCGCAATCTCGTCGTCGACTACTCCGTGCGCCGCGACTTCGTCTTGCGGCCACGCTGGCTCTACTTCAGCCACGCCGTGGGGTGCGACTACTTGTCTCGCGGCAACACGGCTCTAGCTTCGAGTATGCCGCGCGCCGCCACGACGTCATCTTCCCCGGTCGCATCGCGTCGACCATTCATCTCGACTAGTTTTCCAAACTAGTCGAGAACGACGATCACGCCCCCAACAACTAGTCGGAATCAACTCTGACTAGTCGACTTCAACAACAACCGTCGCGGCTCCATCGCCGATCGCCACGGCTTCATCTACAAGTCTGCCCAGGCAGCAACAGCTAAGTCATTTATCTAAATGATTACTGTTTTCTTGGCTTGTTCTCCTCATCATGTAGGACTACATGCCGACTACTCATTTGTGTATGCTTCTCGGCGGGTTTTCACGGGAGCTATACTCTGCTGACTACTCTTGGGGCATATCAATCAAGTCGCCGCGAGTCTACTTCATCAACTCGGGGGCTATCCCTGGGAGGCAGTTTCTAAAGTCCGCTACGCGCGGCAATCTAAAGTCGACTTCTAAAGTCGCATTCTAAAGTCCGCTCCGTGCGGCATCTTAAAGTCGACTCGGTCGCATCTTCGCACAGCCGGTGGCATACTATGTGTGTAAGCTTTGATGGAACCTAGGCGTAAGCGGCCCTCGGGTCCTGGCGACGATGGAACCTAGGCGCACGTGGTCTTCACGCTCCGTACCATGGGTCCAAGTGCCCTAAGTACTCGCGCTCCGTACCTTGGGTCCGAAATCCATGGCCCGGTACGCAAGTCGACTCCGGTCGCACCTACAAGTCCACTACGGTGGCACCCGTACCTTGGGTCCGAAATCCATGGCCTAGGTACACAAGCCGACTCCGGTCGCACCTTCAAGCCCGCTCCGGCGGCAATCGTACCTTGGGTGTGAAATCCATGGCTCAGGTACTTAAGCCCACTCCGGTGGCACAAGTCGACTCCGGTCGCACCTTCAAGCCCGCTGTGGCGGCAACTGTACCTTGGGTCTGAAATCCATGGCTCAGGTACTTAAGCCCACTCCGGTGGCACAAGCCGACTCCGGTCGCAATCTTAAGCCCGCTCCGGCGGCAAAACTACTCGTTTTCTCTGATTTTTTATTCGCTTTGGCTTTCCGGAAAGTGCTTTTCGTTTTTTGCATCTTAAGTCCACCCCGCGTGGCACAAAGTCGACTTCTTCAGTCGCATCTCAAAGTCCGTTCGCGCGGCATTCTAAAGTCGACTTCTAAAGTCGCATTTCAAAAAGTCCGCTCCGCGCGGCACCCTAAAGTCGACTTCGGTTTTCAAGTCGCATATCAAAGTCCGCTCCGCGCGGCAACTAAAGTCGATTTTGGATTTCAAGTCGCATCTCAAAGTCCGCTCCGCACGGCACAAAGTCGACTTCGGTTTTTAAGTCGCATTCTAAAGTCCGCTCGACGACACGACTACTTCTCATGCTCCACGGCTCGACGCCAAACTCGCTACTTGGAATTTCTCCGGCTCGGGGGCTACTTGAAGATAACTTCGACATGCTTCGCTCGCTCTCAAGCTCGGGGGCTCCTCACCAATCACTACTCGACGTGGCTCATACGGCTCTCTTATCTCGGGGGCTACACGCCGCAAGAGTACTCGGATGATGGCTTCGCGAACACGAAGACCCTTGGATTGATTACCTAATCATTTCAAGGCTCGGGGGCTGCTATGCTACACCCATCATTCGAATTTTTTCAAGACGGATGAGTCGGACCACCTTCCGGCCCTCGCGGCGGTTCAAGTACTATTGAAGGCTTCTCCAAGCGATGCTCGAGGACGCTCAAGAACTACTCGAAGAGGCTTCAAGACTACTCGAACTACTACTCTTGACTCCAACGTGCTCGGGGGCTTGTCGGGCATACACCCGGGTACTCATGCAAGGAAGGAAGAATAGTAGAAGACGGACTCCTAGTAGAATTCCCCCCGTACTCCTACTAGGACTCGCTCCGTGTACTCCTACTAGGACTCCCGCCTTGTAACCGACTAGGAACCCGCCCCCCGGACTATATAAAGGAGGGCGGGTACCTAGCCGCACATCCCCAATCCCTCACGGGGACAACCAACACCAAGCGCGGGCGCCATACTTGATCCCTCAAACGGGACGTAGGGCTCGCCACCTTGGCGGTCCGAACTCCGTATAAATCTTGTGTCCCGTGTCCTTGCGCATACCTTCGAGTTCTCGGTCTCCCGATCATGATCCTCACCGTACAATCTACTACCTCGGGTACCCCCTTGGTAGGTTTGCCGGTCTAAAACACCGACAAAGGCTCATTTGCCATCATGAATGTTTAGCCCTCTTGCTTTATCTTGTGGAGGGGCATAAGTTCCTTTTTGTCGCAAAGACATTTCATGTACCAAATTTGAATCTGAAAATGAAATGTAAAATGCTTGGAAAATGTGCTCTCATGTCATATGTGCTAAATTTATTTTGCTTTGGGTGCTAAATCGTTGCATGATGTCTACCAATGAGAAGTCTCATATATAGAAGTAGACACATGGCTCGGTGGCTTTGACATGACATGAGGTGCTTGTGGGTGTTTGTGATGGTCTTATGATTAGAATGGTTGTCCTAGCATGAAGTTTGTGTGGCTTTGCCATTTTGACATGTTTTGATCATGTTTAGGACTTTGCTCATGAGAGGTAAATTTTTCGCAAAATTGCCCAAATCCATCTTAGCTTCGTCCAATGGTTGTGAAACTTGGTGATCTTGTAGTTGATGTCAATACGAAGCTATAGAGTATCTAACTTGCTCATTTGGACATGTGTAGCATCCTATGTTGAATTTTGTCTATTTGAGAAGCTCTAGGTTGAAAGTTTTGCATTTTTGTCTTGATTCATGCATTGTCAACAAGGGGGAGAAGTTTGAGATTGAAATGGCTTGCTAGATGCATTTAGAAGGTTTTTAGGTGCTTTCGAGCCTTTTCTCGGGCTCGGTGTGCACCGGTCGACCGATCGAGGTCACCGGTCCGACCGGTCGAGTGCTGGTCCTGTTCACATGTTGCACACCGGTCGACCGGTGGTGTTCACCGGGTCCGACCGGTCGGGCCTGAGTTGTTGCGGCTTCCCCGTTTCAAGTGATGTTTTGCATGCATTTGCCCGGGGGGAGCTTGCATGTGTCGAGCTTTGGTTTGGTGGTTTGCGCTCTTTGTTTGAGCATAGTTTTTGTCTCGGATGTGTCGAGTCGTTGCCCTTGCCTAAGGGGTCAAAGACTTGTCTTCTTCAAGTGATCTTGCTCTTTGCCTTTGTTTGGCTTTCGTTCGCTTGTTGGAGTTCCTTTTTATTTTTTCTTTCCTTTTTCTTTTCTCTCGTGTTACTTTATGTGGGTGTTGTCAATGCACTCATCAAGGGGGAGATTGAGGACCATGTGTGGTTCGAGGGACCGGTGGATGGTCGCTTCCTTGTGTGATGAGTGATTGACAACGTTGTGTGGACTGATTTTTGGCTAAGTATTGCGGGTGCGGGTTGCGGCTTGACCGGTGTTGGTGCGGGTGAAGAACAAGCGTGAAAGGTCGTCGCCGGTGAGGCCTCCAGGTGTGGAGAAGACAAGTAGGGTTCGTTCGAGGGACCCGATGGCCGGCGGAGTCAAGTGCGGGCCGCATGGTGGCATGAACAGCAAGATGAAGTCATGGACGGTTTCTTGGTAGAGCCTCAAAACCAAGGTCGAGCCCGGACTACGTGAGAGCCGAGTCATGAGTGGCGATTGGCGGAGGCTACACCGATTTTCGCGGGGTTTCCGGTGGTTCACCCGAAAAACCACCGGGTTCCTTGGTTGATCCACAAAGCCAAGACCGGAGAATCGAAGACGGTCTTTGCGGCGGCTCCGGACCGGTCCGACCGGTGGCTACGGTCCGACCGGTGAGGAGCACCGGTGTGCGGCGACGCAGTCCGGAATCTTCGAAGCGGAGGACATGCGTCGATATCGCATGGCTTGCGTCGAGGCTAAGCGAGGGTGCGGTCGCGGGCATCCGTGCGATGGAGAAAATCGAAGACTTCTAAAACCGCCCTTGAGGGGCTTGTATCCCTAGTTATTAAGTAAGGGTATTTTACACTTTCGGTTGCCACCTATATAACCGAAGAGGTGAGAAGATGGCAACCATCTCTTGGAACCCTAGTTCATTTGCTTTCCTATTTCCTTAGGATTTCCATAGGACTAGCTTGAGAGCTTCATGGTAAGATCTTGTGAGAGGGTTGGATGATCGGGCGGCAAGCTAGACCTTGTATGAACCTCCTTGGTATGTATAGATCATTCGGCATGGTCCCTCAAGACTTTGTTGTGTTGTTCCCGGTTGTTCTTGGTGGTGATTTTCGGAGCCCTCTCTTGGTGGTTTTCTCGGTGTGTTTTCGGGACCTCGCTCTTGGGGATTTGATGGGGGAAATTCGTGTGAACCATTTGTGGTTCTTTTGCCTTTGATTCCCCTCTCAAATCCGTGAGTTAAGGGGCTCGATTTTGGGGTTATCTCGTGTTCTAGGGTTAGAGGAGTTCTTGGCAGGATTTCTCCGATTCCTCTTGATTTGGCAAGTTTTGGTGGACAAAATCATGGCTATGGACTCCTCATGAGGTGTTCCTATTATCCCCAAAGTCTTGTTCAAGTCCGTGGAGCGATTCGGGAGATCGAAGTTTGGATTTGGAGGAGTTGACCCGCGGGTGCTGTTCATCCCGAGCTGCCCAGGCTACACCGGTCTGACCGGTGCTCTTGACCGGTCTGACCGGTGCGAGTCACTTGTGGGATTTGCCTCGGGTGGACTACTTGACTCGTGTGTCTTTGGGTGTTGGTGCTGCTGGTCAGTTATTGGTCTGTTTGGTTGTTTTGTTAGGTTTTGTGTTAGGTTTTCTTTCCGTGCAGGTTGTGTTTTGGGGGTGTTTTTGTTCCAGGGCCTAGAGAAGTCACCGAGGCTTTCTCGGAACGCTTGTTGTGCGGTTGTTGTAGCCATCGGCCTTACCGGCTCGTCAACCGGTCGACCGGTGTCACCGGTCCCCGATCGGCGCGGTGCCATCGGTCGGCCGGTGCGGCACGGGCAGCAAGCCATGCATGTTTCGTTGTGCGTGTTGGTGTGTTTTGGCTCGAGAGGTTGTGTGTTGGTTCCTAGGTCCAGTAGAACTTCAGTGGCTGCGTGGACTTGGCCAACTTGGGTAGTGAGTTGGAGACGTGTGTTGGAAGCCGTGTTCGTCTTGTTGGAGTCTCCATCTCCTTCGAGAAGAATTTTTATCGGCTCCCATTCACTCCCCCCTCTCTGGTTCGCCATATCGGTCCTTCAGATCCAACTTGGTGAAGAACTTGGCGTCACGCAACTCATCCAGAAGCTCCTCCACAATAGGAATAAGGAATTTGTCTTTGACAGTGCGTTCGTTGACAGCCCTATAATCCACACATAGGCGCCAGGTGCCATCAGATTTCTTTACTAGGAGGACAGGTGCAGAAAAGGCTAAAGAGCTGCGCTTGATGAGGCCTTGCTGTTCTAGTGCACGACATTGGCGTTCAAGTTCATCTTTCTGCAGCTGTGGGTAGCGATGGCTGGACTGCAACTAGAGCCATTTCGGGCAGGAGGTGCATGCGATGATCCCTGGAACGTTGTGGCGGCAGGCCTAATGGTGTGGCAAACACCTTTGCAAACTCAGGCAGTAGAAGATCCAGCAGTTCTCGTGCATCCTCCATGGAGCTGGCTCGGAGATGAGGACCACCAGGGCCTGGAACACCTAGCCAACGCACATGGTGGCCATGGCGCTAGAAGGACATGGTGTGGCGGCCAAAATCTCAGAGAATTGGGCCCATTGTTGCCAGCCAATCCGTGTCGAGGACCATGTTGTAGCCTCTGAGCGGCAAAATGTAGAAATCAGTGGTGAACTGCTCGGAGTCGATGGAGAACATGGCGCTACGGAAGACCCCTGTGGTTGGGACTCGGTCTCCATTGGCGACTATCACAGTGATGTTGTCGCGAGGGATGAAGCAAAGGTCGCAATGGGCCACCGCCGGGACCGACACGAAGTTGTGTGTCAAGCCGGAATCGAGAAGAGTCGTGACTGTCACAGCCCCGAAGCGGATGGCAACTTGCGTGGTGTCGCGGGTGTGGATGCCAGCAATGGCGAGCAGGGAGATGCGGGGCTGATCGACAGGTGCATCCATGGTGGCATCTTTGTCTTCCTCATGCATCTCCAGGTGGAACAGCTTGGCGCACACCCGATTGTGGCCATGGACGTACTTTTCGTCGCAATTGAAGCATTGCCCATTGCGGCGGCGCTCATCGACCTCGGTGGGCGTCAGGCGGCGCATGGTGCAGCCTGCAACCGTGACCGTCCCAGGTGTGGTGCTTGCCGGGCGTTGGGGCGGAGGCAGTGGGAGCGTCGAGGAGCCGAGCGCAGGGAGAGCCGGCAGGGCGGGCGGTAATGCCGCGAGGACCCCGCGGGCAGGCGCGATGCGATTGGGGTGGAATTGCTGCGCCGCGACCAGCGTCAGTTGTTCGCACCGCTCGTACGAGCGCGCAAAACTCATCGTGACCTCCAAGGATTGGGGCCTGTAGCTGGACATCGATGCTCAGGGGCTCCTGCAGGCCGGCGGTGAAGAGCTGGATCTTCTGGGCCTCTGTCAGCGGCCCGTGCGAGTCAAGGGCGCCAGTAAGCGCTCCTAGTACTCCGTCACCGATCCGGTGCAGCAGCAGGCTACGAGCTCACCCAGCGGGTTGGACCGGATGGGGGCCCGAAGCGCTGGTCGAGAAGCTCGCCGAAGCAGCACTAGGTCGGGGTCCCTTCGTCACGCTCAAGGCACATATACCACTGATGTGCCGCGCCTTGAAGATGAAAAGCGGCGAGCCAGACACGCTCCTCCTCCACGGTGCGCTGGCCGCGGAAGTAGTGCTCGCATCTGTTGAGGAGCGGCAGGGGGTCGCCGCCGCCGTCGAACGTGGGAAAGTCCAGCTTGTGGAAGCGCGTGTGGCTCATCGGCCCTTCCTTGCAAAGCTGGAGGACTTCAGGCACCCAGTGATGTAGCAGCTCCTGTCGGCCTGCCTCAAGGCGGGTTAGCCGCTCGCCGACGGTGTCGAGGATCTCCATCTTCTTCAAGAGCACCGCCAACATCAGGCAGTACTCTTCGTCTTCATCTTTCGTGTCGCCGCTGCGTGATGTTCCCTTGAGCTTCTTGTCGTCAGGCTTCTTGGAGTCGTTGCCCATCGTGGCCGGGGATCGCTGGTCTCTAGATACCAATGTAATAGCCGGTGGATGCCGGCGGTAGCTGCTGCTGAGGGAAAGGTCTTTGCCTCTCTGCTCTGCGCTTAGATTAGAAACAGGGGAGGAAGGAAATTGATCTCTATTGATTAAGGAATATAGTTTACAACCCCTCCATCAAGCTCTCTAAAACCAATCTAAGTGTATCTCAACCAAACTCTATTCTTATCTCTAAGCAAACCAATCTGAACTAACAGTCCTAACCAACTACTATTACTATCAAGCGCCGGCTGGACTGTCTTGTGCCTCTTGCGCCTAGAATAGGTGTTGCGCCCGGCGCCCGTTCGCTTGGCTTATCGGCCACCGACCAACGTACTTTTCTCTCGTAACAAACCGGCCACCGGCAACCGAACGACCGAACCGGCCAACAAGTACTCTTCTCTCGTAACAAACCAAGACCAGCCATCGGCCACCACCAACCGAACAAGGCGTGGAATAGGTGGTTACTTAACTAGACAAAAAGGATTGATGCCATGTTGCTACTCTCTACTGAGTACTGACAAAAGCTTAGTAGTTCAGTCTTCACTCACTGCAAAAGAGCTTCAGGGCACCAAGTGAAAGGATTCGCCTTTCTTTGCCTATTTAATTTGGGGATTTCATCAACATGTGCAATGCAGATACGCGCCAACCAAGAATCTTGGGGTGTGAATGATGTTGTGATATAGTTTAGTACTTCCTCCGTATCAAAATACTTGTCGCCATTGATTTTTTCTGCATCTTGAGCATTCGTCTTATTCAAAAATTTGTGCACGTATAATCTATTTTGTTTGCTATATGTTTTAATGTTGTATGTATTTTAAGCTTGATTTATTGTTTTACATGTTTGCGATGATTTTTTGAATAAGACGAATGGTCAAAGTTGCAAAAAAAGTCAACAGCAATAAGTATTTTGAAACGGAGGGAGTACTTCACTTTCTGCGAAGCTTGCAAAGCCTACTAAATCAGTGTCCTACTCGGCATCGATCATCTCAACTTTTTGTTAGCCTTTGCAGGTCAAAAAATGTCTGCTAGCTCAAACATTATTCTTTATTAGCCCTATATACGTCGTCAATCCAATAGAAAAATTACTCTTTACAACGTGAGCATGACCCAGAAACAACCAAATGCAACTAGCAATTTCGTTAATATAGTTATTACAATGATCTGAAGATTTCACATGCATGTGTAAGGAGAATAGGAATAATAGGGGCAAAGGGTTGATCAGTGTACTACACTCTCGTCACTACACAAAGGAGCGGAAATGTCTTTCGGTACATGAAAGTCACGTCTAGTTCTTTCACGTGTAGTTCTGTCCTGTCCAGTGATGTGATATTGGACCACATAAGATCTTGACCCTTTCATATGTTAGTAAGTGTATTTACATCTTTTTCTTTAGATTGTATGTGGTCTGGATGAGCATAATGATGGGACAGAAAGAGTGCCTCGATGTATTGAGTTTGTGATGGATGTAAAGGTACTTCAAGCTCCGCGACATACAATACACATATTTTTCAAATATAAATGGTTAGCTCTTTTATCGATCCCTATACTTAGCTACCACATTTTTCAAAATTTGGAAAATAACTTATTTACAAGTTGATTTCATAATGTATCACTTGAGTTATCTTTTTTTAAAAAACCGATTTGTTATCATATTGAAAGTACTACATTCCGGATACTGCCTATGTCCCAAGCATACTATTTAGGGTAGCAGTTGCACACTAAACTTTTAACAACGTATGTACAATACATTTTAACAACGTATGTACAATACATGTACTCTGGCTGTCAAAAAATAACGGTTGGACATTAAATAATTTAATATTTTCCTATATAGGTTTTTATTTTTATTAACTTATATTATGATATATAGCTCGTTTGTTTTGGTTACACTAGTGGTATCTGTTAGGGGTGACCGAAAATTCGGAAGGGATCCCCGAACACAGAAGTGCAGGAACTCAAAGTACACGAACGTTCAAGTCTGGAACACAATTCACGAAAAGAGAGACAAAGAATCTCCAAAAAACTGCTCATACCTCAAAAGTTGTGAATCCCTTTACACGTGCCCTCGCGCCCCCTTTTATAGGGAGACGAAGGGACTTTTACATTCTGAAAATGCCCTCGAATCTAAGGAATATTCCTAGTGTGAACATGTACATGAATGTCTTTTACATCCCGTGATTTGCTGGGCTGATTTCATACATTTACAAGCCTGCCACTAGTTCACACGCTAAACCCGGACTTTTTGAAGTTACGTCTTTGACTTGGCTTTCCTCAGATTCCCGAATCCTTCACCCATAACTCCCGAATTTCAGGGGTTTGGACACACAATTTTGCAAGTTCCCTGATTCCGGAGCTTTGCGGGTTCAAGATTCCAGATCTTCGCAGATTCGATCACCCTGCAACTGTCAGTAGATTCACACGAAATAGCCAGATTCAGCTGCTATTTTCGCATATTATTTGAAAACTTATTTCATGAAATCCGGCAAACCCGACACTTCGAGGGTGTAAGGTTTTTCCTGAATTCCCCAACACTAGCCCCTCGGGGAAGCGAGTTGACTCCGACGATCCGATTCCACGGAAACTTTCGAATTCTGGTAAAAAACGTCACCCTCGGAACGTCGGAGTGGACACGCGTCCTCCATAAATCTCGCAACAGTCGAATCGAGGCATGTTCTCAGATCCGACCCCCTCGCCCCTATAAATAGAGAGCTCTCATCGTAAGAAATTTTCACTGTTCCATTGTTTTCTTCTGAATTTTTTCTTGCGTGTTCGCGGGAAGGTTTTTGCGAGAAAGGGTCTGAAGACTCAAGGATTAGTCGACTTTCGAAGGTACTATTTCCTTGTTATGCTCTTCCTTCTTTTATGATTCAAACTCATGAATTCTACTTTGCATACTTTTACTTGTGAAAAAATATCTTAGATTTTATTCTCGTATTACTGTCTACTAGGTGGGCCGCGTTAAAAGCACCGCCAGACCCATGACGACCGAAGAGTTGGTTGCTGCTGGCCTGTCACCGAACAGAGATGAAGCTCGCAAATCTGAAGACATCCATGTTCGGAAAAGTGACCTGGATAATGTGAGTGCCCGTGATTCGGATACTCATGAAGAGGGGGAGATCATATCAGAAGGAGAAGATCTCGGAAATGTTGAAGCTGATCTCAAAGATCTTGTTACAGTGAAGCAATTGAAATTCATGTCTGCCTCGTTTGTTTTTGGCGAATCTAAGGTCACTACCAACCTGATTCAAGAGTACGAGGCTGTCGGTTACTTTCCTGCGGGTGATGGTCGTGCACCTCTTGACGAACAAGTCCCTACTCCTGCACCAGACGAAGTTGTGGTTTTTCGAGACTTCTTCGTCTGCGGGCTTAGATTTCTCTGCGATCCTATGCTGGTTGATATTCTGGACAAGTTTTCAGTGAAAATCCATCAGCTATCACCGAACTCATTTTTGGAGTTGTCTAAATTCTTCTGGATCATGAGAACCTTCAGGTGTAACTTCAGTGCCGATGTATTTGCTAGATTATTTGAGATGGTCATTGAGCCTAGAGTCATCAAACTCGGCGATGGCCAATATCGCGAATCACACTTCGGTTGTTGTACTTTCAATACTCATCGACAGAATACACGACGCAGGCTCACGCGGATTCAGATTGCACCTTGCTGTAAGACAAACTTTATCAAGGATTGGAATTCCTACTGGCTCTACGTGAAAGTAGACATGTCAAAGATTCCTGGTTATGAAGTTCCGACTTTTCCTCTCTCTTCGCCTATCGGAGAGTTGACCGCTACCTGCACTTCTTCCTACAATCATCGCGCAGTTGGTTTCAGGAACTGTGAAAGTACCTTTCACTTGGCTAGTCAAATTATTGGTGTCTGAGACATTATTGAAGAATTTGTTGCCGCTAATATTTGGCCGATTTCGCACGGATGGGCTCCTACTGAAATCTTGTTTTATAATGTGAACTGGGCGGCACAGGAGGTTCCCTTTCCTCGATTCGGCGTTTAGCTTCATGAAGATCAGAGCGCTGACAATTTCATGGATGAAGTTGAAAAAAAAGTGAATGCCTAGATTGGTGAATCCACTATGAATGAGTATAAAGCTTTCAAAAATCTAGTGAAGCATAAGAAGAGGATTAATCGCGTTTTTTCTGAAGTTTGTGGCGACAAATCCTTTCATTCTTGCCACCCAGGGATCAAAAAGAAAGCCCCAGCCGTTGTTGTTGCCAGTTGCTCGTCTGGACCTCTGAAGACTTCTAGGAAATCATCTTCAAAAAAGAGGAAGGCAGCTGATGATGGTGCTCCTTCTGCCGTTGTTTGCCCGGAAAAAACTAAATTTCTTGAATCCAGCAAGCGAAAGCATAAGTCAACTGATATTGCTTCTGAGGTTGAACTTTAGGCTGCCACTAGTCTTGCTGGACGTAGTCGAAAGAAGTTGAAGAAAGCCGTGAAGAAAGTTGCGACTGCTGAAGTTCGGCGAGTTCCTTCTGCGTTTGACGATGACTTCTTCATGGAACCTGTCCAGAAAGGTTTCACCTCTTGGCCTTTCCTAAGATTCAATTTTAATGAACACTTGTAAGGAAACGGATGCTCGTTAGCCTAAGAGGGGGAGGGGTTGAATTAGGCAACTTAAAACCTTAACCTATGGCTTCACTAATTTTACACAAAGATAAACTAGAACATACTATCTAGCTGTGCAACTAGGGTTGTTCTAGTGTCAAACTCCCATCTTAAAATAAGGTTTACAACCTATAGCCATTCATAGCATGATACTACTCTACGAAAGTAAAGGCAAGCAAAGATTGCAAAAAAGTAAATGCAGAAATGTAAAGGGGGTGAGACGAAGCAAACTCTTGACACGCGATTTATCCTGTGGTATCGGTAGGCACTAAGCCACCCCTAGTCCATGTTGTTGAAGCACTCACACAAGAGTATTGCTTCCCGGTCACCAAGTCTCTCCCAAGAGCACCACTTGACTCGCCACAAAGGCTAGCCACTTAGGCACTTGCCAAGCTCCCTTGGTCACCTTGATGCAGCCTCCACTAAGGAGCTTCTCCACCAAGGAAGGGGGTCTCCACGTCCCTCGCACAAAGTGTTCTCACCGCTCCACACCAAGCCGGAGGGTCGATGAAGATTGCCGGTGAGCCACTTAGGCCCCAAGGCTTCCGGCGAACCTTGTACAACTTGATTCACTCAAGAATCACCTCACAAGGTTGGCACAACCTTGCACTCACTCAGCTCTAAGCTAAGCCTAGCACTAAGCACATACACTAAGCATATGCAAGTCTAAGGATGAGCAATTAAGCACTTGGATGGATTGGATATGATCTTCAATATGTCTTGAACTCCTCTCGCACTTCCACACAATCCAACAACCTCAAATAGGTAAGTGGAGGGGGTATAAATAGCCTAAGGCATCAAACTAGCCGTTGGCTAACGGCCACCGAAAAAGGTAGCATCGGACGAACCGATGCTAAATTTTCCGGGCGTCGGTTCATCCGTGCCCCTCCCACGTCACATAGCCGTTGAGATTCTGCGACACAAGCGCTCCGACGCTATGCACCGACGGTGTGTCGTATCATCCGGTCTTGAAGACCCCGCGACCAAGTCGCCTCTGTTAGCTTTCACGCGACCGTCGGATAGACCGACGCTTCACCTTGACCAAGGCGTCGGATCATCCGGTGCTGAAGGCTTTGTCTTGGTGCGTCTCTATCTTGATTCAAACTGAGCGTCGGATAGACCGACGGTGTCCACACTCAGACCGTCGGATCATCCGGTGCTACTGTCTTCGCTGTTCTTCCTCTGCAACTCGTCCGACACTACTAGAAAATGTAACGTCGGATGCCTAGGGTTTCACCAGTGTACCAACTCGTCCAACGATTGCACCGATGCTTGCTAAATAGATACTGTCGGTTTATCCGACAGTGTCTTTTCATTTCCTTTTCTTGCTCGGTTTTGACCCTTGATTTCCTCATTTTGGCATGTGGTTTTCTTGCATCCTTGGGACCTAGAAGTGTCTACAAAGACATGCTAAAACAATATGGCTCCTAATGATCATGTTGTCATGAATCACCAAAATCAAACTCAAACTAATGGCATATAAGGCCATGTTCGCTACAATCTCCCCCTTTTTGGTGATTTATGACAACACAACCAAAGCAAGCATAATTTTGCAAAAATTGACAGAATTAGAACCACTTACACTTTCTTGGATGCTTACCATCATCCCAACTCCCCTAGATCAAACTTCCCCCTTTTTGATCTTATGTTCACATTCTCCCCCTTTGGTCTCATATCCTTGAAACCACTTGTAAGCTTAAACCACTAGCTTGCTTTGGTCTCACATTCTCCCCCTTTGGAATAAAATCTCCAAAAAGTCCGAAACAAAAGAGCTCCAAGAAAACTAGCAAGTCCTAGAAAACATAGCTCAAGGAAAAATGTTAAATTCAAGGGAGAAAGTCGCATGAACCATGATCCATATGTATGATATCAATGAAGATACCACATGTAAGAATGACTAAGGTGGATCACAAGCTCATGAGACTAGCATGATACAAACTAAGCTCACCCTAAGTGTGTGCACAAAAAGATAGTGTGAAAAACAAGTGCACAACTATAAACTTGTAAGTCAAGGAAGCTTAGAGCATATCATGCAAGGAGGTAGCTTAAAGAACAAGAGATAAGACAAATGGGTTCTTGTTACATTACCACTTGTAGATATCACTTGTAGTCTTTTGATCATTGCATACCTCCGGGGGATGATCTTCTCTACCTTGTTGGCACCACATTGAGATGAGCCACTTGGAAATGATATCACTAGGTGACACCACTTGAAAGAAGCTTGCATAGAAGACACTTGGGGTACCACAAGGATTAGGAATGTATGAGTACACTGCCTTTGAACTTATATAGAGACATAAGCTCGCAAGGACATGACTCAATAGCATAAAGATCATATTGCTATATTCACTCTTTTAGAGATGTTAGATCACATTGAGAGTGAAATAGCATTATCTTAGAATGAAGTACCGCACCAGAACGCGTCGCCAAGGGACTACATAAGATAGGCTTGAAACAATGTTAGTCCCATAACCAAACCATAGGATGAGCTCCCCCTAAATGTGTGCATTTAGTGTTTGAATCACCAACCAAATGTATGCACATTGTTTATGACAACAAAAGGGAAGCTAACCCTGTATCTTGCTCATGATGCAAAGAGATATATATGAAAACATACACCATGAAAGAACAAGTGTAGCTTTCCTACACAATAATCAAACCATGTAAGTTGCTCATGGGTTAGCACATGACACAAGCAACCTACTATATGTAAACATTGTAACAAATGCAACTTAAACAAGGCAATGGAGCTACAATGATACGATAGATAGGTACTAGTTTCCATTACCTCAACCAGGGAACTTGGGCAACACATGTCCAACTTGCAAGCTTGGCTTCTAGGCTTGAATCATCACAACCTCATTGTGCCAAGCCTCCCAAGTCCCCGCTTTCAAGGCCTTCAAGTGACCTTCGGAACCCAAACCATTTGAGACCCCTTCATGTTGATGATGACTTCCTTGGGCACCCAAATGGGTTGGTTCCAACCCCGCTCCTCCTTCATCTTCCCAACCTTGTGTGCAACCACCTTGCCATTAGCCTTCTTCTTGATGACGTAGGTGTTGCTCTTGGTCTTGTTCTTGCGGTTGGGCTTGGTGTAGATGAGGGAGCTCTTGATGGTGGGGTTCAACTTCTTCTTTGCGCCCTTGTCCATCTTCTTGACAAATTGAGGGCATTTGTAGAACTTGTGCCCTTCTCCATGACACTTGTAGCAAGTCACGGTTGCACCCTTCTCAAGCTTCTTCACCATGGGATCACGGTTATCTTGAGAAGGTTGGACTTTGCTCTTCATGTCTTAAGAGATGTCCACTTGTTCTTCATCGTTCTTGCCCTTGCCCATCAAGTTTGCCAACCTCTCTCGGAGCCATTTCACTTCTTGTCTGAGCTCATCATTTTTCTTGCTTATGAATCACATGTTTCTACAACAACATCTCATTGCAAGATGTTGAGCAAGATTCATCAATTAAATCAATGAAAGAAGTTGAAGCATCTACCTTGGAGATAGGAATTGCACAAGGGATAGATGATTCATCAAGCTCAAAGGAATTACTTGTTTTAGTCTCATTGCTCTCAAGCTTAGATTTTAGCTCATCACACTCCTTGCTAAGAAATTTGAATTTGCACAACAAATGTTCATAATTTGTAGCAAGGGTTGCACTAAGATCATTGAGAGCATTGAGTTCTTTAATTTCATTAGCTTGTTTCTCAAGAATTCCTTTTGCTCATGGACTAGCTCAACAAGATCATCAAGAGAGGTGGTGTCGGATTCATCTTCACTTACATTGCTTTCCATACCTTTGGCCATAAGGCACATGTGTAGTGATGATGAAGGACCTTGCATGAAGCGGGTGTTGAAGTTCTTTCTTGATTTATCACTTGAGCTAGAAGAACTTGATTCTCCACCACTTGTCCACTCACGGACGGCGATAGTTGCTTTTTGCCTTGGTCTCGTCTCCTTGACCACCTTCTTCCGGGCTTGTGCTCGATCTTGGTGAACTTGATGTGTTGATGATGACGCCATTCTCTCAAGTGGACATTGTAGCCGTACATGTTGATTTTCTTCACATACTTGAAGATCTTCTTCACGTACTCGGCCACCATGGATTCAACCTCTTCATCACTTGAGGAATCTCCATCGTCACCATCATCACCATCATCCTCGCTTGAGCTTCCATGAGTAGCCATCCTACTCAACATCTTCTCTTGTTGGCTTGAGAGAGCATGGCTTGTAGTTGGAGAGGATGGTTCTTGGGGCCTTTCTTGGGACGCCTTCTTTGACTTGGGCATGAGTTGAAGCTCATGTGCCATGATCTTGCTCAAGATATGAGATGGCTTCAAATCTTCGAGCTTCTTCTCGTAGATGATTGCCTTCACCAAGTCATAATCGAGCTCGGAGGTTTTGAAGGATCTTGCGGTTGATGTTCAAGTCCGTGATGTTCTTCACACCTAAAGCATTGATCTCATTGACAATCACATTTAGGTGTGAGTACATAGATTCGGCATTTTCATTTGAAAGTTGCTTAAAGCTATTGAATTCCTCAAGGAGACAACCGTAGCGTTCATTAGCAACTTCTATTGAACCCTCATTTTGCTCCTTGATGGTTTTCCATAGCTCATGAGCATATTGACAAGTAAAAACTCTATTGAAAATGCCTACATCTAGTGAGGACAAAATGATACTCTTAGCAATCACATCAAATTACTTTTCCTTCTTAGTACCATTTTTCATGCCCTCATCGGTGACTCTCCAAACATCAAGGTTCTTTTCTTGGAGATAGGCCTCCATGAGAATCTTCCATTGAGAATAGCCCGTGCCATCGAAATGTGGAGCCAAACCTAAGGTATCCACCCCTTTCATTCCTCTATAGCGCAACTCACTAGGCGTTGAAGCCTAACCGTTCCAATGAGCCAGTTTTCACAATTTACCAATCGAATTGGCGTTTCCTTGTGAAGGAAGTGAGTCTCGGCTCTGATACCACGTGTAAAGAATTGGATGCTCATTAGCCTAAGAGGGGGAGGGGGTGCATTAGGCAACTTAAAACCTTAACCTATGTCTTCACTAATTTTACACAAAGATAAACTAGAACATACTATCTAGATGTGCAACTAGGGTTGCTCTAGTGTGAAACTCCCATCCCAAAATAAGGTTTACAACCTATAGCCATTCCTAGCATGATACTACTCTAGAAAAGTAAAGGCAAGAAAAGATTGCAAAAGAGTAAATGCGGAAATGTAAAGGGGATGAGAGGAAGCAAACTCTTGACACGCGATTTATCCCGTGGTATCGGTAGGCACTAAGCCACCCTAGTCCACATTGTTGAAGCACTCACACAAGAGTATTGCTTCCCGGTCACCAAGTCTCTCCCAAGAGCACCACTTGACTCGCCACAAAGGCTAGCCACTTAGGCACTTGCCAAGCTCCCTTGGTCACCTTGATGCCGCCTCCACTAAGGAGCTTCTCCACTAAGGAAGGGGGTCTCCACGTCCCCCGCACAAAGTGTCCTCGCCGCTCCACACCAAGCCGGAGGGTCGATGACGATTGCCGGTGATCCACTTAGGCCACAAGGCTTCCGGCGAACCTTGTACAACTTGATTCACTCAAGAATCACCTCACAAGGTTGGCACAACCTTTCACTCACTCGGCTCTAAGCTAAGCCTCGCACTAAGCACATACACTAAGCATATGCAAGTCTAAGGATGAGCAATTAAGCCCTTGGATGGATTGGATATGATCTTCAATGTGTCTTGAACTCCTCTCGCACTTCCACACAATTTAGCAACCTCAAATGGGTGAGTGGAGAGGGTATAAATAGCCCAAGGGATCAAACTAGCCATTGGCTAACCGCCACCGAAAAAGTAGCGCGGACGAACCGATGCTAAATTTTCCGGGCGTCGGTTCATCCGGTGCCCCTCCACGTCACATAGTCGTTGAGATTCTCTCGACACAACCGCTCCGAAGCTATGCACCGACGGTGCGTCGAATCATCCGGTCCGAAGACCCCGCGACCAAGTCGCCTCTGTTAGCTTTCACGCGACCGTCGGATAGACCGACGCTTCACCTTGACCAAGGCGTCGGATCATCCGGTGCTGAAGGCTTTGTCTTGGCACGTCTCTGTCTTGATTCAAACTGAGCGTCGGATAGACCGATGGTGTCCACACTCAGACCGTTGAATCATCTGATGCTACTGTCTTCGCTGCTCTTCCTCTGCAACCCGTCCGACGCTACTAGAAAATGTATCGTCGGTTCATCCAACGGTGCCTAGGGTTTCACCAGTGTACCAACTCGTTCGACGATTGCACCGATACTTGCTAAATAGATACCGTCGGTTTATCCGACGGTGTCTTTTCTTTTCCTTTTCTTGCTCAGTTTTGACCCTTGATTTCCTCATTTTGGCATGTGGTTTTCTTGCATCCTTGGGACCTAGAAGTGTCTACAAAGACATGCTAAAACAATATGGTTAGTCCTAATGATCATGTTGTCATGAATCACCAAAATCAAACTCAAACTAATAGCATATGAGGCCATGTTCTCTACAACACTACACTCCGTGTTCTGAAAACGAGTTCGTGGATATTGGCTCTTTTTCAGATGTTGCTGGCGAATCTTCCCAAGAGGCTGGAATATCTGCTACTGCTGCTGAGACTACTATTCCTCAACCCGTCCATCGTCAGGATGAGGCATCTCCTGAATTCGTGAAGGAACTTGAGTTGACCATACACAAGGGTGAAAATCCCATTCAAGATGTTCCTTTGCTCGAGACTCGTGAAGATGTCCCTAAAGCCAAGATCCTTCTCCTTCCATAGTTGCCTTCAACAAAAGCTTTGGTACATCATACCGTGGTGAACTGCTAAGCGTTGGTTATGAGGCGGCTGGTAACGGAGATGGCACATCCAAGATTTTAACACTCTGGAAATCGCCTATACTTATTAATGAAACAGGAGAAGGAGCTTTGGAACAGACGCTTCACTCGTTTGGGGAAACTGCTCGAGATTCCAGAAAAGGGCACTGCACTCCCTCGAAGAAAACTTCTGCATCTTTGGGCAAACCCTCTACGAGTTCAAGGAAGAAGATTGCCACTAAAGATAAAAAAAGGTTTGTTACTTTTTACAGTTCTCTTTGCTTCAGATTTCTCAATTTTCCACATATGGCTTTCTTTTGTGATTTTTCAGAATTTGAAGACCTTCTTCGATCATACCCGGCGTCCAAATTCGCAGAATACCGTAGGGATTACGCGGCAAAGGCCTCTATATCTGGGAGAATTGCTTGCGAACGTCTAATTGAGCAAGAGAAGATAAACAAGAAGTTGCTTGAGGATTCTCAGAAATTGAGCCGTGACTTCAAGTTGTCTCAAGCGGCGAACTTGGACTTGGAAAAGAAAGTTGCTGAGCTCGCAGTGGCCCTGAAGAACTGCCAAGATGACATGAAGATTGTTGTTGATGGCAAGAGAGTTGCTGAAGAGGCCCTTGAAAGACTTCAAAAAACCCATGACGATGATCTGCGACTAATTGAAAATCTTTGCAAAGACCACGACAAGTCTTCCATGATCGCCGAAGATCTTCGGATTAACAACACCGATCTCGCAAAGACTCTCAGCAATAAAGAACAAAAAAATCATGATCTTGAAAAAGCATTGGCTGATCAAGATGAAGCTTCTGAGAAGGAGATTTCAGATGTTCTTGACAAATTGAAGCTTCTGTTCAAGGATTACGAAAAGGCTTTGACAGAGTTTGGTGTTCGTCCTGCCCCTCTTGCTTCCAACATTGGGATGTCTGACTTCATGAAATGGATTGCAAAGGAGTTCAAAGCTCTTTTTGAAGTTATCTCTGGTGCAAACGACTCCGCTGCCGCTTTTTCAGCTGAAAGTATCTTGAAGCTACTTCACGATTTTGATTGTGCTGACCTTGCGATGTTTCCTGAGAAACTTCCGCAATTACCAGATGCCTCAAGTACTTCTCGGATTCGACCCAATGCTAACGTTCTGGCCATTAAAGCAAAATTTGCGAGAGAATTTTGGTTCTCCAGCGGTATAGAAGTTGTAAAGAACATCACCCACGTCAAGCTTGAAAAGGTTTTTTCTTCAGAAACACTGTTGATTTTTGAAAGTCACGAACTTTTGACTTTTAGTTTTCTTAGGTTCTTTGATATGTTCTTTTCAGCTGGTCGAGGAGGAAAAGTGAGGGAAGAGCATCAACGTACCGGAATCCTCTTCTGAAGACGATGAAGAAAACGCTGGCAACGCTGAAGAAGATTGCGAACACGGCAGCAACAACAGCAGCAGTGGTAGTGACGCTGAGGAAAGTTCTGAGCACGAAGAAGATTCTCCGAAGGTTGATACCACTGGCTAGGATTGCCGAAAAACTTGCCCTCTGTGGCGATCTGTGTAAATATGTAAATCTTTTAGGTTGTGCAACTTTGTCTGAACAACTTGTCTTGTAAACTTTAACCTGCGCAGGTCCTACAAGTTGGGCCTGCGCAGGATGTGTTGCCAACGCGGATTCAATGTGGTCATATGATTGTCAGTGGTGAAGCATGGCGACAGTTCAAAGAATCCCACCCCGAACGAGATTTTTCCGATATTTGGCTTGAAGTCTCACTTAAGTTTTCGATGAACTGCTTCAATCTTTCTTCGTTCTTTCTCCTTCGTGAAGAAGATAGTCCTGCTACAACTACTTCAAGTTCTCGAACCTTCGTGAAGATGGAGCCCCTTATCCCGATGACTGACAAACATGATTTTGCCTATGCTAGTGATTTTGCTGAGGATACTGGCCTCGATCCAGGGCATATTGTTGAACTTTCATTCTAGAGATTGTATTTTCCCAATGTAACCTTGATGTTACTATATCGAAAATTTCGTGCAACTAACGCAATAATGACGTTTTCTTGAGAAAAAACGTCACCCTCCCCCACCTTGCCGTTTTGCATAAAAATTTCAACGCATGTTGAGGAAGTTAAAATTTCCTGTTAATGTTTCGATCATCTGTACTTTTGAGAATTGTTCTCGAATTTTGAAATCATAAGTAATGTAATGCAAGTCGACAAAATTTGTTTCACGAATTTTGTGGACTTGACTCACTTGGCACACTTGACCTGGTTGATATTGCAACCCTCAGTTGCTTCAACCATGATTATTTACGAATCTTCACTCCATCCCCTTGCCTATTCAACGGAAAATATTCATCGCGAAAGTACTTCATGAATCTTTTCAAAAAATTCTTTAACAAGAACATATACATTCGACTGGTCGCAATTACCATTAATTAACATGGTGGAAACTTAGGCCACAACTTATTGTTGTATCGAGCCTTTACGGTGGGAATCCCTTTGACGGTGGGATTTAGCCCACAACTTGTTGTTGTATCAGGCCTTTTCAGTGGGAATCCCTTTGATGGTGGGATTTAGGCCACAACTTGTTGTCTCAGGCCTTTTCGGTGGGAATCCCTTTGACGGTGGGATTTAGGCTTTCACGGAGCCTCTGGCTATCACAAAGCCCTTTCACAAACTCTTCCTCTTTCACGATGGAATTCTGGCTATCACGAAGCCTTTCACGCGAACTTTTTTCTTTTTTCATGGTGGAATTCTGGCTATCATGAAGCCTTTCACACGAACTTTTTTCTTTTTTTATGGTGGAATTCTGGCTATCACGAAGCCTTTCACACGAACTTTTCTTTTTTCACGGTGGAATTCGGGCTATCACGAAGCCTTCCACACGAACTTTTCTTTCACATGGTGGAATCTCGGCTATCACGGAGCCTTTTCACGAATTTTTCTTTCACATGGTGGAATCTCGGCTATCACGGAGCCTTTTCACGACTTTTTCTTTCACATGGTGGAATCTCAGCTATCACGGATCTTTTTCACGACTTTTTCTTTCACATGGTGGAATCTCGACTATCACGGAGACTTTTCATGACTTTTTCTTTCACATGGTGGAATCTCGGCTATCACGGAGCCTTTTCACGACTTTTTCTCTCACATGGTGGAATCTCGGCTATCATGGAGCCTTTTCACAACTTTTTCTTTCACATGGTAGAATCTCGGCTATCACGGAGCCTTTTCACAACTTTTTCTTTGACACAATGGAATCCACAAAATGCACGATTTGGGGGAAGACTCTTTTCATATATATCACAAAGAGTATTTACATGAGATCCGCCTCGTTAAAAACCTTGCCTCTTGATTTAGAGCCCCCTTTGCAAGGAAAAGAGTACGGTCCTCCTTATTCTAATGTAATTGCGAAAAAGAAAGCAAATGTTTTTTCTCCGAAATCACTTATAGATTCGTGATTCGGTTTTTAATTTTCTAGAATGTAAACTTGTGAAAAAAGAAAATACTCTAAAGTAAATCTATCTAACTCAAGGGTAGTACCTTTTCAGGCTGTCAGCATTCCACGAATATGGTAACTCTTCGCCAGTCTGCTCTAGCAAACGAAAAGCCCCTGGCATGTCTGTTTCTTTTGCTATGTATGGCCCTTCCCAAGATTCATGAAGTTTCCCGGGGTTCTCCCAGTTCTTCTTTCTTTTCAAGACCAAATCGCCGGTTTTGATGTCTTTACTAACCACTTTCTTGTCTTTCCATGCCTTTGTTTCTTTTTGGTACTTCTCAATGTTCTCAGCAGCTTCAAGGATTGTCAGCTCAATCATGTCTTTTTCTACTTTCTGGTCAGCCTCTTCGATTTCTTTTGCTTTCAGCACTCTCATGCTTTCATTTTTTATTTCCTCTGGTGACATTGCTTCAGTGCCGAAGAGTAAGCGAAAAGGTGTGAAACCTATCGCTCTTGACACAGTGGTGTTGTGGGACCAGACTACTTTCGTCAATTCATTAACCCATCTGCCCTTCTTCTGATCAAATAAGCACTTCTTGATTCCTGAAAATATTAACCCATTTGGCCTTTCAACTGCTCAGTTAGACTGTGGATGATACACTGATGAGAATTTCGCATGAGTGCCCAAAGACTTGCAATATTCTTTGAAAGTGTAACAGTCAAACTATTTCCCATTGTCAACAGTCAGTTCTCTTGGAACTCCAAATCTGCAGATTATGTTTTGCCAGAAGAACTTCTGAATTGTTGGTGCCTTGATGTTCGCGAGAGGTTTTGCTTCTACCCACTTCATGAAATAGTACACGGCGACAGCTTGCGAATCTAGCTTTCCTTGAGTTGTTGGTAGTGGTCCGACTAGATCCATTCCCCACCTTTGCAAGGGCCATGACAAGTGGAATTAGATGAACTGGCATGGAAGGTAAGTTTTGCTTATTTGTCGTTTTCCGGCATACTTCACAATGCTCGAACCAGTGCTTTCGCGTCTATGTTTATGGTAGGCCAATAGAATACTTGCTTTATTGCCATTCCCGCTAGAGCCCTAGTGCCTATGTGTGCACTTAGAATCCACTGTGGATTTCTTTGAGAAGTTCAAGACCTTTTTCGGAGGTGATGCATCTCAACCATGGCTAAATGACTCCCGATTTATACAGCTCTCCATTTACCACTGCATAACCCCTTGCCCTTTGCTTCAATCTCTTTTCCTGCAACTCATCTTGTGGTTCATAATGGCCTCTCAGATAAGCCATGATTTCTGCTCTCCAATCGAGCGTTTCCACAACATTTACGATTCTCGGCTTTGATTCCTTGATAGAAGGTTCTTTGATGATTTCGAAGAACACATCAAGAGGCATTTCTTGATTTCTGGCTGCCGCTTTCGCTAGTTTTTCTGCTTTGTTGTTGTCATCTCTTGGAATGTGTTGCACTGAATAACCTTTGAAATGTCTTTCCATTTCTCTGACTTTTTCAAGATATTTCATCAAAATGGGATTCCTTGCTTCACTTTATTTTTCAATATGTTCCAGAATAACTTTTGAATCCGTCCTGATTATGAGGGTTTGCTGACCCAAGGCTTTCATCATCCTCAGTGCTAGGAGTAGAGCTTCATATTCTGTTGTATTGTTTGTCGAATTCTCATTATTCACGAATATGAGTCGAGCTGCATATCTTATCACAACTCCCGCCAGAGATGTTACAACTACTGAAATTCCAACTCCCTTGTGACACCAAGCTCCATCGCACTGCACTATCCAAGGTGTAGGTATTTCTTCGTGTAGATTTTGTGTTGGCGAAGTCCAATCCACGACAAAATCTGCCAGGACCTGCGATTTTATCACGCTTCTTCTCTCGAAGTCCATGATGTATTCTGAGAGTTCAGCGCCCCACTTGATGATTCGGGTAGATGCCTCTCTATTTGTGAACAAGTCGTTCAGTGGTTGATTGGTGATGACTCATATGCTGTGACCCTCAAAGTAGTGTCTCAGCTTCCTCGCAGCCATGATGACTGCGTATGCAATCTTCTCTAGCTCAGAATAAAAGATTTTCGAGCCAGAGAGGGCTTCTGAAGTGAAATATACCAGAATCTTCTTGAGCTTTCCTTCTTCTTCCTTTTCTTAAACTAACACAGCACTCACTGCCGAATTTGATGCAGACACATATAGCAGAAGTGGTGATCTTGGCTCAAGAGGGCACATCTTGGTCATGTTATACAGGTAATATTTTAGTTCTTGGAAAGCTTGCTTCTGAGTTTCGGACCACTGAAAATTCTTAGTACTTCTGAGAACCTGAAAGAATGGCAAACTTCTTTCTGCAGCCCTAGGAATGAATCTGTTGAGCGCGGCTACTCTCCCTGTCAATTTTTCACATCCTTCACGAAAACTGGGTCTTGCATCTCTATCAGTGCCGTGATTTTGTCGGGATTCGCCTCTATGCCCTTTGTTGAAATTAGGCATGCGAGAACTTTCCCTTTGTGAATGCCGAAAAAAAAACTTCTCAGGATTCAACCTCAAGTTCGCTGCTCTCAAGTTCGCAAAAGTTTCAGCTAGATCACTAATATGATCTCTTCTTTGGACACTCTTGACGACTATGTCATCCACGTATGCCAGGATGTTTCGCCGAAGTTGGAAATGAAGGACTATTGCTATCATTCTCGAAAATGTGCATCCTGCATTTTTCAGCCCCTCTGGCATTCTCACGAAACAGAATGTGCCAAAAGGAGTGATGAAGCTTGTCTTCTCTTCGTCTTCTATGCGCACTCTTATCTGGTGATACCCTGAGAACATGTCTAGGAGTGAGAGCATTTCACTGTTGGCTACATCATCTACGATTTTATCTACCATTTCCAAGGAAAAATCGTCCTTCTTGCATGCCTTGTTCAAATTCTTGAAGTCTACACACATTCTCCACTTTCCATTCTTCTTCTTCATTGGTACAGTTTTGGCCAGCCAGACTGGATATTTCACTTCTCTGATCACTTTCGCGTCTTGCAACCTTTGAACTTCAGCTTCAACTGCTTTTACTTTTTCTTCAGACATCTTCCGAAGTTTCTGCTTTTTCGGTGCTATTTTTTCATCTGTTTCCAGAGCATGTTCGATGATGTCCCTGTCGACACCTTGAAAACCTTTGGCTGACCAGGCAAAAACATCCTTGTTCTTGTTGAAGAATTGTATGAGCTCTTTCTTCTTCGGGATTGAGGTAAGCCCCAATTGTGATTGCTCTATCGGGCATATCATCCAGGTATACTTTCTTGGTTTCACCATCGGCCACTATCTCGATCTTTTCTTTGTCTCGCTTGGCCTCTTCGTAAGGTTCTCTTCTTTCTTCAGTTGTTTTCAGCTGGTACACGTTTGCTTGGCATGGAGTATGGCCCTTTTCTATGTTTCTGGCCTCTTGTTGATCGCCGAACACTGTGATAACCCCCTTGGGTGCAGGTATCTTCATACACAAGAACTGTTGTCTTATGACTGCATCGAATTTGTTCATGAAGCCTCTACTGAAAATCGCGAGGTATGGATGATAGATGTCGACCACGTCAAAGGTGAGAGTTTCTGTTCTGGCGTTGTCAAGATCTCCGAAGGATACGGGAAGCGATACCTTTCCAACTGGCTTGATTGGTTTTCCTCTGAAACCTTGCAATGGGTACTCGGGTATTCGGGTATCGGTGGAGAGAGGGACAAAGGAGAGATGCTCACGGTTTCAGATTATTTGAAATGGAGGTGGTTCTATGTGCCTGATATTTAGTAGCTTTAGGTAAATTTGTACATGTTATGTTTGAGCATCCGCCCGGGGTGGACAGGTGATCTCATTATGCTAGCGGCATTCCTTGTCCCACCTCACCCATACATATTCAAAATTGAGATATGTACATCACATATGGTGTGACATAAAGTATGTATATGACATGACATAATGCTAGGACGGCATACACTGATCTAATGTTGAGATTCACTACAAGAAATCTTTTGATCTATGACCAAATTCACATGACGTTTTTTTAATTTCGTCATAGATCGCATTGCATTCATGACAAACAGTCAAATTTTGTCACAGATTCACAGTGTTGGATATGAAGCCCGATATGAGTCCAAACACTATGACGTTGTGCCGATTTCGTCATAGATTTCATCACATATCACACAACATCCATGACAAACAGTAAGATTTCGTCAAAGATTCGCGAGTTGGATATGAAGCTCGATATGAAGTCCAAACACTATGACGTTGTGTCAATTTCGTCATAATCTGACCCACAATGTGTTTTCATCATTTAATCATGATCAATAAATTAAAAATCATAAAATGTGTGAAAATAATTAGAGATCATCACAATTAATAAATTTAAAACCTAAAATCAAAATCTTTTTCTAAATCATACAATATTATATATTTATTATATAGATATACCATCAAAAGGCAAAATAAAATTGGATTTCCGTTTTATGATTTTTTTATAATTTACTATGATTTTTTAAATATTCAGTCGAGTTAAATAAAAAAGAAAAGGACAAAACCGTTTTTAAAACCACGCATAACCAAGTTAGAGACATAATTTGGACGATTTCAAATGTTGAAGGATATTCTGTGTGTACTTACGAAGTTTAGGTATGTAAACCAGACTTTCGTAAAAATTGAAGGACCTAAACAGGAGTCAAAGTAACCTGGGCTTGCTAACTGGAGTCAAAGTTTGCTGGTGGCCCTCTAACTCCTTACGATACTCAGAAAATGACCCCGATATCCCAAATCAGCCCGTGCAGCCCAATAGGCCGGCCGAGCTGCGCAGCCCAACAGGCCGGCCTAGCTCCGCAAAAATTGAGGGACCTAAACCGGACTTTTTGCATACATGTAATTCAAAATTTAATTATTTCCAATAAACCTGCAGAAATTCATTTAAATGATAGAAAATAACAAATTTGTTCGAAAAAATCTTGAAACTCATAGAATACAACTTAAATATATTCTTGTACATGTGAAAAATGTATTTAGGGTATATAAGATAATTATTTTTTAGTTAATTCATAAAAGTGTCTTAATTAGGTATTTTAAAATGGAAAAATAGTTTTTTCACAATAAATGGTAATGTGAATCCCCATGTGTTAATAGGAGAGTAAATGTAAGGTTATGTGTAGAGTTGAGGTGTACATTTCTAAGAAAATACTTTAAGGTATACAAATTTCGTCATAATCCGACCCACAATGTGTTTTCATTATTTAATCATGATCAATAAATTAAAAAATCATAAAATGTGTGAAAATAATTAGAGATCATCACGATTAATAAATTTAAAACCTAAATTCAAAATCTTTTTCTAAATCATATAATATTATATATTTATTATATAGATATACCATCAAAAGGCAAAATAAAATTGGATTTCCGTTTTATGATTTTTTTATAATTTACTATGATTTTTTAAATACTCAGTCGAGTTAAATAAAAAAGAAAAGGACAAAACAGTTTTTAAAACCACGCATAACAAAGTTAGAGACATAATTTGGACGATTTCAAATGTTCAAGGATATTTTGTGTGTACTTACGAAGTTTAGGTATGTAAACCAGACTTTCGTAAAAATTGAGGGACCTAAAAAGGAGTCAAATTAACCTGGGATTGCTAACTGGAGTCAAAGTCTGCTGGTGGCCTCTAACTCCTTACGCTAATCAGAAAATAACCCCGATATCCCAAATCAGCCCGCGCAGCCCAATAGGTCGGCCCAGCTGCGCAGCCCAACAGGTCGGCCCAGCTCCGCAAAAATTGAGGGACCTAAACCGGACCTTAAACCGGATTTTTGCATACATGTAATTCAAAATTTAATTATTTCCAATAAACCTGCAGAAATTCATTTAACTGATAGAAAATAACAAATTTGTTCGAAAAAATCTTGAAACTCATAGAATGCAACTTAAATATATTCTTGTACATGTGAAAATGTATTTAGGGTATATAAGATAATTATTTTTAGTTAATTCATAAAAGTGTCTTAATTAGGTATTTTAAAATGGAAAAATAGTTTTTTCACGATAAATGGCAATGTGAATCCCCATGTGTTAATAGGAGAGTAAATGTAAGGTTATGTGTAGAATTGAGGTGTACATTTCTAAGAAAATACTTTAAGGTATACAAATTTCAAAGTTTAAGTTAAGTTGTATGAAACAATTTGAGAGACCTATATAGTTTTTGAATAATGTATACTCAAATTTTTGTAAAAACTTATTAAACTTTTTTGTCAAGCTTTTACATCTACAAAATGATTCTATGTCAATTTACATAATTTTCAGAGATGTTTTGTGTATTATTATTATTATTTTATAACAAGATGACTAATAAAAGTTTGAGTTTTTCCTATAACTCGATGGAATTTTTCATCAATATCTTAGATTTGGGTTATAATGGAACATATAAGTTTAAATATATTTTTTGAATTTTTAGAATCTTTTTGGAGGTACACATAGTTCAATTTGGAATTACTTTACGTAAACACGCAGAAATTCATTTAAATGATAAAAAATAGTAAATATATTTGAAAATTCTTGAAACTCTTACATGACAAGTAGTTTAGGTGTTATTATCATTATTTTATAATGAGATAACTAGTAGAAGTTTTATTTTCCCAATAAGTCAATTCAATTTACATAAAATGATTCTATGTCAATTTACATGTGTGCTGTGACGGGAGCTCGCAGTGGCGCGTCTCGCGCAACACGACTATGGCGGCGCGCCCCCACGGGTGGCGTGCCTAAGACTAGGGAGGTAGGAGGTCGGGGCGTGGACCTCAAGTTTATTGATTTTTCATATGATAAGTTTTCCTCCAACTAAATGGAGAATAGGAAAATATGTTTTTGCATAATAATTTCTAAAGTAAACTAATATTGTCTAATGTTGTGCTCTACATAAGGTCGTCTCCAAATTTGAGGTCCATACAAGATCGAACATGTTATGAAGCATTATAATCTCAAAGTTTAAACTAGTTGAGAGATGTATCATTTTGTGAACAATGGCAATAAGTAGCAATGAAAAACCCACATAGTTAATATGAGGTTAAATGTGATGTTATATCCAACATTTAGGTGTATATGAGCAATGCAGGACTTGAGTTGTTTGAAAGTTGAAAGTTTGAGTTGAGTTGTATGAAACAATGGGAGATACCTATTCATTTTGTGAGAAATGCATACTTCATATTTGTAAAATCTTATGAATCTTTTATGCCAAGCTTGTACATTCAAAAAATGATGCTATACCAATTTACATAATATTTTGAAAAATTTTAGGTATTACTACTATTATTTATGATAAGATTACAAATTTGAAGTTTAAATTATACTTAGTAAACACTTGAATTTTTTATCTATTTTCAGGATATGAACTACAATAGAACAAATATACTTGAAATATATTTTTGAGGAATTTTATAAATTTTATTTGAGATAAATATACTTCAAATTGTAATTATTTCCATATTACAAAGAAATAAAAAAAGAAAAAGAAAAATGTTAAGTAGGGGAGGAATGTGACAAGCCCGTTTAGACCCATACAGCCCATTCATTTTAGACCATTCATCAGTGAACAAATGGCTCGAATCGTGTTCGCATCGTATAAAAGGATCCTCAAACCCTATTCTCGCCCCTCTCGCACTCCCCTCGCCCCTCATCCCCGCCGCCCGCTCCCTCTCCATCTCCCTCTCCTCGCCTCTCCCCCCTCGGATCCCCGTCGCCCCCGCCGCCCTCGCTCCCTCTCCTCGCCTCTCTCCTCCCCACCCAGATCCGCACGTCGGCGGTGGTGGCAGGGAGGAGGCCGAGGCGGACCTCCTCGTTGTCGTGCCGCCCAAGCTCACGCACCAGCGGAAGATGCGCCACGTCGGCATCGTCGATGTCGCGCTCGGGGACCTCGTCGTGGCCGACCGAAGGGCGTCTTCCTTGCCTCCGCTGTAGGGGGGTCGCACGTCCGAGACTATCCGGATCCCAGCGTCCACCCCGGTGTCCAGGTCTTCCAGCACCAGGGATGGAGTTTGGCGGCGGCGATGGTTTGTGGTTCCTGCTCCGTCGACAACGGCAAGGTTGCAGCTGGTGCTCCACAAATTAGCAGCACGTGTTCCCCATCTTCAGCACAACAACTGTGTCATCTTGCCCATCGTCGTGGTTGAAGTTGAGGAGTTATAGATTCGTGTGAGTTTCTCTTTCCTACCCGCTCAAATTAAGATTGGATCTTGCACATTCCTGATATCAGTGTCCAGCGGAGGTGGGGTTCTAAATATTATTTTGCATGCCTTGTGGAGATGCTTGGTTGCCTGTTGATTTTGGTTACCTCTGCTGTTAATTGGATCTAGAATCAGAATATTACTTTCTACTATGCTTTCTCAGATAACAGCGAATGGACCAAGGATTATATCTGATCTCAAGTCTTAAAAATGTGCTAGTATATGAGCATCACACTTATGATTTTAGTATAGTTTATTAGTTGCCCTTGACAAGCATAAATTGGAGTGAGGATCATGGATTGATTTAGTTCAGTTTCTTTTATGCCAGGATTGCTATGGAGTTCTAAGGATCTGATCGAAATTTTAGTTCCCAAGAGCAATCTGGAGATAGGTATATAGTTTGGAAAGTTCTCTCACTACATATAAGAACTCCCTGTTTGTGCAATCAATTTAATTTTTGGAATGACTTGGTTTATGATTGGTTAACTTTAACCTGACTATTTTTTGTTGTAAATGCGATAATGCACATGTTTCTTCAGTTACCACAATTTGCATTGGACGATATGTTAATTCAGCAAATATCAGTAGTAGATTGGTCTGATGAGCTTTTCTGGGTACCGTGATGTATCGCGAGAGATTGGTTCAAGCATCAATTTAACCAATATCATTTGTGATTGGGGAAATCTTAAGAAATGAACAATACACATTTTTCATATGTTCACTACCGATCTACTATCTCTAACCGGCTCTTATCTTATGTTTTTTGATATGTGCACTTGATGGCGGATCCGAATCCCGGAGCCGCATCCAAAGGAGTGCTACCCGGCCATTCCACTAATGTTACCGGATTTTGTAAGTAGAGATGATTTCATTGCATATGTTGTATGTGTGCATCCAAATGGCTTGTGATTGCTTCAATTTTCTCGCATTTTCTTTGCACATGCCGCATATCTGTACTTAGTAGCTCGTATCCTCTTTGGTCTCTATTTTGTTCTGCAGTGAACTGTTTGTCTAGCACAATGTATATTACATTTAGTTGTTTTGTGCAGTGACACCCCATGTACATCCTATAGATGTTAAATCTGATGCATGTTCATCCATTCGTGGCCATAATTAGATCACTTTACCATTTATGTTAAAGCAGGAGCTCTTCTGATAATCACTAATGTTACATTTCTTTTAATTTCAGAAAAAAATTGGAGAACAAGAAGTGAGATACAGCTCTTGCTGGATGAAAACTTTATATTTGTTGTAATCCAAGATGAACAGTTTTTTAATGTGATGATAGTTCTGTTTAATTTTGTAAATAAGATCCATGGGTTGAAATTGTAATCTTGAAGTGGGCTGAATACTATTAAAATTATTGGGCCAATATTTGTTATGGGCAGTGGGCTGAAAATGTGATGATGTCATCATTTATGTATGCTGGTATTCAATTTGGCCACGTGAGCGCCACGCGACAGCCACGTCAGCGCCACGCGGCCGCCACGTCAGCGCCACATGGCTGCCACGTCAGTGACACGTTTTTAAAACACCATCGCCACGTCATCTGCCACATAATCGCCACGTCATCTGCCACATCATCTCTACAAGTGATGTGGCAAGTTAATCCATGACGGTCACTTTCGTCACAGATTTTGGGCTTCGGCCGGGTTCAATGGGATTTACACCAATCCGGACGGCTTGAGAACATCATGGATCATGCTAATCTATGACAAAAATTTAAGGACGTCACGAGAAGGGATCCGTGACGCTCAATACATGACGTTCTCAAATTTCGTCATAGATGTCATTTTATGACGAAATTTTGATGATCCGTGACGAAAATTGACCGTCATAGAACACGAGATTTTTTGTAGTGATTGGACCTACCATAATTGTCTTCACTACAAAATTTCTTGAGATAGCAAAGGGAGTACATTGAGGCTATGACGAACACAACCGAACTAAAGGGTCCATCTTGGTACGTCAGCTTTGAAGCTCCATGTCCCTCTTGCCTTTGCCTCTTGGCTCTATGCTGGTAGCGCGACAAATTGGAGACAACATTTTTATATTCATCTGTATGGTTCACCATCAGTGCATTATTCCACCCCATTACAAAGATCGTTAGGAATCATTCGATGTTTCCAACCAATTAACCGAGGAGATTAACATGCTCGGTTGATCCTTTCGAAGTGAAAAAAGGAACAATGGTACCATCTAAATCAAGGATCCGACTTCTTGCTCAAAAAAAGCAAGGACCCGACTCTCAAGCACATACCATGGGATGCATTATTCGAGCTGGGCCCTATTCTTGTTTGTGCGTACGTGTCCTAGCAGCGCATGGCCCCATTTGCTGCATATACTCCATATAGTGATACTAGATGGAACATCATCTTTGATCCGTGGTCATGCATGGAGACCCTTTTTATTTTCAGATAAGGACATTGTTGACCAAAGCTTGGTGCTAATGCTGCAAACCCTGAATTGTTGCCGCTCCAGCGTGCGCATGCAGGAGCCGTAAGTGAGACGCGTGATCCAACCAGATCGCTTAAATAATCAAATAACCTAATTAGCACAGAAGTTGAATATCTTATATTTAGTTCCATCCAGTCTAGCTAGCCTCATTACATAATCGAGGTTTTAGATATTATTACTCCCCTCCATTTTAAATTACTATTTGTTTTAACTTTTCTAGGTACAAATTTTTTGATATGGATACATAGGATGATGGCACCCTTTGATTCAAGCCTTAACTTGTTTTTTTTTTTGAACGAACGGTCACCAGCGCACCTATTTCATTGAGACGCGTGCGCATGCAGGTATGCTGTATGCACTCTTTTTGTTAAGAAAAAACTAAATCTTATTTAACTGTTTCGTAAGTGTTTAAAAATTCATGTGGGATGTAACATTCCGCGTGTGCACAGATAGGTTCTGTTCGACAGATCATTTTGTCGATTCGGTTAATTTGTTCCGAGAGAATAGCGAGTCTATTTTGTTACCACAGAGATCACATATCTGAATTGCAAGACGTATAGGGAAAATGTGACGTACTAGACAGCATTTGTTTAGTCTATTCGGATACTCCACAACAGGGCACTACAGACTCAGACTAGCGTTTCGCAGCACGCTCGCACACGGTTAAATGTGCGTAGCTTCTCTGCAGCTTCGCAATTCGCCTCCTGTGTTTTTCTATGAGCACGTACGCATGCCGCAATGTGAGGACTTGTTGGGACTCGGGGGATGCTTTGGCTTTGATCGGCGCCGAAAGCTACCTGATCAAGCATGCCGTATGTTCTGTTAAGCAGGAGCATTGTGTGAACGTGAACGTGCCCTCGTTTTGGCTTGTTAGGCTCCGATATGTGTCTATTTTACTGATCCAGGTGATTCACCATGTTTTTTGTCCAAAAACATGAATCTGTTTGTTTGCATCCTAACTCCAAACGCTTGTCTTCTCTGTGTATAGTATTAGCAATAGCAGATCACTGAGATGAGAGATATCCACCACTTCAAATGTTTATAATACTGTAGTGAATTCCAGAGCACACTTGAAACGATCGTATTTTCTCTCTTCTAAAATGAATAAGGCTTTTAGTTTATACTAATTCAAACTTATTTCATTTTCACTACATTTGTAGAGAAATATGCAACTGGCCTGTTATTTACTTTCAATCTTTTTTTTACGCAGGTATAAGTGGGCCAATAAATGAGCCTCAGGATTGAGACTGGGTGATATATGTGTACGCCTGCTTGCTGGTCCTGCTGGGCTCGGGGGATTTCGTCTGAACAAAGATGTAGCTGAAGGCCTTGGAACCCCTAAAAAAACTGAAGGCCTTGGACATCGGTTGAGAGAGGTTGTGCATGCAGATCCTCACATGACGCAAGTGAGTGTATGAACCGTGCCGGAATAGTTTTTTTTAAGAGAAGTTGTGATGGGTGAATAGTGAACTTTTCACCCCTCTTTTGGGGCAAGTACGTGTGTTTGGTTTAATGCACCACATGATGCATGTATGAATGATTTTATGATCCTGAATGGTATGTTTCAACCAATTTGCTTGTATTTTCCGCTAGCAGAATAATTAATTAGAAGGAATGATTTTATCCTGGATAAGTTGGTACATTTCACCCAACCGAACAAAAGAATCATTATTATTTGAACAATTTCATGCGTGAACCAAATGATTCAAGCAACCAAACGTACACATATGTCCATGCAAGAAGTGGTATTAGTTGTAACTTGTAGGTTGTTTCAAAACCAGCGAAATTGTATTACCAACACGCTTTGGTGGTTCGATCACGTCTTTTACATCGTCCATCAATCAACAACAACATAATCCCCCTCCAGCACTGTTAATTTCTTCCACTCCCGTGTCATCGCACTGCCCCTCCTTTCCACACATGTTGCCAATTATCTAGTTAACACCCAACTAGCAGTGTTAACATTATCCGCGTGTTGTCTAACGTTTTTTTCCCTTGTGGTATATATCCATATTGCATTATTGCACTTAAGCAGAACACGTCCCTTTCACTTCAATCAGAGCTAGCACACCATTTTTTTTCCACAATGAAAACGATAGTGGACTCACGGTCGTCTCCGGCACATGCATTCAGTGTTATGGGTAATCGATGATGTCGAATAATCCGCAATCATTGTCGAATCCGCAATCGGTATCATGTAGTTCAATCTCACATTTCTCTTGTGCGAAAAGTACATGTTGAAAGATATAGATCGAAAATAGTCTTCTTGGGTCTAGAACTACATCACATCAAGCTATCGCGCTAGCTAGGTTGGTTTTGGAAAGCTTAATTTGCGCCAGTGCGGATGCCCTCAATCAGACATAGGAGTAACACCGGTGGACATAGAGGCTTTGGTACACCCCTTTAGTCCCGGTTCAACTTTAGAGCCGGGACTAAAGGGGTTTCATTGACGTGGTCGCTAATGTCATGAGTGCTCAGCTGATAACACCCACTGGTAGGGAAAGGGGCTTTAGTCCTGGTTGGTAAGGGGTATATATCTCTCAATTCCAACTGGGACTAATGCTCAGAGACAAAAGGTCCCTCTTTAGTCCCGATTGAACGAACCGGGACTAAAGGAGCCCTTTAGTCCCGGTTGGTGCTACCAACCGAGACTAAAGGGGATGGCTCAAGCCACCATGGCCGCCATTGCCCCAGCCCCTGACACTCTGCCACCCACCTCGAGCTCCGTTCCACCATGCATAGTAGAACATTGTCACCCACCTCGAGCTCCATTCCACCATGCATAGTAGAACATAAGTTCATCACAAGTTCACCCAAATCCGTCACATATTCATCTCACATCACACAAATTAACTTATATCAGATACAATCATCACATCATATGGTATCTAGCAAATTCATCACACATATTCACAACTTTATTTGCAAAATCAATTTGCACAAGATTTACAGCAAAATTGACACGCATACGATTCACAACCATTGAAGCTAATTTCAATTTCGAAAAAACTCACTCTTAAGGCCCCACCGCTGGCCGGCGCCCCGCCCGACCGCGACCGGCGCCGCGCCCGCGCTCCGCCCGCGCCGCCGCCGGCCGCCCGCCCTCGGCCGCCGCGACCTGCCCCGCAAGGAGCTCCGCCGGCCCGCCACGCCCCGTCGGGCGCTACGCCGGCCGGCCCCGTCCGCCGCGCTTCGCCGGTCGACCGCGCTAGCCGCGCCCGCCGCCGCGCCCGCGTCCCGCGTAGGCCGCCGTTGTCGCGTCCGCCGGGCACTCCGCCGACCGGCCGGGCTAGCCCCCCGATCGCCATGGCACCCCTGCACAGGAAGTTGAATGGATAAGGAAGACTGGAAGAGGAAAGAAGAAATGAAAAAAGAGAAGAGGAAGAGACTACGGTGAAGTTTGTGCTCTGTGTGAATAGATAAAGGATAAAGATGTGGCGCGGTAGGTGGGAGGAGAGGCTTTTGTCTCGGGTGGTTTCCTCACCCGGGACTAAAGGGTACCCTTTAGTCTCGGGTGGTTTCCTCACCCGGGACTAAAGGGTACCCTTTAGTCTCGGGTGGAAACACCACCCGGGACTAAAGGTTGACGCCAATAATTGACTTAAAACAGCAGTTGGATGCCCCCCTTTAGTCTCAGTCGGTAATACCAACTGGGACTAAAAGGTAGGGGTCGTCCCAGGCTATTTCGGCCACGTCGACGAAAGACATTTAGTCCCGGCTCCAAAGTTGAACCGGGACTAAAGGCCCGAATCAAAGCCTCGCTCTCTACCAGTGACCAACCTTGACAAAAGACCCCCTTTAGTCTAGGTTCGTGTTACGAATCGTGACAAAAGGGTAGGTTTGTGTTACGAACCGAGACACATCCCCCCTTTTGTCTCGTTTCGTAGCAGGGGGTGACCCTTTTGTCACGGTTGGTAAGACCAACCTAGACTAAAAGGGGTCCTTTTGTCACGGGTGCTGTTACCAACCGGGACTAAAGGGAGGCCTTTTGTCACGGGTGGTGTTACCAACCGGGACTAAAGGGTCTCTCACGAGTTACTATAAGAGGATAGCATCCTCTACTCAGTCAGATGTGTTGTGTAGGTGAGATGGTGAGGAAGCTACGCGCGAGGCTTGAGGTCATGAGTTCGAATCCCCGCACCCACGCACACGTATATTTCGCGTGATCAGTCCCGGTTGGACTTGAGAGACTTATACCCCTACCAACCGGGACCGAAGGTCCTCTCTCTACCGGTGTTAGGGACGGATCAGTAACGTTTTTGTTTGCTAGTTTTTTGATATTTATTTTGGTTTGTTTTCCTTCTAGCCGTAGTCGACGGGGAACCAGTCAAATTTAAAAAGGTGGTGGCAACTGCACAAGTGAGCGAACAAGATCGCCGTCCGGCGGCCACCAGAAGCAGTGGTTCAGTTAGCAGGCAGAATACAATGGCCACATCCGGGTCTAGGAACACACTGACGACAGTGACAGTGAGAGTGAAGGCCATGGCTTTTCTTTCTTTTGGAGCTGCTGCGTCAAGGCTCAGCGCCATGGGTCTTAGCTAGGGAGAGCATAAAACCTATCAGAGACAGAGGGTCATTGGACTTACCTATCATATATTGAAATTACAAACATCCTAGTACGTGCAATGCTAGTAGTCTATTACCACCCCCATAATCCCATTAGCTGTGCATTATTTTAGCAACTTCGTGCCGTTGTATGCAGAGGAATAGGTACATACAGTGGCTGGACAGTGGACCATGAGCTCATAGCCAATGCTAGAATAACGCAAGCAAACAAATTAAGCAAAAGGCGGAGGAAATGTCCAAGGGAGTTGCACTGCACGAGATCAGGTCATCACTAGTCAAATTGCTAAGCCTAACTAACGGAAGAATATGCACGCAGACAGTCACACGGAGCGTGCATGCAATGCATGATACTGAAGTGCAGAGAGACAATCAGACGGAGAATCTATCTGCATCTGCATAACGTGGTCCGCCCGGAACACTGAAGCTAGTACTGTAGTGATGCTGCTGAACGTGCATGCACTTGTTTATTCATCCCCTAATTCCAGTTCCAGCTGCCGGTTTGTTTAATTCAATCGATTGGTTTATGGGCTCCAAGCTAGGTTTGATTTCTTTGCCACATGCATGCACACAGTTATTGGTGCCTAAACCCCTACCGGAACCGTTTGATTAGTGGTTAATAGTATATGCTACCTGCCACCACTAAACACCAACGATTGCATTTCCGAGGACTCTAAAATTATATTCTAATTTTCTCTAACTAGGAGTATAACAATTACCAGTCGTACTGTGGTTTAAGCCCCACAGAGCCTGCAGTACGAGTGTGCAACAGATACCGAGACACGAACACGAACATCATTAGAACCCAAATACTCATTGTAGGAAATCATTATGCAAGTGTTTTTTTTAAAAAAAGAAACACTGTAGGAGCGCTGCCATGTCGTTTAAAGAGGAGAAGCATGCAAAGGTGTATAAAGTTGTGATTACATGATAACTTAAAATCTCTACTCATCCAAACTGCTAACATTCTATATCCAAACTAACTCTGGACGACCACAGACGTCCCTTCTCAACTTGATCTCTTCCTCGATGTATTGGAAAACTCTTGTTAGCAAAGCTGATATTCCTTGAAAAATCCTCCGGTTCTTCTGTTTCTATAAATTCCACGCAGTGTAGATGAGGATTGCAGCCACCGGAGCGCGGACAGTACTGCAGCCATCGACATTATGCAAGTGTGGATCTGCAGGATTCAACCCAATCTGGTCTGGTGTTTTAAAGCCAACATTTTTCTGGTGGTAGCGGCCCCATGTACGTGCAGGGACGGGACGTCGGAAAGGCTGGGAGGTTTTCGCGCGTGTGCTTTTGTCGCGTCGCGCCGGGCCGTTACGGTTTGGCTGGTGCGGTGCTGTGGTAGTACGGCGGTGCCAGTCATCATCTCCCTGACACCCCGTCCGTGTGCTAGCTAGCGGTGAGCGCGTTCCGGCTGGCTCGATCAAGTTCCGCGGTGAGCGGTTACTTCTAAGTAGCGGGTATATATGTTTGGTAATCTTGCTGTTACTGTGTTGCCTAGCTCACCAAGAACAGGTGATATGGAACGTTGTTTGGCTAGCTAGCTAGATGTCCTGGGGTTCGAGCTTTCAAACTTTTTGCACGGCAAGTCTTTTTTTAATTAAAGACAAGAACCCTGCCTTATCATTTATGAAAAAGAAGTAACTCTACACCACCTCAACTTGTGAGAGAAGCCAAAGGTAAGCCACCAAGAATTGCTCCGTCGTGACCAACGTTGTGTCACGCCAAAAGCTGTGGCACGCCGCAAGCCTGAGTGACAACTCGAACTCCTCCGCCACGGGGTAAACATCCTCATGCCGCACACACACGACCGTCGATCCCCCGACTCCAACCTTGCATACGAAGAAGCTCTCGTCACAACACCAGCGCAGTCAACTTGAACGCTCATTGCGTGGGGGTCTCGTTTCATCCACCTCATCAAACTCGAACTCTCCTCATACTCCTCAAAGACAACCACCTTAAAGTGTACGAGGACCTCGCCGTCCGTCACACTAGACACTGCTCCAAGGATCCTTGCCACTGAAACCGCGTTGGGAGCATCACCTACACCAAGCCATTGTCGGGATCACCACCGAACCATGCGCACCAACCCAAGACTGTCGACTCCCATGGCCCCTCTGCACCTCCCTGCCAACACGGACCTTGTGCACCTCTTCTGTCGCTGCGCATGAGCAACTCCACCAACCAACCAACACCACCACTACCACAAGCTGAGACGGGCTCCTGATGCGATGCCTCCAAGGAGGACACGACACTAAAGGAGTCGTTGTCACACGTCCAACGATGGACATGGTTTTCACCCCGAGATCCTCGTGGTACAAGAGCATGGTGCCTCGCAATGATGCCACCCAGCGGGGAAAATGACGCTCCAAAAGCGTCGTCACCATCACCACCGACACTTCAGTGAAGGCTTTTGCCCGACAGCACCATTCTCAACGCACCTTCACGAACATGCCAATAACACAATATCCATATCCCTTCCACAACGCCTCTACCAAAAGAGGCCCGACACAGCCTGAGGTGCCACAATGGTGTCACCAGCGATCACCTGCAAGGCTGCAACCCCAGCCCCTCCACCAAGGAGGCGTCGGACCAGCATCACCGTCGAAGGAGAGAAGGGAAGCACCAACCACCTCACCTCTGTACCCATCGCCCGCATGCAGCACGCCCCATGACCTAGAGCGGCCAGAGCTGGCGGCACCCAACCGCAGCCGCCGCCCTCACCTCACGCATTGGCTGACCGCCGACGCCGTCCGAGCCGGCCATGGCCACCGCCAGCGGCACCCGGCGAAGCCTCCGCTGCCTATGTGTGTCGTTCACGTAGTCGTTGTTGCCGCCTTCCCACACCCTCCGTCATCGTTGAGCCCCCAACGCGCCACCCACACCACATGAGCGCTCCATTGTTGTGCGGCCTCCAAATCCGACCGTGTAGAAGGGCCGGATCTAAGGCCTCCAACCTCCGCCACCGCCGAGAGTGGACAAGCTCCGGGACGGGATAGGGCTCTGGCTCGGGCCCGCACATGCGGACGAGCTTAGGGACGGGATAGCCGCGCTCGCCGCTGCGCCTCGAGCCAGGGGATGAGGATTGCGCCACTGCCTTCCCTGGGCACCTCGCGAGCATCCGGAGACATCCTCAGGCAGCGGCATGGTGGAGGGGTGGAGGAGAAAGGGAGCAGAGGCGGCTAGGGTTCGCCGCCCGGTCGCCCGCGCGGGGCGACGCGAGCGGCTGAAGCGTTTTCTCGTGCCGTGTGTTTCAGTGTAGTTTTCAATTGTGAGAAACAAGATTTTCTCGTGCCCGTTTTCTCGTACCCATGTGAGAGGCAAGTCTAGCGAGCCAAACTCACTAGCTTTTCTGCAACAATATGTCATGTTCATCTATATTATCAGCCACTAGTCAGCATTCAGCAGCCAGACAACAGTACTTTTCTCTCAGAACAAATCAGCATCAGCCACCAGCTAGCCAACGGTTCTTTTCTCTCAAAACAAATCAAAACTTGTCTGCCTTATCAGACTAGATGAGGCAAATTGGAACTTTTTCCGTTCAAAATTACTGTTCATTTTACCTATTTCAGATATAAATGGTGTAAATTATATATGTAAAAAAGTAAACTAAACAATAATTTCGAACGAATGATATACTCCACGTGCGAAAAGGTTCTTCCCATACAACACCACGAGCTGCTCGGGTCGTCCCTGTCTCAGGCGACAACGACCCTGCGCACCGCCCAGCGCCCTCCCTCCTCCTCCCCCCTCCCTACCGACACCGTAGAGGGCCGGCCCGGTGCCCCGCGCGTGCCCCCGGGGACGGCTGCGGCGGGGCTCCTACGACCCTATGCACACTTCTCCAGGGCGGTGGAGATGCGAGACGCGGCCATGGCGAAGGCGGTGGCGGCACGGCACGTGGGGCGCAGATCCGGCATCCCTGTGGCCGGATCCGGTCATTCCCCGGTCGGATCTACGGCGGGCCGCAGCGGTGTACCGGGTGCGTTGGCGGAGTTTCCGGCGGGCGGGCGGCGGCATGTGCATGGTGATGGTGATGTCTAGGCCCCCTCGGTGGGCGAGGTGGCACCATGGGGGTGCGACTCTGCCCTTGGCGCGGTGCCGCGGTGGCGCGACGGCCGTCGGCCCCGGCGCGTGATGTGGCGTCGTGGCGGCGGCGGCCGGCGGCGGGGTGCACGACAAAGCTTCACCTCCGCGCGGGTCTCGGGTCCAGCGACCGTGTGGCTGGTTGCTGGAGGCCTTGCTGGGGCTACCCGCAGGGCACCCTCGGTGGTGAGGGCTTTCACTCCACCGGTCGGCCGGTGGAGGCCATGGTCGGTGGCCGGCAGCCGGTGTGTGGCCGGCCCGGTGTAGGTGACGCGGCTGGCTTTGCCAACGAAGGCGAGTTGCAGTGGTGGTGCTCGGCAGTAGAGGTGAAGTTCCGGTGGCTTGGTGCGGGGGTGCGGCGGCGACGTTACCTGGATGGGGTTGCCTTGGCTGCGGTGTCGACTTGCTGCGCTAAGCATGTGGTGCGTCAGCTTGTTTGCTCTGGGCGAAAGCCCTCACCAGCGTTCGTCTGGTGGAGTGACGACAACATCCTCGACGTCGTTCTTCCCCGCTAGGGGCGTCACTATTGGACCTACATCTGGTCGCATGAGGTCTCTAGGTGAAAACCCAGTCAATATGATGGACAAGCGATGGCGGTGCCTTGGGCGTCATTCCCTTGTTGGAGGCATCGTCTCTTGAGACTATTTAGCTTGCATCACGGTCGTTCCAGTGTCTATGACAACCTCAACTAGGATCGGCGACTCCGCCACACGACAAGCATGAAGGGTGTTGTTAGGCTCTTGTTGCGGCGATCGTCTCCTTGCAGAGGTTCTTGGGTTGCCTTTTGGTTGTCACTCGGCGGCTTGCAGCATTTCACGGTGGCTGGTGTTGCATGACAACGATCAGTGTGGTGTGGGACAATGTCGGAACGACGGCGCTTGCGGTAGTGACATATAGGGGCGACTTGGCTTGCAGAGGATCGCGGCGAGGGGCTCAATATCGTTGGGTCCTTTGGTGTGGTACATCGTCATTTGATGGTGCAAATGACCTTCCTTGATCCTCTAGCTTGGCGGCAGTGGCAGTGCACGAGGGCAAAGCAACAAGGTGATGTCAGCTTGAGGTGGTGACTCAACTGTTTGTTTGAGGCTCTGGGAGCGGGGCATCTCTGCCAGCCACCTAAACGGCGACCTTGGGAACAAATTTGGAGCAGGAGTTCCGTGGTGGGCAAGGCATGGCCCTCGCGCACGAGTGAGGGGGAGTCCAACGACGGACGCGGCGAGGCCCCCGCGCGTTGTGTTGCGGCTAAGATTTGGTGTTTTCTTTCTGTTTGGGTGGTGGGCTTGTTGCAGCGGTGTTGCGGTGGTGGGCCCTACATGGCGGTGGCTTTCTTGGTGCGGTGGCGTCTACGTCCTTTGTGCTCTTTTAGCTTTAGGTCACGTCGATTGTTTTGACGACTGCATTTGTGTGGTTGTAAAGGCGGGAGCTACAGGAGTGCTTTGCCTTCATTGCTGGCTTAGTTTATAGAGTGCAGCTGAGTTGAGGTCTCAATCCAACCGGTTGGGGAGTGTAACCCGTGTTGATGCCCCAATCCAACCGGGTGAGCATAGATAGTTGTTTTTTCGTTTTCTTTTATTTTTTTGCCTATGGTCTCCGAGGACTGTAGTCTTGTATTTCTTCTGCTTTATCAATGAAACATGCGCTCTCTTGTGTCGTTCGTTAAAAAAAAGATATTGATGAGACCCAATATTATGGGTACCCAAAGACAACGATTACGAGCGACTATCACATCTACGACGACCCGACATATTTTTTTTGGCTTTCTGGATTTATTTTCATGATGGAAAACGACCCCAAATCAATGGGTATTTTGAGAATTATTTTTGTGAGGGAAAACAGCCAAAAACCAAGGCAATCACCTCACGCGCTCACCTAATAGGCCACTTCCGGCTAGCAGGCTGCCCTCCCGAGTAGTTTGGAGACCCCTTACCCATACATGTACTGAGGCGTCAAAGGCATTCATTTCTCCTGCCATTTGCATGGGAAGGCACAACACCGGGACAGGTAACCACACAAGCAATCATGCAACCAACAGTAATTCTGGGACCCACTGCATGGAAAAGGTTTTCCTCCCGCACACCTGTTGAGCATGCAAGAGCTCACTCTCTCACCCTCTCTCTCTACTCATGTAACCTGCTCCCCTTATAAAAGGGAGAGCATGAGTCCTTTCCATGGGACAGGCTCTGGCTTTTTACCTTTTGCCTCTTCCTTCCCCTCTCGAGAGGGGCTCCCTTTTCGTCTACCTCCAGCTAGCCATGACTTCTACGAACTACAGAGCCTTAAAACCAAGCTCCCTCTCTCACCCATTTGTAACCCCGACTACAAATCAGCGTAAGTAATACAGCAGCACGAACTGGACGTACGGTGTTACTCTCCGGAGGCCCGAACCAGTATAAATCTTGTGTACCCCCATTTACGCAACCGTTCGAGACCCGACACGCAATCCGAGAAATTTACTGCCAGCGGTTAGAGAACCCCGATAGATATACTCCGCGTCATGAAGAGGAAGCCATCGAACGAACAAATGAGAAGAGGACAATACTCTCTCCATACCCGAAATTCTTGACGTTTAGGACATGATTGTGGTAGCCAAGGAGTCATTAATTAGGGAGTAATCTTCCATGTATGCCCTTATTAAATATCAGTGCAGGTCTATTGAACACAAGATGCTAACGTAGCTAGGATGGTTAAAGCTCTCGACTTGGAAGTTGTACAGCCTGTTCATTTGGCTGGTGGTTGATGCTGATTTGTTGTGAGATAAAAGTACTGCTGACCGGTTGTTGGTGGCTGGTTTGTTCTGATAGAAAAGTACTGCTGGCTGGTGGCTGATAAGCCAAGCGAACAGGGCCGTAGTGCGCAGTTCGAATCCTGGTTTGCATTTTTTTCGTGAAGGGGAGGCGAGTGGGCAGCTGGCGCAACTAATTGGCCAGTGCTGCGAGCAAGAGTAATGAGGGCGCATGGGGAACACAGCCAGGGTAAACACGTCCAAAATAGACCTAGACAGTGCTGAACGTCATCCTTTGTGAAAACGGCGAAAGAGCCTAGAACGTCAAGAATTTTGCATTTTAAAACGGTACGGAGGGAGTACAACAGTTGAGGGGAAAGCAGGGAGCAACTTGCTACGCTGTCTCCCACTCTTCCCTCAAACCTGCACTTGCCCATGGTGCCCGTGACCTGACCGGCCCTGCAATAATTTCAAGCCACGTACTCGATAGACAGGGAGAGTGCAGTGATGGTCTGAGCGCGAGCAGTCCGTCCGGTCCGATAGCCCGGCTACCCAGCCCTCGTAAATTATAACGACACACCAGTTATGTACTTTAATTATTATATCATATATCAACAGTTTTAAAATATAATATTATTTTAAAATCCTATTTTGATTTATATTTTTAATATATGCCATTCCGATTCAAATTTAAGATTACTTCATTTACTTTGGTGCAAATTTATAAAGGTTATTTAAAGTTATTTTAAAGATTAGTGGTGGACTGTTTATTTGCAAATATAGGAGGTATTATAATTTTTATAATGACATAAGTGGACAGTTTTGATAAAGATTAGGGGTTACTTTAATTTATTTTATTAATGGGAGAGGTGGGTAATTTAGGTATAGATTTAGGGGGTTACTTTAAACATTTTTCATAATGGCATAGATGTGTAATTTTTTTAGAAAACGTAACAGATCTAATGATTGTGGTGGTTTGAGAACGACCAGTGTTTTACATTTTTTGAGAATTTCTAGAAATTTTCTTTTTTTCTAGAGCGTCTACCTAAGATCCTATGTGACTTCAATACTTCATCTGGAGGCCTCAAAAGAAATCTTCAATTGGCAATAGTAAGAAGAGAAAAATACCACTGGTTGGTTGGTGGTTAGTGGTTGGTGCTCATTTGATGTGAGAGAAAATTACGGATGAGTGGTAGCTATTTAACCCTTACCTACGGTCAAACAATAATAGTTAATAACGACCGCCCTATGAGTTACAAATTGTTCCTGGGCAATACACCCCCTGCCCCGCGTCGCCCCTCCCGCTAGGGCGACTTGGGTGGCCCTCCCAGCCCTTGCCGCCGCCACTCCCTCCTCCCCCCTTCCCCACCTCGCTGTCACCGGAGGGGACTGCCGGAGCTTCGGCCGGCCCCAAGAAAGGCGGCGGGGCTTTGGTTTCCTATTTTGGCCAAAGCGCTCTGCTTCCGAGTGGGGGATGGCGCGCAGCGACCATGGCGGCCTCCCGGCAGGGAGGGCCGCGGCGTGCTCGGCCGGCGCCGGCGCGGCCGGATCCGGTGCCCCTCGGGCCGGATCTACGGCGGGCGGCGAGCCGATGTGGGGGCGCACGCGGGCGGCGCGTCGTGTAGTTGAGCAGCGGCGAGGTGCTCCGGGTGGTGGTGGTCGGAAGTCTTCGATTTGCAAGGTCCGGCCGTGCCGCGGCGGCGGGTCTGCCGGCGAGAGTTTGAAGGATCAGATGGCGACTAGAGAGGGGGGGAGTGAATAGGAGCCGGTAAAAATTCTTCCCAAAGAACCCGGCCTATGCCCTAGTCAAATCCCGGTCTCACACAAGCGATGGATCGAATCACGCACCAATCGCCAAGACAACGAGGTTATGGATCAACCTCTAGCCTTAGGAACGATTCCTTGAAGCACACGCGAAAGCACGAGAAAGGAAGGGAAGAATCGAACCAAGAAGCAAAGCTCACGAGGCCACGGCGGACCGTCCGGCCAGAGGGGGCGGACCGTCCGCACGGCCTCGCGGACCGTCCGACCTCCGATGCCGCGGACCGTCCGCGCCAACCCCGCGAACCGTCCGGCCCTACGCCGTGGACCGTCCGTTAAATCACGTCACACGGAACCAACGAAGCGACCGGGAACACGGACCGTCCGTGGGGAGCACGCGGACCGTCCGCCGGGCACCCGCGGACCGTCCGCCCGCTGCTGCGGACCGTCCGAAACTCCGTCCAACGAAAACTCAAAGATGCGACGGATCGAAATGAAGGACGAGCAAGAACACGAAGAACACCTGACGAACACTGTTCACGCGGACCGTCCGCCTGACCCTCGCGGACCGTCCGCCAGGCACGGACAGAACTGAAAACAGCCCGACCCCGAAAGTCAACTCCCCCAAATCATCATCGGATTTCCCAAACGGTTGAAGCTGTGGAGACAAGGGTTTGGGGACTTGAAAAGCGTCACACAAGGATGCTATAGCCCAAAAATCTTGCCTCCTAACTCCCTAAATCACCGGGAATCGCGAATCCTTTGAGCACCACCAAAAGCTTGAGCACCGAACGAAAACTCTCGAATCGAAGTGGTTTCCGGCGTTTGAGGGCACAAGATCAATCACAAAGATGCGCGAGACATCTATCCATGTTTCCCTCAAAGAAATCCGGGGAGAAACCCACTCAAATCCGCGGAATCGCACCGAGAACAAAGGCACGAAAACAAGCACAAAAAGACCACGAAAAACATAACTCCGAATCTTCTATACAAACCAGGAAAGATTCACAAGGTCTAGCACGCCGCCCTAGCATCCATCCCTCTCAACAAATCTCTCATGAAGATCTCATGCTAGCCTAGAGAAAATGGAAGGAAAATAGCTACGAAAATGAGAAATGGGAGGGAGGAAATGAAACCCTAAGTCGCGGAGAGAGAGAGCCACTCACACACCCTCATGGCTTATATATCGGGTCCCGCCGGAGTGGTAAATGACTCGACTACCCCTAACTTAACTACGGCGATACAACCCACGCGGGGGCATTTAAGTAATGTTTGTGGGTCTTGCCATCGAGACGGCCACGCCTTTGCCGCACCCCGCGTCCTCCCGACGCAAGCCATGCGATCCCGCCGCGTGTCCTCCGCCTCGAAGCTTCCCGACACGCCCGGATCCCGTCTCCGTCGTGTTGGGCCCTCGGACTTGGTTTTGAGGCCTAAACCAAGAAACCGTCCGCCGATGGTTTTGTGGGCAAACCACCAAACCCCGCGTGCCCGGTCTGGCCTCCCGCCAAACCACTTGACTCGACCGCCACCGTGCACCGGCTCGTCCGTCCATGACTTCGTCTTGCTCGTGTCGCCACCATGTGGCCCGCACCCGGTCCCGCCGTCCACCGGTCCCTCGAACCGAGCCTACTTGTCTCTCCATCTCCCGGAGGCCCCTCAAGGTCGAAGACCTTTCGCGCCCGTTCTTCACCCGCAACAACACGAACTAGGCCGCGGCCTACACCCGCGCACTAAGCCAAGAGTCGGTCCAACACCCGTTGTCAATCACTCATCACCGAGGAGCGGTCATCCATCGACCACCGGGACGCTCCTGGTCCTCGGAGTTGGGTGGGGGAGACTAAGGCGGCGTGCTTGCTCCGGGCTTTCTCTCCCCGTCGCCCTCAGCGGGTGCTGCACGTCGACTGCTCCGGTGGTGGGCCCCCGCCATGGTGGTGGGGCCTGGGTGGCTGCTTGCCCCTGCTGCGGCGCGGCTCGGTGTTACGCCATGGTGGTGTAGTGCCAGGGCGTGAGGACGGCGGCAGGGTTGCGGGATTTCGGCGGCGACAAGGAGTGGTTCTACAGATACGTCTGTCTCTCAATTGGGGTGGCCGTGGAGGTGGTGCCATCTTCCGCGTCGAGTACGTATGTCTCTCGATTGGGGTGGTCGTGGAGGTGGTGCCATCTTTAGCGTCGAGTGAGTGCAATGGGGGTTCAATGCTCAGGGCGAAAGCCCTCGTTAGATTCTTTCTGGTGGAATGGCGGCGGCGCCTCTAGGCGTCAATCTCCCTGTTGAGGGCGTCAGTTTGGAGTTGCAACCCCTGCTACACATGGTCTCTGGGTGAAAACCCGGTCCAGATCTTGGACGAGTGACGGCGGCGCCTGCGGGCGTCACGACCTCCTTAGAGGCGTCATCTCTAGAGACACCGCTCGACTGGCGGCATGGTCGGTCGGCTGCCTTTGGTTGCTTTGATCGGTGGTGACAAATCTGTCGTAGGGGAAGCGACAAGGGGGTTGCCTACCCCACATCATGACGCCTGCTTTCCTGTTGGTGGTTGGGGGTCTTCACTCGTCTATTGTTCGACCACTTGCAGCGTTCCGTAGCGCCTGGTGTTGCTCGGCAATCTCCGGTGCGGTGCGGGTCAGCATTCAAGGACGACGCTAGCAGCAACGACAACCAGTGAGGACTTGGCCTGTAGCGGATCGTGGCGGGGTTTTCAGCATGGTTGAACCCACCCGGTGCGGTACAACGTCGCAAGACAGCGCGGGCGACATCTTCGGTCTTCTAGCTCGATGGCGGCGGCTCGTGCGAAGGGGAATGCAACTGGTTGATTTCGAACCACGGTGGTGGTCTGGCGGCTTGATACGGGTCCCGAGGAGTGGGGCACTTCTTCCTTCTTCCTTGACGGCAATTCCTGAAACTTGTTCGGAGCGTGGAGCCGTGCAGCGGGGTTGGAGGTCCCTGCGCACGAGAGAGAGAGGCATGCTGAGTTGCGGGTTGGAGGTCCCCGCGCACACGTGCGATGCCCAACGTCGGAAGTGGCGAGGCCCCCGCGCATTGGGTTGCTTCGGACTCGGTGTTCTTCATGTCGTTGGGCGGTCAGCTTGGGTGCAACAACACTGCGGTGGTGGGTCCTGCACGGCGGTGACCCTCTCGGTGCGATGGTGTCTGCTCCTCTCCTCCTCTATCAGTGGTGGATCACTTCAGTGGTGTCGATACACACAGGAGCACGGTTTGTGGGTGGAAGTTGCGGCTATGTTTTGTCTCCCCTGTCATCGTTGTGAGTAGTTTTGGTCGTGTTGATGTCCCAATCCAACTGACCAGTGAGTATAGTTGGGTGGTAACCTGTGTTGGTGTCTCAATCCAACCGAGTGAGTCTGTTTGCTCTTTTTTTTTCTTTTTTCCTGCCTATGATCTCCCCGGATTATAGTCTTGTATTTTTTTCTGCTATATCAATGAAACGCGCACCATCTTTTGTGCGGTTCGTTCCAAAACAAATTGTTCCTTGTGCAGTCGCGCCTCCTTCTGTTTTGCCAATGTTGGCTAGGCAGGCAGGGTAGTGCTACTGCTGCCAAGCTTGTTCCGGGCTCCTGGCCGTCTGGTTTTCATCGATACTGCTCCTAGTCGTCTCTTTTGGATTATTGGCACAATGAGATCGACGAAGGTAGATGCTAGTACAAATTAAAGTTTACGGCGGCTATAGTTACAGTAAGCATGGTCGTCTCCCCTTCTTAATAAGCCTACAAATCAGGAACAAAGCCTAGGCTCTATTCGGCTTCTTGTATAGTAATTTTCTCCAATAATAAAGTTGTCATATAAAACGGTACATAATATTTTCTATCATAACAAATCAGCAGGAATATGCACAGCCCCAGCTAGGGGTAGGCGGTGGACTTGACTTGATGTCATTTGTTGACTGACCACAGTCGTTAATTAGCTACCGACAGAAGCGACAAGTAGTAGTCAAGAGCTCTAAGCAAAATCACTGCAACAAGCTAAGGTACTCCATCTGAGCAAAAGTTGTGGTGACACATGGTAAAGCAGCAAAAGCTGGCGTGCAGGTAATGGCGAACTAAAATTTTACACCGACCAAGCATTGAACAGCAAGCGTGACGAGAAAAGGAGGTGCACCAGGCAGATTTTGGTTTTAAAAACCCTCGCAGTCGGCAGTTGCCACGCCGCAGTGAGTGTACCGTCTGATCCGCCAGTGATATGGTTATTTTCCCTCGTTGCAATGGTCTGATGATGACCGATTACTGCTGGCATCCTAATGACCACGTCGACAACAGTGTTCTGACTGCGGCACAGTGGTCTCTGGTGCAGTTAATCACGTGTTTTTACCCAGGCCGTAACAGTATCCAACTTCATGATCGAGTACCTGTCCAATGATGAAGAAAGAATGTCTTCTAAAAAATGATGCAAGAATGGGCATAAGACTACCCACACTCGTGATCCTCCTTTTTCTCCTCTAAAACAGAATATTCCATCCTGGTCAGCAAGATTCCATTCCTTTAAAACCTTCCTTCCACATCCATCTTCCTTCAAACTTTACATTATACCAACTACCCAAATTTTTTACTATATTCTCCTCTCCTTCCTGGCTTCCTTCCCCCATCTTCCTCACGTCGGACAGAGCAGGGTCGCCGCGGCCGGCCACCTGCCCGCGCCCGTGGATCCGGCCCGGCCGGCCACGAGCTCGCGCGCCCGCGGATCCGCTCGCCGGCCACCGCTCGCGCCTGTTCGCACCGGCAGCTTGCACGCCGCGGGTCCCGCCGTCCTTGCACGCCGCGGATCCCGCCGTCGGCCGCTCGCCGCGGATCCCGCCGTCGGCCGCTCGCCCGCGGGCCCCGCGCGCCGGGGCCGCTCGCCGGTGGTGACGCGCTCGCGCCGTGGATCGGTCGCCGGCCGGGGACGTGGTTGGCGCCCGGGGAGCGAGGTTGCCCCCCCGGGGACGTGCGGCGGCGGGGCTCGGTCCTCGCCGTCCCCGCTCTCCACGGACGGCGCCATCGCGGGCGACGGCGGGGAAGAAGCGACATTGCGTCCTCCCGCGATGAGACGGGGCAACACCCGTGTTTTGCATCGTCGCCAAGGAGCGACAAAGAAAGACAAGGTATTGGGAGCGAGGGATTTTGCTTCGTTTGTACAAATAGTGTGGTGACGGCATGGACGGCTATCGAAGCTCGATGCGCAGATACTTGGAGATGGTGGACGATGATGATTCCACAAAATTCTTGATTGCTTGCCCGTGAGGCACAATTTGCAACGTACAACCGGTGGTGGAAGCGAGAGACCTCCCATGGGGGGCGTCATCGATCGATGCGCCACCAAAGCGAGTCGGCCTAGGGACCATGCTGCCGGTCACAAGAAGATCAAAGACGACTACTTCGGTCCAAACCCTACTTACAGTGATAAGCGCGTTTCGTAGAAGGTAAAGTTGAGTATGTTTGCAATGGCGACAAATTATTGTGCACACTACCTCATAGTTGCATTGTTATTTCGAGTTCGGGATGCGTCGTCCTTTATTCAAGCGCATCAAAGAGGCAGTAAAAAACTATGATAACTACTTCAAAAAGAAGTGTGATGCCACTGGAAAGGAAGGATTGTCAGCTCTTCAGAAGTGCGTCGCGGCTATACGCATTCTCGCTTACGGTGTCCCGGCTGATGCCGTTGATGAGTATGTGTGTATTGCTGAGTCAACTGCTCGACAGTCTTTACAACATTTCTGTCGGGCTGTCATTGATGTCTTCGGGCCGTGGTACCTACGACATCCCAATGCTGCGGATTTAGCTAGGCTTCTTCAAGAGAGCGAGGCTCGTGGTTGGCCGGGGTTACTAGGAAGTATTGATTGCATGCACTGGGCGTGGAAGAACTGCCCGACATCATGGAAGGGTCAGTTCAAGGGCCACTATAAGTCTCCCTCTTTGATCTTAGAGGCGGTTGCATCGCGTGATCTATGGATTTGGCATGCTTACTTCGGCATGCCTGGAAGTAACAACGACATTAATGTGCTTCATAGATCCCATATATTCTCAGATTTCCTTAGAGGTCGTTCACCCCCTGTGCAATATGAAGTGAATGGAAGGACCTATAACATGGGATACTACCTAGCTGATGGGATTTACCCTAATTGGGCAGCATTTGTTAAGACTATAAATCACCCAATGGAACAGAAGAGTCAGCACTTTAAAGTTGTCCAAGAAAGTGCACGTAAGGATATTGAGCGTGCATTTGGTGTCTTGCAAAGTAGGTTTGCGGTGATCAGAGGACCCGCATATGGTTGGGACCGTGAGCAACTAAATGATATAATGATGACTTGTATTATTTTGCATAACATGATAGTTGAGGATGAACAACACGGGGCTGCTAATACTGATTTCTCGAGGGTTGGTGACCTTGTCGAACCGTATAGAAGAAGTGAAGACAGGGATGCATTTGTTGCTGCACACCATAAGCTTAAAGACCAATCCATGCACTTTCAACTTCAGCGTGATCTCATTGAGCATCACTGGAACCGACTGGGAGCACAGCAGCAGCAGTAGAGGAGCATTGCTCATGTAATGTTTAATTAAGTCTTGTGGCACGTATCTGTAATGCTTTGTTTAAACCTTATCGTGTGATGTTTATTAAACCTTATGATGCAATCTATATTACGTGGCTTTGAGTGATGTATGCAGCAACACACATTTATAGAAAGCAACATGAGGGTACAAATAATGGTTCGCTCACATACAAATAATGGTTCGCTCACATACAAATAAATGTTCGCTCACATACAAATAAATGGTTCCCTCGCATACAAATAAATAGTTCGATCACATACAAACAAATGGTTCGATCACATACAAATAAGTGGTTCAATCACCTACAAATAAATGGTTCGCTCTCACATACAGTTACTCATCCAGCCATGCATCACGGCGCTGTCGCTTCCCTCGCCTAGCTCGTTCGCTTTTCTAGAATTTCTTCTTGCCATTCTCGGTAATACTCTCGGCGAGAGGGAAGGCATGCATCAAGATCAATGGCAAGGATCCTTTCATCCGTTTGTTTCTCCTTCGCTTCCATGTCTGCTTCATGCTTCTCACTCATAAGCCGCATCTTCTCTTTGTCAATGTCAACTTTCTCTTTCTCAATTAGAAACAGTGATTGATTGTGTCTTTGCATTTCTTGAAACCGCTGCTCCTCTTGGGTTGCAAGCTGCTGGAAATGATTTAGTTTTCGCTCAGAATCTGTTTGCATTATCGCAGTTTGTTGCAAACAAAGATCTTGCATCTTCGAAGCATGCTCTGCAGAGGCCGAACCGGCAGATGAATTTGCTTTCTTCTTGGCTGCTTTAGCTGAATCCCTGCCCATAGGCCTCCTCTCAGGTGATCTAGTAGGGCTACAATTAGCCCCAGCATTGAAACTGTCCTCTCCAAATCCGTCACCTGCAGCTGACCTTGCAGATGATCTTGAATTAGGATCCTTCCATTTTGGCTCATCCTTCATAATCTCCCAACAATGCATGAATGAGAAATTGTGGCCATGGACAGTACCAAAATTACTAGCTGCCTGAGTAGTCTGCAACAAGACAGAAAATGGTCTGAACAACAAAGTGAAATAAAATTGCAAGTCTGACCTTTATTTCTAATAAATCAAACAAGAGGCATAGCAGTTAATTGTTTGTGTTAATTAACAGGTACAGCACACAAACAGCCATTCCAGCTCAAATGCATAACAAACTAGTGCTGTAGGTCTAAAGAAACAAGCTAATCCTACAAGTTATCATGTGCGCATCATACCCTACATTGTCCAGAAATCCATCCAGCTCAAAGTTCTTGACAACCACTAATTTATTCTTGATGTGTGGATATTTCTGATGGCAAAAGTTACCTAAGCTTAAAGCAAAAATTTAAGAATACATCCTGACACCAAACTGATGTAAATGTCGTACCTTATCATCGTCCGACATCCCACTACGATATTCTCGAACGCACTCAGCATATACAGAGGAAAACTTTCCCACTTCAGCCTTGATTATGTCCCAACGGCTTTGTAGAGACCTCTTAGTCCGTACTGGCGAGCCCGAGGATTCCCTTCTCAAATTGTATCGCTCCACGATTCTATCCCACATATGATCCCTTTTTTGGCCAGTGTTTGTAATAGGGTCGGTCTTGATTTCAAGCCATGACCTCACAATGTTCACATCTTCCATGTTGCTGAAGTTTGAGGTCCTACAGGCCACCTTGGTGCGAGTTCCTTTTCCTGTAGGAGCTGTCGATGGAGGGTTGGTCAATTCCACCAAATCTGGCTCGCCGTCCCCATTACATTCAGGTGCCAGTTCAACCACCTGAGGTGGTGCTGGAACATTGGCACTTGCATATATCACTGGCATATTCAACCCTCCAGAACAAGCTCCTTGTGTTCCATACATGAATTGTGGACCTTGGTAGGGAATCACGTATGGTTGACCTTGTGTTCCATAAATGATTTGTGGACCTTGGTACGGACTGCCAGTAGGATATGGTACTTGTGATCCATCATTCACTTTCTGCTGGTTAGGGTCCATCCTGTAATCAGAAGTACAAAAATTTATATTTCAACTTTTGTGATACATGAGCAATAATTTATGAACACACAATAAGTAGAGGAAAACAGATATCTTGATGCCTCAACACAAATCAACAAAGCATGAAATATGTTCAGTACAAGCAAAGAACAGCCACCTATGGCACATAAATTATATGTTTGCCCTGCAGGTTAGGCATCGAGGCAAGGCCACTCACTTTTTTCCCACATTTACAATTTCCGATGTCTGAAACCAATTTGGAAACCTACATTGCAGCACTAGTTTTCTGTCAGATACCAAGGTTCTGGGTGGAGAGGTGCATTGCAGGCAATGCTAACAATGATATTCTCAAACAAAGTCTCATACAAAACTAACAAAACATGAACATGCATTTGTGATTTTTCATGCCAACCAGACGATCAGAGGAAAGATCTCAGTATGGTATATTCACACTAACATATTCTACATATAATAAAAATGGAAACAAAAGTTAGACATATTGGCCCTTTCATGAAAATACAAGGACAATGTCTCTTTGTGTATGCTTGGCAATTATTTTTATATGTGGGCCACAAGTTCTATTGGTGTGGTAAACCTGGTCCCATGCTTGTTTAGGAAAAGTCTAAATTACTTCCCTTAAGTATAGACAAAGTCCAGATGACACCTAAACTATTTTGTATTCAGTTTACTCCATGGACTAGAACTATGCAATTGGGTGCAATTTACCCTTAACATAATTTTTTTTCTTTCTCCATGCACAACTGCACAAGTGGAGTCTTAAACCAAACTTTGCAGATGATAGTAGACATCATAACTGTTACAAAAATATATGTTATCATTATTTTTATATGGTAAGACATTTAATGATAATTCCTAGGACACATAACTATAAGAAAATAATGATGAAAACAATAATCTTGATTTTTGAGATATATTATGATGTCAGCTACCATCCTGCAATATTTCAAATTGAAATTCAACCCCATTGTCCTCTATCAGTTCAACCCCATTGTCCTCTATCAGTTCAACCCCATTGTCAGCTACCATCTATTTCGAGGTTGCAAAGCAAACATATGCACCTGGTTTCAAAAAATGTTCAACCCCATTGTCCTCTATCAGTTCCATCTAAAAATATCATTCATCAAGCTTCTGCTTACCCCAGTCTGTCCCATCTAAAAAATCGCCAGTCAATTCGAGTTACAATATCAGCAGTCAAGTGTGATTAGAAATGCAACTTTATGGATCAAGCACATGCTCCTACAATAATATCTCGCTCTGTTAATCTTCACATCGCAGGGGAGTGGAAGTACCTTGAGCGCGCGGTGGAGCTCTCGTCGGATGAGGTCTCCGGTGAAGGTTGCCGTCGCCGCTTGCCGAGAGGACAGCCCTCTCGTCCAACCTTCCTGCTACTCCGGCCGCTGGATCGGGGCACCTCCTTCTCTCCGCCACCGTAGAGGCCCTTCACTGCGGACGGAGACGCCGGCTGCTCCAGGACGCCGCACTTCTCTTCCGCTGCAGAGACCGGCCCGGACACAGCCGCACCATCGCCGCCGGGGAGGCACTCGTGGGCCGCGGCGGTGCGCGCGCCCGGATCCGCCCCGTCCCGGGGTGCCGCCGCCGCGTCCACCGTAGCCGAAGAGGAGCGCAATGGCGGGCTAGACCGGTTGGCTCCGGGGCGGCGGAGGCGCGCCGGGACGGCCTCGATGGTGGCGGCGCCGGACGGACGCCCCTGCGGGAGGACTGCGGGGAGGTCGGAGTTGGTGGTTGGGGGGGCTCGCGGGAGGAGAACGGGGGTGGGCCTTCCAGTGGACTTGATTTTGACGGACCACGCTAGTATTGGAGGAACGGGACGTCTCCGGGTTTTTCCCGTTCCATTCGCAGGAACCCGCTGCAGGCCGTTTTACGGCATCCGTCCACGGGAAACGGATGGCGGGGGATATGCCGTCCCCCGCTGTGGGTAGTCTAAACGATGTTAGGGTAGGAACAACCGAAACTGTGCAGCTTGCTAGCCAGTGAGCAGTGGTGGCAGGGGGAACATATAGCTAGCCTACAGCTTTTGCTTGTGGTCTTTTTTTTAAAAAAAAGTTGTTTGCTTGTGGTCTTGTAGTATACAGGGGATGTTTGGTTCACGCCACAGCTCGCCACAACAAAAACTTCCAGAGTTTGGCTACTGCTTGGTTGCTGTGTAACCTGTGGCTACCACAGCTCTCGTTTTCCTCTTTTACTTGTCGTTTTGCCCTGTGGCGAGGTGTGGCGTGCGGCGGCCACTTCTTCCGCAACACACATGTGGCCCTACCGAACCTGCGGCATGGCGAGCCGCGCCCTGAAACCAAATATCCCCATATATAGAACCAACGTTCACACGAGATTGTAAAATGGTCGCCAACAACTTGGCAAAGGGAACAATAAATTTTACTAGACGAAGAGAAAATGTTCAGGTAAATATGGATCGGAGGGAGACTCCTCCTTTTTGGGGAAAACATTAGAGATAGATAAAGAAATAGAGAGGAAGTGGTAGGGCAGGATGATTTGATGGAGTGTGGTGGTGGGGGGGGTGCTCTTCTCGAATGTTCCGTGCTGGGCATGGGATAGAATCAGGCCCATCTTGTGAGGGTACCAGGCGGCTCCGGATTTAGCACTGTAGCGCAATTGTAGCATGGAGCCAGCGGAGCTACCCAAACCGGGCTCCAGAGCTTCAGTGAATAGTTCCACGCGTCTGTGATAGAGAAGGAGAAGGGGGAGTGGAGCGGCTCTGATGCACAGTGTCGCTACAGTTGGAGCGGAGATGGAGCCGGAGCCGCCTGGAGCCCTCCCAAAGGGAGCCTTACAATTAGAGTCAAAACAATCTGCAATTTGGAACGAAGGGAGTATATGATATGCAGATCAAATTGATAGTTTAACCTACCTAGCTAGGCAAAAGTTTTATGTTGATTGTACAAATTTTTTTGAGAACTGTTGATTGTTCAATTTATCAGCATTTAAATTCAATAAAACAAGCGCGCTATTAGGAAATGCCAAGGAATTGTTATATATTCTTTAGAGAATTAAAAAATAATTAAATACACCAACAACCCTTGAACTTGTCTCAAGGTGCCACTTAGGCCCACCAATTTGTAAAGCCAAAATCCAGCACTCGAAACTCGTTATGTTGTGCCAGTTGGGTTCATACCCCTTCGGTGATAATGTACATATGCAAAAAGACCCTTCAATTTTATCATTCTTCTCCATTTACGTCCTTCTTGTCGTCTCTCTCCCCAAATGATGCGAACATGGTCGCCATGCCCCGATTGTGCTCATGGTCATTGCTCGCAGAACCACCCTATGTTGCGCTATCGCTTGCTTCCGCTTGACTTGGATGATGGCGGTTGGCAACCGTTGCTCGTTCTGCGGCCCATGTGCGGGAAGGACAGCAGCGATGGTGAAAGTCCGCCTATCGAATCCCCTGCCTCTGCTCCACCATCCTCAAATCACCAGCTTCCCGACCTCTGTCACACCCCTAGCTACCCCTCAACCACCCATTGGCAGCCACTTTGACTCCTGGTATCGAGGATTTCAAATCCCACTACCGCCTGTGCACCACCACCTGCCATGGAGCCCCTGCCTCCAGGAGCGTAGGCGAATGGCACGGAGATGGCTAGACACGGGGTAGGCGGTGGCGGCCCCGTGACGACGGAAGTGCAAGAGGATGGCACAGTGGCAGCTCGGCATAGGGGCAAACGACGCGGCCCATGTGTGGGAGGGCGTCGGCCTCGTGTGGGAGTGATGGCGGCGGGAGCACAAGTGGGCAGCACCCCCACGCGAGAGCGATGGCGGCAGGAACACATACGACGCGACGACGACGACTCGGTACATGGGCAGACGGTGGCGCTCCAACACATGACAGGAGGATCATGCAGAGAGAGATGAGAAAAAGGACGTGGATGGAGAAGAAGATAAAAATCGAGGGTCGTTTTGCATACATGCATGACCACCTAAGGGTATGGAATCAAGTAGCACAACTTAAAGTTTGGGGAGTCAGATTTTCATTTTGCGAGTTTGGACCTAAGTGACACCTTGCATTTAACTTGAAAAATGGTGTAGTGGGTGTCGCAACAGTTTTTTTACTCTATATTTTTTAGTTTGGAAGTGCATTATTACTTCATTTTACATTGCGATTTCTGAAGAGTACATGATTGTTTGTAGAAAAAACTCGGGTCACGAGATTACACTTTTTAGCAGTACCTTGGCTATATATTAAATACGAACTCACACGCACATTTTTATCCTGAACACATTCTCATAAAAAATGCTGCATTTTCTTTTGCATTTGGACCTGAGGATCTTCACACGCATGGTACTCTTGTTGTTTGGCCAAATGATGGAGCCATGTTCAGCCGAGCAAAACAAACCTTTTTTTTTCACACACATAACTCGTGCTGCCAATCCTTGGATGCTATCATTGTAATTATTTTGATGTCACACAATGTCATGGGGGGTTAATGATGGGTGTGGTAGGAAGGAGTACCGAAGCAGTGAGTGAAGGAGGACGAAATGAGGGTAGGGTTCCTTTTTTTCCGACCGGTCCGCTGCTATCGCCGGCTTCCGGTAGTGGTAAGCCACACTGGTTACCACGGATACCGGTAAAAACAGGACAAATTCAAAATTCAAACCAAAACTCGTAGTTCAATCGGTTGCCACCGGTTAACCACCGACCGGCTAACCGGTCGGTTGGAATCAATGAAAAATTTGACATATTTTCAAATTTGAATTAAAAAATGAAAAAAAATGCTACAAATTTTGACAGATTAGATTTTGTGCACCTTGAAGTATTTGTAAGATTTTTGTTTCATTTTCAATTTTTTCAATTTAAATTCAAAATTTTTGAATTGCTGCACTTAGGAACCGGCCGGTACCGCCGCCAGTCCCGGAACAATGGGAGCGGTTACCGCGATATCTGGACCTGTTCCCACCGTTTTTTTTTACCCTGAATGAGGGTCGTGTAGTTCTTTTTTTTGTTGTTCTGTGTGTGTGGACTGAGCATGGGTGCGCGTAGGGAGAACGGGGGTTCTGGTGGGGTTTGTCAATGAGACGAGAGACCAAAATGTTCCACACCACAGCCACACGAGCGGCCTCCGAAGGTGAACCCAAGGGAAACAAGGAAAAGGAGAAGCAGGCATCTTGTTCGAGTGTTGGAGCCAGAGCAAGAGCCTCTCTCTATATTAGCAAGCCAGCCTCCGATCCCTTTGCAGCTGCAGCAAGCACTCCCTTTCCCTCTCCTCCTGTCTTCTCCATTTTTGATTGCGGCTTCCTCTCCATCTCCTTCTCCTCAAGCCTTGGGCCCAGATGGATCGTGATCATGAGATGTTCAGTTTCTCCGGCGGCCGTGTTCCGCCGGCGGCGGCTCTGTCTCCGTTCCAGCTCCACCAGGAAAAGGAACAGGAGCAGGCCGTCGTCGCGGAGGAGGTGTACCACGGCCACGTAGAGGATCCAGAGGAGATTGCCTGCGGCCGTGGTGGGCATGGCAAGCTCTACGCGAGGGGCCACTGGCGGCCCGCCGAGGACGCCAAGCTCAAGGAGCTCGTCGCGCAGCACGGGCCCCAGAACTGGAACCTCATCGCCGAGAACCTCGACGGCAGATCAGGTAACACGACGCGACGCAATGCTGTGGATTCAACCATGCATGTATTTTCGTCTCGTCTTCTTTTTCGTGGTTGCTGATACGTGTGTGGTGTGCTCTGATGGATGGAATAATGGAGCAGGGAAGAGCTGCCGGCTGCGGTGGTTCAACCAGCTGGATCCGCGCATCAACCGGCGGGCCTTCTCGGAGGAGGAGGAGGAGCGCCTCCTGGTGGCGCACCGCGCCTACGGCAACAAGTGGGCGCTCATCGCCCGCCTCTTCCCCGGACGCACCGACAACGCCGTCAAGAACCACTGGCACGTCCTCGCCGCGCGCAAGCAGCGCGAGCAGTCCGGGTCGCTTCGCCGCCGCAAGCCCTCGTCGTGCTCCACCGCACCCACTCACCTCGTCGCCGTTCACCACCACTATAACTCGCCTCCGCTGCCATTTCACGCCGGCGGTGCGCACACCCGGCACGGCGTCCACACGGAGGCGGTGGCCGCCACCCGCGCGCACAGCGGCGGGGAGTCCGAAGAGTCCGCGTCCACCTGCACCACCGACCTCTCCCTCGGCTCCGTCGGCGCCGCCGTCGTCCCCTGCTTCTACCAGAGTTCCTACGGAGGCTACGACATGGCCCCTTGCGCCGCCGCGCTCGCGCCCAGCGCGCGATCGGCGCTCTCTGTTTACTCGCCAGCGCGCCACCGGACGAAGGGCTCCGACAACGGCTGCAACAAGCTCGCCCGGCCCTTCTTCGACTTCCTCGGCGTTGGTGCGACATGATCACCGATCCTGTGGCGAGAGCCGGTGGTGTGTAAAGGAGGACTGGAGTGGGGTTGGCAAACATCAAATCCCCAGTCTGAGATTAGGATTTTTCCCTTTTTTTTACTGCCCGAAGGCCCGAGAATGCCTAGATGCAGTTACCGTCATCATCTGAATTGGTCTAGGGTGCTGTAAAGCAGAGTTCTGAAATCCGGGGTTTTTACATATTTACCACTCTTACCAATGGCAAGCACTCGAAAGCCATTCTTAGGCTTGCTCCTACAATTTTGCCACTTTTATTTGGGACTCCATTCACAATTACCCTTTTTGTCGACGTGGCACCCTAACGTGGCCATTTTTGCTCACGTGGCACTCAACTTGCTCGTGCCAACATAGTTTGGAACGCGAAATGGCCAAAATACCCCTGCTATCTTCTTCTTCCTCGCCTCAAATTTTCTTCCTGTTTCCTAGCCCTGCCATGGCGGCCTGCCTCCGTCCAGGGAGGGTGCCGACCACGGGAGGAGGCGGCGGCGGCCATGCGCGCATCTCCTGTGGCTGTTGCCCTACCTCCCTTCGTCGCGTCCTGGCGGTTCCTGGTGTCGCGGAGGTGCACGGCGCCGGCGGGGCGGCGGCGGAGCGAGGGGGTCCCGGCGGCCGGAGGCAAGACGCCGCGGCGTGGGCGGGCACCGCGGCCGACATCCACCCCGCACTCGTGTCGGGCGGGCTGCCGCCACCTCCCATGACCGGAGGCGGCCGACATGGCGGGGGCATCGGGGAGCCAAGGAAGGAGAATGGGGCCGGGTTAGGGTCAAGTCGCGGCTGCGAGGGGCACTGCAGATGGGGGCGGTGATCATGGGAGGCCGCGGCGGCCATGGGGTGAGGGCCGCCGGCCATGGGGAGGAGACCGTCAGCTGTGGGAAGGGCGCGCCGGCAATAGGAGATAGGCAACCATGGAGGTGCTCGAGGTTGAAGATGACTCTGACATGTGGGTCCCACATGGCTCAAGTCAAGTGAAGGGAGCTGCAGGCAGGGGCACGATGAGGATTTCGCACGAAAGCGCCTGCGTGGCAGCGTCCGTGGCGTGCGCTGGCATGCCACATAGGCAAAAATGGCAAACTTGAACGAGGTCTCCAACAAGAGTGGTAAATATGTAGGGGCGATCCTAACAATGGCTTTCGAGCGAGTGGCAACCGTAATAATGGCAAAAATGTAAATGCCCCCTGGAATCCTGCGTGGTGCTGATGATTTGGACAAAGGAATCTTCCACCAAGTTACTATCAACTGTTTTACATACTGGTTTAACTCTTTCTCTATGTCGGTAGTTTAATTCTTTCTCTATGTCGGTAGTTTAGTGGTTTAACTCTTATAGAAGTACTTAGTTATATTAGTTCGTTTTTCTCAATTTATACTATTATTAATTGAAAGGTTTTTGTAACCCTCCACATTAATCTGAAGATGAGACATGCTAAAAAAGAAGGAATTCGTGATTTTTTTAAGAAATAGACATTCGATGGACTCAAATCACGATCCGCAACAAAAGCCACTGGTTCAACTTTCTTTCTAAGTTCATCACATTTGCAATCATAAAAAAAGTTAACCAAAACCCTAAGACTTGTTTCTAAGTTGTCCACATATGTTTCGATCGATTCACTCACCATCTATCATCAGAAAATAAAAGGTTCCATGCTCATAAATTACCTGATTTCATATGTCATTAATATATTAGCCTAAAATACCCCAAATGCACGCTTGTAAATTACCCTCATCTACTATTCTGATAAAATTGGCATAAACTACCATTGCCATTGATTCATGTGGTTTTCATCTATAAATTTAGTAATTTAGGTCTTTCCCTCATTGCATGTGTAGTGCTATTTTAAATATTAAAGTGTAAAAAATGAAAGGAAATGTTATATCATAGATAGCCACACATATCTACTAGTAACAACTCATGGTACTGTGGATGCGTGTAATGGCAAAAAAAAAAAAAGGTGCAAGACTCTCATTTAAGTAAGTAGATGAATACAATAAGAAAAAGTGATCCTTATATTCTTTTGTCAGCCACCTCTAAATCAAAAACCATATGCATCGATCTCACAAAAGCTCGGTTAATTAAGTAGTGAGTTGAGCCGAGATTGTGCTTGGGCATTTTTAAAAAAAGGAATAAATTTTAATATTCCAGCATTTGCACAAAAATATGTATATAGTTGTTTCTTATTAGAAAAACGTACATCCCAAGAACAAGAAAAAGGTAGATCTCTGGAACAATGCGGTTAGCTCCATTTGGCCAATAAGTTGTGCTATTGCTTCCTAATGTCAGTCAGCCTTAACACTTTGTCTAGATGCATATAAACATATATGAAATGATCTGTAATTTGAAATAGAGAAAGTATTTTATGTCATGCATACTCCTGTACTACAAGATGTTATATTACTACATTACTGACAACAACTAATTAAGCACCCTCTATACGAAGATTAATTGTTAAGAACCTCTCTCTAACAGAGAAGTATACATGCCTTCCCAACCAAGCCTACTGAAAAGTATACAGCACATACGGCTTGGAGAAACCCGATCTTCAAAGTCTTGATGGTGTCCAAGAAAACACGTACTACACATCCTCGTGCCCCTCGTCACCTACCCGGGAATTCCCAAGCTCAAAGACCGTGCCTGCAGCGAGCGCGGCGGCAACAACCACTACGACGTACTCCAGCGCGCCGGCCTGAGCTCATATGAAAATGCCACTCGAGGTGTCGTTTCCCGGGCCACACGCACGAGCGGTCTCATGATCCGTGCTCTTCTCTGCTCTGTCGCCGACGATCCCTCTCACAGTGAGTAGTCTCACACCAGCCGGCCGGTCCAAGCGGCGAGCGCCGGTGACGGTGTGCCTCGTCGCTGGCACGTGCATGCATATGGCCGGCCGGCGTTTGTAACGAGGATGCACTCATGCACACACCCAGTATTGACCGGCCGGCTAGCCTACTCCGGCCTCCTCACCGTTAATTTTGACTAGACCTAGCAATGCTCTAATAACCGACCGACAGAGCAGTAGTATATATTGGTTGCACGCCCTGCCCTGCTTAAACAAATCTCGGGGTTTATGGGAGTGTGGGTGCCCTCGGAAATGCAATCGTTGGTGTTTAGTGAGGGCAGGTAGCTAACCCAAGGTACTCAAATGGTTTCGGTACTGTACTAGGGGGTTTAGGCAGGCGCCAACTGCATTATACTAGTACGGTAGCTAGAATGAGGCAAACAAATCAGGTAGCTTAATTAGCTTAAGAACAGGGACGGCGCTAGTTTCAGCGCTCCTAGACCACCACATGACATCGTGCAGAGATGCAGATAGATTCTCTGTCTGTCTGTCTGTATGTCTCTGTGCCTCTGTAGTTTTAGGTTAGGCTTCAAACAGTATAGTGTGGTCTGCACATTCTTCCGTTAGTTAGAGGCTAAATTGACTAGTAGCAAACTGAGATTAGTCATCTGACGTCTGGTCCCGTGCATGCATCATATTCCTCTTACTGGCTTGGACGCTTTCCTCTGGCCTTGGCTTTGTTTGCTTGCGTTGCTTGGCACTGGGACTCTGGGAGTGGGAGCAGTGGATCGGAGAGCTGTTGCTCACTCGATCTGGTGCACTGTCCAGTCCAGAGTGCGCCGACACAGATTGTTAAATGGCTTGAAGCTGGTCACAACTGAAACTGGTGGATGAGCCGGTGGTGAAATTATAATATAATCACCAGTTACTCATCATATATAACTGGATCAGCTTAACGACCTCTCAGTTAAGTACTCTAATTTATCTACCTCTCTAAGTTAAGCATTGTGTTGATTTCTGCTAGCTGCTGTGTCCTGGACTCCCAGCTACTCTCTCCTCGTGCTTAAAATAAACACCTGAGATGATGGCTGGTGCGGCACACGCATACAAACCCCAGATCTTGGAACCTAGCATGCGTTGAGCACCACCAAAAGCTAACAGAACCAAAAGAAACAGAAAAAAGGCAGTGACTTAGGTGTAAAAAAAAAGGCCGTGTCACGTTCTCCCTGGAACCGGGCAAAATGTGGCCATCTCTCGGCATTGCGTCGTCCCTGAGGCGCAAAAGGTGTCTCCTTGCGGCGGCCGGCCGATTAGTACTACCACTAGCCTTTAACGAACTCAAACTCTTATGTGTTATCAATAATGCATGCACCGACGTGTAGTTGTACTGCCGCTTCCGCTGCCTTTTTGACTGGATCGTACTACTTGACGCGGCCACGAAGAAAACTGAACGAAAAGGATGCACTGAATTAACATGCTGATGCCAAACTCGATCCTGTCTGCGGTTAATAAGGACAGCGATGTCCATCCATCCAACGCGACAAAATTAAAGCTTCGTTTCAGGACACACACACACACACACACACACAGCTGCTGCTTTCATCAGTGATGTGTCCTCAACTTGTGCTTTAAGCTTCAGGCCAGGAGGAGAGATGGTGTATAGTTTAAAGCATGTGGCCTATGTACACTCCACTTGGTTGTGTTGGAAATTTTGACGTTGGCTTGACCCTCGTTGAAAGGTTCGGTACACTCGTATGTGTGTGTGCCAACATCGTCGTACTGCCCGGGAGACTAAAGATTAGATCACGGAGCGAGGTTACTTGTGATGTTTGAATGAAGCATCGTTTTCGTTGTAGGAAAATGTTGTGGTGCCACACTTGAAGTGAAAGATATGTTCCACTACCGGCCTACCACGATATAAAATGTGTGATTCATTCGGACAATGTCTCACATAGGAATCAACAAGGAAGACTAACTCTACATAAATGACAAGGACCTAATGTGTTTGCCAGGCGAGTGCACTGTGCTTGGAAAGTGAAGCTTCCACTCAAGATAAAAAGTCTTTCTTTGGTATCTAAAACAAAGAGTCATTCTAACTAAAGATAACCTTGTTAAGAGAAAATGCAAAGGAAATAATGTGCAGTGCTGTTTTCTTAGCACTGAAACTATTCATAGAGATGACAATGGGTGCCCGAAACCCGAAACCGTTGGGTTTTTGCTCTATTAGGGCACGGGCATGGGTCAATTTTTAAACCCATGGGTTTGCTACTAGGTCAAAACTCAGACCCTTCAGGTTTGTGGGCATGGGTCTGGGAACGTATAACCCGAATCCGTAAACCCATGGGTTTTTAAAACCTGACCTACAAAACAAATCAGGTCACATTACCAATATATCAACCCATCTATTTTGGCCTAATTATTACAGTATATAAGGCACCAACATGCATCTAAACCCTAACCTTATTTCATTCCGCACATCTCGAATCCCTGATTCAGCAGCCCGCAGCTGGCGGCGGCGCATCTAGCGAGCGCACGCGGGCGCCGACCACGGCACACCGCACACTCGCACCGTCCACACACCGGCCGCAGCTCACTCCCACCATCCCACTCGCAGACGTAGGTTCGCCAGTCGCCGCTCGCTGTCCAGCACTCCCTTGCCTGTTGCCTCGCGCCCAGAGCCGCAACGCACCACCGCCAAACGCAGCCGCAGTCGGCAGCCTGTAGTTTGCAGCATGGCCGTGCTCTCAGGCTCAGCTGAAGATGGCCGGTGAACTTCCTCCTCCTCTCCATTAACCTTTTTTTGCAGCTTGAGTTACTGACCTTGCAGCCGACGACCCTTTTCAAAGGGGCTCCTCCGACGCCGACCAAGCACCATCGGAGCTGAGGGAGAAAGGGAAGGATGGCCCCCAAGTAGATCCGCAAGCCGACGCTCTGGTTCTTCTTCCTGTTCAAGCTCGAGGCTCTCCTCCATCGGCAACCCCTCCATCTGAAGCTGCTATCATCGCTGGCTCATCTGACGCGCCCAAGTCCAAGTCTGCCACGAACTGCTGCCTCATCAAGTCGGGAACAACAGCATCAAGAAAGAACCATGGTCGCCCTCCAGTGTCTCCAACCTCACCGACTCCAACCACGCACAGAATCATGCAATCTCTAATGTAAGATTTTCTTGTTGCCTTCTTATCTGGTAGACTGGTAGATTGGTTGTGGTGCTTAGATCAGTTGTTTGGTAACTGAGATTGAACATTTTGCATATGGATTAGTCTATATTGTATTGCATAGTAAGAAAAAAATTGTATGCAGTGGCTCTTATGTATGAATGTGTGAGTACTCATAAGTAGAAGTTTGTGTTAATGTAATCTTCCTTTCTTGTTGAATGCTGATATAATTCTACTGATTTTTCAATAATTATGTAAGCTACATGTTTACTCTTTTGTGTGTAGTGCTTGCAAATGAGAAAAATGTAGCCTTAATTCTTATATAATATATGCTAATTTATCATACATTCTTGTGTAGTCCCAAAAAAATGTCTACAACTAGTGGCAGCCAATCCCCGTTGTCTCAAGGGTCACAAGCCATGTCAGATTCAATTACAAGAACTCCATCTCCTCATCTAGAATATGAAAATGAGTCAGTGCCAATTGAGGTAGATGATGCTGATGTCATTGTGGTAGAAGATGAAGAAGAAGACGGTCTAAAGCTGGTTCTAAGAGAAAACTCACCTCGACTGTTTGGAAGGAGTTCAAGAGAGTGAAGATCAATGGTTCAGTCCGAGCCAAGTGCAATTATTGCTCCAAGCACCTTTCTGCAATAAGTATGGGACTAAGCTCCTGCACACTCACTTGAAGGGTTGCACACAAAGAAAGATAAAACTGAATGGAAAAACCTTGGCTCAGGCTTCTTTGAGATTTGGTAGAACTGAAGGGGTTGTCTCGGTGGAGAATTGCACATTTGATCAAGAGATTGCAATAAAAGAGCTTGGTTCAATGATAGTGTTGCATGAGTATCCATTGAGCATGGTGGACCATGTTGGATTCTGGAGATTTGTTGCTGCACTTTAGCCACTTTTTAGAATTGGAACAAGAAACACTATAGGTACTTGAACTTGATTTTTTCTCTTTGCCTACTATATCTTACTGTATAGTGCACTTTGTAATGGTTTTCTCACATTTCAGATCTGATATTGTGGCATAATATGAGGTGGAGAGGAAAAAGACAATTGAATACATGGCTGGTATTCAATCAAGGGTGGCCATTACAACTGATATGTGGACTTTTGATAACCAAAAGAGAGGCCACTATACATGGCTATCACAACTTATTTCATTGATGAGTTATGGACTCTTAGGAATATTACCATGAGGTACTTATTTTGAGCTCATGATACTGATTTCATATGTATTTGTTAACGCCCGTTCAAATCTGGAATTTTGGATGCTTATATATTTGTAATACTTTAATTCAAGTTTATCTATGTTCCTGCTCCCCATACCGCTGAAGTCATTGGTGAAGAACTATATGGACCATTGGTTGAGTGGAATCTTGATGAGAAATTATCTGCGGTGACTTTGGACAACTGCACTACAAATGATGCGGCGATCTCTATTCTTGTGAGGAACATTGGTAACGATAAGCTTCTAAATGATGGACAATTGTTGCATATGCGTTGTTCTGCACATATTGTTAACCTGATAGTAAAAGATGGATTAGAAGTGTTGAAAGATGCCATAGAAAACATTCGTGATAGTGTAGCTTATTGGACAGCTACTCCAAAAAGGATTGAGAAATTTGAGGAGATAGCCAAGTTTGTGAAAGTTAACACAACCTTAAAGATAGGACTTGACTGCAAAACTAGGTGGAATTCAACCTTCAACATGCTGAACATTGTTTTGCCTTACAAGCCAGCTTTCAATAGATCAAGTCGTGTAGACAATCAGTACACATGCTTACCATCTGAGGACGAGTGGACATTTGCTGAGGAAGTTGTGGAGAGGCTGAAATTGTTTTATGACATCACTAAACTCTTTTCTAGAACTGATTATGTGACTGCTAATATCTACTTTGCTAGAATCACTAAAATTAGAAAGCAAATTATGCAGTGGTCAATTTGTGGCAATCCATTAGTGGAAGAAATGTTAGCTACTATGATTGAGAAGTTTGACAAGTATTGGACCGACATCCAAGGGCTTATGGGCATTGCTACTATTCTTGATCCTCGATGTAAGACTATTGTGCTGCTGATTAACTATGAGGAATTGCTTGGTGTGCGAGGTAGAGAGTGTGAGGACAAGGTCATAGAGGTGAAGAACTTGTTGGCTGTATTGATGAGTGAGTACCATGTGGTAGAAGATGTAGAGGGCAACAATGAAGCTTCATCACCTTCAATGGCAGACGATGATGACTTCTTGTCTGATATTAGTGCACGTACTGCAAGTCTAAGGCCAACTAGCATGGGGTTCAAGTCTGAGTTAGACCGCTACTTGGATGAAGAACTAGTGACTGATTCAAAGAACTTCAATGTTTTGGATTGGCGGAAGGTGGCAGGGACTAGATATCCTACTTTGAGGAGGATTGCAAGAGCATTTATGCTATTCCTATTACAACTGTTGCTTCAGAATCAGCTTTTAGCACTAGTGGTAGAGTGCTTAGTGAGCATCACAGTAGAGTCACTTCTAAGATGTTGGAGGCTCTCATGTGCTCCAAAGATTGGATTAGAAACAAATACAAGGTACATAAATGTTCCTATTCTTCGACATTTCCATTGATGCAAACATATATTGTTATGGTTACAGACTATTTTTTTTGTTTTTTGTTTTGTAGTTGATGAGAAGAACAAACAACATGCGACCTTATGGTCTTGTCTCTAGGACATACAAGAGGGCCTTCAGGTGATTTGTCAATCTACCAACAACTCAACAATGTGTTTTTTATTTGGCTCTTGTAATTCTGATATTAAATGTCTAACGAGTGTTTATTTGTGCTCATGCAAGAACTTGCAATTTAAGGAGTTCAAGAAGTCCTGTGGTGCAACCTGGAAGCAAGAAGTTGTGACAACCCGCCCAGGAAAATACCGTACTACCGCCTAAACCAATCCACTTTGGTCATTAAGCGATAATAAAGTATCATCCTGTCGTTAGTTACCGGGTTAACGCCCGGTAATCACTTGGAAATCGCATAGAGGATCGAACATATGCATTAAAACTCACACGAAGGCGAGTCCAGAGTACCCTACACAGATTAAATCCAAAATTACCCCTAAGGGTTTAATTATTACAAACCATAGTTCATGACATGAAGTAAAGGATCATAGTCTGAAAATAGCGTAATAAATAAACTACAAAACGATAGGCATCACAGGAGCCCGTCCGCGATGCCAGCACTCGTCGTCATCCACCCATCCCTGCTCCCAGCCGGGTCGAATCTCACCAGTTCAAACAACACCTGCAACAACAATTTTAAAGCAAGGGCTGAATATACTAATACTCAGCAAGACTTAACTTCGAGTGATATCTACATCACCAAACTCTAGACATGAAAGACTTTTTTGCCGGTGGAGCTCTTTTGCTGAAAAGCAACAAATAGTATGTCCTTACTTTCAATATTTTAGCACAAATTCTGGTGGATTACCATTTCTAAGTGTGTCAACTAATTCAATCAAGAATTGTACAAACAATTAATTCAAGCAATAATATTCACCAAGTTCCATCATTATGAGATATCATGGCCAGTTGATTGTGACGCCCCAGGTTTTTAATTAGCGTCATTAACGCTAATGGCCGAAACAGCCGAGTCAAACAAGCTGACATTTGTCAAACCTAGGTCAACCTGGGTCATCACCTCGAAAACCTCGCCAACACACCCTATTGACCCCCTTGACCAAGTCAACACACCCTTGTGGTCAACCCTTGGTCAAAAGCACAGTCAAACCCCACTGAAACCCTAATGTCTTTGAATGTCCTCCGTAACTTTTGCCACGTTCTCCGAATTTCACCTAAACATTAAAAAATCTTCCAATATGAAAGTTGTCCAGTTTTTCGAGGACACAACTTTCATGTTGAATGGCATTTCAAATTTTGAGTGGAAAAGGATGAAAAACTTAGTCAACTGCCAGCAGCTCCTGTTCACCAAAACAGAGTGGCATTCAAAGTTTGGCAGCAATTTGTGCAAAAACCGTGAGGAAAAACGCCCTAGAGCCTTTGTAAAAGTTGTAGAGGGTAGTGAGATCTACAACTTTCCTATTCACCACTTGGTGCACTTTAGTTGCAAAATTTCGAGATAATCTCAGTCAAACATTGTTAGACTGACACAAAAAGGCAGTCCGCGATGCCGCCCGCATTCCAGCGCGCCCGTGCGCGCCGCGTCAGCAGCTGCGCCGCCTTGGGGTCCGCGTCGCGCATCGTTCAAGGCCGCGCCTTCCCTAGGCCGCCCGCGCCCCGAGACGTCTTGAGCTCGCACCGCGCCACGCGCCGCCCCCCTGTACGCGTCTCACCATCCGGACGTGCGCCGCGCCGGACCACTGGTCCGCCTGCTGTTCTCCCCCTGTGCACGCACTCCTACCGAGGCTCACCGCCGTACATGGCTTTAACACCAAGGTGTCCTTCACGGCGAGGACTTGGAGCTGCGCTACACCTCCCCGTCTCCTATTTAAGGGGTCGTGCCCATCTTTTCACGTGCAACCGAGAACACCCTCCAACGCCATTGCCGCCACCGTCGAGACCTCCTGCCCGCTCGACGCCTCAGCCACTCGACCATCTCGACGCCTTCCCTAGGGCCCAGTAGAGCCGTGCGTGCCGCCCCGTTTCCCTCCCCGGCCGAGAGCTCGCCAGAGCCGAGCTCCTTGCGGCCGCCGCCGCCCGGCATCGGCGAACACGCCGCCCCCGCCGCTCCTCGGCGCCAACTCCGGCCAAAAACCGAGCCGTGGGGAGCCCTACACCGTTCTCCGTGCCCTTCCCCACAGCGGCTCGCCGCCCCTCACCAGAATTCCACCGGACCGCCGCCGGCCGGTGCCCGAGGACCACATTGCGAGGAATCAAGTCTTCTTGAGGGGCAATCCGCAAACCGAGGGCTTTTTTGTAAGGAATCTTAAACTTCCAGGGACCTAATCAAAAACCGAATCTTCAATAGTGTTGCCAAAATGTTGAAACTTAAAAATGCGTAGAAAATCGCATAAAAATCAGAAAAATGGAAACTCAATTTTTCTAGACTCCTGGTGAAGAGCACTACAACTTTTGTTAAACTTGTCTAGGCTGTTTCCTGATATTTTTGGGCATGAAAAATAGAAATGTGAAGAACCTAGATCTGTGATATCTCAAATCCATAAATACTCTGTAGCTAATTTTTGGATATGTTGTGTGTTATGTTATGACTAGCCCCTGTACCAAAAATTGCACAAAGTTATGTTGTAAACTTTTTATATGCATTGTTTTCCATTTATGCAGAATCTGCCTAGATGATTTTTATAGATAAAAACAATTATGTTTTTGTGCCCAACTTCCGCATGTGATCTCTTTATGCCAAAATACACCTCTGGTGAATTAATCACAATTTTATATTTATCAGAAGTATTTATTCTTGATATATGATTGATTTTCTTTGTAAATTAGTAACTCAAGATCAGTGGTAGTTCTAGATGTATATGCTACTTTCCTAGGTTAGTTTTGGACTAGAGAGCATGTGTGAGAAAGTTTGGATCAATTGGATGCTTATTTATTGTTGTGTGCATTTGCCTTGTTTTACTAGTTAGCTTTCATTATTTTTGATATAATTAAATTCGTAGCTCTCCTAAGTGCGCATGTGTGTGCAGTGGGCTTGTTTTGATTCATAGTGCTTAATAACACACCTCACTGAATTTTAATAATTAATTTTATGAATAAAGCTTTGGAGGTAATTTAAGGCTTAATAGTCAATTAAATGGGAAAATCACCAACCCACCTTTAATGACCTTGTGTGTGTAAATCTTATTAAAAAGCTAAATGTTACCAACCCATTGCTGTTTGTGAATTTACATTAAATTATTTCCATATATATGTACACAGTCACTATCAAAAGAATAATTAATAAAGAGCTGCATATTGTTCCTTGTTGGAAGAGTATGCTGAATGTATTTCTTATCTAGGTGAATGTGGTCAACCATGCACCTCGTAGTTTTCATTTATTGTTTATAATTAATTAAATTATCATCAAATAAATCTTGCATTTGCATCTTCGTGTATATCTCCCTGATGGTAGATATACGGTCGTGCTGGAAGGAGGAGACGAAGGTGCTGACAAAGAGCTGCAGCACTTGTTTGTAGCTGAAGGCCTGGACCAAAGTCCAGAAGGGCCCAAGGCCAACCTTGCCAGCAAATGCAAGCCTTGGATCATTAACCTCGTCTTTTAAAATTTATGCCATTACCTTTGCTATGTTTGTGCATTTACGTTTCAGGAGTTGAATTGAAACCCTAGATGCATGATCCCTAGGTACCTATGCTCTATCACTAGTATGCTAGGTCGATAGCTGCTATGCTATAGGACTGATACAAGTCGAGTGATGTTCGTCACTCGCGAGAATAGGTTCTTATGTTGGAATCATAAGATCTTTATAAATGGATTGCTCATGTGGTAAGAGCATGGGATTTGGGCTTCAGTCCAGTGGCTTTCGTGGGCTAAGCTTTTGAACGTACTAAGCACTTGTCGGGAATGGGACTGGTAAGCACTACATGAAAAACTGGCTTTGGTAATGGGCATAGATCGCCTTTGGTAACGGGCAATGCTCCCGTTACCGATCAAGTGTTACAAATAAGCCAAGAAAGGTAACAGGCAGATGTCCATTACTGATAACACATATTCGTAATGGGCATCAAACAACAACTGTTACCACAACTAGCCACCGGTCACGTGAAACTGACTGTTTCTCTGGGCCCACAAGGAACTTTGGTAACGGGCACCAAAACAAAGCCCGTTACTGTGAAATCAATATCAGAGACGCGTGTGGTGAACCTGCGTCTCCGATGTCTCAACGAACGGGCCACGTATTGGTAACGGGCTTTAACGGTGCCCGTTACTTTGTTGCCAAGTTTGTAACGGGTGTTCCAATTGAAGCCCGTTACTCAGTGGTCAGTGTTTGTAACGAGCTTTAATTAACACCCATTACAGATATGTAGGCCACCCCTACAGTAACCTGCTGCCTGCTTGCCGGCTACATCCTGGATCCAGCCAGGATTTGGCAGCCATCAGGGGCTGCATCCTGGAACCAGCCAGGATATGACTAAATTCACAGAAATTAGATCCAGCATCCAAATTCACAGAAATCCACAATTCACATGCATCATATGACAAAATTCAGCATCATCATCTCATACAAGGAGGAAATGCATCTCCCAAGGAGGAATGCAACAATATCACAAAAATTCATGGACAATGAGGAATGCAAAAATTCATGGACAAGGAGGAATGCAAAAATTTTCTAGTCGTCAAACACAATTTGAGCCCACACAGTTTCATCAGCATGGAAGTTTCCTCCGGATGTGATCACCTGTTCCATGAGGAATGTGGCAATTCTTTCACGAACATCTGCTAGCAATGATTTGTCGAGAGGATGCTCATCTAGCCCTAATCTCTGGATATAATAATGTCACCAGTCAGCACACATATATAGGTGGTTACCAAACATGTGTAGTGCTAATAAGCAAGAACTGTGCTCAGTTGCAGGTTTTACAAATGAAGATCCCAAGAAAGTACCTCCATATGTGGGCCGCTATCTTTTAATTGAAGCATGTGATAGGCATAATAGAAGCCGTAGAGTCTGGATCCAGTAGGTTGTTGGTGGCACTGCAATAAACGTACAAAGAAAAATAGTGGTGATCGAGAAGAAATAAACTCAAGCTTTAGTACTAGCTTCCACAAGAAGGAAATAAGTGGTATGTACCTTAACATCTTTGACGTGTTCCAAGGGGCCAAGGCGCAAGAACTTCTTTTTGCCGCAGTAACGTTCCCAAGCCCTACAACAAAACAAGCTACAATGGTTAGGACACTATTAATTAATATACTCTATACAGTTTGTTGAGGAACGTCCGCAGGTTAAGCAGGAAATAACTTACTCATTAATGACTCGCTCAAAAGGGTGAGTATTAGTATTAATTGTCTTCAATGAATCAAGATAGTAGACCTTCCGCTGCTTCGGAACGATCGCCACTGCAATCCAGTGGTTCATACTGAGATAAGCGGTAAGCATTAAATTCTTTGTAGCATATTGTTCAAACGCATTGAGCATATAGGACACAGAGAAAGAAACAATGATATCCATGCTGCTCAACGTTGTCGAGCAAAGGCATTCAGGATCAAGGTAGCCAACTGCAGGGCCCTTGTTGTCAACTTCTACTGTCATATTCCTATTAGTAAGAAAAAACAAAGTATAAGGAGGCAAAATACATGGTAATAAAGATGATGTGAGGCAAAAAGCACAGTTCGATAGAAGATGTGATTAGTGAGAAGCAGATTAAATTTTCAAGCAACTTACAGGATGAAGCAACGGAGAAGTGTCAGATCCAAAGCATCCAAGTTGAAGAGATCATACAAATCACTGAGTTGCACAGGCATCAGCTGGAGTGCGTTTGACGATTCATCTCTCTTCAGCCATGCATTGGTCCTGGGCCGAAGTGCGACCATAATGTCAGAAGCATCATTTGACTTACCACGTTGCATGTAGAATGTTGGAGCTTTCTGGTAAAAGGAGCAGCCTTTTTGAGATCACCAGCACTGAGAATGTTCTTTCCGAATTTGTAATTTGGGTTAGCCATAGCCCAAGGATTCTTCTCAGTGTCACTCTCAGATTGCTTTGGGTTAGTCATATACCGACGATTCTCTTTGGTGTTTCTTTTAGATCGCTTTCTAGTAGGCATCTTAGAGGTTTTATTTACAACAATTTCCTTTTCCTGCTGCTTTGAGATGGCTGAAGAAGGTTTGTTAAGGGCTTGCTTGCCTGCTGTAGGTGTTGTAGAGCTATTATTTTTGGCAAGTTTCTCTTCTTGCAGCTTTGAAATGGCTGAAGGTTTCTCAAGGGCTTTCTTGCCTAGTGGTGTCTCACCAGGACCTATTACAGAGGTATTAGGCCCAGATGTACCTACTTTGGCATATGATTGTTTTGAGCACTTCCGTTTGGGGGTGTAGGTTTTGTTGTTTCATGAGGATGAGAAGGAGGAGGAGGTGGTGGGCGTGGTGGTGGGGATGGAATATTTGGTGTCTCTTGCGGATGTGGGATGCAAGTTTTTCTGTTTTTCAGGACTAGGAGCAAGTGGGGATGGAATATTTTGTGTACCTTCCGGATGTGGTGATGGGATGTGTGGGGATTGAGGAGGAGGAGGAGGAGGAAGAGGAGGAGGAGGAGGGGAACCATCTGAGGAAGGAACCTGTACCGTACTGTGTGAACTATAAGGAATCTGTACAATAGCCTGTGAATTAAATATACATGTTGGTGCTCCTTTGATGTCAATCCGACACCTTCTCCACTGTAACCTCTGTCCTTGAGCTTGTTTGAGTTTCATCACCACGTCATTAGTAGGGTATTCCAACAGTTCATCCGCAAAACTATATACAGTGATCACTTCAACCACAACACAGTCTTCATGAATCGGGACTGTTTGTAGCGTGGTCTCCTCTGGATGAACAAGACCAAGTGCAGCCTCACATTGAAGCCCCCTCCACGTGATCCATAGGCCACAGTGTGTGGGTTCAGTCAACATGCCTATAAGGTCTTCGTGTGTACGATCGTCACAGCGCACCTTCATCGCCAACTCTGTAGTGCCATCGATCAAACCTACATCTGCGGACACACAGCTGCTCTTCAGTGTGGCGGGTGAAGGTCTTGCGCGATTGGACATTGGTGACAACACCATCTAGTGACAACACCACCTCTGCATCTGCATGTTCTGCATCCGCATCTCAGCCACCAGTTCTTGCTTGATTTGTTCCTTTATCTTTTCCGTATCAACCGATGTGTCGGTCTTCGTCCTCTTCTTCTTCCTGTACATCTCGACGTGCTGAGGTGTGACAACCCGCCCAGGAAAATACCGTACTACCGCCTAAACCAATCCACTTTGGTCGTTAAGTAGTAATAAAGTATCATCCTGTAGTTAGTCGCCGGGTTAACACCCGGTAAATCACTTATATAGCAACAAGGATCGACATATATGCATTAAAAACTCACGCGAAGGTGAAGGTGAGTCTAGAGATACAACATAAATAACATCCGAAATTTACCTCGAAGGGTTTAATTATTACAAACCGAAGTTTTTGTCATAACGACGTGGTTTAGAGTTTTCGAAACAACGGAATTAACTAAGCGGAAAGCGGGAACACCACGGGAGGCCAGCCATGATGCCTTCAGTCGTCATCCTCCACCCACTCCAGCTCTCAGCCGGACGGGATCTCTCCGGGCCACACATCACCGAAAGCATTACCTGAATCAACATATTATAGCAAGGCTGAGTATACTAATACTCAGCAAGACTTACCCGTCGGTGATAACTACTTCACCAACTCTAGACATGATGGGCTTTTTGGCCACTGGGTTTCTTTTGCTGAAAAGTAACAAAGAGTATGTCCTTACTTTCAAGATTTTAGCACAAGTTCTAGTGGGTTTAAGCTTTATTAAATTGGCCAGCTAGTACAGACAAGGTTGTACCATACCATTAATCAAGCATAATATTCATCAACTTCCATCATTAGGGATCTCATGGCTAGTGGAGTAAGTAGTCTCACATAACGGTGAGAGGCCGACAATCGATTGATTCAAAACCTTGCAAGGTAGACCTAAACACACGGTGGGATGCCCCCGTGAGGACAACCACCAAACGGTTCCCAAAAATCCTCGGGTCGAGATAAAAGGCCACAGTCTTTGGTGCAAGCTATCCGGTATACCCCGCGAGGCACCCGGACTCACCATACACCACCGGTAGCTAGCCGTGAGACACATCCCAAGAGTAGTGACAGTTAAATTGTCACACCCTGAAATTTCCAATTTCAAGATGTGAATAGAGAGAGCAATTAAATATCAATTTTCTCATAAATTTAAAATTTTTCTAACATTTATTTTTCTTTACAGGAAATATAGTATAAGAAAAAACTTTTGTTTGATTTTCGAATTAAATAAATTGGTTCGATGTGAGTGTTGCATTCATGCCGATGCATCTTGGTGTTTGTTGAGTGCAAAAAGGCTTCAAAAATACGTTTAGGTGCTTTGTCCAAAATCCTCCGAGAAATTTCCAACTTTTTCCGGAATTATTTCACTTTTCCTTCAAGCTAATTCTATTTATTAGAAGGCTCTAAAATCTTTCTCATGAGCTTCAAATATTTTATTTGATCTCCTCCACCAAGCTTTAGGTTACTATATGTCATCTGAGTTATCATTTCGAAATCCTATAAACAATATCTTGCACTATCTTTTGTTTTCCCCTTCCCATTATTTTCTTCTATTTCTTTTCTTCCCGTCATTGTTTACTTCTCAAATCAAAGTGAGATTTGCCCTGCGCATCTATGGAAGGCACACGAAATCATTTTTCCGTTTCTTGTTTATCTTTGTTGTTTCCTATTCCATCTTTGCCTCGGTGCCTAGCTGGTCCCTCAAGTCATAGTCTCATATTTCCTAGCTGTAGAGGAACGTGAGTTGAAGTTTGACCAAGTTTGTTTCCAACAACAAGGGCCGGCTGGATCGTATATCTCCGCAAGACGCAAGTTGCGTGGCCTATAAACAAGCAAGATACATCCTTGAGGGTTGGCTTTATTCTCCATCTATTCGCGAGCCGCCGCTGCCGCCGCCGCCGCCGCCGACCTCTCATCCTAGGACTAGCGCTAGCTGTGTTGCTGCCAGGTCGTCCGCCGCACCGTGTTGGAGTTTGCCGTGAGAGCTTCGCTGCCAAGAAGCAGCACCAAGGCACCAGGCAGCCGTCCGCCGTCCTTGTGTGCCGGCCACCGGGGAAGACTTCACCACGAGCAGCGCCAGCATGGTGATACGGAAGCCCGTCGAGGTTGTCGTTCCTGTAGTGATCTGCTGTCCGAGAAGCATGTCCCACGCTAAGCCTGAATCATGGATGCCGTCGTCAAGTTCTATATCTGCTCGTCGTCATCGAGTTCAATCCTTATGCTCATCGCCGCCGGTCATCGTGGGACCTCGTCGCCTATAAAGTTCTTCTGTGTGCCGGATTGTGATGAACCTCCATCTGTGCTATCGATCGGCAGGTCGGTGCTGCCCTAGTTGTCTCGCCAAGACACGGATCGTCGACTACCTTGCAAAGCTATCCACCGCCAGCCATGCACATCAACACGTACAACATGGTGAGCAATATCTTAATTACTATCTAGTTTTTCTCCCTTGTTTGACCCTGACGAGTTACGTGTAGCAACGCCACAAGGCTCAGGCTACTTGCTCTAGAACTAGTCAATCAAATTCAATTCCTATTTGTACAAGCTCAGGCTGTACGTGTTCCTGCCATCACATTTATGCAATAAACTTTGTCCTTTTCTTTTGGACAAAGAAATAGGATTTGTACTGTATATTTGCAGTATGATTAAACATGTGAAATCTGGTGGCACTATTCATCATAATTGATCTGTAGTATATATTCTGTTTCCAATACTACAAACCTTGCCCACCGTTACATTAATTGTTAATTTCATAGCTCTGATTATTCATTCCATTTATCTATATCCTTGTTGTGTCATGTTTTCCTTGCTCAATGATGTCATATTCCTTTTACTTCCATGCATTCTGAAATAAATTTTTTTCCATCACAACTTTGTTTATCTCATATCGCTTTAATTCCGATCTCAGTAATTCTTTCTCTACGCGCGTAGACTAGTTTTGTACTGTTATAGTACGTATGCGTCGTTGTATAGTTCGTTTCACCTTAACTTATGCGTTAGCATGTGTGTCACCTATTACTTGTTTTAATAATTAAAGTTGCCTGTTAATCTTGACTAATTCTTATTTAATTGGTTTTCTAAATAAAAGTGATTAGGTTCTACTTCGGTTTTCTTTAATCATGATGTAAGCTGTTTAATTCATATTTATAACTAGCTTTTATAAATAAAACGTGCTTAGTGTTATACATCGGTTTTCATAATAAAGTTAATGTGCTTAATAATATTAAATGACTTTTCAATATTAATATGTTTAGTTGAACACGTCATGTAAAGTTCCTCGGTTTAGATGGCTTGCACATGTTCTAAAGTAATGGTTAATTTGACATAACTTGTACTTAAAAATATGCAAATAAAATATGATTAGGCTTATCGTGTTTTCTTAACTAAATATAACCTGTTTTGGTAATATTCTTGCCACATTATTTTCTAATTAAAACATATGAAGCACATAGTCTCTTGTTGTTTGATAATAACCTTTCGATATCTTCGACCTTAGTTTTGTTTTTATCGTTCTTTCGTCGTTGCGTAACCATAGAATCGAGCTCTATCTCAATGTGATCTTTCCGGTTCTTGCTCAATCTTCCGCAATCATCTCTTTAAAGCTAACCAAGCCTTTTCCTTCCAAGCACACTTTGTGTTCTTTAGTGATCCATCTAATCAAGCTTATCCTTTAGTGCATCCTTTTAAAGCTTTCTTTTGATTGGTACTTTGTTCTTAGTATATGTGTTTGTTTGCTTTGTGTATGTTTGTGCCCGATGATTGATGCGCTTAGAGTGAATGCCATTCGAGGAGCTTTGAAGAGCAAGAGGTTGAAGATATTCTGAGCAACGACATTACTTTGGTTAAAGGCAAGTGTGTCCTTGATCTTTTGTCCTAAGAATTATATTTAATCACTCATTACATTGCTTGCATTAATTTTGATGGGTTCCTATTAAGGATTACCTAGTCTTTATGATTATTCCTTGTTAACCTGGGTTTACATTTATGTTGGGTAGCTATGCTTAGTTGCTATACCTGGGTTATGGTGGTTTTAATGAACAACAATGATGAACATGCTTTACTTTGATGCTATATATCTCTGTTTAATACAAGATCACTGTGCATTAATCGGAACATGGAGAACCACCCAGGAAAACAGTGCTACCACAAGACATATGGCTCTGTCTTGGCTTATTAATTAGTGAACTAGGTGTTAGGTATGCTTTACCTGATAAGGGTTGGGGGGCGGCGGGTAGTGGCGTATGGACTGCTCGGGCGTAGGTGTGGGCTTGGCTAAGACACGGTACTCGTCCGGGAGCTTTATACGTTGCACCGACCGGGTAACCTAGCGGGCGACCTACATCCGGGGATCTTTGTAATGGCCTCATAGCGTCCCTATGCAATCACACCTCGGAAGTGTGGTATGGTGCCTAGCTAGCACCGCATGGTTGGGTCTAAAGTTCTTCGGGACTTTTACGCGACTTGTGGGTAAAGATGTACAACCTCTGCAGAGTGTAAAACTAATCGATTAGCCGTGCCCACGGTCACGGGCGGCCTGGACCCTCACATGATAATTGAACTTGAAGATGGACTTAAATCGCTCTCTCTCTGGTTATGCTTGCCATGTGCTTATGGCGTATCTCTTATCTTATGCTTAATGTGGGTTGGTATAAACTTATACTTTATTAGTAATCAGGTGCTAATAAAACTTGACCAACTAAAATTGCTTAAATGCTTATAGCCCAGTCCACTATAAAGCCTTTGCATTCATATCTTTTTCCACACTTGCTGAGTACGACAAGTGCTCACCCTTGCTATAAATAATGTTGCTCAGAAAGAGGATGCTACTTTGAAGTCTTGTGAAGATGTTGCCGGTGCTAGGCGTACGCAACCCCCGCTGATTGACTGTGATGTTTGGAGCCTTCGTTTCCGGATTAAGTGTAAATCTCTCGATAATCTTTCTTTTTCTTACGTGATACGTTTCGTATACACTTTTATGTCACTATATGCATGAAACTTGATCCCGGCATGCATATAGGTTTGCACTTGGTTTTCTTCGGAAAGTCGGGTGTGACATAAATCCCTAACCGTCTCATTAAGGTATTAGGATTACCGGTCCCATTCCCGACAAGTGCTTAGTACGTTCAAACACTTAACCCACAACAGCCATTGGACCGGAGTCCACATCCCATGCTCTTACCACATGAGCAATCCATTTAAGGAGATCGTATGATTCCTATCTAGGAAACTATTCTCACGAGTGACATCATCACCCGACTTGTAACGGCCCTATAGCTTAGCAGCTATCGACCTAACATACTAGTAAGGACACAGGTACCTAGGGATGATGCATCTAAGGTTCCATACATCTCCTGAACTTAAATGCACAAACATCCATAGATAAATGTATATTAGTTTGAAAAGCTGGGTCATATGCACCGGGGCTTTCCTTCGTCAGCAAGGTTAGCCTGAGCACCCTCGGTGTCGTCGAGTACTTCCACGTACTGTAGAGCAGCTTCCGCTTCTCCTTCCTCGGCTTCCGGGATGAGCGAGTAGTCACCGTCAGGAAGATCTACACGGAATGCAATGCAGGGTTCAGGTGATGTGATAGATTATTATCTTATCCAACTCTTGTTGGCCATATTCACCTTAACAAATAATTAATTATTAATTTCCCTTTTGATGAAGGTTATTATGGATATGTGTTTTATTCTTTTAATTAAACACTTAATTAATGTTTCCTATCATAATTGTTATTTCATGTGAGGATTTAATACTTCATCTTTCACTAGCAAAAGTGTGCACAAATATAATTATTTCTAAATTAATTCTTTCAACAGAAAGGGTGTGTTCTTAGCCCTTAATTGAGTTTGACAACATTTCACAAAAGGGTAAAAGAGGTAAAAGGCATTTTCCTAACTTAATCCAACCTTAACCTATAAAAGGCTTCCAAGCTTTTATTAAATAATAAATCACATAAAACAATTCAGTAAAGGGTTTCTGGAGCATCAACCTACCCATGCTAGGCCTCTGAACATACATATAATGCTTGGGCAACTAGAAATTTAATCACGTTGAAAATAACAAAAGCTAGCTAGCAATTCAAGTTAAATGCATACAAAAATAAATAAACATCCAAATGCTCCTAACTTCCTCACACATGTTCTCTGGTCCTAAACCATCCTAGAAAATCAGCAAGTACACTTAGAACCACTACTGATCTTGCTTTATTAAATTACAAAGGAAAACATGCACATAATAAGAATAATTACTTCTGCTCAATCCAAAATTGTTATTAATTCACCAGAGTTGTAACTTGGCATATCTAGACAGTATGCAGAAGTTAGGCACAACAACATAACTATTTTGATCTACAAAAATCATCTAAACAGATTCTGCATAAATGGAAAATAATTCATATAAAAAGATTTACTTCATAACTTTGTGCAATTTTTGGCACAGGAGCTAGTGATGACATCACACACAACATACCTAGAAATTGGATACAGGGGACTCATGGATTTTGAGTTATGGCAGATCTAGGTTTTTCACATTCCTATTTTTCATGCTAAAAATGTCAAGAATTAGACTACGTGAGTATAACAAAAGTTGTAGTATTTTCACAGCGAATCCAACAAAATTGAGTTTGCATTTTTCTGAATTTTCTACAATTTTCTACTCATTTTTCAAGTTTCAGCAATAAGGCTTATACTATTGAAGATGTGTTTTTACGCAGGGACCCCTTGAACTTTTCAGGGCCTCACAAAACTACCCCTCCTTTGCACTAAGGCCCTCGGAAGGATTGAAATCCTCACACAACTGCCCTTCCGCCGTCGGGTGGGCTCGCCGGCGGCGAACGGCGGCCGGAGGAGGTAAACACGCGGCGTGGGGGTGCGATTGGGCTCACCACACGTCGATTGATGGTGGTGTCCCGACCGGAGATGACATCGGCAAGCAGTGGCGGCGAGGATGCGGCGACTCGCTCGCTGCGGCTCGGGTTCCGGTGAAACTCGGGGCGGGGAAGCTCAATGCGCGGCCATGGGAGCTCGAGGGTGATCTAAGGAAGGGCTAGGAGGGTTTGGCCAGCGGCGGGAGCGAGCGGAGCTATGAGCTCACCGGCGGCGGTGGCGATGGTGGGTCGGCAGGCGGCAGGCTCACACGCTAGCGAAGGGGAAGGCGGCCTTTTATAGCTGAGTGTGCTCGCAGGCCTCGATGCCTCGCGGTGAGGTGACCGGCGCGTTGAAGCGCGGGGTACGGCGACCCTCGGCGTGCGTGCGCGGAGGGCGGACCGACGCGCCGCGACGAGCGTGCGCACGCCGCGTGGCGCGCGGGCTCGTTGGCCGAGAAGCACCCCCGGGAGGTGCGTGCGGGGTCGACGCAAGCCGTGCTCACGCACGGACTTCTAGGTGGGGCCGTGGTACGACGGCGCACGGCGGCGGCGCGGCGGTGACGCGAGGGCACACGCGTGCGTGACGTCGCGCCGGCGCGTTCCCGCCCTCGATCCGTGGCATGTGCCCCTGTTCACTTGCACGATTCTCCAAAAATTGCAACTAAACTTCAAAATACGTAGATAGGAAAATTGTAGATGGTTGATTCCTCTAGAACTTGGCTGAAACCAAATTTGAAATTGGTTCAAAGTGAGGGAGAAAATCAAATGCCAATTAGGGAAAAATCCATGTCTCGGAGAACAGTAATCCTGACCTTTCTTGGCAATTTAACACCTTTTCCACTCAAAACAAGCAATGCCACCCTGAAGATGAATTGTGTCCCTGGTAATTCTACACAACTTTTGGATTGGTAGATTTTTAAGTGTTTAGGTGAAATTTGGAGAACGCGGCAAAATTTCCGAAGGACATCTAGGGTTACTAGGGTTTGAGTGGGGTTTGACCAAGTCTTTGGCCATGGGTTGGCCCCACATGTGTGTCCACTAGATCAAAGGTGTCCTTAGAGTTGGTTGGTGAGTTTTTCGGGGTGAGGACCCAGGTTGACCATGATTTGACCACTGTCAGCCGGGTTGACCGACGATTAGGGTTAATTAAAAACCTAGGGCGTCACATGAGGCCATGCATACTTCCAGCCCTGGTAGCTGGAGACACCACGCACACGACCGTGCTGTTCAGGGCGGCCCAAGCACTGACTTAGCACATCATACTCCCTCTGCCCTGCCATTCCTGAAGATTCTGCACATGCAATCTTCTCCTTGGTGTCCGCAACCAATTTTTCTGCCTCTTTGTTGTTGAACACTATCATGACAACACGGTCTTTAATCACTAGCTTACTCCTTGCTCGTAGCCAATTCTTGGAACGATCATCAGGGTAGGCGTCATGTGGGTTGGGGATACCAGCTGCAGCTAATTGTCTGTCCTCTTCCTCCAATTATTCTAGTTTCACAGTATAACTAGCTGGACCCATGTTGTGCTCGCTGGTGTTCCGGCTTTGGAGTTCTTTGAACCTGACCCTAGCAGATGAGGCTTGCTTGGTTTCTGCCTGTTTCATGAACTCCTTCCACTGTTCCGAGACAATAAACGAGTGCCTTGTAAATGGCTCAAGTTCTTTTCTGATAAAATCTCGCCTAAGCTGAAATATGAATTGTCTCCATGCCTTGGCTACCGTCTTCCAGAAAAGCTTGAATGCCTGCGGTTTCACATCTTCTTGGAACTTCAAGTGTTTCTGCACATGCTTATCAAACAAGTCCCACTTTTCATCATTGCTTAGTTCTTTGATTTCCGGCAAGTTCAAAGGTATCGTTTGTCTAGCAACGAGCCCCGCAAGCGCCCTGAACCTGCGCTTTTGAGTCAATAGTACCGGCATCCCCACTATGTCGACCTCAGTGACTATCATTGTGTCACTTGGCCACTTTGTGGATGTCCTTGGCGCTCTGCCTCGGCGCTGGGCCCCACCCATCTGGTCTTGTTGTGCACTAACAGTGCCATAACCCTCTTCTTCATCTTGTGGCCCAGGTCTATAGTCCTCATCAGAATTATTTTGTGAATTAATAGTCAAGGAAATTACAGTAACTACTTTATCCCACTGTAATATCATTAGTTCTTGGTAAACCATCAACATAAATGGAAAATTCAGTAACCAAAAAATTAGTGCATGCAAAGGGACCATACCATTAGATGTAGGCTGCCTCGGTTGCTGATGAGGTACTTATTCAACTTGGAGAGAATGTGCACATGTGAATAGGAACAAGAGCAAAACCAAATGTAAGAGTCAATCTAAAGGGAATGCTAAGTATGTATACGATCGACAACTAAGTATGTCCACATGTACTTATACAAAGGAGCCACGACATACCCTGCAATTCCCACAAGTACAAGTATATTATATGCATTTATATAAAAAGAAAACCATACGCACGCATATGTTGTATACTTGATTACCTGAACGCATGTGTGCTGCAAAAGCGTGCTTGGTCTAATTCCATAAACTTGAGCAAATATACCAAATTACCTTATTACTAAATTGTTGTTAATTTTACAATTATTACCAAGTTGGTAGAGTGCATTTACCGAATTGTATAATACATTTTTAGAGCGACATACCATAAACTCAAATCCTAGATTCGCCACTGACCTTCGCACTGCCGGAGCGGAGGGATCTCTACTCCTTGTCGTTGCCTGCTCGCCGCCACATTCTCATCCTCGCATCGACCTCGTGGCTGGATCCCTCCTCCTCCTAGTCGTCGTCGTCGTCGCTGGATCCCTCCTCTAGTCGTCGTCGTCGTCGCCGCCACCGCAGTTGGGCCCCTCCTCCTCTAGATCTCGCTGTCAGAGGTGTGGTGCACGTCGCGCCGAGCATGGTGTGGCGTGCGTATCAGCGAAGGGGTGTAAAGTGGGTCACGATGTGGGGGGAGGTGAGGGGGACGAAGGTGAGGGGGAGAAAGTGGCAGCGGTGGCGCGAGGGGAGAGTGGGAGGAGACTGCGTGAGGGAGGCGTGTTTCCCTACTAAGTACTAACCTAGCGCGAGTGGACTTGTGTGGGCCTTAAAACGAGTAATGTAGGTCACATCACCAAGCAAACTAACTCATAAGTCATAACAAACATATTCACATCTAACATGCATCAGCAGGGCACATCACCAAAATAAGACTTCATCAGCTGGGCGCATCACCAAACTAGATTGTTGTTGCAAGGGAACTAGTTAACTAGCTAGATGGCTTCTTTTGTGCTGCTGCCTCAAGTTCAGCTAGCCTTGTCTCTAGTTTTGCAACTCTTTCTGCCAGCTCAGCATTCTTCTTTAGAAGTTCAATCTCCTCTCTCTTTTGTGCGGCTTTAAGCTGCTCATCCTGCTTGTCGATTCCTTTCCAGATGTAGTCAATGTCACCATGAGTAACAGCACGGTCCTAAAACAAAGGGAAAAATTATATTGATGCAAGCTTCATAATAGTTGTAATTTACAAGAAAGCTATTTTAGCTCTGACTGGTTTCAAAACTTACTTGCTTCTCTTCATCCGATTCCTTGAGCTTGTTGATTTCAGTCCAAATCATGTCAATGTCATGTGTAACAACTTCCTACAACAAATGGAAATTAATGCATTAGAACAATTGATCAGTGAAGATGTGAAGGTCCAAGGACAAATCTCGTGCGTGATGGTTTCAGAATTTGCCTCAAGGTCTTCAGAATCCTCGTCGGAGTTGTTGCCGGAGTCGTCGCCGGAGTTGTTGCCAGAGTCGTTGCCGGAGGAGATGAGGTCTACCAGCACCACTCTTCTGCCCGGGTCGTCGTTGGAGGACATTCGTCGCCAATGAAGGGGCGGGGCCAGGTCTGTTTGAATGAAGAACAATTTGCTTTTCCCCTTTTAATCTGCAATCAAAATTTGTATCACATTTTTCTATGTCAACCGTAATCCAAATTTGATGATATTTATTTCTGAATTTTTCTAAAATCAACATCTATTCATTTATGACATTTTTTCATATGTAATTCCATTTTTTGGATGTTGTTTATACACCTTATATTGTTCCTTATAAGTACAACATATAAATAATATTTTTTTACACAACCATTACTAATTAAACTTTGCATTTCGTAATCTTATGGTGAACATAAGGTTATGTTAAAATTTCAAATGCACATGAGTTCGAACATGTTATAAAGTGTGGAAAACTTCAATGTTGAAGTAACATTCTAATAAACTAGGTGAGAGATGTAGACATTTGTACACAAGTATAATCTTCCGTTTTCGAAACCATTTGAATTTTTGTAGAAAAGCTTAGGGACTAAAATTATGTTGCCAAGTCAATTTGTAGAATTTTAGAACACACTAAGACGTTATTATAATTATTATATCTTAAACAAGAGATAAAAATTCTAATTTTAAGAAATTTGGTTAGACAAGTGTGGCTATTGATATTTTTATTCAAATACTAAATTACCAACTATGAATTATTCGTATTTTTTACAAATGTTTTGGTGCTATTTATGGGGTATAATATTTGAAGGAAGCAAGTTTCAATTCAGAAAAAATAGTGTTGGGCCCACGCGTCAGCGTCAGAAGCCTATATAAAAAAAGATAAATGTAGCCTGCTCGATCGACAAAGGCGATCCGGGTAGACTAACCATCGTCGCCAATGAAGGGGCAGGACCAGGTCTGTTCGAATGAAGAACAGTTTGCTTTTCCCATTTTAATCTGCAATCAAATTTTGTATCACGTTTTTCTGCGTCAACCGTAATCCAAATTTGATGATATTTGTTTCTGAATTTTTATAAAATCAACATCTATTCATTTATGACATTTTTTCATATGTAATTCCATTTCTTGGATGTTGTTTATACACCTTATATTGTTCCTTATAAGTACAACATATAAATAATATTTTTTTACACAACCATTACTAATTAAACTTTGCATTTCGTAATCTTATGGTGAACATAAGGTTATGTTAAAATTTCAAATGCATATGAGTTCTTACATGTTATAAAGTGTGGAAAACTTCAATGTTGAAGTAACATTCTAATAAACTATGTGAGAGATGTAGACATTTGTACACAAGTATAATCTTCCGTTTTCGAAACCATTTGAATTTTTGTAGACAAGCTTAGGGACTTAATTATGTTGCCAAGTCAATTTGTAGAATTTTTAGGACACACTAATTTTAAGAAATTTGGTTAGACAAGTGTGGCTGTTGATTTTATTCAAATACTAAATTACCAAATATGAATTATTCGTACTTTTTACGATTTTTTTTGGTGTTGTTTATGGGGTATAATATTTGAGGGAAGCAAATTTCAATTCAGAAAAAATAGTGACGGGCCCACGCGTCAGCGTCAGAAGCCTATATAAAAAAAAGATAACCGTAGCCTGCCCGACCGACAAAGGCGATCCGGGTAGACTAACCATCGTCGCCAACAAGTGCTCCATTGTCAGAAATGCCCCTTGCCGAATGAATATGCATCCGCCCCAGTGCCCCGACCCCTGCCCCTTCTTCTTCCCCGGTCGGAGCTCCACCGTCGCCGCCCGCCTGTCCTTTCCCGCCGTCGCACACATGTCGCACTACGCCGATTCGTCTGTAGGTGCACGTGCGAGGAGCAGGGTCCAAGGTTGCCGGAGCAGCCGCAATCACTCCATCGGCTTGGATCCAGTTGGTGAGCTAAGCGGCTTTCCACTGGTCCCTTGCCCGGACTGTGGTATGGCTCGGGTGGTGGAGGGGTGGACGCAGAAGGAAGGTGAAAACCACGATATTCTTTATTTGAAGTGTGCAAGTGTCGGGCATACTCCCCGGGTACCCATGCAAGGCAGGATTAAGACGGACTCCTACTAGAATTCCCCTGTAATCCTACTAGGACTTGTATCGTGTAATCCTACTAGGACTCCTACCTTGTAACCGACTAGGAACCTGCCCCCTGGACAGTATAAAGGAGGGCCGGGTACCTAGCTGGGCACCTGAACAACCCAACACCAAGCGCAGGGTGCCATACTTGATCGCCCAACCAGGACGTAGGGTTCGCCACCTTGGCAGCCCGAACCTGTATAAATCTTGTGTCCCGTGTCCTTGTGCATACCTTCGAGTTCTCGGTCTCCTAATCACAATCCTCCACCGCACAATCTACTACCTCGGGTACCCCCTTGGTAGGTTTGCCGGTCTAAAACACCGACAGCTGGCGCGCCAGGTAGGGGTGATCATCACCACCGGGCAAATTCGAAGGACCCTCGTCAACAAGATCAATCTACTCGTCGACTCGCCGAGATCCATTGAAGCAAGTCGCCTTGCTCTTGTCAAAGGGGAATCAATATTCTTACGCCGCGGTTCCGGTTGCTTTGGCACGTCACGCGGCTAGTCGCGCCGCCCGTCGTCGATTACTTCGACAACGTCGTGCGTCCGGGTGCCTCGGCACGTCGCGCGACTCGTCATGCAGCTTGTCGTGCCGCCCGTCGTCGACTACTCCGCCTCCGCCGCGCGTCCGGGGTGCCTCGGCACGTCGCGCGGCTCGTCACGCGGCTCGTCGCGCCGCTCGTCGTCGACTACTCCGCCTCGCGCGAGCTCGTCGTCGACTACTTCGCCTCCGCCGCGCGTCCGGGGTGCCTCGGCACGTCGCGCGGCTCGTCACGCGGCTCGTCGCGCCGCTCGTCGTCGACTTCTCTGCCTCGCGCAGTATCATCGTCGACTACTCCGCCTCGTGCAAGCTCGTCGTCGACTACTTCACCTCCGCCGCGCGTCCGGGTGCCTCGGCACGTCGCGCGGCTCGTCACGTGGCTCGTCGTCGACAACTCCACCTCACGCAGGCTCGTCGTCGATTGCTTCGCCTCCGCCGCGCGTCCGGTGCCTCGGCACGTCGCGCCGCTCGTCGTCGACTTCTCCGCCTCGCGCAGGGTCGTCGTCGACTACTCCGCCTCGCGCAGGCTCGTCGTCGACTACTCCGCCTCGCGCAGGCTCGTCGTCGACTACTTCACCTCCGCCGCGCGTCCGGGTGCCTCGGCACGTCACGCAACTCATCACGTGGCTCGTCGCGCAAGCTCGTCGTCGACAACTCCGCCTCGCGCAGGCTCGTCATTGACTACTTCGCCTCCGCCGCACGTCTGGGTGCCTCATCACGTCGCGCGGCTCGTCACGCGGCTCGTTGCGCCGCTCATCGTCGACTACTCCGCCTCGCGCTGGCTCGTCATCGACTACTCCGCCTCGCGCAGGCTCGTCATCGACTACTCCGCCTCCGCCACGCGTCCGGTGCCTCGGAACGTCACGCGGCTCGTCACGCCGCTCGTCGTCGACTACTCCGCCTCGCGCAGGCTCGTCGTCGACTACTTTGCCTCCGCCACGCGTCTGGGTGCCTCGGCACGTCACGCGGCTCATCACGCGGCTCGTTGCGTCGCTCGTCGTCGACTTCTCCACCTCGCGAAGGCTCGTCGTCGACTACTCTGCCTCGCACAGGCTCGTCGTCGACTACTTCACCTCCGCCGCGCGTCCGGGTGCCTCGGCACGTCACATGGCTCGTCACGCGGCTCGTCGCGCAAGCTCATCGTCGACAACTCCGCCTCGAGTAGGATCGTCGTCGACTACTTCACCTCCGCCGCGCGTCCGGGTGCCTCGGCACGTCGCGCGGCTCGTCACGCGGCTCGTCGCGCAAGCACGTCATCGACAACTCCGCCTCGTGCAGGCTCGTCGTCGACTACTTCACCTCCGCCGCGTGTCCGGGTGCCTCGGCACGCCGTCGCGCGGCTCGTCACGCGGCTCGTCGCGCCGCTCGTCGTCGACTTCTCCTTCTCGTGCGGGCTCGTCGTCGACTACTTCACCTCTGCCGTGCGTCCGGGTGCCTCGGCACGTCGCGCGGCTCGTCATGCGGCTCGTCGCGCAAGCTCGTCGTTGACAACTCCGCCTCACGCAGGCTCGTCGTCGACTACTTCTCTTCCGCCGCGCGTCCGGCCGCCTCGGCACGTCGCGCGGCTCGTCACGCGGCTCGTCGCACCGCTCGTCGTCGACTTCTCGGCCTCGCGGAGGCTCGTTGTCGACTACTCCGCCTCGCGCGAGCTCGTCGTCGACCGCTCCGCCTCGCGCGCGAGCTCGTCATCGACTACTCCGCCTCGCGCAGGCTCGTCGTCGACTACTTCACCTTCGCCGCGCGTCCGGGTGCCTCAGCACGTCGCGCGGCTCATCACGCAGCTCGTCGCGCAAGCTCGTTGTCGACAAGTCCGCCTCGCGCAGGATCGTCGTCGACTACTTCGCCTCCGCTGCACGTCTGGGTGCCTCAGCACGTCGCGCGGCTCGTCACGCGGCTCGTTGCACCGCTCGTCGTCGACTTCTCCGCCTCGCGTAGGCTCGTCGTTGACTACTCCGCCTCCGCCGTGTGTCCAGGTGCCTCGGCACGTCGCGCGGCTCGTCGCGCCGCTTGTCGTCGACTACTCCGCCTCGCGCAGGCTCGTCGTCGACTACTTCGCCTCTACCGCGCGTCTGGGTGTGAGGACCATGTGTGGTTCAAGGACTAGTGGATGGTCGCTTCCTTGTGTGATGAGTGATTGACAACGTTGTGTGGACTAATTCTTGGCTAAGTGTTGCATGTGCAGGTTGCGGCTTGACTCGTGTTGGTGCAGGTGAAGAACAAGCGCGAAAGGTCGTTGCACGTGAGGCCTCCAGGTGTGGAGAAGACAAGTAGGCTTCGTTCGAGGGACCCGGTGGCCAGTGGGGTCAAGTGCGGGCCGCATGGTGGCATGAACAGCAAGATGAAGTCATGGACGATTTCTTGGTAGAGCCTCAAAACCAAGGTCGAGCCGGGACTACGTGGGAGCCAAGTCATGAGTGGAGATTGGCGGAGGCTACACCGAGTTCGCGGGGTTTGCAGTGGTTCACCATAAAACCACCGGGTTACTCGGTTGAGCCACAAAACCGAGGCAGAAGACTCGACGAGGAGGTGCGGCCACCCGGGCCGATTCAACCGCCCAGAGGGGGGCGGTCGGACCGCCCGGGGCCGGTCGGATCTCCCCGGCCGGTCCTAACCGCCCGTGGGGGCGGTCCGACCGCCCGGACGCCGGCGCCGAGATGCTTCGAGCGAGGACACGCGTCGGGATCGCAAGGCTTGCGTCGAGGCTAAGCAGGGTTGCGGTCGCCGGCATCCGTCCGATGAAGAAATTCCGAAGACTTCCAAATCCGCCCTCGAGGGGCTTGTATCCCTAGTTATTAGGTGAGGGTAGTTTAGTCTTTTGGGTGCCTCCATATATACTCTTGAGTGGATGGATGGCAGCCAACTCTTGGAACCCTAGCTCATTTGTTTTTCCATTTTTGGTTCTCCATTTTCCCTAGTTTTTCCTAGGACTAGCTTGAGAGCTTCATGTGAGATCTAGAGAGAGGGATGGATGTTTGGGTGGCAAGCTAGACCTTGTACGAACCTTTCATGGTATGTATAGATGGTTCGGCGCTGTTCCTCAAGGTGGTTTCCCGCTCTCTTTTGTGTTGATTTTCGGAGCTCTTTGTTGGTGGTGTTTTGAGGACGATTTCTTAGGGTCTTTGGTGGGTGTCACGAATGAGGATCTTGTGCCTCTTTGGCAGGTGACTTTGCCCCCAAATCTCCTTTGAATCGAACTCGATTCGGTGGTTTTTCGAGTTGGGTGAGTTCTTGACCTAGAGAGGCGATTTCGTCGATTCCTCTTGATTGTGAGCGTTTCGGGTCGATTCCTTTGAGGTAGAGGTTGCCCAGGAGGTAACCCAGCTAATCCCAAAGTTTCACTGCAATCCGTGGAGTGTTTCGGGAGATCGGGCGCGAGGAAGTTAGGGTTTGACCCGCGGGCTGTTTTTTTTGGGAGAGGCGGTCTAACCGCCTGGAGGGGGCGGTCTAACCGCCCCGGGTGTTTCCGGTGTCGAAGTTTTGTTTCGCCGGATTTTCCTCTCGTGAGTTTGTTCGCCTTGATCGGAGGAGCATCCGGGTGAAATTTTGGTTTGTTCTCGTGTCGTTTGCTAGGTGTTCTTGGTTGGAGTTCGTTGCCGGGTACGGGAGGTTAGACCGCCCCCGGTATCCGGTCTAACCGCCCCTAGGCCCCCGGGTGGAGTTTTGGTTTTCACCAAGATTCTCCGGTAGCTACCATGGCCTTGACCGAGAGATCTTTGTTGGTGAAACCGTGGTGCGTTTTGGTGCTCGGAAGAGGTGTTTCGGAGGTTTTCTTGGTTACCGTGTGGAGGCGGTCTAACCGCCCCCTATACCCGGTCTAACCGCCCCCCTCGGGACAGCCCGGCTTTCGAGGTGTTTCCGCCGTCGTGGGTGCGTGTGTGTTGAGGTTGCTTTGGTAGTGTTTGTTCCTAGGACCAGTAGCACTCCAGTGGCTACGTGGTTTTGGCAAACGGAAGGTAGAAGTGCGGAGCGTGTGATTTCGGGGGTCCGACCGAGCGAGTTCATCTTGTCAGAGTTTCAATCTCCTTCGAGAAGAATTTTTATCGGCTCCCATTCACTCCCCCTCTCTGGTCGCCTAATCGGTCCTTCAGGGTGCCTCGGCACGTCGCGCGGCTCGTCACGCCGCTCGTCGCGCCGCTCGTCGTCGACTTCTCCGCCTCGCGCAGGCTCGTCGTCGACTACTTCACCTCCGCCGCGCGTCCGGGTGCCTCGGCACGTCGCGCGGCTCGTCACGCGGCTAGTCATGCAAGCTTGTCGCGCAAGCTTGTCGTCGACAACTCCGCCTCGAGTAAGCTCGTCGTCGACTACTTCACCTCCTCCGTGCATCCGAGTGCCTCGGCACGTCGCGCGGCTCGTCACGCGGCTCGTCGCACAAGCTCGTCGTCGCAACTCCGCCTCGTGCAGGCTCGTCGTCGACTACTTCGACTCCGCCGTGCGTCCGTGTGCCTCGGCACGTCGTGCGGCTCGTCACGCGGCTCGTTGCGCTGCTCGTCGTCGACTACTCCGCCTCGCGCAGGCTCGTCGTCGACTACTCCGCCTCGCGCAGGCTCGTCGTCGACTACTCCGCCTCACGCAGGCTCGTCGTTGACTACTCCGCCTCCGCCGCGCGTCCGGGTTCCTCGACGCGTCGCGCGGCTCGTCACGCAGCTCGTCGCGCAAGCTCGTCGTCGACAACTGCGCCTCGAGTAGGCTCGTCGTCGACTACATCAACTCCGCCTCAAGTAGGCTCGTGGTCGACTACTTCGCCTCCGCCTCGAGTAGGCTCATCGTCGACTACTCCGTGAGTCGTGACTTCGTTTTGCGGCCACGCTGGCTCTACTTCAGCCACGCTGTGCGTCGTGACTACTTGTCTCGCGGCAACACTGGCTCTACTTCGAGTACGCCACGCGCCGCCACGACGTCGTCTTCCGGTCGCATCGCGTCGACCATTCATCTCGACTAGTTTGGAGACAGCAGTCACGCACCCTACAACTAGTCGAAATGAACTCCGACTAGTCAACTTCAGCAACGACCGTCGCGGCTCCATCGCGACCGCCACGGCTTCATCAACAGTCTGCCCATGCAGCAACAGCTAAGTCATTTATTTAAATGATTACTGTTTTCTTTTTTGGCTTGTTCTCCTCATCATGTAGGACTACTTGCCGACTACTCGTTTGTGTACGCTTCTCGACGGGTTTTCATGGGAGCTACACTCTGCTGACTACTCTTGGGTTATATCAATCAAGTCACCACGAGTCTACTTCATCAACTCGAGGGCTATCTTTAGGAGGCAGCTTCTAAAGTCCGCTCCGTGCGGCAACTTAAAGTCGACTCCGGTCGCATCTTCGCCTGCTTCGGTGGCATACTACGTGTGTAAGCTTCGATGGAACCTAGCTGTAAGTGGCCCTCGGGTCCTGGCGACAATGGAACCTAGCTACACGTGGTCTTCACGCTCTGTACCATGGGTCCAAGTACCCTAAGTACTCGCGCTCCATACCTTGGGTCTCAAATCCATGGCCCAGGTACACAAGTCAACTCTGGTCGCACCTTCAAGTCCACTACGGTGGCACACGTACCTTGGGTCTGAAATCCATGGCCCAGATACACAAGTCGACTTTGGTCGCACCTTCAAGCCCGCTCTGGCGGCAATCGTACCTTGGGTCTGAAATCCCTGGCTTAGGTACTCAAGCCCACTCCGGTGGCACAAGTCGACGCTAACGGTCGCACCCAAGCCCACTCCGGTGGCACAAGTCGACGCTAACAGTCGCACCCAAGCCCACTCCGGTGGCACAAGTCGACGCTAACGGTCGCATCCAAGCCCACTCCGGTGGCACAAGCCGACTTTGGTCGCAATCTTAAGCCCGCTCTGGCGGCAAAACTATTCGTTTTCTCTGATTTTTCATTCGCTTTGGCTTTCCGGAAAGTTCTTTTCGTTTTTTCATCTTAAGTCCACCCCGTGTGGCGAAAAGTTGACTACTGTAGTCACATCTAAAGTCCGTTTCACACGGCATCCTAAAGTCGACTTCTAAAGTAACATATCAAAGTCCGCCCTGTGCGGCAACTAAAGTCGACTTCGGTTTTCAAGTCGCATTCTAAAGTCCGCTCTGCCGGCATCTAAAGTCGACTTCGGATGCATCTAAAGTCCGCTCTGACAGCACGACTACTTCTCAAGCTCCACGGCTCGATGCCAAATTACTACTCGGAATCTCTCCAGCTCGTCGGCTGCACTTAACAGACTACTCGAGGATAACTTCAGCATGCTTTGCTCGCTCTCAAGCTCGGGGGCTCCTCACCAATAACTACTCGACGTGGCTCATACGGCTCTCTTATCTTGGGGGTTCCACGCTGCAAGAGTACTCGGATGATGGCTTTCGCGAACATTGAAGACCCTTGGATTGATTACCTAATCATTTCAAGGCTCGGGGGCTGCTATACTACACCCATCATTCAAAGTTTTCAAGACGGAAGATTCAGAATCAAGATTGACCCTCAGCTAGAGTCTGCAACTCAACCTAAGGCTCGGGGGCTACTCCATATGGAGTGCGATTTTGCAACCACACTTCCATATAATCTCGACTTCAAGATTGATGAGCTGGACCACCTTCCAGCCTCGCGGCAGTTCAAGTACTATTGAAGACTTCTCCAAGCAGTACTCGAGGATGCTCAAGAACTACTCACAGAGGCTTCAAGACTAATCGAACTACTACACTCGACTACAATGTGCTCGGGGGCTTGTCGGGCATACTCCCCGGGTACCCATGCAAGGAAGGATGAAGACGGACTCCTACTAGAATTCCCCTGTAATCCTACTAGGACTTGTACCGTGTAATCCTACTAGGACTCCTGTCTTGTAACCAACTAGGAACCCGCCCCCTGGACTATATAAAGGAGGGCCGGGTACCTAACCGGGCACCTGAACTACCCAACACCAAGTGCAGGGCGTCATACTTGATTGCCCAAACAGGACGTAGGGTTCGCCACCTTGGCAGCCCGAACCTGTATAAATCTTGTGTCCCGTGTCCTTGTGCATACCTTCGAGTTCTCGGTCTCCCGATCACGATCCTCCACCCCACAATCTACTACCTCGGGTACCCCCTTGGTAGGTTTGCCGATCTAAAATACCGACAGCAAGGAACTCGGTGAGTAGTCTGCTGTGTCTCCAAAATCTGAGCTAGGGTTCTTATGTGCTTTTGATTCTGCAGTATTCCAAGAATTGTGGATTTTATCGTTTCCACAAGGAGTATCTCCAGATGCTGAAGGATGCTGGCGTCATTGTTTTTCGACCGTCGAACTGGGCAGACGCGGTCGATGAAGTAGTTGATTCAGTGGAATGCGAGATTGGGAGCGGCGAACAGAGGCAAGCACTGGAGGACAAGCAGAGGAAGAAAGCACTGGAGGAGAAGATGGTCAATGTGATCTGGAAGATGAACTTGATTATTGTGGCTGTTGTTTGTGTAGTATTTGGATGTTTACTAGGGATGTATGCTGTAAAGAAGTAATTCTGATGTTAAAAGTGGTGCTTTTGCTTCATCTGTGTGGATGAAGAATGAATGGAATGACAATTAGGTCACAAATCTTAATGTGTCACACATCACAAAATTCATCAATTCATCTATGCTGACATTTCATTGCAGCACGAGGCAAAGGAAATGCGGATTATTAAGACAAAAAGAGTAACAAACTTCTAGCATAACTCTGGCATACATACACATTGAAATTCATTGTGAACTGCTGCCATATAATGACACAAACAGAGTATCAAACTTCTGGCATACACATTGCAATTCATTGTAAGCTGCTACCATAGACATTACAATGCCTTCCAAAATAGGAGACATGGATTGATATATCGCATCTCTTAGATTTACTAGTTCATCACAAGTTCAACATACATAGATCTACTAGCTAGTCCATCACAAGTTCAACAAGCACACTGGAAGAACACATTAACAGAGGAACAAATTAATTAAGCAGAGGTAGTCGCCACCGGAGGAGCCCCACCGTCTGAGTCAGAGCCGGAGCTGGAGACGTCGAGGCCGCCATTGTCGTCGTAGACGGTGGGGACCACTTCTCTCTCCAGGTCCCCTGCCAAGACATTGACCTTGAAGGTGTAATCCAGCACGGTCGTCTGTAGCGGATCAGTGGGGAGTTGGACCCCAAGATGAACGACCACCTTTCCAAGACTCTGCCAAGCCTGGTAGAGCATCTTCACTGAAAAACAAGCATCCTCAAAATTTATTGTTGGAGAACGCAGGGGCGGCGGCACCTTGCGCCGGGGCGGCTTCAGCCACTTCACCTCCTCAGGCGGGGGCGACGGCACCTCCTCGGGCTCAGCGGGCGGGGGCGGTGGCACCTCCTCCCTCCCCCGCTTACTTGATGGCTCGCTTGACGCCATGCGCTTGCTTGAGGAAGGATAAGCTCTTGGATTCACTTCTTGGTGACCGGAGACGGTGGTGCTGGGGGTTTCTTGGTGCCACAGTTGACGAAGTTCTTGGCCGGCCAGGATTTATATTGACAAGACGGTGAACCGTCAGTCGGTCAGTCACACGCCTCGGAACCTGTGTCCGCTCAGGAGAGCTCTTGGCCACAAAAATCATGTGGTCACAAGGAAACATGTGACTGTTCATATTTTATTCAAAATACCAAATGCCCAACTACTCCTATGAGTTGTTCGATTCTTAAAAAAACTATGAATTGTTTGTATTTTTATTAATCTATATCTATATAACTTATATAATTGGTGCCCACTAACTATCATTAACTTCATTTCTCTCTTCATGCAAGCTACCCACATCATCTCCCATCAAACTAAGGGTTATTAACTCTATCTTGTTTTCTCTTCATTACACCAATTCTTTTTTCATGCAAACTACAAAGCGACCCGGGTTTGCTAACCCGCGTCGGCATTGACTGCTACCCCTCCATCCCAAATATTGCCCCTTTCTTCTTTCGGAATGGATAAGCACAGCACCTTCCTTGAAAAAAAGTGCAGAGGAGGCGTGGAGAGACAGAGACGATGATGAGCGCCGGCGAGGGGCCAAGCAGCAGACGACCCCGCGCACCTGGGATCGAGGAGAACCGGAACGCGAAGTGGTGTCGCAACTCGATCCGCGCGTGTGCCGGTGAGATGGCAGTGAAGAGGGAGACGACGATGAGCGCCGGAGAGGGGCCAAGCGGCGGTGGAGTGAACCCAATGCCGGAGACGAGGGTCCTCGACTAGATCCTCTCGGATTTTGATGAGGGGGAAGCAGCGGCAAGGAGGAGCGTGCTGGCGAGGGGGCAGCAAAGTGGGTGAGTGGCCTGCCTCACATTTGCGAGCACAAATGTCTGGCAACTACAAAGAGGTGTCGAGGGAGCGGCGAAGAAGGTGTAGAGGATCTCATCTCTGACTCTGGCAACGACTACGACGATGGCGAGGCAAGTTTCTCTGAATCTCACTACCTTTTTACTTGTTCTATAGATGGAGCTAAAGGTAGCTTGAGCTTCATAAAGTTAATTAGTGCCTATGATGATGTCTTCCATGCTTGTCATGATCTTAATTATACCAAGTTCTGAGGTAAATCAATTCTGAACTAAGTTCCACTTTTACTTGTCACACCCTGCTCCAAGGTCTGAGGCAAATTAGTTCTGAATTAACTATGTTGTTCTTATACCATGTTTAACCCTGTTTCAGGCAAAACTCTTTGAGTCGCGAGAAGAGCTTGAGTTACTTCTTAACCTTAATGTCTGAGATTATGTGAAACCTGAGTTTGAAAAAATCACAAAAGAAGTGAACATCCTCATCAAAAAGGCTAAGCACATTAGGAGGTACAATTATACTACTGAACAAAATCTCGAGTCCATTGAAGGTGCGCTAGAAGAGCTTCAAGAATCCTTGGTTACTTACGAAGAGGCTACAAAAAGAGCCAATAATCCTGATGGGGCATGATCTAGTTCAAGCTTGTTGATGTGCAGGGTGAGTAGCCATACTTTTGTGGATGTTCAAGGTGCATGCCTTTGTTGATGTGTATGGTCAGGTAGCACGACCATAGTAAATAATGTGATGGACTAGTTAAGTCATAGCCTGATATATGGACAAGTTAACCTTTTGTCATAATTATCTTTATTCCTGTGGGCAAGTTATCTTCATCTTTGTTGACAAGTTATCTCTCTTATGATGTCTGTTTTGCCTCAGAAGATATGTGTGTTGATTGTGCTTGTATGTCGAAATGGAAGCAATGAGAGATGGATCGGGTTGACCTGTCAATGAGGACAGACTCAAAGGAGACGATGATTAACAAACCTCTGTCTCATTTGTTCACTGACGCCACGCTTGTCGTATGGACCTCCCTGGGCCCACTACCTCGGTGGGTACCAGGACCGACTACTCGGTGGGCCCCTGGGACTACCCGGCTTGCGCTACACGGCACCTGAAGGCGTGGAGCACAAGGACTACAGAGGAGTAGTACTCGGTTAGGAAGCTGTACATGTCCCGCACTGTATGGAAGACTCCTAGACGTACTCGACTAGTACTCTCTCCCTACTCCGACTTGTAACCCTGCCTCCCGGACTATATAAGGCGAGGCAGGGACCGATCTCTAGGATCACCTCATCACGGCACACCATTGCACCATCTTGTAATCGTGCCCAATCAATCCAGAGCTACGCAACATACAGGACGTAGGGTATTACGCACCTCGCGGCCCGAACCTGTCTAAATTGTGTGCCACGTATCTCTTCCTTCGAGTTACCGATCTCGGCGAGGCCACATTCATCTACTTCGGGTACTCCCCTTAGTAGGTTGCCGGTTTAAAACACCGACAGCTGCCGCGCCAGGTAGGGGGTCTCGCCCGAGATCACATGGCGAACTTGACGGCTCCCGTCTACTTCAAGCCAACCGTCGCTTTCAACCGCGGCGACACCTTCGTGTTCGGCGCCTGGGTCTGCACTGCTGACGGCGCGGGCTCCTTCCAGCGCCGCCTCACCATGCCGCCCAACCCGAAGACTGGCCTCGTGACGCTTCCAGAAGTCGTCACAGGCGAACTCGCCGGCAAATTCGGCGAAATTTCGCTCTTCAACCACCACGGCCGACTTCGAGCTCGAGTCCGCTTCCAACTCGAACTCGACGTCTCCATGGGCCATCGCATGCAAGCCGGCCGCTCGGCCATCGCAAGCGGTCCCCTCACCTCGTGAGCGCTCCGCACGTGGCCCCCGCATCCTCAACCGGCCCGCACGGGGGCTCCCTCTTCGCGCCGGGCCGGCAAGGAGCCCGTACCCGAGTACAACTCGGACTCCGACACCGCCCCCGACCACGCTTTGGACTCCAGCCCTCTCTCCGAGTTCTACTCGAACCCGGATTACGAGTTCGACTTCGGGTCGGACCCCGAGGAGCCCGAGTCCGAGGCAGCTCTACTGAGCTTCCCTTGTTAGGGCCGGCCTCTGGGCTGGTTATAACATCCACACCGGCCGGGAGATTCGTCTACTGGCCAGACCGCAAGCCTGCCGACCTGATAAGGGGAGACTCACACTACGTCGCTTACATCGACTCGCTACCGTTCCAGGAGGGAACGCTTCTAGCCCGGGCTGACTCAAGCACACCAACTGAGGTGGCACCCTCTAAGTCAAGCCTTGGCACCCCCGATCGCCAAGTCTTCATGGCTGCCGGCGACACCCCAGGGCCTTCAGGCACGGCTCAGGACAAGTACCTGGAAGACATCTCCTCCGACGAGCTCTCTGCTGATGCTCCACCGAACGAGAACCCCGCAGACAAAGACGCTCGACGTGGGCGTAACCGGAAGCGCAGCGAACGTCGCCGGCGCCTCCGCGACAACTTCCCCGTCCGCAACCTTGCGGAAGCTCTCAAGGCGGTCGAGAGCAGAGTACACACTACCCCTGAGCAATGCCTCATGTCGATCACGCGCGATCGCACGCCGAGCTCAAGGCATACGCGCCGGAGAGGTCATCGCCAAGCTCGCCGAAGACGCCTACTTCATGCGGGTCGACAACGCAGTCAATCAACCTCCACCGCCCGTGCCCCGCGGCAACGAAGCCACAAGTCGCGGCCGCCAACAACGGTCCCTAACCGTACTCGAGCCGACCTCCCCGCCCGAGCCCAACCGTCGTCGCTCCAACGCCGGCGGACCTCCACGCCGCGCGACAACGAAAGCAACCGTGAGGTCGTCCCCCACCGTGCTCCGGCCGGCGGCGGCGGCAACAACCCCGACGGCGGCGGTAGCGACGGCGGAAGCTCCAACCACGGAGCCAACAGGAGGGCTGGCGGCGGCGGCCGCGGTGGCCGAGGCCACGCGAACAGCCCACGCTTCCGGCGCCTCACGGGCGGGTATGATGCCCGCCGAAGATTGAGGAGCCGCGGTGGAAGAAGTCGACCACCGCGGCCGACGGCGACGGCTTCCCCGCCTTCTCACCTCGACTTCGCAAGTTGCTCCTCCCCGACAAGTTCAAGCCTTTGGGGATCACCAAGTACGATGTGAAGCGAGATCCCATTCGGTGGCTCGGGTGCTACGCCCTCTCCATCGAAAACGCCGGCGGCAACGGCGACACCAAGTGCCTCTACTTCCCCTTCTCGCCGGACCAAGCTCCACTCACATGGCTCGAGTCGCCGGACAAGCACTCGATCGACAAGTGCGACCACTCGAAGGAGCGCTTCACCGCATCTTCGCGGGCGCCATGGGCCGATCGGGTACTCACATGGACCTGGCCATGATCAAGCAGGAACAAGGCGAGACCCTCCGCAAGTACATGCGCCGTTTCTTCGACAAGCGCGCTACCGTCGTCGACGTCACTGACAAGGATGTCATCGATCTCTTCCAAGACGGTCTCTATCACCGCCGCACATTCGAAGACTTCGGTCGTCGCCGCCCCAGGTCCAGCCCCCACCTCAAGGACATGATTACGTCCTGGGCGGATGAAGAAGACAAGGCCAATGCCAAGTACGACGCCATCCGTGGCAAGACCAAGCAGAACCAGGGCGGCGGCAGCAACGCGAACCAGGGCGGCCGCAACAACAACAACTACTACTCGGGTCCCAACCGCAAGCGCAAGCCAGACAACACTGTCGCGGCAATCCAGCGCCCTGCGAAAGGGAACTCGAAAAAGAACTCCGGCGGTTTCAAAGACCTGCTGAAGGAGAAGTGCCCGTGGCATCCAAATGGCAACCATACCACCGAGCAGTGCTACCAACTAAGGCATGCACTCAAGGATACGCCAGAGCCACCGCACCCTCACGACCAAAAGGGCAAGAAGAAGGACGGCGACAACAACAACTTCCAGGAGCCTGACAAGACCGTCAACGTCCTCTTCGGCGGATTGCCCAGCAGGCGGGAGCAGAAGGCTACCCGTCGTGAAGTCATGTCCATTGAGCCGGCAGCCCCCACCCCTCTCGGGTGGTCGGAAGTACCCATCACCTTCTCCCGCGCGGATCGGGGGACCGGCTTCTCCGAACCGGGACGGTTCCCCCTCGTCCCGAAGCCGGTGCTCGCGGGCTCCAAACCGAACAAGGTGCTCATCGATGGTGGAAGCGGGCTCAACGTCCTTTTCACCAAGACCTTGAAGAAAATGAAGCTCGACATCACTCACATGCTCACCAAGAGCAACACGCCCTTCTACGGCATCGTCCCCGCAACGCGGCTATTCCACCGGGCTCGGTGGTCCCCGCCGCTTACCTTCGGGGCATCTCGGGACAACTACCGTACCGAGTACATCAAGTTCGAGGTCGCGGACTTCGAGACTTCCTACCACGCCATCCTCGGCGGACCGGCCATCGCCAAGTTCATGGCGGTGCCCCACTACACCTACTTGGTATTCAAAATGCCAAGCCCAGCTCGGTGTACTCTCCCTTCAAGGGGACTTGAAGATCTCTCACGACTGCGACACAGAAGCTGTGGAGATCGCCTCTACGAACCAAGTACCCAACGCGATGATGGAGGTCTACGCCGTGTCGAAGAAGCTTGCTATAAGTGAACTCGACATCCCAGAGAAGTCTGACAACGCCAACAAGCCTCAGCCACCTGAGGAGGTACTCGTCAAGACGATCGACCTTGGAACGAGCGACCCCAAAGCAAGACCACCACCATCGGGGCCGGCCTCGACCCAAATAGGAAGACGCGCTCATCGGCTTCCTTCGGGCTAACCGCGACATCTTCACGTGGAAGCCGGCGGACATGCCGGGAGTGCCCGGGGAGCCGATTGAGCACCGCCTCAACGTCGATCCTAAGGCCACCCCCAAGCGACAACACCTCCGACGCTTCGCCAACGACGACGGGACGCCATCAAGAAGGAACTCGCCAAACTACTCGCGGCCGGCTTCATCGGAGAAGTCTTCCATCCCGAGTGGCTCGCCAACCCCGTCCTCGTCCGCAAGAAGAACTCGAACGAGTGGAGGATGTGCGTCGACTACACCGACCTCAACAAGCATCGCCCCCAAGGACCCCTTCGGGTTGCCGCGGATCGATCAAGTCATCGACTCCACGGCGGCCGCAACCTCGCTCTCGCTTCCTCGACCGCTACTCCGGTACCACCGGATCGCGATCAAGGAAGAAGACCGGAGAAGACCGCGTTCATCACCCCGTTTGGCGTGTACTGCTACACGACCATGTCCTTCGGCCGAAGAACGCCGGCGCCACCTATCAACGAGCTATCCAGGCCTGTTTCAAAAGGCAACTCAACAAGAACGTCGAAGCCTACGTGGATGACGTGGTCGTCAAGACCAGAAACTCCAGTACCCTCATCGACGACCTTGAAGAGACTTTCGCATCACTGCGCGAGTACCGCTGGAAGCTCAACCCGAACAAGTGCGTCTTCGGCGTACCCTCGGGCAAACTACTCGGCTTCATCATTAGCCAGCGCGGCATCGAAGACAACCCCGAGAAGATCTCCGCCATCACCTACATGAAAGCTCCCACGAGCATCAAAGATGTCCAGAAGCCGACGGGGGTGCATGGAGGCACCGAACGCATTTATCTCGAGGCTCGGAGAACGGGGGCTCCCCTTCTTCAAACTACTCAAGCATCAAGAGAAGTTTGTGTGGACTCCGAGAGGCGGATCAAGCCCTTGCCCGGCTCAAGGACTTCCTATCGAAGCCACCGATCCTCACGGCTCCTCACAAGGGCGAGCGGCCTACTACCCACGTGGTCGCATGCGGCATCGTCGTCGAGCGGCGGGAAGACGGCCACGCCTACCCGGTCCGGCGCCCGGTCTACTTCGTCGGCGAGGTTCTATCGAGTCCAAGGCCCGCCGTCGCCCGTGCGAAGCTCCCGTACGCGGTACTCATCACCTCGCGGAAGCTACGACACTACTTCCGGGAGTACTCGATCTCCGTCGTCACCGACTACCCACTCGGCGACATCTCGCGGAACCAAGATGCTACCGGAAGAATCTCCAAGTGGGCGGTCGAGCTCGGTGCCCTCACTATCGACTTCAAGCCACGCACGCCCATCAAGTCGCGGCACTAGTCGACTTCATGGCGAGTGGCGGGAGAACCACCGCCTACTCCCACGGTGCGACCGAGCATTGGGTGATGTACTTCGACGGCTCACTCAACCTCGAGGGCGCAGGGCGCGGGGGTACTCCCGATCTCTCCAACGGGCGAACGGCTCAAGTACGTCCCGCGGATCTTCCGGAAGGTCTCAAACAACGAAGCCGAGTACGAAGCCCTTCTACACCGGCTCCGCCTCGCGGCTTCTCTGGGCATCAAGCGGCTACTAGTCTACGGCGACTCCGCAGTGGTCATCAACCAAGTCAACAAGTCCTGGGACCGCAACAAGGAGAACATGGACGCCTACTGCCTAGAAGTCCGCAAGCTCGAGAACAAGTTCTACGGTCTCGAGTTCCACCACATCGTCCGCGACAACAACGTTGCAGCGGACGTCCTCTCGAAGCTTGGATCCACCCGCGCCCAAGTACCAGCGGGTGTCTTCGTCCACGAGCTTCACGCGCCATCCATCCCGGAGCCGGCGCCTACGACCACTACCCCAGCTCACCCACCAGCCGGGCAGGAGGTCATGATGATCGACGTGGACTGGAGGCAACCCTTCATCGACTACCTCAGCGAGCAGAAGGTTCCCTCCGACAAGAACTCGGCTGAGCAGCTCGTCCGCCGCGCCAAGTCCTACGTCCTCGTCGGAGACAAGCTTTACAAGCGGGGCGCATCTTCTGGAGTACTCATGAAGTGCGTCCCTCGTGAAGAAGGCAAGGACATCTTGGAGGAGATCCACAAGGGCGTCTGCGGCAACCACGCGTCCTCACGCACGCTGGTCAGCAAGGCCTTTCGGCGAGCTTTCTACTGGCCCACAGCTCTGGGCGATGCCGAAGAACTCGTCAGAAGGTGCCAAGGATGCCAGTACTTCGCCAAGCAGCAACACGTCCCAGCCTACAAGCTAGTTGTTGACGGTTAATAATTGTATCAAAGTTCGTTTGTGACTCGCAAGCGTACAAGTCTCCCGTCGTAGTCAAGGGACCCTTCTTCCCTCGAGTGGTGAACCCAAGGTATCGAATCCGTGGAACAAATGTGTGACGCAAAACTTAATCTATTAAAGCCAAGTAACTTCAATCTTCGATAAAAGAAACCCTAATGCATCTAAGTAAAAGACACAAAACGAATCTAATCTACTAAAGACCGGAGAAAACAAAGTAAGATTGGGTAGATAAACCGATCTAGAGGGATCGGGGTAAGCCTTTTGTTGAAGTTCCAAGCAAGAGAAGAAGTAGCAAATCGAATCTTAATAGAAGCCTCTTTAAATCGTGGTTTCCCGTCCAAATCCGAAAACATCCACCTTTCGAGACCCCCGTTCGTCACAACGTATCCCTATTCATGCGGGGAGTTTAGGGCGAGTCAAAAGACAAGTCGAGATTCTTTCGGAAGATCCGGCGTGTACCTCTAGCCACCGCGGCTACAAGAACACCCTATGTAATCTATCTCGAGAATAGAATTGGAATAAGCAAAGCCGATCGAAAAACGAAATCTTCGAGGAAACACTTGATCGCTAGGAAAAGATTCAACTTGATAATTCAACTATAACAATGATACATACACAAGATCACCACCGGATCCTTCCTTGATCTTGCTTCTAGCTCCGGAACTCCGACGTGGTCTTCCGTGCAAGGTTCCCACGTCGGCTAGGGGAACCCTAGTCAACTAGCTCGACCCTCTCCTCTCCGAGATGGTGTCCCTCTCTTCTCTCGCTCCTCGGCGGCCGATGACGAATTCTTCTCTCCGAGGCTCTCGGTCAGGGGGCTATAAATAGCCCGATTGGCGGCTAGGGCAAAGGAGGGGGCATTTGGGCCCTAAATGGGCCTGGGCCGACCGGATCGGGCCGGCCGGCCCGGGCCCATTTAGGCCCCGGCCCGAGGGCTCCTTCGCTCCACGTCGGTTCCCTTGCTTCCTGGATGTTTCCCCCTTCTGCATGTAGGTCCATGTCGTCGGTTTCTCTCCGAATTGGACTCAACTCCTTGTCTTGCAAGATTCAGCACTTTTCTGGTCAGGTCCTCGGAGTCTGTCGTCTTCTCGGATCAAATCCCCGGCTTTTTGGAGTTAAGTTTGCTTCATTGCATGACTTGTACGGGGCTTCAAGGTCTTGTCATGAGGTGCTTGATGAACTTATCCCAAAAGTCTTGCATTCAACACTAAAACCCTGCATAAACATTAAACTCCAAAACCGACATGCACACGTGAACTTGTTATACCACGGGGGTTAGTACCAATGGATAAGGTATAAAACTCATGCCAACACCGAAGGTAAACTCATGGCTAGGTTGACGGATTTTCACCGTCAACATCTCCCCCATGCTTAAACCTTGCTCGTCCTCGAGTAAGCCTTCGATGGATATCATCATTGCCAAACAATGTTTAAACTTTGCACTTGATCACACATGAGAAAACATAATGCTCTCAAAATTTTAATTCATTAAAGTTCCATAATGTACTAGCCTTCATCTCTACGGAGGGTAGATTCTTATTAAGCTTATCCCACAAGTATTAATATGCTCACAAAGTTTAAATAGATCTCAGAATTTTTGAAATAAAGAACGAGATAAAGAAAAGCTAAACCGAATTCACAAATTTAAATCATCTTGTATATTGCTCATGAACTCTCATCTCACTTGTCTCTCAAGCCTATATATTCTACTCCTTTCCCTCTCATATATATGTGTGGTAGGCTTTATATGGAGCTTTGGGAAAGTTTAGTCCTAACAAGATTTTATAAATGAGGTGTTGTCAAAACAAGACAAGCTTCTCATGGTCTTACCGAGACTCGTCAAAAAGGTCATTGGAAAATAATGTTAAATCAAGGAGGGGAAAGAGAAAAATACACACACTTTTAGATGAGTGGACATGTGCAAATGGCAAAGAGTGATCCCGAGGCACAAAGGAAGTCCTCGTTATCGGATTGCACATGGTTGGAAAAATGAGAATGGATCTTTTTAACTTGAAGCCTTGAATGCACTCTTAGAGAACCGGGGAGTTTACTTTACGCACATTTTTTCTTTCTCATATTTCTCATTCTTTTCTTTCTTTCTTTCTTTCTTTCTTTCTTTCATTCATTATATATATATTTTTTTTCTTTACCTTGAAAGTCATGATTATCACTGGATTTTTTTTTCTTTCATCATCATTCATTTTTTTTAAATATTCCCCTTTTAACTCTAAAACTGCACCGTACCTACCTCCTCCCCCATGCTTAGACGTTGCTCGTCCTCGAGCAAAGAGGCGAAAAATAAGGTAGGTACCGGAGTATTTTTCCTTGGAGAGATACTTGAAATCTTCAATGTTGGCACCGTCTTGCGATCTTCCTTGATTTGATGATCCATTCTCAACGATAGGTTGTGGTCAAGGAGGTAATCACAAAAGATGATATTTGGTTTAAGGGTGGATATCCGGCGAAGTTTGTGAGATCTCCGATGCGGGGATACACAATGCACGGATAATAGGCTAGCAAAAAGATAGATACGCAAAAATGGAATGACCAGCTTCTTAGTCTCGGGCCAGAGAAATCATGGCCTGCAATAACTCACTCAAAAATAAATCTTGTACACTAAGGTTTATGCACTCAAATATATATTAGGCTTTGGATAGGTTGAGCAATACACAAGCGATATTTATGACAAGGTTAGCGATATTTTTTTAGCATAAAAGACATCTTTAATCTATTCATAACTCGAGAGCACATAAAACACTATGGGTCTTTATTTTAATCATAACCTCCGCTGAAAATTAAGCTAGCATTTAAATAAATTCAGATTTGTATTTTTAAGAGAGCACTAGCTTAAACATGCATAAGTCAATTACAAAGATGAACAAAGCTGCAATTATAATCATATATCATCATGACACGAATTTTGTAGCTTTTCCAAAGATATAATCAAGGTGGTGTCTTTATTAATGATGACATCAAGTTGAAATACAAACTGAAAATAAACAAACATGCTTGCTGAAATTTAAATAAAAACAGAAAATACTACGCAAACACACATAAGCAAAAGCTGAAAATTACAGAGAAAAAGAAAAGAAAAGAAAACTAAGGTTCCTAAATCTTCTAGTCCTCCGCCGGTGGTTGATGTTGATGATCTTGATAATAATACCCTTGCTCATAATACGATTGGACACTTCCTCCGACGAATTGATTTGGCTCCACAAGGTGAAGGCGTCCAAGTTCAAAGGCAATATTTGCGTTGCCTTCACCAAGTTGAGCTGCGTTAGCTTGGATGGCTGCGATGTTTTGAGCGTTTCTTGCAGCATACCCTCCAATAATGGCCATGCTTTGTTGTGGTTGGGGATGATGAGCGTAGGACTCCGCGAAGTTAGCGTTGGGCACAACATAATTTTGTGGGGGTACCGGTGCACCACCCCCCCCCCCCCCCCCATGCTTGCTCTTGTGGCCCTCCATAATAACTTGGCGGAGGAGGGATCCCGCCGAATGGTTGCACATTGGGTTGTGCTCCACTCGCTTGTGCGGAGGATGTTCCCTCCTCTACGATTCTTCCTCTTTTGTTCTTCCTTGCAGGGACAAGTAGTCCCTCTTCCAACCAATCTTCCCTTCCTTCGGTGAAAAGCCTAAGCCTCTCATTTGGAAGGGGTAGGTTCACTATGGCCAACCGATAACCTCCTCTCTCATCTCCACTAATGTATTTGCCTTGCCGCAAATACTCAATGCCGAGAGAGGTACCACGCAAAAGGTGGTCGGGGTTTCTTGCGATCCCCGGCCGCAAGGAGAAGGCCAACATGGAGAGGTAACACCCCGAACCAATATTACCCGCCCCCGATGTTGCTTCACAACACCAACGGTTGATCATGAGGTAAGAGGGGTCTATTGGCCGCCCGGCAATTAAAGCCGAGTATAGCCAATTCAACTCCGTGTCGGTCACCTTTGTTTCCTTCATCCTCCCCAATACCCTCTTGCACATCCAAGAGTGAAATATCCGGATAATGGGGTTGCGGATGCAATTGCATTGTTGATGGGCTTCTCCGGAGATCATGTTCCAAAATCCTCGCTAACATGCCGGTGGCACATCAACTTTCTCCGAAGCTCCCTTGTGGAATCCAAGCAGCTCCCTAACGTGCTCGTAGGGAACCACTTGTTGGACTCCCTCCAAACGGAATGACAAGCTTTGCACCCCATCATCATCAACGATGGGTGCAATAGTCATCAAAATTTCCAAGGCGAACCCCAAATGGGTGTCCACCGATACTCCGTTGGAGAACCGCACCCATCCAAGGTGCCCCAACATATAGTATATGTCGGTGCCAAAACCCAAGGTGTAGAGTGCTTGGTCGTCGAACTCGACGTTGGGCACAAGCCTCTTCTCAAGATTAGAGAGCCTCTCCTCCTCCTCCGCCGACAAGATGATGAAGCCGTACGAAGAGTATGTCGGGGTGTAAGGAGGTGGCACGGTTGAGCGGGTCGATCGTCGTGGTGGCGTGGGCTGCTCCTCCGTGTGCCCACAAGGTTCGGTGAACCTCATGGAAGTGCTTCTTGCAGCCCTCATACCACCAAGGAGGAGAGCATCGTTCCTCCTCGGTGGTGCCGTATCCATCTCCATGCTCCGGGGAGACTCGGAAACCGAGTGCCTCCTCGAAGACGTGGTTGATGACAGCTTGGACGACGACGAACTCTTCTTCTTGGAGAAGATACTTGTGGTCTTCTTCCACATGGTTGATGCACTCTTTTCTTCAACTAAAACTCCGGGTTGCAACCGGTAACTAGGCACTTAAACTCTTTGCTTCGGATGTGGACTTTGAGTGGATTAAGGATGGGATTTTTTCTTGAGCTATCAAGCTTGGGAAGGTTGGCTATGTCTATGGAGGTTTTGAGCACACAAACTTGAACACGCAAACAAAGGAAGGAGAGGGAAGCTTGCCTCGTAGAAAACGGGAGCCGGGGGCTCCTTAAGTAGGTGAGGCCGGCCGGCCCGGGCCGGCCGGCCCGGGGGCCTCCCCGGCTCCTCACCGCCTCGTCTTTCTTCCGGCACGATCATTTCGCCTCTACAACTTTCCCCGCCCGCGTGCTCCACAAGTTGCACCGCCCAAACGCTCTCGTCCACTCCTTTTCTTGCATTATCGGTCCTCCCACTTGATGCTCCATGCTTTGGGTCATGTCCATGCTCCCTAGCTCCACTTGCTTCAAATGCCACCATGAAATTCCTGCAAAGTTGATGCTTGCTGCCCACCATGCTTGTCCTTTGCATGTGGAATTGGTGAAAGTTGATAAAAGGGAATCCAATGGTGCATGCATGATTAATTCAAACTAGATTGCCTCCATTTAGGTGTGTTTAAGGTTAAGCACTCCTCTAATTCGAAATTTAAAATATTTTTCAGAGCCATGCAAGAGCTCAAACATAATTTTAGAGAAGTTTTTAAACCATTAAAAACAAATGTAAGTCGAAAATATTTTTCGACTACGTCGATTTAGGTCTCACCGGTATAGTTTGCCTTCATTGGTTGAGAGCGGACATTTTCCCGGCTTGATCATGGGGGCATAGGTTTAGGTTCTAATTTTGGCTAAATAAGAAAGATTTTGAATAAAACAAAATTAGAATAGGCTTAGAAAAATTCTAATCCTAGAGAAACCAAGGATAAAGATTTTTAAAACCAACCAAAAGTTTTGATTTCTAGGTTCACGCGAGTCCTACCACGTGCTGAATTTTATTAACACTTAAACATAAATCGTGGCTCTACTCGTGTGGTTTTAGCATGAAAAATAAGTCAACCTCAGCACCATAATGAGGGTGAAAGGTTGAGTTAGATTCTGAAATTATTTGGTTGAGGTTTCCCGTAAAGAAAAGAACAAACAAGCACATAGGAGGGTTCATGCAAAGGGTTTATGATAAAGCAAACATTCAATCAAGAATTATGTCTCTAATATTGTTCAACCACTTCTAAGTCTAATGTCTTTGCGTAATAAAACTCAAAAACTAAATTATTAAAAATACTCGAAAAACCTGGAATCGGGTTGTCCTCCCGTAGCTTATTCTTGACTCGACGAAACGGGTTGCCTCCCGCCTAGCGCTTCGTTTATAGTCTATAGCTATACTTCTTCACTTGATTACTCCGGATCAACACTCTTTGCGGGCGTTGCAATCTTGGGTACCCACTTCCGCACCATCTTGGGCGCGGGCTTGTCTTCCGGCTTAGTTGGCTTAGTCATTTTTTTGGTCTTCACGGGCGCGCTTCTCTTCCTTTGTCTTGACGGATGCAACACCTTCTTTGATTTTCTTTACGTTCATTTTTTTGGCTCCTTCTTCTTTTTCAGCCCCTCCGTTTGTTTTGGTTCTCCCTTCACTCCAATCATGTTGCATGCCTCAATCCTTGGACGGAACTTGAAGGAACTCCTTTCTCCGTTGATATCGAACATGATCTCCCCCTTGCCAACATCAATAGTAGCTCCCACTCGTCTTGAGGAACGGCCTCCCTAGGATGAGCGGCGGCTTCTCCGTCTCTCCCATCTCGAGCACAACGAAGTCGACGGGGATGAAGTGGTGTCCGACCTTCACGGGTACATCTTCAGCAATGCCCAAGGGATGGCGAATGGAGTTGTCGCCCAACTCCAAACATATTCCCGTAGGCTCCATTGGTAGGCGTAGCTTCTCGAACACATCCCTCGGCATGACGCTCACACTAGCTCCAAGGTCGCATAACGCCTTCTCGAAGTTGAAAGAACCAACTGAACATGGAATTGTAGGGCACCCGGGGTCTTTTTGCTTCTCTAGCCCATTAGCAATAGCGGCACTACACTCCTCGGACATCTTGACATGATCTACCCCGAGTGTTGCTATCTCATATTTATTTGCAAGTATGTCTTTAAAGTAACGAGAATATGTAGGTACTTGTAGGGCATCTAGTAATGGCATGTTGATGCTAAGTCTACGCACAACTTCCACAAACTTCTCAAAGTGGTTGTCAAGTTTACCTCGGAAGTAGCGTGGCTTGAGTTGCGGTATCCTCGTGTCTTCCTCTGGCATCTCGAATTCGGGTTCCTCGGTGACGATCCCCGTAACCTTCTCTTTAGCAACTCCTTCCACCTCGGTGGACGGTTTAAGCTTCCTTGCTCCCGCGGAATGTTCCGGATCTTCGGTCTCCTTCCCCGAACGCGTTTGAATGGCCTTCGCCGATTCGGGACATTTGGGTTGTCCCGAAGCTTCCCTTCATCATTGGTGAGGCGCCCCGCAAGTTGTCCAACTTGCATCTCGAGCATCTTCATCATGTTGAGCACTTGATGATTGGAACTTCCGACCTCCGTCACTTTGCTATCGATGTTCTCCAACACCTTGTCTATGGTCTTGAACTTGGTGACGGTGTCCTTGTTGATCTTAGCTTGCTCAACCATGAACTCCTTCAATTGTATACGAAGCGGAACCGCGTTAGGAATAGATGAGCTTGCATTAAATTGAGGCCTACCTTGCCCGTAGCGGAAGTTCGGCAATTCTCCCTTCCTCATGTAGTCGAGCACTTTGGCTTCCTCCGGACAATCTTTGCGGACATGGCCATACTCTCCACATTCTTCACATGTGGACCTTGCTTCGGCGGCCTTTAAGTCTTGAGCCTCTTTCTTTTCCATCTCCATCTTCTCCAACCTCCTCATGAGCGAGTCGATCTTGCCTTCAAGTATGTTCTCCTTCTCCACTTGCAAGACTCCTTTGACGTTCCCCGTGGGTTGAACCGGATGTAGGCGCCCGACGACGCCCATGTGTCATTATCCGCGACCTTCTTGAATAGCGTGAAAGCTTCCGTCGGTGTAAGCTCGATGATAGATCCTCCCGCCGATGCATCTATGATCGTCCTTGACGCCATGGTGAGTCCTTGATAGAACTTTTGCACGAGGTCTTCCTTCGGGAACTTGTGATGTGGAACCGCCCGGGTGTACTCGTTGAAGCGCTCGAATGCCTCCGAGATAGTCTCTGTAGGATATTGAACAAAGGTGGCAATCTTATTACGCAAACTTTGAGTTTTACCCGGTGAGTAGTATCCTTCATAAAAGCCTTCATCAACGTGTTCCAATTTTGCACCGTCTCCGCCGGTTGAGAGTGGAACCATTGCAAAGCCTTCCTGAGTAGTGAAAACGGAAAAAGCCTTGCCCTCATTTGATCTTGAGTCACCCCATCCATGTTGAAAGTCTGACATAGTTGAATGAATGCTTGGAGGTGAAGGTTCGGATCCTCTTTGCCGGTGAAGGGTGAATGTTGCACCATGCGGATTGTTGAGGTCTTGATCTCGAACGGTCTTCCGATCTCCTCAAGGTTCAAGATTGGTAGGTCGATGATGTCTGGGGTGCATAGCTCCCCAATCTTGCGTTCTTGCGGTGGTTGGTCACCCATTGGTGGAGGTCGATTCTCCCGCGGACTTTGAGGTGGTGAATTCTTCGGAGATTCCCCGCGATCCTTTGTCTTCCGACTCCGAATCTACAAAATCCAGCTTTTTAGCTTGATGTGCTTCACGTCTCCTTAGCCTGTAAAGTTTTTCTGGATCATCCACAAAATTATTGGGTTTGTTGGAGAGGTAGCCGTCCATCTCCTGTTAGGGTTAGCAATAAACAAAGTATGCAAAAACTAGAAAGTAAAAACAAATCTATAAAAACTAGAGTTAGACAAACTAGATTAGATGTATTTTGAGGATGATCAAAATTTAGTAGATGCAAAAATAAAAACAAAAAGAAAACTGAAAATTACAAAAAGGCAATAAAAAATCAAATCTTGATCACTTGTTCCCCGGCAACGGCGCCAGAAAAAGGGGCTTGTTGACGGTTAATAATTGTATCAAAGTTCGTTTGTGACTCGCAAGCGTACAAGTCTCCCGTCGTAGTCAAGGGACCCTTCTTCCCTCGAGTGGTGAACCCAAGGTATCGAATCCGTGGAACAAATGTGTGACGCAAAACTTAATCTATTAAAGCCAAGTAACTTCAATCTTCGATAAAAGAAACCCTAATGCATCTAAGTAAAAGACACAAAACGAATCTAATCTACTAAAGACCGGAGAAAACAAAGTAAGATTGGGTAGATAAACCGATCTAGAGGGATCGGGGTAAGCCTTTTGTTGAAGTTCCAAGCAAGAGAAGAAGTAGCAAATCGAATCTTAATAGAAGCCTCTTTAAATCGTGGTTTCCCGTCCAAATCCGAAAACATCCGCCTTTCGAGACCCCCGTTCTGTCACAACGTATCCCTATTCATGCGGGGAGTTTAGGGCGAGTCAAAAGACAAGTCGAGATTCTTTCGGAAGATCCGGCGTGTACCTCTAGCCACCGCGGCTACAAGAACACCCTATGTAATCTATCTCGAGAATAGAATTGGAATAAGCAAAGCCGATCGAAAACGAAATCTTCGAGGAAACACTTGATCGCTAGGAAAAGATTCAACTTGATAATTCAACTATAACAATGATACATACACAAGATCACCACCGAGATCCTTCCTTGATCTTGCTTCTAGCTCCGGAACTCCGACGTGGTCTTTCGTGCAAGGTTCCCACGTCGGCTAGGGGAACCCTAGTCAACTAGCTCGACCCTCTCCTCTCCGAGATGGTGTCCCTCTCTTCTCTCGCTCCTCGGCGGCCGATGACGAATTCTTCTCTCCGAGGCTCTCGGTCAGGGGGCTATAAATAGCCCGATTGGCGGCTAGGGCAAAGGAGGGGGCATTTGGGCCCTAAATGGGCCTGGGCCGACCGGACCGGGGCCGGCCGGCCGGGCCCATTTAGGCCCGGCTCGAGGGCTCCTTCGCTCCACGTCGGTTCCCTTGCTTCCCGGATGTTTCCCCCTTCGCATGTAGGTCCATGTCGTCGGTTTCTCTCCGAATTGGACTCAACTCCTTGTCTTGCAAGATTCGGCACTTTTTCGGTCGGGTCCTCGGAGTCCGTCGTCTTCTCGGATCAAATACCCGGCTTTTTGGAGTTAAGTTTGTTTCATTGCATGACTTGTACGGGGCTTCAAGGTCTTGTCATGAGGTGCTTGATGAACTTATCCCAAAAGTCTTGCATTCAACACTAAAACCCTGCATAAACATTAAACTCCAAAACCGACATGCACACGTGAACTTGTTATACCACGGGGGTTAGTACCAATGGATAAGGTATAAAACTCGTGCCAACACCGAAGGTAAACTCATGGCTAGGTTGACGGATTTTCACCGTCAACACTAGTCACCATACCACCAACCTGGCCCTTTGCCTGTCGGGGGCTCGACATGATTGGGCCACTGCCAACGGCGCCAGGCGGCTTCAACAGGGTTTTGGTGGCCATCGACAGGTTCACCAAGTGGATCGAGGTCAAGCCGGTCACATGCCCCAAGGCTGACAGAGTACTCGACTTCCTGGATGAACTCGTACATCGCTACGAATTACCCCACCGCATCATCACAGATCTGGGCTCCAACTTCAACAATCACCAGTTCTGGGAGTACTGCGAGAACAGTGGGATCGACGTACGATACGTCTCAGTTGCCCATCCTTGGGCCAACGGACAAGTCGAGCACGCCAACGGGATGGTGCTCGACGCTCTCAAGAAGCGGCTACACGACGCTGCTAACTCCAAAGGGGGCAAGTGGATCAAGGAACTACCCAACGCACTCGGGGGCTACGGACTCGCCCATCCAAGCTAACGGGCCAATCCCCTTACTTCCCCGGTCTACGGCTCCGAAGAAATCCTCCCCCGCCGACGTCATATGGAACTCGCTAGCGGTGGAGCACTACGACGAAGGCGTCTCGGAACAGACGACGGACGAGTTGACATCGACAACCTCTAAGAAGCTCGGCCGCGCCGCCCTCGTCCAATCGGCAAGGTACCGGAGGGTATCCGACGCTACCACGATCACAACGTCAAGGAACGCTCCTTCAACGTTGGTGATCTCGTCCTCCGCCGCATCCCGTAACACGGAAGGACTACACAAGCTCGGCCTCCCCCGGGAAGGACCCTTCACCGTGGCAAAGGTGCTCCGGGCCGGCTCCTACCGCCTCCGGACACTTGAAGGCGAAGACATCAACAACTCGTGGAACGTCGACCGGCTCTCGTCGATTCTACGCCTAGTCTACACGACTACTCCGGGGTTCAAGTCTACACGACTACACCAACACCCCTCTCGTCGTAAGCGGCCTCCGCGGTCCCGGCTCCGGTCTCGGACTTCTCCTCTCCGGATCCGGCCCCGTGCGGCTACCTACGGACCCGGGGCCGCGACGAGCGTCAAGGACCGCAGCGGCCCGGTCTGCGAGAGACCACACTCTAAGATCCGGCCTACACGGCTACCTACGGATCTACGATCCGGCCTACACGGCTACCCATGGATCTACCGCCGTAAGCGGCTACCCGCTCCAAGCACTACTCGCCCGTAAGCGGCCTCCGGTCCGGGCGACTACTCGTAACTACGGCCCTGGCCATCCAGGTGTACTTCTTCAGTAATAAAGTTTGATCGTTCATCAACTTCTTTACTCGTCTACTTCCTACAACGGGACCACTACTGCCGAGTACGACTACTCGCATCCACTCCACGATGGGGGCTCCGCACTCGAGATCGCGACTACGAGTACTCATTGCCGGAAATTTTCTTTCATTCATACTTAAGCAATTCATTACAATTGTTTTTGTACAACCTTCGGCTACTAGCTACTTATTACAAGGCTACCGGAGATTAAGCTTCTCGCCTACTTGCTCCGCGATGGGAGCCATCTGCTCCCGGCAGCTCCGAGTACTTGCTCATCGGTGCGGTTGGCGGCTACCCCGCCGCCGACTACTTCCACTGGGGCCTTCGGGAAGTAAGACTTCATGAAGGCCAAGACCTGCTTCGGGATCGATCTCGCCATGTGCTTCACATAAGCCGCCAGCCGGCTTGGGGCTTCCTTGAGGCGATCCACCAGTGGAGCAATCTTGGGGCCGCCCGGGTGCGGCACCAAAAGCCTTGCGATCGGCAGCGCGGCTTCCTCAAGCTCCTTCAGTTGGGCCCGCAACGCCTCGCCGTCTTCATTCAACTTCTGCAAGGATTTGTAGCAGTTGACGAGATCGCGGTCAGATGCAATCCGGAGCTCCATGTGCTTCTCGCACTCGAAGGTGACTTCTTTGTAGTCGAGCTCGAGTACCTGGCGGGCTTCTTGCTCCCGGTAGAAGAGATTCTTCATGCTCGTCTCCGAGGACTTCAGCTGCTCCACCTGGCCCTCAAGCTCTGCAACACAGCAACAGTATATCGGGTCAGACTACCTCTCGACCTCCAACAACTACCCGACAAGTCCAGCGGCGTACCTTTGTTCTTATTGCGGAGGCCCTTATTCTTTCGCACCAAGTCGTCGCCCTTCGCCTGCAACTCTTGGATATCATTGTGATACTTGGCGAAGGCGGCGTCGAGCTTAGACTGCATGGCGGCCGCGTGCTTCCGTGACTTCAAAAGCTGCTCTTCCAGCGTCTCAGCCCGGAGCACCGCGTCACCATAGCCTTGCAGCATGTTGGACTTGTCGCGGGACCTCTCCGCAACGTCCTGCATAGACAATTCAAGTCACACGAGTACTCAACGACAGAGGATTGGCTACTCAGAAGCTACGGCTACTTACCTTCATCCACTGCTCAGCCTCGCGGATCGCCTCTAGGTGCTTCCACCGTCGCCGGCTCAACAAGATCGTCCGCGAGCAGCTCTATCCCGCCGCGACTACTCGCGGTGGCCTCTGTCATCAGCGCAGAGCGGATGGGCTCTGCATCCTGGATCTCCAGGGAGCGGATAGCCACCTCCAGAGCGACCTCTGGCGACATGGTGATCCCCTCTCCCCCGGCCGCCACAGCGGTTTCTTCGACGAATTCTTCCATGGGCTCGGGGGCTCCTCCGGCACCCTCCGGCACGCCTGGTGTCGACTTCTGCATTGGCACCCCCGCAGGGATGTCACTCCGTCCGGCCTCGACACCTGTCAAAGAGAAGACAAGTGTATTAGCGACCACGACTACTCCTCGAGGAGCTCCACAGCTTCAGAAGAGTACTCACCTTCGACTACGCTGGCCTCCGGCAACGGCGCTTCAGTAGCCGGCGGCTCGAGCACCGCCTGGGAAGAAGGAGCGGACTCCTCGGTGGGCGGCGCGACTTCTTCCGCCACCGCCGCAGAGGGTTCATCCCCCTCCCAGGACAGATCGGTCGATTTCCTACAGAAGCACACACAATTGGTCGTCAGTCAACCCCGACTACTACAATAAGTACTACTTGGGAAGACGCGGTACTTACAAGTTTGACCGGACTATTGTCACGGCCGGGGCACCGAGGATGCTGGCAATGTCTACCAGTCCACCCTCGGCGGGCACCTCCTCCTGCGCACCTGCGGCTACCGCCTCCTCTACAGCAACGGCGGCGGCGCAAGGCCGTCTCGCGCTCCCCGTAGTCACCACCTCTTCAACGGCGGTGGCTACTGGCTCCGTGCTCCCCTGTGGAGCAGAGGGCTGGCGCTCCAACGGCGCTATGAGCTCCTCAACAGTGGGGGCTGGACTACGACTTCCGGCCGGCTCCCCCACTGTGTCCCATCCGCCTTCGTCGCCCTCAACGACGGGCTCCGCTGGCGGCACCTCCTGCATACAAAGAAGACTACTCATCAGCAAGGGTACTCGCACGATGGGTACTCGACTACTCCAGTCAAGACATCTTACCTCCTGAGGCGTGGTCTCTGAGACCTTGAGCTTCTTTGTCACCCGCTTGCGGGCAGGGTTGCGCGGCTTCCGTGGCGGCGCAGCCGGCGCTAGCCTCCGGTGCTAGCTCGGGGGTCTTGCACAAGAGGAACGTGAGGTAAGCCTGGACGGCTAAACCTCGACCGCAACTGAAAGCGGTCCTGCAACGTCTCATCGTCGTCGTCGTTGTCGTCGTCGGTGGTGTCCTCCACGATGACGGTGTCATCGCCTTCGCCGACTTCTCGCCGCTCTTTTGCCTTCCCTTCCTTCGGAATCTCGATCTCGCTCGGGGGTGGCTGCGGCTCGGAGATGAACTTTTTCAAGTCATCCTGCAAAGGCACAAGACATCAGCAAGTCTACTCCAAGCTAGGATTACTCGACTAAAGACCGGTCGGCGTCGCCGCCCCGGGGTCCATCCCCCACCTCGAGGACGCGGTCACGTCTGGGCGGATGAAGAAGACAAGGCCAACGCCAAGTATGACGCCATCGCGGTGGCAAGACCAGCGAGGACACGGCGGCGGCGGCGCGACGACGCGAACCAAGGCGGTCGCGGCAACAACAACAACGGCAGCAACTGCTAGGGTCCCCAGCGCAGCGCGGGCAGGACAACAACGTCGGGGGCTATCCGGCGCCTGCGAGAACTCGAAGAAGAACTCCGGCGGTTTCAAAGACACCAGCGAAGGAGGGTGCCGAAGTGGCATCCCAGCGGCAACCACACCCGCAGGGCGGTCTTGCCCGCTCGTGTGCACTCAAGGATGCGCCGGAGAGCCACCACACCCTCGCCGAGCGGAAAGGGCAAGAAGAGGACGCGGCGACAACAACGACTTCCCGGGGCGGCGAGACCGTCGTGTCCTCTTCGGTGGGCTACCCGGCCAGGCGGGAGCGAAGAAGGCTACCCATCGTCGAAGTCATGTCCGTGAGCCGGCGGTCACGACCCCTCTCGGGTGGTCGCGGTACCCATCACCTTCCTCGCGCGGATCAATGGACCGGCTTCTCACGAACAGGACGGTTCCCCCTCGTCACCGAAGCTAGTGATCGCGGGCTCCAAGCTCAACAAGGTGCTCATCGACGGTGGAAGCGGGCTCAACATCCTTTTCACCAAGACCTTGAAGAAAATGAAGCTCGATATCACTCACATGCTCTACCAGAGAGCAACACGCCCTTCTGCGGCATCGTCCCTGAGCAACACGGCTGTTCCCGCACAGGGCTCGGTGGTCTTGGCTGTCGATCTCCTCTCATACAACTCACGGCGCACCATTGCACCATCTTGTAGTCCGTGCCACCGTCGATCCCAGAGCTACGCATCATACGGGACGTGAGGTATTACGCACCCTCGCGGCCCCGGAGCACAGCATCTAAATTGTGTGCCACCGTGTCTCTTCCTTCAAGTTCTGGAGTCTCGGCGGAGGTCACATTCATCTGCTTGCGGTGCTCCCCCGTCGTGAGGTTCTCGCCGAGTCTAAAACACCAACGGTCGGCGCGCCGGGTGGGGATCTCGCTCGAGATCACATGGCGGACTCGGCGGCTTCCGTTCCACATCAAGCCAACGGTCGCCTTCAGCGGCGGCGACACCTTCGTCTTCGGGGGCGCACGGGTGCCGCAGCGCCGGTAGGCGCGGGCTCGCTTCCGGCGCGCGCACGACCGCGCGGCCCAGCTTGGGGCAGACGGGGGCGCTTGCGACTCGAGGGTCGTCCCACGGGCGAACTACGCCGGCAAGTTCGGCGGGGGTTTCGCTCTTCAACCATCACGGCGACTTCCGGCTCGGTCGAGTCTCCAACGCTCGGGCCGAGCGTCGCCTTGGGCCGTCGCATGCGAGCGGGCACCGCTCTCGACCATCGCGAGGAGCGGTCCCTTCACCGCGCCGGCGCTCACGCGTGGCCCCGCGTCCTCGGCCGGGCCCGCCACGGAGGGCTCCTACACCACGCCGAGGCGCGGCAAGGGCGCGTGGCGAGGGTACGGCTCGGACTCTGAGGCCCAGTCTTGGGCCACATCTCGGACTCCGGCCCTCTCCCGCGGGTTCTGCTCGAACCGGATTACGAGTTCGACTTCGGGGTGGGACCACGCCGAGGAACCTGGGGTACGAAGATGACTCGCCGCGAGCTTCCGCGCGTCGGGGAGCCGACCTGCGGGCGCGCGGTTGCTACCGTCGACGCCGGCCAGGAAGATACGATCGCGGCCGAGACGCAAGCCCGGCGGCCGACCGAAGGAGGACTCACGCTACGTCGCCTACATCGACTCGCTGCGGTTCCGAGGAGGAACACCCGCGGCCCGGTGACTCCGTGCACCGAGGGCGAGGTTGGCACCCTGCGAGTCCGGCCGGGTGCCCGCGATCGCCAGGTCTTCGCGGGCTGGCAACGGGCGACAACACCCCGAGGACCCTCGGGGGAGCACGGTGAAGACGGTGCACTAGAAGAGGACATCCTCGGCGGAGCCGAGGGCGCATGCCCTTGCGCCCATTTCGTCGGACGAGGCCGGCGCCGCGAGGGAGCGGCTAGAGCGCGAACGCGGTGGGAAGCGCGGCCCGAGCCGACGCCGGGCGGCTCGCGAGACAACCTTCCCATGCGCGGCCTCGCGGAGGCTCTCGAGGCGGTCGAGGAGCGAGTACACACCACCACGAGCCGGTGCCTCATGTCGATCCACGAGCGATCGCACGGCGAGCTCGGAGCATGCGCTGTCGGAGAGGTCATCGCCAAGCTCGGCCCGAAGAGCGTGCTTCGTGCGGGTCGACAACGGAAGTCGGCCGACCTCTCCCCGGCTAAGCCGCGACAGCGAAGCCGCTAGTCGCGAGCGCTGATCACGGCCGCCAGCGGGTACTCGGCCGGCCTCCCGGGGCGTCCCGAGCCGCCGCCGCTCCAGCGCCCCGGCGGACCTTCCGCGACAGGGCCGAGGCAGCGAGAAGCAGTCCCCCACGCGCTCCCGCGGGTGGCGCGCGCACTGACCCCCGGCCGGCGGCGGCCGGCGGCGGCGGCCGGCTCCCAACCACGGGGCGACGGGGAGGGGGTGCGAGGCGGCGGCCGAACGGCGGCCACGGCCGCGCAGCAACCCCGACCACGCCTCAGGGTTGCCTCTCATGGCGGGTGCGATGCTCGCCGAGGAAGATCGAGAGGAGACTGCGGCGGAAAGAAGTCGACCACGCCGTCGCCGAAGGCGGCCGGCTTCCGGCCTTCTCACCGCGGCTTCGCATACACCGCTCCTCCCCGAGACAAGTTCCAAGCCTTTGGGGATCACCAAGTACGACGCGAAGCGCGGATCCCATCCGGTTGGCTCGAAGTGCTACGCCCTCTCCATCGAGAATGCGGCGGCAACGGCGACACCAAATGCCTCTACTTCCCCGCCACGTGCGGACCCAAGCTCCCACTCACATGGCTCGAGTCGGCCCCAGGAACGAAGCACTCGATCGACAAGTGGGACCGGTCGGAAGGCGCCGGTTCCTGACAAGCAGCCTCGCCGGGCGCCATGGGCGCGTTCGGGTACTCGCATGGACCTTGCCATGATCAAGCGAGGGCAAGGGCGAGACCCTCACATGGGCGTACATGCGCGCTTCTTCGACGAGCGGCGGCTACGCGTTCGTCGACGTCGCAGGAAACAAGGAGGTCATCGACCTCTTCCGGGGCCGGCCTCTACCATCGCCGCACCTTCGAGGACTTCGGTCGTCGCCGCCCCCGGTCCATTCCCCACACTCCAAGGACATGATCACGTCTCGGGCGGATGAAGAGAGACGAGAGCCAGCGCCAAGTACGACGCCATCGCGGCAAGTCCAAGCGAGAACCGGGCGGCGGCGGCGCGGCCAGTGCAAACCAAGGCGGCCGCAGCAGCAACAACGCGGCAACAACTGCTAGGGTTCCCGCCGCAAGCGCAAGCCGGACAACGCCGTCGCGGCTGTCCGGGCGCCCTTCGAAAGGGAACTCGAAGAAGAATGCAGGCGGGTTCGAAGGACCTGGCCCCAGGAAGAGGGTGCACGTGGCATCCCAAGCGGCAAACACACTGCGTTAGAAGCGGTCTTGCCGGCTCGGGCACGCACTCAGGGACACGCCGGAGCCACGCACCCTCACGACCAAAAGGGCAAGAAAGAAGGACGGCGAGCGACAACGACTTCCCGAGAACCTGAGAAGACCGTCAACGTCCTCTTCGGCGGGGCCCCCGCCCCGATGGCGGAAGCGAGAAGGCCGCCGTCGACGTGATGTCCATTGAACCGGCGGTCCCGGAAGCCCCTCTCGGGTGGTCGGAGGTACCCATCACCTTCTCCCGCGCGGACCAATGGACCAACGCTCTCGAACCGGGACGGTTCCCCTCGTCGCGAAGCCAGCCGATTGGCGGGTTCCAAGCTCGACAAGGTGCTCATCGACGGTGGAAGCGGGCTCAACGTCCTCTTCACCAAAACCTTGAAGAAGATGAACCTCGACGTCACCCCCATGCTCACCGAAGCGACGGCACGCCCTTCTACGGCATCGTCCCGAGGGCAGCGCGGCTATCCCCTGCGGGCTCGGTCGTACTTGCCCGATTACCTTCGGGCGTCTCGGGATAACTACGCAAGGTACATCCAAGTTCGAGGGTCGCGGATTTACGAACTTCTTACCACGCCATCCTCGGCGGACAGAGCCATCGCCAAGTTCATGGCGGTGCCCCACCACACCTACTTGGTACTCCAAGATGCCTGAGTCCGGCGAGCGTTACACACCCCACCAAGGGAGACAAGAAGAACACCCAAAAAAAGCAAGATCTCACAAGCTGATACAAAGGCCGTGGTGATCGCCTCGATGAACCAAGTGCCCACGCGATGATGGAGGGGGGGGGGGGTCTACGCGCGTCGAAGAAGCTCGCCACGAGCGAACTCGACATCCCCGAGTACGATCGACGGCCGACAAGCCTCGGCCACCGAGGATGGGCAATGGTTACCTTCTTTATATTAGGCTGCTAAAGCTTTTTTTTAAATCACACTTAATTTCTTCCCTAAAAAATTAGGGCCCATAAAGCAGCACCTAAAAATTAATAAAAATACAAACAATTCATAGTTTTTTAAGAATCGAACAATTCATAGGAGTAGTTGGGCATTTGGTATTTTGAATAAAATATAAACAGTCACACGTCTCCTTGTGACCACATGACTCTGGTTGTGGCCAAGACCTCTCCTGAGCGGACACGGGTTCCAAGGCACGTGACCGGCCACCTGATGGTTCGCCGTCTTGTCAATATAAATCTCAGCTAGACAAGAACTTCGTCAACCGTGGCACCAAGAAAACCCCAGCACCACCGTATCCGGTCACCAAGAAGTGAATCCAAGAGCTTCTTTTTCCTCAAGCGCGCGCATGGCGTCAAGCGAGCCATCCGGGAAGGGAGGGAGGAGGTGCCGCCGCCCCGCCCGCCGAGCCCAAGGAGGTGAAGCCGCCCCACCCACCGAGCCCGAGAAGATGCCGCCCCCGCCCGCCGGAGGGGGGGGTGCCTCCGCCTACCCGAGCAGGTGCCGCCACCCACGGCCGTCGAGGTGAAGCCGCCCCCGCCCAAGGAGGTGAAGCCGCCTCGGCGCAAGGTGGCGCGGCAGCCCGTGACGGCCGTGTGTGCTCCTGCACTAAGTGCTCAGGATGCCTCTTAGTTAGCGAAGTTGTTCCACGAGGCTTTCGTGAAGCTTTGAAAGGTGTCCGTTCATCTCGGGGTCTAACCACCCAGCCGATAAAAATTCTATTCAAGAATTCAGCCTACGAACCCGATTTCACTCATAAGCCTCCACACGCTTCTCTTGCCAAGTCTACGCAGCCACTGGAGTGCTACTGGACCTAGGAACAAGACACAACCAACAACCACTCGACATACACAGCGGAAACACACACAACCTAGTTGCTGGCACCTCAACCGATTGGAGGCCCGGTTTCTAAAACCGGTCGGATCCTTACGGTGGTTAGCCTCTCGAGAGGACGGGAAACCGGTCGATAGGTTTGATAAACCGGTCAGGCCGGTTTTGTCCAGAAACTCCCAAAAACACCTCCGAGACCAAAACACCTCAAGAACCTTTCCTCCTTTGAACAAAAGAAGCCATAGCACGACAGAGACTCTCTTGCTCAAAAACTCTTCACGACATCCCACAGGGCTAAACCGGTGAGACCGATTTTGCCTAGACAGTCGAAAAGAACACAGCCCACGGGAAAAGCTCCACTTTCTAAGCGATCGATCTCTTGGTTCGTTCCACGGATCAAAGTGAGACTTTGGGGATAGCTGTGGTACCTCGTGGGCTACCGTTGGCGAGAAGCTCGGTCCCCAAAACCTACTCAATCAAGAGGAATCGGAAGTCAACCCTCAAGAACACCTTCCCATGGAAAACATCGAAAACACCCAAATCGAAGCCATTTCGGAGGGATTGTTGGAGCAAGATCACCAAGCAAAGAGGCACGAGGTCCTCATACATGACATCCAACAAAAATCCCTCAAACAAATTCCCTCAAAACTTCCCCACGGAAATTCCAAAAAAGGCCCTGAACCAAAAAGGAAAAACGGGAGATGCACAAACAAGCCTTGAGGAACCACGTCGAATCATCTATACAAACCATGAAAGGTTCATACAAGGTCTAGCTTCCACCCTATCATCCTTCCCTCTCACAAGATCTCACCATAAGCTCTCAAGCTAGTCCTATGGGAATCCTAAGGGAAAATTGGAAGGGAAAATAGGAAAACAAAATGAGCTAGGGTTCCAAGAGATGGCTGCCATCCTCTCACCACTTGGGTTATATGGAGGCAAGCCAAAAGACTAAAATACCCCTAAAGCCTAAACTTGGATACACACCCACCAAGGGTACTTTGGGAATTTGTCTTTGTAGCACCATCGGACGGATGCCCGGCGACCGCACTTCGCGTAGCCTCGACACAAGCCTTGCGATCCTGACGTGTGTCCTCTGCCTCGAAGCTTCCGGCGTCCTGCGACCCCAAACCGGTCAGACCGGTTCTCCAAACCAGTTAGGTCGGTTTTGGCCTAACAGCCACGCCCGGTCTTCGGCCTCGGCTTTGTGGCTCGGCGAGTAGCCGATGAGTTTTACGGTGAACCACTGTCGGTGTTTTGGACCGGCAACCTACTACGGTACTGAAGTAGATGAATGTGACTCGCCGAGATCGGTAACACGAAGGAAGAGACACGTGGCACACAATTTAGACGGGTTCGGGCCGCGAGGTGCGTAATACCCTACGTCTTTTTTTGTATCTTGCGTAGCTGGATTGATGGGGCACGATTACGGGATGGTGCAATAGTGCGCCGGTTGAGATTGGATGAGGTGATCCCGAGATCGGTCCCTGCCTCGCCTTATATAGTCGGGAGGCGAGGGGTTACAAGTCGGAGTAGGGAAGGAGTACTAGTCGAGTACGTCTAGGGAGACCTCTATACAGTGCGGAACGTGTACAGAGTCCTAACCGAGTACTACTCCTGTGTTGTCCTTGTGCTCCACGCCTTCAGGTGCCGTGTAGCGCAAGCCGGTAGTCCCCAGGGGCCCACCGAGTAGTCGGTCCTGGTACCCACCGAGGTAGTGGGCCCAGGGAGGTCCATACGACAAGCCCCCGAGTACTTTGTAGTCGAGAAGGATAGCTTCCAGTAGTCTTGACGGCCTTAACGAGTAGTCCTCAAGCGTCCCTGAGCGCTACAAGCCAAAAGTCCTCAAGAGTAGTCGAAGCATCCCGAGGCTGGAATGTACTCCAGCTGATGTTTGAGCAATCTTGAAGTCTTCTCGAGTAGTCCCAAGCGTCCTTGAAATGCGCCTTCGAAGGCCTTCAAAAAATGTCCGCCTTGTCTTGAAGCCGAAGCCGCCATGGAGACACGATTTGCAGAACCGCAATCCACGTGGAGTAGCCCCCGAGCCTCGAGCCGCGGGCTCTGGCTGAGGATCCATCCGCGGTCTTGACAAGAAAATCCCGAAAAATCCGGAGAAAAAACCGAAGGACACGTGGCACGGAGCCCCCGAGCCTTGAGTCGAGTACTTCCTCTCGAATTGAAGGGTCTTCTTGGAGAATGTGTCCTGAGATGCTCTTGAGACTAGCCGCGTCCCAGGTAGTCGAGTAGAAGTAGCCGAGCCCCCGAGGTGAGGCGCGTCGACTAGTAGAATACGAAGAGTCACGCGCGGCGCCGAGTCGCCGCGCGTGGACTTATCCGGCCGCCCGTTGCGGGGGCGATTTGACTTATAAATACAAGCCGAAACTCTTAGGGTTTTTCACCCAAGTGAGCCGCAGTCATTTGCCACTTGAATCTTGAAGTAGATCCACCCCAGCGAGCGCCGCCGCCGTAGTAGATCCGAACGCATCGCCACCCGAGAGCCTAGGCTAGCCCCCGAGCGAATGCGAGTGAAGACTCCTTGTACTTGGAGAATGAAACCGTCACCGTCGAAGACGTCGAAGGCCGGCGGGAAAAAGAGGAGCCGTGCGGAGACCGCCGCGGCCGGCACCGGAGCGGCGCCCACATCTCCACCGCGCGCTGACCCAAGCCGCGAGTGGAAAAAGTCGAAGGTCAAGACGGAGGACCTGCTGACCCTGTTGAACAGCGGGTTCATCAGGGAGAAGGAGATCGACATGTGGAGATCCGCCGCAGGAGATCCTTATCCAATGGAGAAGGCCGAAGACGAGATCCCGATGTTCTCGCGCTTCGTGGAGCGCGGTCTTGCGCTACCAGCAAGCAACTTCTTCAAGGGGCTGCTCAGGTACTATGGCATCGAGTACCTCAACTTGAACCCCAATGGCATCTTCCATACTTCTGTCTTCGTCCACTTCTGCGAAGCCTTCCTGGGAATCAAGCCGCACTGGATTCTCTTCCGGAAGTTTTTCCGCGTGAAGCCGCAGCCCAGCGCCTCCAACCCCAGAGTAGTCGGAGGGGCCGGGATCCAGCTAAGGGAGGATGCCGCGGAGCAGTACCTGGCGTACAAGCTCGTGGACTCCAACACCGACTGGAAGACGAGGTGGTTCTACATCACGAACCACCATCCCGAGCTGCCGAAGCCGAGCGGACGGCAGCCCAGGCATCAAGAGTGGTGGAACACGGAGCCCACCATGCGGGAGGGGATCCGGCTCCCGGATTTGCTAGCGCGCATCAAGACTCGCGAGATGCGGGACTGAGGGCCGAACACGTGGCCTTCAGTTTCATGAAGCGCCGGATCCGCCCGCCGATGGCGCGGGATACGATGGGCTTCGAGTACACCGGCGACGAGGACACGTCGCGGATGCCGGGGGCGGGCCGGACGACAACGATATCATCGAAAGGTTGTCGAGAATCTTCAAGGACATGCCGGAGTACACGGTGTGCCCCTGTCGAGGAGTACTCCGCCGCGCGCCCGCCCAACGAGGTAAGTAGCCGTACCCCCCCACGTCGAGTAGTAGGCACTTGTAGCGGAGTTGTCGACGCCTTGTGTCTTTTGCGCGAGGATGATGTGAAGCGGTTTGTCTCCGAGCCGCAGCCACCACCGAGCGGAATCGAGATCCCAACGGTGGAGAAGGTGAAGGAGCGCCGAGTAGTCGGAGACGACGACGATCCCGTCATCGTGGAGGATACCTCCGATGACGAAGAAGACGAGGAGACGCGGCAGACCGCTTCCGGTTGCGGTCGAGGTTTAGCCGTCCGGGCTTGCCTCACGTACCGCTCATCCAAGACCCTCCGGCTAGCCTGGAGGCTAGCCTTGCTGCGCCGCCGAGGAAGCCGCGCAACCCCACCAAGAAGCGGGTGGCGAAGAAGATGAAGGTCTCAGAGACCACGCCTCCGGAGGTAAGTCATCTTGAGCAAGAGTAGTCGAGTACCCCGGTGATCGAGTACGGTGCCGACGAGTAGTCGTCCTTGTATGCGGGGAGGTGCCGCCACCGCAGCCCGTGGAGGAGGGCGACGAGGGCATGTGGCCCAGGGTGGGGGAACCGGCGAGGAAGCCGAAGTCCGGCCCCCCCGTCGGAGATCTTACGGCGCGGTCGGGAGCGCCGGCGCCCCTCGCTCCGGTGGAGAGCAGAGTACCTGCGGCCGCCGCCGTTGAAGAGATGGAAGCCACGGGGACGCGAGAAGACCTCGCGCCGACCGCCGCCACCGTGGAGGAGGCGATAGTCGAAGAAGCGGAGGAAGAGACGCCCGCCGAGGGTGGACCGGGTTGATATCGCCGGCATCCTTGGCGCTCCGGCCGTGACTATCGTCCGGTCGAATTTGTAAGTACCACGCCTCGTGAATAGTACTCGTTGTAGTAGTCGATTTTGTCTGACGACCCTCTGTGGATATTTCTGCAGAAAATCCACAGACTTGAGCTGGGACGGGGAGGAGCCCGCGACGGTGGAGGCAGAAGAGGCCTTGCCGTCCGTCGAGGAGCCCACCACTGAAGCCCAAGTCGCGACCGAGCCCCCGGCTGCCGAAGCACCGCTGCCAGAGGCGGTCGTGGTTGAAGGTAAGTACTCTTCTTGAAACTCTAGAGCTCCAGAAAGAGTAGTCGTAGGCACTGATGCGCGTGTTCCTTGTTGACAGGCGCTGAAGGAGGTGACATCCCTGCAGGGGTACCCATGCAGGGGCTGACACCAGAGGCCCCGGAGGCCGCAGCAGGAGCCCCCGAGCCCGAGAGGGAGGCCGTCGAGAAGCCCGTCGAGGGGGAGGCGGCTACCACGTCGCCAGGGGTTGCCCTGGAGGTGGCAATCCGATCCCCCGAGATCCAAGACGCGGAGCCGATCCGCTCGGCGCCAATGACGGAGGCTACTTCGAGTAGCCGTGGCGGGATTGAGCTGCTTGCCGACGATCTTGTTGAGCCGGCGGTGTTGGCGCAGCACTTGGAGGCGATGCGGCGAGCCGAGCAGTGGATGAAGGTACGTAGTTGTAGCTTCCCGAGTAGTCAATCCTTTGCGTTGAGTGCTCTGCTTGACTCGATCTTGTCTTGTGCAGGACGTCGCGGAGCGATCCCGCGAGAAGTCGAACATGCTGCAAGGCTACGGTGACACCGTGCTCCGAGCCGAAGCCCTGGAGGAGCAGCTCGTGAAGTCGCGGAAGCACGCGGCCGCGATGCAGTCGAAGCTTGACGCCGCCTTCGCCAAGTACCACAACGATGTGATGGACTTACAGGCGAAGGGCGACGAGCTGGTGCGGAAGAACAAAGGCCTCCGCAACAAGAATAAGGGTATGTCTCTTGGCTTGTCGGGTACTTGTTGGAAGTCATCAAGCCCCGACCCGTTGTTGTGTTCGGTGTTGCGAACTCGAAAGCCAGGTGGAGCGGCTGAAAGGCTCGGAGGTCAGCATGAAGAATCTCTTCTACCGGGAGCAAGAAGCCCGCCAGGTACTTGAACTCGACTACAAGGAGCTGGCCTTCGAGTGCGAGAAGCACATGGAGTTGCGAATTGCATCTGATAGAGACCTCGTCAACTGCTACAAATCTTTGCAGAAGTTGAACGAGGATTGCGAGGCGCTCCGGGCCCAGCTGAAAGACCTTGAGGAGGCTGCCCTTCCGATCGCCAGGCTGCTGGTGCCCCACCCGGGAGGCCCCAGGATCGCTCCACTGGCGGATCGACTTCGTGAGGCGCCAAGCCGGCTGGCCGCCTACGTCAAGCACATGGCCAGGTCGATCCCGAAGCAGGTGCTGGCCTTCATGAAGTCGTACTTCCCGAAGGCTCCAGTGGAGGTGGTCGCCGGCGGGGTAGCCGCCAGCGCTCGGATGAGCAAGGTACGCGAGCTGTTGGAGCGAGATGGCTCCCATCGCGGAGCGAGGTAGCCGAAAAGTTGAACCTGCAGTAGCTCTGCATAGGTAGCTTAGTAGCCATAATTGTACAGGAAACAGTTGTAATGAACTTTTCATCTATTAATGAAATGAAGTTGTTCCAGCAATGAGTACTCGTAACCGCGATCCCAGAGTGCGGAGCGCCCATCGTGGAGTAGGTGCGAGTAGCAGTACCCGACTTAGTGATCCCGTAGCAGGGAGTAGACAGTAAAGAAGTTGATGAACAATCAAACTTTATTACTGAAGAAGTACACCTGGGTGGCCAGGGCCGTAGTTACAAGGAGTCGCCGGACCGGGAGGCCGCTTACGGCGAGTGGTGGTCGGAGCGGGTAGCCGCTGCGCCGAGTGATCCGTAGGTAGCCGTGTAGGTTGGATCGCGGATCCGTAGGTAGCCGTGCGGGGGCTGGATCTTGGAGTGTGGTCTCTTGGTAGACCGCTGCTAGAGTCCTTGATGCTCGTTGCAGCCCAGGGTCCGTAGGTAGCCGCACGGGCTGGACCGGAGGAGAGTAGTCCGGAGACTTGAAGCCAGGACCCGGAGGGTCGCCTGCGGCAAGGGGGTGTTGATGTAGTCGCGTGGACTTGAACCCCGGAGTAGTCGTTTAGACTAGGCGTAGAATCGACAGAGTTGGTCGACGTTCCACGAGTTGTTGACTTCTTCGCCTTCAAGTGTTTGGAGGCGGTAGGAGCTTGGCCCGGTCACCTTAGCCACGGTGAAGGGGCCTTCCCGGGGGGGAGCGAGCTTGTGGAGTCCTTCCGTGTTCTGGATGCGACGGAGGACAAGATCTCCAACGTTAAAGGAGCGTTCCTTGACGTTGCGATCGTGGTAGCGTCGGATACCCTCCAGGTACCTTGCTGATTGGACGAGGGCGGCACAGCGAGCTTCTTCGAGGCTGTCGATATCAACTCGTCTGTTGTCTTCCGAGACGCCTTCGTCGTAGTGCTCCACTGCTGGCGAGTTCCATATGACATCGGCAGGGAGGATGGCTTCAGAGCCGTAGACCAGGAAGTAGGGGGATTGCCCCGTTGGCTTGGACGGTTGAGTCCGCGGCCCCCGAGTGCGTTGGGTAGTTCCTTGATCCACTTGCCCCCTTTTGAGTTAGCGGCGTCGTGTAGCCGCTTCTTGAGGGCGTCGAGCACCATCCCATTGGCGCGCTCGACTTGTCCGTTGGCCCGTGGATGGGCGACCGAGACGTATCCGACGTCGATTCCGCCTGTTCTCGCGGTACTCCCCGGAAGCGGTGGTTGTTGAAGTTGGACCCCGGTGTCCGTGATGATGCGGTGGGGTAGCCGTAGCGGTGTACGAGTTCATCCGGGAAGTCGAGTACTCGTCGGCCTTGGGGCATGTGACCAGGGTTTGACCTCGATCCACTTGGTGAACTTGTCGATAGCCACCGGTACCCGTTGAATCCTCCGGCGCGGTTGGCGGTGGGCCCAATCATGTCGAGCCCCCGGCGGGCAAAGGGCCAGGGTTGGCGGTATGGTGACTAGCTTGTAGGCCGGGACGTGTTGCCGCTTGGCGAAGAACCGACATCCTTGGCACCTTCGACGAGTTCTTCGGCGTCGCTCGTGGCCGTGGGCCGGCAGAAAGCTCGCCGGAAGGCCTTGCCGACCGGCGTGCGTGAGGACGCGTGGTTGCCGCGAGACGCCCTTGTGGATCTCCTCCAAGATGTCCTTGCCTTCATCGCGAGGGACGCACTTCATGAGTACTCGGAAGATGCGCCTCGCTTGTAAAGCTTGTCGCCGACGAGGACGTAAGACTTGGCGCGGCGGATGAGTTGTTCGGCTGCGTTTTTGTCGGAGGGGACCTTCTGCTCGCTGAGGTAGTCGATGAAGGGTTGCCTCCAGTCCACGTCGATCATCATGACCTCCTGTCCAGCTGGGTGGTTAGCTAGGACAGTGGTCGGTGGCGCCGGCTCCGGGATGGATGGCGCGTGAAGCTCGTGGACGAAGACGCCCGCGGGTACTTGGGCGCGGGTAGATCCGAGCTTCGAGAGGACGTCCGCTGCAACGTTGTTGTCGCGGACGATGTGATGGAACTCGAGACCGTAGAATTTGTTCTCGAGCTTGCGTACTTCTAGGCGATAGGCGTCCATGTTCTCCTTGTTGCGGTCCCGGGACTTGTTGACTTGGTTGATGACCACTTCGCGGAGTCGCCGTAGACTAGTAGCCGCTTGATGCCAAGTGAAGCCGCGAGGCGGAGCCCGTGTAGGAGAGCTTCGTACTCGGCTTCATTGTTCGAGACCTTCCGGAAGATCGCGGGACGTACTTGAGTTGTTCGCCCGTTGGTGAGATCGGGGAGTACCCCCGCGCGCCGCGCCCTCGAGGTTGAGTGAGCCGTCAAAGTACATCACCCAATGCTCGGTCGCACGGTGGGAGTAGGTAAGCGGTTCTCCCGCCACTCGCCATGAAGTCGACTAGAGCTTGCGACTTGATGGCCGTGCGTGGCTTGAAGTCGATGGTGAGGGCGCCGAGCTCGACAGCCCCACTTGGAGATCCTTTCGGTGGCATCCGGGTTCCTCGGGATGTCGCCGAGCGGTAGTCGGTGACGACGGAAACCGAGTACTCACGGAAGTAGTGTCGTAGCTTCCGCGAGGTGATGAGTAGAGCGTACGGAAGCTCGCACGGGGCGATAGCGAGCCTTGGACTCGATAGAACCTCGCCGACGAAGTAGACCGGGCGGCCCGGGCCGGGTAGACGTGGCCGTCTTCCCGCCGCTCGACGACGATGGCAGTACTGACCACGTGAGTAGTCGCAGCTAGGTAGAGCAGCAGCTGCTCGCCCTTGTAGGGAGCCGTGAGGACTGGCGGCTTCGACAGGAAGTCCTTGAGCTGGGCAAGGGCTTGGTCCGCCTCTGCAGTCCACACGAACTTCTCGTGATGCTTGAGAAGTTTGAAGAAGGGGAGACCCCGTTCTCCTAGCTTCGAGATGAATCTGTTCAACGCCGCCATGCACCCCGTCAGCTTCTGGACGTCTTTGATGCTCGTGGGAGCTTTCATGCTGGTGATGGCGGAGATCTTCTCGGGGTTGGCTTCGATGCCGCGCTGGCTGATGATGAAGCCGAGTAGTTTACCCGAAGGTACGCCGAAGACGCACTTGTTCGGGTTGAGCTTCCGGCGGTACTCGCGTAGTGATGCGAAGGTCCGTTCAAGGTCGTCGATGAGGGTACCGGAGTCCCGGTTTTGACAACCACGTCATCCACGTAGGCCTCGACGTTCTTGTTGAGTTGCCGCTTGAAGCGAGCCTGGATGGCCCGTTGATAGGTGGCGCCGGCGTTCTTCGGCCCGAATGACATGGTCGTGTAGCAGAGCGCGCCAAACGGGGTAATGAACGCGGTCTTCTCCTGGTCCTCTTCCTTGATTGCGATCCGGTGGTACCGGAGTAGCGATCGAGGAAGCGAGAGAGGTCGCGGCCCCGCCGTGGAGTCGATGACTTGATCAATCCGCGGCAACCCGAAGGGGTCCTTGGGGCGAGTGCTTGTTGAGGTCGGTGTAGTCGACACACATCCTCCACTCGTTCGAGTTCTTCTTGCGGACAAGGACGGGGTTGGCGAGCCACTCGGGATGGAAGACTTCTCTCGATGAAGCCGGCGGCGAGTAGCTTGGCGAGCTCCTTCTTGATGGCGTCCCGTCCGTCGTCGGCAAAGCGTCGGAGGTGTTGTCGCTTGGGGGTGGCCTTTGGGTCGACGTTGAGGCGGTGCTCGATCGGCTCCCCGGGCACTCCCCGGCATGTCCGTCGGCTTCCACGCGAAGATGTCGCGGTTAGGCCCGAAGGAAGCCGATGAGCGCGTCTTCCTATTTGGGGTCGAGGCCGGCCCCCGATGGTGGTGGTCTTGGTGGGGTCGCCTGTTCCGAGGTCGACCGACTTGACGAGTACCTCCTCAGGTGGCTGAGGCTTGTTGGCGCTGTCAGACTTCTCTGGGATGTCGAGTTCGCTCGTGGCAAGCTTCTTCGACGCGGCGTAGACCTCCATCATTGGGGTGGGTACTTGATTTGTTGAGGCGATCGCCACGGCTTCGTATCGCGGTCGTGAGAGATCTTCAAGTCCCCCCGGAGGGAGAGTACGGCCGGGACTTGGCATCTTAAGTACCAAGTAGGTGTAGTGGGGCACCGCCATGAACTTGGCGATGGCCGGCCGCCGAGGATGGCATGGTAGGAAGTCTCGAAATCCGCAACCTCGAACTTGATGTACTCGGTGCGGTAGTTATCCCGAGACGCCCGAAGGTAACCGGCGCACCACCGAGCCTAGTGGGACGGCCGCGTTGCTCGGGACGATGCCGTAGAACGGCATGTCGCTCTTGTCGAGCATGGGGGTGACGTCGAGGTTCATCTTCTTCAAGGTCTTGGTGAAAAGGACGTTGAGCCCGCTTCCACCGTCGATGAGCACCTTGTTGAGCTTGGAACCCGCCATCGTTGGTTTCGGGACGAGAGGGAAACGTCCGGCTCGGAGAAGCCGGTCCATTGGTCCGCGCGGGAGAAGGTGATGGGTGTCTCCGACCACCCGAGAGGGGTCATAACCGCCGGTTCAATGGACATTACTTCACGGCGAGTAGCTTTCTCGCTCCCGCCCGCCGGGTAGTCCGCCGAAGAGGACGTTGACGGTCTTCTCGGGTTCTTGGAAGTCGTTGTCGTCGCCGTCCTTCTTCTTGTTCTTTTGATCGTGAGGGTGCGGTGGCTCCGGCGTATCCTTGAGTGCATGCCGAGCCGGTAGCACTGCTCGGTAGTGTGGTTGCCGTTCGGGTGCCACGGGCACTTCTCCTTCAGCAGGTCTTTGAACCCGCCGGAATTCTTCTTCGAGTTCCCTTTCGGAGGGCGCCGGATAGCCGCGACGGTATTGTACGGCTTGCGCTTGCGGTTGGAACCCGAGAAGTTGTTGTTGTTGTTGTTGTTGTTGCGGCCGCCTTGGTTTGGATTGCCGCCGCCGCCCGGTTCTCCGCTTGGACTTGCCGCGGATGGCGTCGTACTTGGCGTTGGCCTTGTCCTCTTCATCCGCCCGGACGTGATCATGTCCTTGAGGTGGGGAATGGACCGGGGGCGGCGACGACCGAAGTCTTCGAAGGTGCGGCGATGGTAGAGCCCGTCCTGGAAGAGGTCGATGACCTCCTTGTCGGTGACGTCCACGACGGTAGCGCGCTTGTCGAAAAAGCGGCGCATGTACTTGCGGAGGGTCTCGCCTTGTTCCGCTTAATCATGGCAAGGTCCATGCGAGTACCCGAACGGCCCATGGCGCCCGCGAAGTTGCTTGTGAATTGCTCCTTCGGGTGGTCCCACTTGTCAATTGAGTGCTTGTCCGGCGACTCGAGCCACGTGAGTGGGGCTTGGTCCGGGCGGAAGGGGAAGTAGAGGCACTTGGTGTCGCCGTTGCCGCCGGCGTTCTCGATGGAGAGAGCGTAGCATCGGAGCCATTGGATGGGATCCGCTTCGCGTCATATTTGGTGATCCCCAAAGGCTTGAACTTGTCGGGGGAGGAGCGAGGTTACGAAGCCGTGGTGAGAAGGCGGGGAAGCCGTCGCCTTCGGCGGCGGTGGTCGACTTCTTTCGCCGCAACTCCTCGATCCTTTGGCGAGCATCGTACCCGCCATGAGAGGCACGGAGGCGTGGCTATGCGCGTGGCCGCGGCCGCCTCGGCGCCGCCGCCTCCGGCTTTCTTGTTGGCCCCGTGGTTGGAGCTCCCGCCGTCGCTGCCGCCGCCGTCGGGGTCGTTGCCGCCGCCACCGGCCGGAGCACGGTGGGGGACGACTTCCTTGTTGCCTTGATCTTGTCGTGAAGGTCCGCCGGCGGTGGAGCGTCGACGGTTTGGGTCGGCTGGGATGTCGCCCCGAGTACGGTTAGGACCGGGGTCAGCACTGCGACTAGTAGCTTCGTTGTCGCGAGGCTTAGCTGGGGGAGGTTGGCTGACTCTCTTGTCGACCCGCATGAAGTAGGCTTCTTCAGCGAGCTTGGCGATGACCTCCCCAGCGCGTATGCCCTGAGCCTGGCGTGCGATCGTTGTGATCGACATGAGGCATTGCTCGGGAGTGGTGTGGACTCGCTCTCGACCGCTTCGAGAGCTTCCGCAAGGTTGCGGATGGGAAGGTTGTCTCTGAGCCGCCGGCGTCGTTCGTTGCGCTTCCTGTTACGTTCGCGCGGGCGTCCCCGTTGGCGTCGGTCTCGTCCGCGGGGGCATCGCGGACAACTCGTCTGCGGAGATGTCCTCCAAGTACTTGTCTGCGGCCGTGCCTGAGGGTCCCGGGGTGTCGCCGGCGGCCATGAAGACTTGGCGATCGGGGGGTACCCAAGCTTGACTCGAAGGTGCCACCTCAGTTGGTGTGTTTGAGTCAGCTTGGGCCAGTGGTGTTCCCTCCTGGAACGGTAGCGAGTCGATGTAGGCGACGTAGCGTGAGTCCTCCTTTGTCAGTTCAGCAGGCTTGAGGTCTGGCCAGTAGACATATCTTCCGACCGACGTCGATCTTATAACCAGCCCAGAGGCTGGCCCTGACAAGGGAAGCTCAATGGAGTCATCTTCGGACTCGGGCCCCTCGGGGTCCGACCCGAAGTCGAATTCGTAATCCGGGTTCGAGTAGAACTCGGAGAGAGGGCAGGAGTCCGAGACGGGGTCGGGGACGGCGTCGGAGTCCGAGTTGTACTCGGTTGCGGGCTCCTTGCCGGCCCGGCGTGGTGCATGAGCCTCCGTGCGGGCCCGCCGGGGACGCGGGGGCCACGCGCGGAGCGCCGGCATGGTGAAGGGGACCGCCCTGCGATGGGCGAGCGGCCGGCTCGCAAGCGATGGCCCATGGCGACGTCGGGTTCGAGTTGGAGACGGACTCGAGCTCGAAGTCGGCGTGGATGTTGGAAAGCGAAATTTCGCCGAACTTGCGGTGAGCTTGCTCCGTGACAACTTCGGGAAGCGTCACAAGGCCGTCCTCGAGTCGGGTTGCATGATCGGGCGGCGCGGAAGGAGCCCGCGCCATCGGCAGCGTGCGGACCCGGGCGCCGAAGACGAAGGTGTCGCCGCGGTTGAAGGCGACGGTTGGCTTGACGTGAACGGAAGCCGTCGAGTTCGCCATGTGATCTCGAGCGATACCCCCCTACCGGGCGCGCCGGTGTCGGTGTTTTGGACCGGCAACCTACTACGGGGAGTACCCGAAGTAGATGAATGTGACTCGCCGAGATCGGTAACTCGAAGGAAGAGACACGTGGCACACAATTTAGACGAGTTCGGGCCGCGAGGTGCGTAATACCCTACGTCCCGTATGTCGCGTGGCTCGGATTGATAGGGCACGGTTACGGGATGGTGCAACGGTGCGCCGTGAGTTGAGATTGGATGAGGTGATCCCGAGATCGGTCCCCGCCTCGCCTTATATAGTCCGGGAGGCGGGGTTACAAGTCGGAGTAGGGAAGGAGTACTAGTCGAGTACGTCTTGGAGACCTCTATACGGTGCGGAACGTGTACGAGTCCTAACCGAGTACTACTCTGTGTTGTCCTTGTGCTCCACGCCTTCGGTGTGCCGTGTAGCGCAAGCCGGTAGTCCCGGGGGCCCACCGAGTAGTCGGTCCCGGTACCCACCGAGGTAGTGGGCCCGGGGAGGTCCATACGACAGGCGCGCGCGGCGGAGTACTCCTGGACAGGGCACGCCGTGTACGGCGGCATATCCTTGAAGATCCGCGTCAGTCTCTCGATGATGTCGCCGCCGTCCAGCTCGCCTCCAGGCATCCGCGACGTGTCATCGTCGCCGGTGTACTCGAAGCCCAAGGTGTCGCGGGCCATCAGTGGCTGCACCCTCCGCTTCATGAAACTGAAGGCCACGTGCTCGGCCCTCAGTCCAGCTTCCCTCAGCACCTTGATGCGTGCCAGCAGTTCGGGGAGCTGGATCCCTTCCTGCATGGTGGGCTCCGTGTTCCACCAGTCGCGGTGCCTTGGCTGCCTCCTGCTCGGCTTCGGCAGGACGGGGTGTTGGTTCGTGATGTAGAACCACCTCGTCTTCCAATCCATGTTGGAGTCCACGAGCTTGTACGCCAGGTACTGCTCCGCGGCGTCTTCTCTCAACTGGATGTCAGCTCCTCCGACTACTCTTGGGTTGGTGGCGCTTGGCTGCGGCTTGACCCGGAAGAACTTCCGGAAAAGGATCCAGTGCGGCTTGATCCCAAGAAAAGCTTCGCAGAAATGCACGAAGACCACGGTATGGAAGATACCATTGGGGTTCAGATTCAGGTACTCGACTCCATAGTACCCGAGGAGGCCCTTGAAGAAACCGCTGAAAGGGAGCGCAAGCCCGCGCTCCACGAACCGCGCAAACATTGGAATCTCGTCTTCGGCTTTCTCCATCGGATATGGATCTCCGGCGGCGGCCCTCCACATGTCAACCTCCTTCTCCCGGATGAACCCGCTGTTCAGGAGGGCCAACAGATCTTCGGTCTTCACTTTGGATTTTTTCCACTCGCGGCTTGGATCGGCCCGCGGTGGAGACATTGGCGGCGCTACTCCGGTGGCAGCCGCGGCGGCCTCTTCGCGGCCCCTCTTCTTCCCGGCGGCCTTCGCACACTTGGACGGTGAAGGCTTCATTCTCCAAGTGCAGGGCATCTTCACGCGCATCCGCCCGGGGGCTACCCTAAAAGCTTTGGGTGGTCCGCACTTGGATCTACTACGGCGGCTGCATGCGCTGGGAGTGGATCTACTTCAGATGGAATCGAAATGACTGCAGCTCGATGGGTGAAAAACCCTAAGGGTTTTGGCTTCTATTTATAAGTCAAATCGGCTCCGCAACGGCCGGCTGGATAAGTCCACGCGAGGCTGACTCAGCGGCTAAGCGTGACCCTTCGTATTCTACTAGTCGACGCGCCTCACCTCGGGGGCTCGTCTACTTCTACTCGACTACCCGGGCGGCGACAAGGCTCGGGGAGCGTCTCAGGACACATTCTTCAAGATGACCCTTCAATTCGAGAGGAAGTACTCGACTCAAGGCTCGGGGGCTCCGTGCCACGTGTCCTTCGGTTTTTTCTCTCCGGATTTTTCGGGATTTTCTTGCCAAGACTTCAGATGGACCCTCAGCCAGAGCCTGCGGCTCAACCTAAGGCTCGGGGGCTACTCCATATGGAGTGCGATTTTGCAAATCACATCTCCATATCAGCTCCGGCTTCAAGACAAGACGGGCATTTTTTGAAGACCTTCGAAGGCAGTACTCGAGGACACTTGGGACTACTCGAGAAGACTTCAAGATTGCTCAAACATCAGCTGGAGTACATTCCAGCCTCGGGATGCTTCGACTACTCTTGAGGACTTTTGACTTGTAGTACTCAGGGACGCTTGAGGACTACTCGTTGAGGCCGTCAAGACTACTTGAAGCTATCCTTCTCGACTACAAAGTACTCGGGGGCTTGTCGTATGGACCTCCCTGGGCCCACTACCTCGGTGGGTACCGGGACCGACTACTCGGTGGGCCCCACGGGACTACCCCGCTTGCGCTACACAAAGCACCCGAAGGCGTGGAGCACAAGGACTGCAGAGGAGTAGTACTCGATTAGGAAGTCGTACATGTCCCGCACCGTATGGAAGACTCCTAGACGTACTCGACTAGTACTCTCTCCCTACTCCGACTTGTAACCCCGCCTCCGACTATATAAGGCGGCGGGGACCGATCTCTAGGATCACCTCATCACGGCGCACCATTGCACCATCTTGTAATCGTGCCAAATCAATCCAGGGCTACGCAGCATACAGGACGTAGGGTATTACGCACCTCGCGGCCCGAACCTGTCTAAATTGTGTGCCACGTGTCTCTTCCTTCGAGTTACCGATCTCGGCGAGGCCACATTCATCTACTTCGGGTACTCCCCTTAGTAGGTTGCTGGTTTAAAACACCGACAACGCTCCCGCTTCACGGCAGTTGAGTGCTCTCAGACTTCAATTATTGGGCTCTCAAACTAGTAACGGACGTCAAATGCTCATCGATAATGGATTTTATAGTATAATACCAAAACAGAGTGATCAGTAACGGACTTAAACAGCCCGTTACCGATAGGGCATTGATCAGTAACGGACGTTACTAGTTCATTACCGATAGTTTTCACTTGTGTAATGGGCTCTATTTAACGTCTGTTACAGAGAATTCATGTAACGGGCGTTTAAGAAGACCGTTACCAGAAGTCCACATTTGTAACGGGCGTTGCGGAGGCCAACCCCGGGGTCGACCTGCCCCGCTTATCTGTAACGGGCACCAAGTAACAACCGTTACACATGTGGGTGCATGTAACAGGTGTTAAGGGCACATTACAAATGTTGCGTGACCTATTTGAGGTTTCCACGTAGTGAAGCCTAGTACCTTAATGAGACGGTGTGAGAACTTACTATTACTACTCTTGAGGAATCACCTACCCGGCTAGCTACCGGGAAGGGGGTGCATGTGTGAGACTGGGTGCCTCGCGGGGTATGCCAGTTAGCTTTGTACCCAGAACTGTAAGATTCGATCCCAAGCCGAGGACTTTTGGGAACTGCCTGGAGGGTTGTCCTCGCGGGGGCACCCTACCGTGTGCTTAGGTTTACCTTGCAAGGTTTAAATCAATCGATTGTCAGCCTCTCACCGTTATCTGAGACTGCTTAATCAACTGGCCATGATATCCCGTAATGATGGAACTTGGTGAATATTGTTGTATGAATTAATTGTTTGTAAAATTCTGGATTGAATGAGTTGGCACATTTAGAAATGGTAACCAATTAGAACTTGTGCTAAAATATTGAAAGTAAGGACCTACTCTTTGTTGCTTTTAAGCAAAAGAACTCCACCGCCCAAAAGTCTCTCATGTCTAGAGTTTGGTGATGTAGTTATCACATGACGGTTAAGTCTTGCTGAGTATTAGTATCCTCAGCCTTGCTTTAATTGTTGTTGCAGGTGTTGTTGCCAGGGTGGGCGACGACAAGTGATGACATCACGGATGGCCTCCTGTGATGTATACCATTGCGCTAGTTTATTTTATTTTCCGCTGTTTTTGAACTCTGAACCTTTACTTCATGTCTTGAACAATGGTATGTAATAATCTAACCCTCAGGGGTAATTTGGACTTAAATTGGTGTTTGTACTCTGGACTCGCCTTCGCATGAGTTTTAATGCATATGTTCGATCCACTTTATGAATTCCAAGTGATTTACCGAGTGTTAACCCGGCAACTAACGACAAGATGATACTTTACTATTGCTTAATGACCAAAGTGGATTGGTTTAGGTGATAGTACGGTATTTTCCTAGGCAGGTTGTCACATTGATTAAGCAGTCTCAGATAACGGTGAGAGGCCGACAATCGATTTATTTATAACTTTGCAAGGTAAACCTAAACACACGGAGGGTGTCCTCACCAAGAGTCCACCAACCAGGTGGTTTCCAAAAGTCCTCGGCTTGGGATCAAAGCTTACAGTACTGGGTACAAGGCTATATGGCGTACCCCGCAAGGCACCCAGCTTCACACATGTACCCCCCTCACCCGGTAGCTAGCCGGGTAGGTGATTACTCAAGATTAGTAAGGGTAAGTTCCCGTACCGTGTCATTAAGGTACTAGGCTTACCAGTCCCATTCCCGATAAGTGCTTAGTACGTTCAAAAGCTTAGCCCACGAAAGCCACTGGACCAGAGCCTAAATCTCATGCTCTTTCCACATGAGCAATTCATTTATAAAGATCTTATGATTCCAACATAAGAACCTATTTTCGCGAGTGACGAACATCACTCGACTTCTACCGGGTCCTATAGCATAGCAGCTGTCAACCTAGCATACTAGTAAAAGAGCATAAGTACCTAGGGATCATGCATCTAGGGTTTCAATTCAACTCCTGAAACGTAAATGCATAATCATAGCAAAGATAGTTGCATAATTTTAAAAGACATGTTTAATGATCCGGGGCTTGCCTTCACTGGCAAGGTTGGCCTTGGACCCTTATGGACTTTGGTCCAGGTCTTGAGCTACGTTCACGTGCTGCAGCTCCTCGTCAGCACCTTCGTCTCCTCCTTCCGACATGAGATTATATCTACCGTCGAGGAGATCTACACGAGGATACAAATGCAAGATTTAATTGACGATTTTTAATTTAATTAATTACAACAACAGATGACAACCATGGGGTGCAGGGTTGACCACATTCACCTAGACAAACACATGGTACAATCTTTCTTTTAAAGTAATTTCCTGTGATGCTTTATTATTTATTCTTTTTAATAGTGACTGTGTACATATTTATGCAAATAAATTAATTTAGATTTCACAATCAGCAAGGAGTTGGTCTTAAGCCTTATATAATGATTTACGTCACACACATAGGGTCATGAGGGGTGTGGTTGGTGATTTTCTCATTTAATTTAATATTAAGCTTTAATGGCCCCTATTGCTTTTATTCATAAAATAAATTAATAGAATTCAGTGGGGTGTGTTGTGAAGTATTACAAATCAAAACAAGGTCACTGCACACACATGCACACTTAGGATAGCTATGAAATTAAATATACCGAAAATAACAAAAGCTAGCTACCAAAACATGATAAATGCATACAAAAATAAATACACATCAAAATGATTCCAACTCTTCCGCACATGGTTTCTGGTCCAAAACTAAGCTAGACATGCAACATATACACCTAGAGCTACTAAAGATCTTGAGTTATGCATTTGCAAAGAAAATTAGGCATATTTCAAGAATAAATATTTATGTTAAACATAAAATCATGGTTAAATCACCAGAGGTGGGTTTATGCATAAAAAGGTTATATCCAGAAGTTGAGCACAAAAATATATTTATTTTTAGCTACAAAAATCATTTAGACAGATTCAACATAAATACAAAATAAATCATAATAAACGATTTACTCAGTAACCTTGTTCAATTTTTGGTACAAATGCTAGGCATGACATAACACACAACATATCCAAAACTCGGCTACGGAGCACTTGTGGATTTTGAGATGCAACAGATCTAGGTTTATTAGTCTTATATTTGTCATGCAAAAAATATCAAGAAAAACTACGGTCATGCTTTACAAAAGTTGTAGGGTTTTTCACAAGGAAAATCCAACAAAGTTTAGGTTGCATTTTTCTGATTTTTCTTTGATTTTCTATGGATTTTCTAAGTTTCAGAAAAATATCATTTACTATTGCAGAAACTACTTACACAGAGGTCCCTGGAAATAAACTCACTTCACAGAAATGCCCTTACTTTGCAGATTGGCCCCTAGGAAGAGTTTGAGCTCCGCAATTGGGTCCTCCGGGAGGTGGGAGGTGCGGCCGGCGTAATTCCGCTAAGGCCGGCGGCCATGGCCGGCTGGGAGCGGGCGGAGGATGGCCTGGGGGTCTCCTAGGCTCGGCTTGAGGGCTCGGTCGGGGCGAAGGAGCCAGTGGCGAGGGAGCTCGGCGGTGGTATGCGGCAGCGGCCGCTAGAGCTCCTGCTCCGGCGAGCTCTCGACCAGGGAAGGAAAGGAGCGACGCAGTTGGCTCTAGTAGGGGCCAGGGGAGGTTTTGGTGGCACTCGATGGCAGCGGAAACGACTGGAGGTGGGAGCTTGAGGTGTCGGCAGGCAATGACATAGGCGGCGGCGAGCTCAGGGAGGTTGAACGGGCGGGCGCATGCGAGGGGCGAGGCTGGGGTCTTAAATACGCGGCTCTCACGCATTTGAAGCAACCAGTGGGGCGACTGGGGGTGGCCAGCGCGTTGGGGCGCATGTGATGTCGCTGGCAGGCGGCACAACCAGGGCCCGGCGTGCGCGCGTCTGGGGAGCGACACGCGGCGGGCGCGGTTTCCACGAGGCTTGGGGTGCGTGTGGTTGGGACGGAGCGCGGAACCTCGGGGCGTGCGATGGTGGGGGGCCGGACGCCGAGGGCAGTGGACGACGTGTGGCGTCGCGACGTGGCGCTCTAGAGGCTGGAGCGCGAATTGGGCGCGACATGGCTCGGTTTTGTTCTGGTTAGCCCTGTTTGGCTGCAAAATACTCCAAAAATTTGAACTAAAGTGTACTGTAGTGCAAATAGCTAAGTTGTAGATCGACGATCCCTCTACAACTTTCACAAAGGCTGTCCTATTCTTTACTCACTGGTTTGAGTAGGAACGACATGCAAAGTTCCTGTTTTTCATGGCACTGGTGAATAGTAAAAGCTGCAGTTGACTAAGTTTTTCACCCTTTTGCACTCAAAATTTGAAATGCCACCTAAAAGCAAAGTTGCGTCCCTCGAAAAACCGGACAACCTTTATATTGGGAGTTTTTGAAGTGTTTAGGTGTTTGGAGAACGCGGCAAAAGTTCTGGAGGATGCTCAAGGACATTAGGGTTTACATAGGGTCTGACTAGATCTTTGACCAAACTTTGACTACAAGTGTATGTAGACTTGATCAAGAAGGTCATTAGTGATTTTTGGTGAGATTTTTCGAGGTGATGACCCAGGTTGACCATGGTTTGACCAATGTCCATAGTGTTTGACTCGGTTGATTCAGTCATTAGCACTAATGAGCCTAAATTAAAACCCGGGGCGTCACAGAAGTCAAGTGCAAGAAACAAATGATTTGTGACTTGTAATGATAAATGAACTTTCAGACTTGTGGTGTTATAATTTCTTTCTTTTGTTGACTATTGGATGTTGCTTGTTAGTGTTGGTGTTGGTGTTGGTGTTGGCTTGTTGGGCAGTTGATCTGTTGCTAATCCTGGTGCCTGGTGGTGTCGTGACATATTTTAAACTCCTGGTGGAGTCATGGTGAACTATTTTAAATTCCACTTGTGAACTTCTGGTATTGCTAAACATTGTGGTGAACTATTAATATTTTGTTTCATCCTATGTATATTCTCAGATGCCTGCTGTAGTGCTGTGCGCCCAGCGCCCCTAGACAACCTGTTGTTTGTGAAAGGTTGTCGGACATGGGTTTGGGTGTGAAATTGTGCCCGTGACGGGTCATGGTTTCTTAGCGGGCAGATTTCTTGCTGACGGGCATGGATTTTGGTGGGTTAAACCCAACAGGTTCACGCCCGTTGCCATCTCTAACTATCCAGCACCTGTTTTTTGATTGCTGATTGCCACCTGGCTCGATTGATGTGGAATCTAGTTAGTATATCTTTTGGAAGTCAACCACCTTGTAGTATCGCAAATCTCTTTTGTTCTTGTCTTAAAAGTTTCCCCTTTAAGTTGATATAAGTTTGGCATTGTGGTTGTGTTGTAATGACATGGTTTTTCAAAAAATCATAAACTAATTCTTGCCTATAGGTGATCTTCAGTGGGGGACACACACACTAGATACGGTGTTGGGCGCTACTTTCTAAAGAGGAAGGGAGGCTCTGACTGTTAAAAGGCTGCCAGAGATTGGGGGTCACTACTATGGAAGTCTTGAGAAAAGCTGGGTGTAACATCTTCAGGAGAATTGATAAGTAGTATCTATTTAGATAGCCTTGTTGTCTCTTTTGGGTGATCTAAATCCTTCGTGTCACTTTATATGGTGTGTAGTTTATATGTTGTAGGGTAAATTATCTTTTGGTTGTATGTGATCAAAACCTTGATTAGGGACACTGGTAGAGAACGAGGCTTTTGTTCGGGCCTTTAGTCCCGGTTCAACTTTGGAGCCGGGAATAAAGGCCTTTCGTCGACGTGGCCCGAAATGCTCGCTGGAGACACCCCCCCCTTTAGTCCCGGTTGGTATAATCAACCGTGACAAAAGGGCTGCCTCCCAACGGCATTTTCCCGCAATGATTGATGTGCACTTTTAGCACCGGGTGGAATTACCAACCGGGACTAAAGGTGTACCCTTTAGTCTCGATTGGTAATTCCACCCGGTGCTAATTCTTTAGTCCCGGGTGGAGTTACCAACTGAGACTAAAGTGTGCCCTTTAGTCTCGGTTGGTAACTCCAACCGGGACTAATAGTCGGCGCACTATAAATCCAACTTCTTCTTCCCCTTTCTCTTGCCCGAGCCATTCTTCACCAAGAGCTCAAGCTCCTCCTCCATGGCGCCTCAACCTTAGAGAGGTGCTCCTGAATTTTTTCTTCATGTATTTGTGAAGATTTCTCTCCTCTAAAGAGTTTCTGAGGTTTGATTCTTCTTCCTCCCATCAATTGTTGTGATTAATTGTTTTGATATAATTTAGTGATGGAGAAAATAGAAATCTTAAATCCTAGGTAGGAGGAGGTAATGAGAGATGAGGTTATTATTTATATACTTGAGATTGAGAAAAATGTGGTTGGCTAAACACTAGCATTGTCTTGTTATCTTTTATATCAATGTAGAGAAAATTGAATTTTAGTATTGGATATAATGAAACATAGAACTAATTATGATTTTACATTTAGCTAATTTTATAGAAGTTAGTTTATAAGGAATGTAGGTAGGCCTCCAGTTCTCATCATCTAGTTTACAACGAAATACATCATCGAATTCACCCTTCTTCATCTTTCTCTTTGTTTACTTTTTAATATAATGGAACATAGAACTAATCTTAATTTTGCATTTAGCTAATTTTATAGAACTTAGTTTATAAAAAGTATGGTCACAGATAATGGAGATAAAAATGGCCATCAAATGACCTCTATATGTCATTGTATCACATGTCCCCAAGCTAAAAACTAGTCAGCTTCTAGCTTTTGAACCTCTGCTTCAAACACATTTATGAATTCACGTATTGTGCTGAGATGATCAACATGTTAAGAAAGAATGTAGGTAGGCCTCCGGTTCTCATCATCTACTTCATAACGGAATACATCATCGAATTCACCCTTCTTCATCTTTCTCTGTGTTTACTTTTTAATATAAAAATTGGACTTAATATGATGCAGATGAATCAGCAATGGATGAATGCCGACAGACGATCCCCGGAGTACATTGCTGGCATGCAAGCTTTTCTCGAAGTGGCCAAAGCCAACAAGAACCCAAAGGGATTCATGTGTTGTCCATGCTCTTTGTGTAGAAATGACAAAGACTACTCTGACTGGGGGACTCTTCACCTCCACTTGATTAAAAATGAATTCATGGCGAACTATGTGCTTTGGACCAAGCACGGTGAAAGAGGGGTTGTGATGGAAGAGAACGAAGATGAGGAGGATGATAGTAACATTCCTGACTGGGCCGCGGGGCAAGATTTTGCGGATACTTTAATGGAAGATGCTAACGAAGAAGAGATACTGGAAGACGGCCATGTTGATGATCTTGGTCAAGTTCTAAAAGATACACAAAGGGACTGTGAAAATGATAATGAAAAGGCAAAGTTGTGTCGTATGATAGAAGATCATAGAAAACTATTGTACCCAGATTGCAAACAGGGTCACAAAAAGCTTGGTACTACACTTGAAATGTTGTAATGGAAGGCAAAATATGGTGTGTCCAATAAAGCATTTGAGGGGATGCTAAAAATTGTGAAGGGCAAGCTTCCCGAGAACAATGAATTACCGTCGACAACATATGAAGCGAAACAGACTGTGTTCCCACTGGGGTTGGAGGTTCAGAAGATCCATGCCTGCCCTAATGATTGCATCCTATATCGAGGCATGGAACACGAAAATTTGGAAGCTTGTCTTGTATGCAAAGCGCTACGTTATAAGATCCGGAGAGATGATGGTCCTGGTGCTCCCGAGGGGACACCTCCCAAGATGACGAAAGTACCGGCGAAGGTTATGTGGTATTTTCCTATAATACCACATTTGAAGCGTTTGTTCAGGAACAAAGAAAATGCTAAGTTGATGACATGGCACAAAAGCGATCGTAAGCAAGACCACATGCTGAGACATCCGGCAGATGGGTCTCAATGGAGAAAGATTGATAGAAAATACAAAGATTTTGCTGGGGAAGCAAGAAACATAAGATTTGGTTTAAGCACAGATGGTTTCAATCCATTTGGTGAGTTTAGCAGTGGTCATAGCACTTGGCCTGTGACACTATGCATGTTCAACCTTCCTGGTTGGATGTGCATGAAGCGAAAGTTCATTATGATGCCGGTGCTAATTCAAGGTCCAAAACAACCTGCCAATGACATTAATGTGTATCTAAGACCATTGGTTGATGAATTATTACTGCTATGCAAGAAAGAAGGTGTACGTGTGTGGGATGAGAATAAGCAAGAGAACTTCAACCTACGAGCATTGTTATTCATTACCATCAACGATCGGCCTACTTTAAGTAACCTATCTGGGCACTCAAACAAGGGATATGGGGCCTGCACCCACTGTTTACATAAAACAGATGGTATTCATCTGAAAATTTGTAAGAAGGTTGTGTATATGGGTCATCGTCGCTTTCTTCCCGAGAAGCATCCCTTAAGGAAGAAAGGTTTGCATTGGAAAGGAAAGGTTGATCATCGTACAAAGCCCCCCCCCCCATTTTAAAGGTGAGGAGATATTTGAGATCATAAAGGATCTAAGGGTTGTCTTTGGAAAGGGTGACGGTAGTGAACCTGTTCCACATGATGCTAATGGGCGTGCACCAATGTGGAAGAAGAAATCTATATTTTGGGAGTTACATTATTGGGAAATTCTTGAGGTCCGAAATGCTATTGACGTGATGCACTTGACGAAGAATCTTTGTCTGAATGTCCTAGGCTTCTTGGGTTGTTATAAGAACTCTAAGGATACATTGGAAGCACGACAGGACCTGAAAAAATATCCATAGGAATGAAGCACCTCCGATAGAGGTTGATGAGGAAGAAGCAGATCCTGAAGAGGTTGAGGAGGAAGAACAAGATTACTTAGGTCCTGCTAGTTACACCCTGAGCAAGGAAGAGAAGGACATCATGTTTGATTGCCTAAACAGTATGAAGGTTCCATCTGGCTACTTATCGAATATAAAAGGGATAATAAGTATGAAAGATAAGAAGTTCACAAATCTAAAGGCCCATGACTGCCACATGTTGATGACACAGTTACTTCCAGTTGCGCTGAGGGGTGTTCTACCAGAGAAAGTACGGTTAGCGCTCGTAAAGCTTTGTGCATTTCTCAATGCAATTTCACAGAAGGCAATCGATCCAAGGAACCTAGTGAAGCTGCAAATGATGTTGTGCAATGTCTTGTCAGCTTTGAGTTGGCATTCCACCTTCATTCTTCGATATTATGACTCACCTTCTGGTGCACCTTGTGAAAGAGATTACTATTCTTGAACCAGTATACTTGCACAACATGTGGCCTTTTGAGAGGTTCATGTCAGTCCTCAAGAAATATGTTCTTAACCGCGCACGTCCGGAAGGAAGTATCACCAAAGGATATGTAACTGAGGAGGTCATTGAGTTTTGTGTGGACTTTGTCGACTCAATTGACTCGATTGGGGTTCCAGTATCACGACACGAGGGGAGGCTACAAGGAAAGGGCACCATTGGAAGGAAAGCATGTTTCAGTAATGATATTGATTTGTTCAATAAAGCACACCTAGCTGTTCTGCATCAATCAACCTTGGTGACTCCGTACATTGAGGAGCACAAGTAGATTATTTCTTCACAAAATCCAACCAAAACCGAAGCATGGGTTACACGCCATCACTTGGAAAATTTCCCCTCATGGTTGAGTGAACAAGTTATTGGTGATTCCACAATTCACCCACAACTCGCTTTGTTAGCCAGGGGACCTTCTGGCACAATTGTCAAATTCTAAGCTTACGATATAAATGGCTATACTTCTTACACAAGAGACCAAGATCAGAAAAGCACACACCAAAATAGAGGTGTCCGTATAGACGCCATAGACAGCAACAATAACAAGAACTCATATTATGGTGTCATAGAAGAGATATGGGAGCTTGAGTACTGGCCACTTAACATCCCTCTATTTCTTTGCCAATGGGTTGAACTAACTAGAGGTGGCATAAGGAAAGATCAATATGGAATGACAATAGTCAACCTGACCAAGATTGGTTTCAAAGATGAACCATTCGTCCTTGCCAAAAATGTGCATCAAGTTTTCTATGTCAAGGATATGACTAGCAAACCGAAGAATAAAAATCTCGAAGGAGCACAAGAGCTAAAGAGATACATTGTTCTTTCAGGTAAAAGAGTAATCGTGGGAGTCGAGGACAGAATAGACAAATCAGATGACTATGATCAGTTCGATGGCATGCCTCCATTCGCTGTCGAAGTTGACCCAATCATACCGCTTGGAAATGAAGAGACACCGTACTTCCGTCACGACCATGACCAAGGAACTTTGGTCAAGAAAAGAAACTTCAATATTGTATTGTAATGATTAATATTCAAATCATTTGTGTAATGTTCTGTGAGTGTATTCCTTTAGTTATTTGAACTGAAACTTGTTAAAGCCTTTCAGATGCCCTGTGAGAAGTAACCACAAAGTTTGACATTTTTCTTATGTTCTAGGAGACAAATATTGTCGAGTCCGAAAAAAATTAATTATTTCAACTATTAAATTATTTTTTATATTGGAAAGTTAAGGCTGTTAACACTTAACTAAATATAATTTTGCATGGTTCCAATATTAAACTTACCATTTTTTAAAAATGTTGCAAAGAGAAAGATTGAGAAAATGAGGAGGGAAAATGGGAAAAGAATTAAAGTCCCGCTAAAATAGACCTTTAGTCCCGGGTGGTTTTACGAACCGAGACAAAAGGACACCCTTTTGTCACGGTTCGTTACACGACACGGGGCTAAAGAGGGTAATTTTCCCTTTTGAGACTCCCTCGCGAAATCACCCTTTAGTCCCGGGTGGTATCACCAACCGTGACAAAAGGCACCCGTTTTGTCATGGTTCGTTACACGACCTGGGACTAAAGGTGTGTCTATATATAAAAGCAGCGACCCTCCCCCTCTAGCACTTAGCCACTTTTTCGTCCCCAATCTGCCGCCATCGTCGTCATCGTGTCCTCCTCCTCCGCCGCCGCCGTCATCCTCCCCGACTGCCGCCTTCCGCGGCTCCCCCCGTCCTCTGCCCCACGGGATTCTCCGCCGCCGCCGGCCTCCCAAAATCCGCTGATGCCCTCGCCCCCCGCCACGCCGTCGGTCCGCTGCCGTCAGCCTCCTCCCCATCCTCCTCCTCGGCGTCGTCCTCAACGACCTTCGGGGCTCCGCCGCACGCCTTGCCGCCTGGCCATCCTGAGCATCGTCACCTCGTCCTGCTGGTAGGGGCGCCTCACAGCTGTCCTCCCCAACACCGGTAGGGCGCCACCCCCCCCCCCCCCCCCCCCGGCCGACGTACACCGACCCTGCCCGGCTGCCCCCAAATTCGGTCTTGCTGACGCAAGTAAATTAATTGTTTGCGTCAGTATTTTTTAATTTCTTTTAAAGAAATAATTTATGTATAAAATTGTACTAAATATCTCTATAATGATTCTAATTAAATTTGTTTCTCCCCAGCATCGCCGCCGCTGTCTCGCCCCGGCTCCCCACTGCCTCCCTCGACGCACCCAAGATCCCGCCGCCGTCTCGCCCCGGATCCCCACTGCCTCCCTCAACGCACCCAAGATCCCGTCGTCGTCTCGCCCTGGCTCCCTACTGCCTCTCTCGACGCACCCAAGATCCTGCCGTCGTCTCGCCCGGGCTCCCCACTGCCTCCCTCGACGCACCCTAGGATCCCGACTCCCCTTCTCCTCGCCGACTGCGGTAGGTGACACTATTGTATATTCCCCTTCTCGTAGAAATACATAGAAATTATCGTATATTCTCATAAATTCGTGTCGATTCATAGAAAATAAGTGTTTATTCTACATGGATACTAGAAATACATAGAAATTATTGTATATTCTCATAAATTCGTGTCGATTCATAGAAAGTTTTTGTTAATTCTAGATGGATAACAATGACAACGATGAAAGGATTATGGAGGAGATTATTGTTGGCGGTGCAAATGCCTTTGCATCCTACACGGACAAGGAATTTATTCTAAATATGATTGGTCAAGGAGGCATCGCCGCCGATGACTTTGCAAATAACGAGGAAGACATAGCCGCCGACTCAGAAAATAATGACGACCTTGAGGATGCTAATGCAGAAGGTTCCAAAGAGGTATACATATCATGCATTAAGGTCATTAGTATTAATTCAATAACCCCATTTCTTGTATATTCTCATAAATTTATGTTGATTCATGGAAAATTACTGTTAATTCTTGTAGGCTTCTGGATCGACGACGAAAAAGTCCAAGAGAGGTCGTGCACAACTAATCGTCAGTGATGTGATGTATCGTATCACAGAGGTGTAAGAGCTAGGCCAGCCTGTTGCTCCAAAAAAAGTCAAGGACAAGTTCGTGTCTTAATGCGGGGCAATTGTAAGGAACAACGTGCCCATCAAGTATAGAGAATGGAAGGAAAAACCAAGTAATCCATACGTGGTTCTAGACTCAGTAAAAGACCAGCTGTAGAATGATGTGCTAAAACACTTCACACTTCCTGAAGGCGTCGACGAAAACCTTGTTAAAGGTTGGACTCTAGTGAAGATGGCAACTCAATTTCAAAATTTCAAGAAGAAGTTGACTAGAGATTTTATCAAGAACAACCGAACTCCAAATTGGGATGAATATCCGAAGATAAAAGATCACTGGAAGTTCTTTGTTGAGTACAAGAAAAGTGAAATTTTTGCCAAAAAAAGTGCCCAAGCGAAGAATGGTGCCAGTAAGAAAGGGGGGTACAACCATCGTTTTGGTCGAGGTGATTACGTGGTAGCAATTCCCAAGTGGCGGAAGATGGAATAAGACCTTATAGCCAAAGGTATCATATCAGCAATCATTCACTGGTCCGAAAGAACGAAGAATTGGTATTATGCGCATGGAGGCAGATTGAACCCAGATGATGGTACCCTTGAATTCCCTCCCACGTTACGAAAGAAGGCACTTGAGTTAATGAACAAAATAGAAGATGTCAAAGCTGGTAGATTGAAGGTTGACAGAGAAATGGATGAGCTCACTATGGCACTCAGGAATCCAGAACACCCAGGGTGGTGCCATGGAAGTATGCCTTCAAGGGAAACCTCGATAGCTATAAAAGCCGCAAAAGAAGAAAAGAGCGTGAAGAGGAGCATTGGCGCCAAATGATGAAGCAAAGACTTAAAGAACAAGAAGAAAAGATGCAGGTAGAGATTGAACGGCGACTGGCTGTAACGATATCTCAAATAGCCAAAAATGGAGCACTTCCCGAAGTACCTCTGGATCCCGTCATTAGCCCTTCCGCTCGGAAAAGCAGTTGTGCTTCTACCGAGGTTGCACCAGGTGCTTGCATAGAGGACGCACCGGGTGCTTGCACAGAAGGCCCTGAAGAACCGAAGGCAATCAAAAGAGTTCCAGTGGATGACAACCAACAATACCCGGTGGATTTTCTCTGTCGGTGCACCCCATGTGAGCTGCACAAGCCATTCGGCAACATCACAATGCAGGTGGCGTACGGAAGTGCTTTTGCACATTTTCCTAGACAGACTAGCCACGGCATGTTGATTCCACCCGGCTACGCCTCGGTTTTATTAGAGGAGATTTGTCAGCCACAATTTGAAGATTTAGAGCTAGACATCCCAGGAGGTGACGGGGAAAGGACACTCAAGGATGCGGTTCACGGTATCATATTGTGGCCCAAACGTTACATTGTAATCCCCCAGACGGAGGGATCAATCCCTCCTACAGATCCCCTGTAGTTGCGACCATCATCATCTCCTAGGTCGTCCTCACGACCTTCAATATCACCTCGCTCACCGTCTACACAAGAACCATTATTCAATTCCGGAGGTGCGAGCTCCAGCCATGATATTGACATCAATCCCGAATCACCTCCAAAAAAGCAGAAAAACCAATGGCGGCAAAGCAAGCGCCATCAAAAGCACAAAAAAACACCGCAACACCACATCAGAAAAACCGCCCAACCACCAAAGCATATAAGAAAAACCGCAGAAGAAACCACCTAGCCACGAAAGCACAATGAAGGACTGATACGGCGAACCAGAGAGGGGGGGAGTGAATGGGAGCCGATAAAAATTCTTCTCGAAGGAGATAGAAACTCCAACAAGATGAACAAGGCTTCCAACACACGTCTCCGACTCACTACCCAAGTTGGCCAAGCCCACGTAGCCACTGGAGTGCCACTGGACCTAGGAACCAACACACAACCTTCCGACCCGAGAACGCAGCGGAACACCAAACCTCGAGTCTACAGACCCACACCGGTCGGACCGGGGTGAGCACCACCGGTCGGACCGGTCCCTGCTGGTGAAACTGAGCACCTTTCACTAAGTGGCTCTACACCGGTCAGACCGGTGAGACACACTGGTCAGACCGATCCCAGCCTGAAAGCCCCCAAGGCACCAAACAGGCCAACCGACCACCAAACTGACCCAAACTTGAAACAGCAGCAACACAGGACAATAGGGAACACACCAAGACGTTCACCCGAGCAAAATCCCACCGAGGGTTGCACCGGTCAGACCGGTCAAGAGCACAGGTCGACCGGTGTAGCTCGGCGCTCGGGATGAACAGCACCCGCGGGTCAACTCCCCCAAATCCAAACCTCGATCTCCCAAATCGCTCCACAGACTTGAACAAGACTTTGGGGATATTAGGAACACCTCATGAGGAGTCCATAGCCAAGTTTAATCCCACTAAAACTCGTCCAAAAAGGAGGAATCAAGGAAATCCCGCCAAGAGCACTTCCAACCCAAGAACTCAAGAAACCCCAAAATCGAGCACCTTTACTCACGGATTTGGGAGGGGAATCACAGCCCAAAGAACCACAAAGGGTTCCCACAAATTTCCCCCATCAAATCCCAAAGAGAAAGGTCTCGAAAACAACCCAAAGAAATCACAAAGAGAGGGCTCCGAAAATCACCACCAAGAACAACCGGGGAAAACACATCCAAACCTTGAGGAACCACGCCGAATCATCTATACATGAAACAAAGGTTCATACAAGGTCTAGCAAGCCGCCCGATCACCCATCCCTCTCAACAAGATCTCTCCGTGAAGCTCTCTTGCTAGTCCTATGGAAAACCTAAGGAAAGTAGGAAGGAAAATGGGAAAACAAATGAGCTAGGGTTCCAAGAGTTGGCTGCCATCCTCTCACCTCTTGGGTTATATGGAGGCAACCGAATGTCTAAAATACCCTTCTCTAACAACTAGGGATACAAGCCCCTCAAGGGTCGATTCGGAAGTCTTCATGTCTTCATCATCGGATGGATGCCCGGCGACCGCACCCTGCGTAGCCTCGACGCAAGCCATGTGATCCCGACGCGTGTCCTCCGCTTCGAAGTCTCTGGACTGCGTCGTCGCACACCGGTCAGACCGGTGCTCCTCACCGGTCAGACCCACCGGTCGGACCGGTCCGCGCCGTCTTTGCGGCTCCGTCTTCGGTTCTTTCGTCTTGGCTTTGTGGATCAACCAAAAAACCCGGTGGTTTTTTCGGTGAACCACCGAAACCCCGCGAACTCGGTGTAGCCTCCGCCAATCTCCACTCATGACTCGGCTCCCACGTAGTCCCGGCTCGACCTTGGTTTTGAGGCTCAACCAAGAAACCGTCCACGACTTCATCTTCTTGTTCATGCCACCATGCGGCCCGCACTTGACCCCCGCCGGCCACCGGGTCCCTCGAACGAAGCCTACTTGTCTTCTCCACACCTGAAGGCCTCACCGGCAACGACCTTTCGCTCTTGTTCTTCACCTGCACCAACACCAGTCAAGCCGCAACCTGCACCTGCAATACTTAGCCAAGAATCAGTCCACACAACGTTGTCAATCACTCATCACACAAGGAAGCGACCATCCACCGGTCCTCGAACCACACATGGTCCTCACACAATCGAAAAACCATCAGAGCACAATCTTCCAACCCAGTGCAACCACCAAAACCACCAACGATAAAGAAAATGGTTGAACCCATCAGCAAAAGGAAGCTAGCATGGGAGACGATAGAAGAAGAAGGAAAAACAATGATCGGTGCCCAACATGTGCATGAATTTTTCAACAATCTGAATACAAAATAGCAACAGAGGGAGCTAGAGAAGGCCAATCAACTAGATCTGTCAAAACTTGGGTTTTTCAAACTAATGAGTGAAAACAGCAACAAATTGATGATGCCCATACTGGCGTCGACGTCGTCTGAAGAAGATGCGTCGATGAGGAAACAGACTTACGTTCCCTCCGGCCTCAATGCACAGGAATGAGCTGTAGCAGAAATGCCTACACAAGAAGTAGTGAAGCTCATTGGTTTCATGGAAGAAACAAGGATGCCTTTAGGTGTTGCACTCGGCCATGAAGAACCACCCCGAGATCCAAGTTTCGAGTATATATGGCCCTTTCATCTAGGAAAACCTCTTGTCAGGCCAGAACTAGTACTTAAGCTCTGGCCTAAGATGTACAAATTTTATGAGTGGTACATGCGGCAATCACTGAAAGGCGTACATAACATAGCTATGATTGCTGCACCCGAAGATTTTGCCACTGAAGGCAACAAGGTGGTCTGGATGGATTTCAAAGATATTTATGAAGTTTACCATCAAGACGCCCTGAATACCGATCTTATCGTTGCTTGGTGTCTATACGTGGCATCTTTTTTATGTTTATTAATTAAATTATTACATATGTGGATTTACTAATTAAATTTGTATTTCCTTTTTGGTAGCCTGCAAAAACATGAGATGCAAAAAAAGAATATTGCCAGTATTTGTTTCATGGACCCATCAAAAGTCAATGAGTTTGAGGTCAAGCATCAACCAGACACATCAATCGCGACAATCTATAGGACCTTGTCTAAGTTTCATGACAAGGATCTCATACTACTACCTTACAGATGCGAGTATGTGCAATTGCCATCTAATTGTCTTTGCTAATTCTATTTAGTTCTAATTTGTATAACTATTATGACCATGTATGTACAGTTTCCACTGGATTCTTATGATCATTCAAGTCAACAATAGCAGCGTCATGGTGTGGGATTCATTGAGCAAAAACCCCGCAAGTTACCAAAACCTTTAAGATATGTTTCAAGTGTAATAATTCTACCTAAGACATTCTTTTAAATGCAATATTTATTTATATATTTATATATTTATGTATATATATTCTTTTACCCGCAAGTTACCAAAACCTTCAATATTTGTTTCAAGATATGCTTTTACTAACACATTATCTCTCATTAATTTTCCTTGGAGCTTGGCAAAAATTCATTGCAGAGAAAGAAGGTGAATTTAACCCAACAGTTATATTCTATACTGATTATCGATACGTAATCCAAATAACAACTTCAGATTGAGAAAATTTAAATTTATCACACTTGTATTTCATAACATTTTCTCCTATCCACTTTAGTGTTTGAGACAGGAATAAGGAAATAATTTATGTGGATACTATGTCTGTGAGCACATACGATGTTTGGCAAGTGCAAAGTCCGGAAATTATGATGTAAGGTAATTAAATAAACCTATTAATAATACATCATTTACTAATATATTAACATATTTGCACATTATACAGATGCTTCTATATTTAATTGTTGGGTGTAATATATTAACATATTTGCACATTATACAGATGAATATGGTTAAGGACGAGGTCATTCAGAGGATCGTCTTTCGGCGATTCAAGAAAGTCTCTTGGGATTCATTCATGAGAAGGTGGTTATGCCAACAGGAAAACATCATTACGATGCATCCAAAAAATCTAATAGAGACTAGAAATTTGAAGTGAACAATATTTTGATGTATAAATACTATCTATTTTGATGTGTATATTTCTAAGTTTATGTAAGTTTATATATAAGTCTAGCTTCAAAAGCTTTATATATAAGTCTAACTGCGTATATGGTATATATAGACAGGTATATACCTATGTACATGTTCAAATACGTATACGTGCATATACGGGTTAGACAACAATTAGAATATACGCTCAAATCGAAAACCAAAAAAAGAGAAACGAGACCCTTTAGTCGAGACTAAAGGGGGTGGGCGCAGGTGCTGGTGTGCCTCCCCCTTTAGTCTCGGTTCGTAATACCACCCGGGACTAAAGGAGCCTTTAGTCCCGGTTGGTTCAACCGAGACTAAAGGGGGGCCTTTTGTCTCTGAACTTTAGTCCCGGTTGGACTTGAGAGACTTATACCCCTCTCCAACCAGGACTAAAGCCCCTCTCCCTACCAGTGGGATGTCAAATTTTAATCCTTAATCTAAAAAACCTATACATAAATGACTAGCAAGAGGTCGGTACTACTCTCTCTCCGTTTCAAATTATTCTATATGATGACTTAGAAAAAAGTGACAAAGTAGAGGTATATTTGACCTTCCAAATTAGTATTCATTTTGATTTTTCTAGATGCATACAATTTGTGTACCCATCTAGATTTATATTATATTTAAATGCATAACAAAAGCTATATGTGTAAAAACAGTGATTTGGCATGGAGGGAGGGAGCACTAAAATTGTGGTTTGAGTTTTTTTAGAAATATGACATGCACTAGGAGTATTAGTTAATTACTCAGGGCCTGGTAGTCGGTGCTGCTCCACATGGGAAACCGAAAACCTATCCATCTTTCGGAAGGTGGACTTTTGTTTTGACCTTCTAGTGTTGGAGATTCGTGCAACTAGTGTGGGTCGCATGATCTCCATTGCCTCCCCTGACGTCATACATAGCGCCGCCACGGAGGGGGTCGGGGTGTGAACTAGGTGGAGGGGTTGGGTGCCACCGGTGGAAGCTAGGTTTGATCATGGGTCGAGTCGGGTCGGGTTCGGGTTACCACGTCGAAACTCTTGAACCACACCCGAGTCGTCACACGGTCGGGTCGGGTTGGTTTTTCTAGGTGGGTTGGGTCGGGTTTATCGAGTCGGTCGGCCCATGATCAGGTCTAGTGGGAGCTGGTGGTGGCCGAGGTCGACGGGGGTGGGTGGTGGGCGGTGAAGGTTATTGTTAGGGGTTTCCGAGGACTTCCATTACTACGGGACTTAGAAAACAAGGTGGGTGCATCAAGTTCCGCAGTGTTGGGTGGTGCGACCGATGGTGAAGGCAAGGTGGTGCAGGAGCATAGTCGACTGGGGAGGATCGAACAATCAATCGTTGGGCGGTGGTTAGCGACAAGTCAAGGACGGTCGCTAGATTAGGAAGGGCGGCGGAGATGGTGGGTAGACAATGCAGCAGCGTGACAGTCGTTGGTCGGGGTGGAGGTGGCAACGACGGTGGGAAGAAAAGATAGCCTGTAAGCTTGGTTCGTCTCTCATAGGAGCTCCTGCTGTGCGTCCGGGTCCGTCCTCCCGTTCGGGGGGCACGAGCGAGGCCACCGAAGCCGGAGCATGTAGGGAGATGTCTCGCTCAGCCTGTTCGTCTAGCTTGCCAGCTACCAACCAGCAGTAATTTTCTCCGAAAACAAATCAGCCACCAGACGAACATGCCGACACTAGGTGCGCGCAACCAGCAGTGGCCCTGTAGTCATGCTTGCTGTTGCTTTGCAGCTGATGAACTAGCTAGTGCAGTGAGTGCTTAGGGCGGTCCCAATGGCAAATTTATTGCGGTTTCTATCTTCATTAATTACCCATGACGGCTCACCATTTTGCTTTGATGTGGCACCAAAGTTAATGAAGAAAGAGAGAGAAAAGGAAGAAACGATTTCTACACCAAGAAACCAAGTCCTCACTAGCACCGAGATAGCAAGAAACTACGAAATCCCATTGGGAAGAAACGACCCCATCCCAAGGGAATCATCCGGATCCGGTGCGTCTTTGCCCGCGAGCGCACCCCCGCCGGCGAGCTCCGGCCGCCGCGGCCGGGCGGGGGCGCCTCCGGCCACCGCGAGCCCGGCCGCCAACCTCGGCCGCCGCCCCCTGCCGGGCGAGCTCCGGCCGCCACGGCCGGGCGGGTGCGCCCCGGCCACCGCGCGCGCCGGCGGGCACCTCGGGTCGCCGCGGCAAGGCGGGCGCGCCCCGGCCACCGCGCATCCGGCGGGCACCTCGGGCCGCCGCGGCCCGGTGGATGAGCCCCGGCCGGCGAGCTTGGGCCGCCGCGGGGGTTCCCACCGATGACCCATGGGCGACGCCGTGGATGAGCTCGACGGCCGGCGCACGGGCTGCGCGCCGGGCGGCGGAAGACGGAGCGAGAGAGGAGGAGCCGGCCGCCACCTCCTCTCCGTCGGCGGCCGGATCCGCCGCGCCGTCCTCCCGCGCGAGCACCCCGCCGCCACTCCTCCACCGCGCCAAGTCCTCCCGCGCGAGCTCCCCGCCGCCGCTCCTCCGCGCCGCCGGTCCTCTTGCGCGAGCTCCCCCGCCGCCGGCCCTCCACCGGTCCTCCCGGCGGCGTGCGTGCCCCCCGGCGGGGCGGGCGAGGATGACGGGTGAGAGAGGTCCGGCGGTCCGTATAGGAAAGAAGAGACTAGGAAGGAAGGAGGGAGTGAAATTTTGCCACGAGAAGATCTATCTTATTTCTATCTTTGCATTTAATTTTTTTCACTATACAATGATTAGTATAGAAACTATGGGTTGGAGAGGATGATTTCTAGTAGCATTAACTCTTTTTGGATTCTGTTTCAAGAAACCGGCCATTGGGACTGCCCTTAGCAGTTGGATTAAACCGACGGGCCTGAGCGATTCGACTAAACTAATGACCTAACCCAAGAGCAGCAGTACACGTGGACGGTGGAGGGCCGGATACGCCAAGACTCGTGTTCACACTCTCTGCTTCTACGAGTAGTTAACAGGACATGCGCCACGCTTCACCCAATCGCTTTCGGCGCGAGCGACAGCCAAATTAAACACACGCACAGCGGCCGCCGCCGCGTCGTGATCCCTGTCGCCCCCAGGGCCACAAGAACGGCGGAAGATGCAACGAAGGAAGGTAAGGCGAGCAGTGCAAGCATGGCGCTAATGATTGCACCAGCGTTTTGGTAAGTGAATCGATCTTGTGTCCTGTGGAATGTGATCGTGCTGGTGAAACAAGTGTGAAAGAAATTGAGCAAAAGGCAACAGAGAGGAGTTGCAAAGCCCAAACCCATCGGCGGGTCCCACACCGACGAAACGGAGACGGCCCATCATCGCGACCGTCCGTACCCGAAGCGCCGTCGCATCGAGCCGTCCACGCGTCCACGCCCACACGTGTGGCCTCGGGGCCCGGCGCGCCGAGTGGCTTCCGTCCGACCCTTTCCCGCCAGACAGACAGGCTACCCGACAAACGAGATCTCCCCCGCGCAGGCGCGACGCTCACGGCCGTTAAAGTCGCCGGCACCGGCAGGCATGAGGCCCGATGTCAGAGGCTGCCAAAGAGTAGAGTGGGGGCGGGCGTCCATCTTCCGCGCGGGCTCCGTTGGCGACGCCGTTTGCCCCGGGTGGTGTGGGCCCCGCCGAAGCAGAACCGCATCGTGGGTCGTGCCAGTGGTGACCGCACGTGCCGGCGCGTCGGGGGAAAAAAGCTGGCGCGGGCACCGAGCGTGTGCGTGTGCGGAGGAGGGTGTCAGGTGGTGGTCCCACCCACCACCCCAGGCGGCTCTGCTTTTTGTCGCCTTGCGCCGAGCCGTTACAGAAGATGAAGATCACAGTGGTGAACTAGGCGTTGTGCTTTTGCTGCCCCAGCCGTGCTCACAAGAACAGCGTGTCCATTGACTGTAGGGCACCAATCCATTTTTCACCTTGTACCTTGTTGTTTTTCTTTACCTTGTTATAACACCAGTGGTGACACCCAAACACGGACGCTAGGACGGATCGTTCCGAGCACAGTGCATAAAGAGGAGCAATGTGCAGTACAGTAGTAGCAAATAATCGGAGAGAAAGAAGAGAGGGGACGTGAGCTCGAAACCGAAACAAACAGAGGTGGGAATGGGGAGCACAAGCCAAACAAGAGGTGGAAAGGCAAACAGCGCGAAGAGAACAACAGTTGAGGAGGGAGGCGAGGTGGGGGAAAGGACTCCAAAGGAGGGAACAACTTGCTTTGCTGTCTCCCTGACACCTGCAATAATTCAACTTCGGTTGAGGGAGAGGGCACAGTGTTCGCATGGCAGCTTTGGTAATTGGCTAGTAGCCCTGTGAACTCTACCCTACCCTACACCTAGCTAGGCCTGTCAAAAATCTTTAACCACAGAGCACCCTTAATCATCCCTCGCTCTCTCTCTCCGAATCTCGCTGTAGTACGTGACATAAATTGTTCCTTGTGCAGTTGCGCTGCCTTTTGCCAACGCCGCTAGGCAGAGGCTGCTGCTTCACTGCTGCCACTTTACTACTCCTCCCTCCTTTTTTCCCCCTTCACCTCTTGAATGGCAGCAGCAGGGTGAGTGATCCAATCCAATCCAATCCGATCTCCCCAGATGGGGGCTGGGTGAGGCCACCCCTTTTCTGGGGCCAAAGTTACCTGTTGCTACATATGGGAATCCCTCGCTCATGTTTTTTTGGTTGTTTTTGAGCCGTCATGCATGCCTTGTTGTCTTTTCCTCCTCGATGTTCAGTTTACTGTGGTCGTCGTAAATTTTCTTTTCGGGTGCTACTATACGCTGTTCTTGTAGCGAGGTAAAAACATTTCGTGAAACGAAAACTTGGAGTAACTTGAAGCGGGCCAAGCAAGTATACATTAGCTTCCGCCGTAGTAAACTTGACAGCGGGAAGGCGTCAGCAAGAAATGAATTCTCGCGCAGAATCTCTCTCTCTTTTGATCGTGACAGCGCTAGCTAGCTCAATGCTCATTGAAGGCTCGATCAGTTTGCAGAGAGCCGGTTGAAGTGCTTTTACTAGGAGTAAGAGTATACAGTATATAGTACTGTATTACACTACTCCGTGTATTCTACTTAGCTAGGTTCTACAGTTGTACGTGCAGTGGATGGAAATGACAGGAGGAAGGAAAATTACTGCACACCAACAGTTTACGGCAGGCCAGTTTGAGTGTTTGACAAGCTGAGAGAGAAGCCGGCCTACCCTAGCTGCCCCCATCCATCCTCGCATGATTGCCCTAGTCAGCAGCAGTATACTACCTCCTTCTCCAAATATTTGTCGTCGTTGATTTCTTTTTTCACAAATTTGACCATTCGTCTTATTCAAAAAATTATGTAAATATAATTTACTTTGCTTACTACATGCATTATTGTTGATGTTTTAAGTTTGACTTATCTTTCTACACATTTGCGATAAATTTTTTTTATAAGACGGATGGTCAAAGTTGGAAGAAGAAGTCAATTGCAACAAGTATTTTGATACCAAGTGAGTACTACATAAACTCGCTGAAAAGGATAATTTTTAGAAAAAACAAAAGAGAGAGAAAAAGAAAAACCCGATCTACAGCTGACGAAAACTGATGCATTGAGCCTCTCGCAAAAGTGACACACCAATAGGCCATCGTCCACGTCAGCCTTACCAATATAATCGCTCATGAGCCATGACGAGTTAGTTTTTATAAAAGTGTGGGTTATTTAAAGATGCAAAAGCTAGGCAGATGATTAGGGCGGCGCCGGCGCGGCGGCAGTAGATGGAAGCAGCATTGCAGGGGCCGGGGGAGGGAACAATGGCCACGATCCGGGCAGACATTGTTGACCCGCCCGGGAAAGGCCAAGATGCCGATTAAATTAAATTAACTAGGGTTTGCGAGTGCGGAAAGCTTACGTGAATGGATCATTAACAGCGCCGGGATCTTTGAGCGCCTCGCTGCACCGCACATGTCCGAATCCCCACCATTAAATATACCGACAAGAAGATTTCCTGCTCTGTTGTTTGTTGTTCGGAAGAAAGTTACCCGTCTCGTCTCTCGTGGAGTCGTGGTGGCTGGCAGTGGCAGGAGGGAGTGATGAAAGGTTAGGAGTGGGCAGTGCATGCAGGAACTATATAGGTTGATGTCATTAGTTCAATTCGTTGACTGTCGTTTTCAGAAACATGGAAAAAGGAGGAACTGGCTGTGGTTTGCATGCTTGGGAGGGTCAGGACAAGAGACAAAAGCCAAACAAACAAACAAATGGCGAGACTCGATCGCCGGCCGGCGCGGCCGGCTCTCTCTGCCATTGGCGCCGGTACAGTGAAAAAGGGTCTCTGCTGCGTGCATGCCGCTGAACTTTTGAGCCTGCAGGGCGTGATGAAGCGCAAGCCATGAAGGGTGGTGGCAGGGCAGCAGAGATCGCTGTAGTTTGGTCTGAAAACGCAAGATGAGTTGCTACGAAACTCATCATGTCTTTACGGCAGGCACGGCCTCGTTTCGTTGGTCAAGCTGCTGCAGGCTGCAGCACTGCACAGCGGCACGTGTACTAGTCAAATTTGTACTGCTGCGAGCTGCTATTAGCTCCACTCTTCTCTTCCTCTTTTCAGGCCTTTTTGAGACGAGACCCCCCTTCTGTCAGTGATTAGTTGATGCCCTCATGTGGAAAGGGGAAAACGAGTACTACCAAACCACCACACTGGCTGGCTCGCTCGCGAGCGATGGCAAATTGGCAATGGCGTCGCGTCCGTCCCGTCCCCTGCAAGCGGATGCGGCTCCGGCTCCTGTCGCTATGCGCGCCACGACACTAACCGCTAGCCTCGTCACGCGAAACCTGCCTGCCTGCGTGCGTTCCCTCCCGCTCCCGCGGCTGCCACACGGCGCCCTCCCTCGCCCGGCCTCCTCACCAACGACCACACACGACACGGCCAACGACACGAACCAAGTCACCATCGCGGCGGCTGGGGTGCATGCATGGGTTCCGATCCGAGACCTTGGCGATCATGGCGGCGGCCGGCGGGGATCAGCCATCAGTGGATCACTACATAGGGGCTGCGGCCGAGTTGCCAATTTGCCAACCTGACGGCGGGTTCGATCGCCTTGGTGCCCAACAGAATCGCGACCTGGTGGGAAAACAAAAAGGTGAAAAAGGAAGAGAGAACAGGCTTGTGCTGCCTGCAGACCTGCTGGAGATAACAAGACAAAAGCTAATTTCTGGGAATCAATCAGCAAGCGATCCGGGGCTAAAGGAGCCGTGATTTTTTTTCCCGTTCCTCCCCTACCGGCCTGTGCGTTCCGTCGTTCCATCACTTTTTTCCGCACCCAAACGGCTTCCAACGGCGTCAAGGAGTAGCCTAGGCCCTAGCGTAGTGTGTGACTCGCACGACGCGCTTCCGGATTTTGAGGAGGCGACTAATGTGAGAGGCCTTTCCATTTAGGTTTAAACGGAGAGCTCTCACATGCTACTTCCTGCGACACAAAATTACTTCTCTCAACAGAAAAAAGCACATAGGAGGAAGTAACTTTTAGTCATGCATGGAGAGCCCTCACATATTACTTTCTGCGGCACAAAATTATTTCCCTCAACAAAAAGAAGCACACAGGAGGAAGTAACTTTGTGTTGTAGGAAGTAACTTTTGTGTCGCAGGAAGTAACTTGACAGAGCTCTCCATTTAAGCTTAAATGGAGAGACCTCTCCGTGTAGATTTTGTGTTTTTTAATAATAACTAGGAATAGTACTTTTTTGTCTCTGTTTTGTGTTTCACCCTGTTGTAAAATAGTAAATAGCCGCATGAGGTGTGTGTTAGCATGTCGGGTAGTATGCGGTTACAAAGGTTGTTTCAAAATTTGTGTGGATTATTGAATGGTTAGTTTTACCTACACATCTACTTCCTATGTTCCAAATTATGATTCGTTTGATTGTTTTTACTTCAAGTTTGATTGTTCCTCCTATTTAAAACATTATGCAAAATATCATATATTTTATTGTGGTTTGGTTTATTAATAAAAGTTCTCCAAGCTTGGCTTAAACTTAAAGTGTCCGAAGATTGATAATATCAGTGGTCAAATTTTGAATAAAAAAGGTCAAATGAATTATAATTTGGAATGGAAGGAGTAGTTGACAAAAAAAACTATGTGTATTGTAGGATAATCTGGTGTCAAATAAGATTCAATCAAATAATCTGGCGTTAAATATGATATGATTCAATCAAACTAGCCACTGTGCAATGGTGTCAAGCTGTTGACATAGATTTCATGGCACCACCGGATGTTAACCAAAGATAACTTTTCAAACTCTACTGTAAAACCTTAGAAAAAACTCTATTGTAGGCTTGTAGCCTAGAACTCTATGTTCATTTGTCAAATTAAAAGACTTATAGGCTATGTTTCTTTATTCGGGAGTAATTATATGTTTTATCAGCCTTGCTTTTTGTTACAAATGCGTATTTATTTAATCTTAGGGCCACATATCAATGGGAGACTATGGGAGTAATAACACTACATCCATATAAACTAATATTACCTTCTTAAGATATTACATGAAGGGTTCTTTTTGTCATACAACATGGTACCTAGAATGCACGCACAAATGCACACTCTATCCTTGTGAGCACCTTCGAGAGGCTACAAGACGTTAGCCAAATTCCAATGGCCATGGACACCTTCCATAGATTTGAATGGGGTTGACATCTTTCCCCGCAAGGATCTAACCAAATGAACTAGATTCACTTCATGCATAGAGTCAAGTTTATAGAGCTTTGGAAGTAAATATAACTTTATAAATGTTAGCAAACACTTGAAAATTATGATCACGTATTTTTTCCTCTTCTTAAAGATGTTACAACGAAAGGTTACCATTTCTGGTGATTTCTGGTGATTTCATAGTCATTATATTTTTTATTGAAGGGAGATCAATGCATGACTACTCCCTCCTCAAGTATAAGCCAACAACACCTTTAATAAAAAAATCTAGTTATTATTACACTAATCATAGATAAAATATGATTAATTTCAAAGCATTGCAATTTCAGGTACATGTACTATGAAAAAGACATTTGACTTGTAATACATCATTGTTAAATAGTTTGAATATGCGTAAGTAGCTTCCATTACTGCAACCATTTGTAGTCGTGTTTTTTTCTAAGTTTGTCAAGTATTCTATTAAACTACTATTCGAATTAGAGAGCAATGTTTCTACTATCTTTCATATATAGGCTCATTTAATTCGGATGAACTTTAGATGCAATGACTACTAGTTTCACATAATTGCATCTCAGTTTCCTAAAATAAAACTATCCAATAGAACAATATTTTTGGGGAGAAACAAACCCTTCATTATTATATGATTATTTTTCAATAAACATGTCATATTCTATAAGATATTACTACTATATCTTTTATTGTTAGGGATGCATTGCATTGCGAAGTATAGATCATATAGAGGTTGGTGTAATAATAGCTCCACCTCTTGCTAAAACTGCTCATTGTTTCTATATACTCCATACAGAGTTAAAAATTTGTCTTTTGGATATGAACATTAAAGTATATATTATTGTAGACATGAAAATTACATTATATAATGTTGCTATGCTTTATAGTTATATATACTAGATTGCAATAGAAAAAATAACTTTATAGTACTCTTCCTTACTGCTCCTCTCATATACGAATGCAACAACCACAATACTTATTTTATTTATCACAAACCTACGTATTGTTCAACAAGTCTTGGGTCAAACAAATGTTGTGAATTTAATTTGAATCTAGAAATGTGGGCATGTCTTATAGAAAGAAACAAAATGACACATGTAATTTAATTTTGGTGTTTGGCAATAGAGACTACTCCTCGTTGTGGCCTTATATATGTAACGGCATGTTATTCCTGAGTTGTCCATTGTTATTCTGTTACTATGCCGATATGCATTGCTTTCATGATTATTCATGGTAACCTCGTTTAATCATGATGATTTTAGTCCGCAACTAACTAGATGCATCACATATATATTATATCAATTCTTTATTATAAAAATATTCTTCTCCTACCTCCTGTCTTCAAATAATTGTAGTTGGAGACAACGGTCTAGTCAGATACACTATTTTGACCAATAACTAATAGTGGTGAACATTTAGCATTTAGCATTTTAAAAGCTGAAGACGAATATAGCCGTAGTATTTTATAATTTCAACTTATAGATTAGAAAATGTGTTGATGGTCAGAATTAGAGCACACATATATGAAAAACGACACGTATTTTGAGTTTGATAGAAGAAGCTGCCGCCGCTGCTAACGCGCCCTGTCTTACCGGATTTGACGGTTATAGCGTTATCGTGCTACTGTTTCAGTTCTTCAAATTTTCCATCTACAAGAGGGTTTTCCTCCTGCGCGTTTGCAACTCGTTTAGCCGTTGCGGGTATTTCTTGAATGAATTATAAAAAAAAACACCGTCCGAGATCCTCCTGTTTTTACGTCATTAACCACAAAAAGATCTCGAATGTTTTCGTTGCACACAGGACTCGTGCCGCCCGTCCTTGGATCCTAGCAGCGCCATCATTTTTATGTCATGCACTGTGCCAATAATGACAAGAGCAGGGGTAGATGACCGATGTGGTTGGAAGGAGGATGGAAATCGTGGGGTTTCTGGGTGGGTGCGCATAGAGGCGAGGGCTCTTGACGGTGGGTTTGTCAGGGCCGGGAGGGACAGAGTTCCAGCCCCCGGTAGTGGTTGGGGTTGGACTTCCCCAAACCCACACGAGCGGCCTCTGGACATGTACCCGGAAAAACAAATCGCAGAAATTCTCTTTCTCTCTCTCTCTCTAGGACGACACGAGAACAACGACGCCTGCTGCTGTCCTGCTCTCTCTCCTCTCCATTCTCTCTCGTCCCTTTTGCCATCAGTCTCAAAGTAAGGGAAGGGAAGCCTGAAAGCCCAACCAAACCAATCCCATCTCCCACTCTCTCCCTCTCTCTCTAAAAAGGAAGGCATCCAAAACCCCAACCAGGGACGGAGGAGGTTACGCAAGAACTAGAGAGAGAAAGTGTTAAAACGAGCAGCCATTTACTTCCTGCTTATTACTATTGTTTTCGTTGGGCTTGTGCTGTGGTTTCCAGCCAACACAAGAGCCAGCCACTTCCTCCTCCTCGGCGTCCTGCTATATTAGGCTAGCCCCGCCCCCCATTGCAGCGGCAACAAGAAGCTGTCCCTTTCCCTCTCCCTCTCCCTTCCGCCCCCACTGCATCCATCTTCTCTCCTCACGCCTCGGACCCCGCATGGCTCACGAGATGGCTGCCTTCTTTGGCGCCGCCCCGCCGGCTCTGGCCCCGTTCCGCGACGAGCAGCGGCGGCATGTCGACGAGGTGTACCATGTCGACGACGTGGAGGACGGCGACGCCGGCCACAGGCACGGCGGCGGCGGCGGGCAGGGGAAGCTCTGCGCCAGGGGCCACTGGCGCCCCGCCGAGGATGCCAAGCTTAAGGAACTCGTCGCGCAGTTCGGGCCCCAGAACTGGAACCTCATCGCCGAGAAGCTCGACGGCCGATCAGGTGAGTACTGCAATGTGGTGGATTCGAACGTGCATTCTTTTTCAATCGTGTTTCTTCGTGTTCCTGACCGATGTGTGCTCTGGACGGAATAATAATGGAGCAGGGAAGAGCTGCCGGCTGCGGTGGTTCAACCAGCTCGACCCGCGGATCAACCGCAGGGCCTTCTCGGAGGAGGAGGAGGAGCGGCTCCTGGCGGCGCACCGCGCCTACGGCAACAAGTGGGCGCTCATCGCCCGCCTCTTCCCGGGCCGCACCGACAACGCCGTCAAGAACCACTGGCACGTCCTCATGGCGCGCAAGCAGCGCGAGCAGTCCGGCGCGCTCCGCCGCCGCAAGACCTCCTCGTCGTCCTCGTCCTCGCCGGGGCCCGCGCCGCCGCAGCACTACGCGCCCGTCGTCGTCCTCCACCACCACCACTACGCCGGCTCCACTCCGCTGCCGTTCCACGCCGCCGCCGGCGCGCACGGCGTCCCCACGGAGGTGCCGCCGGCGGCGGCGGCGGACACCCGCGCGTACAGCGGAGGCGAGTCCGACGAGTCGGCGTCCACCTGCACCACCGACCTCTCCCTCGGCTCCGCCGCCGCCGCCCCCTGCTTCTACCAAAGCGCGTACAATCCCGGTAAGTGTCCTCGACGTCGCCGCTGCATGATTTGGCGCGTTCCCACGTCGCGCCGAGTCTGACGTGCCGGTTTGTGCGTGTGTTCGTCCGCAGGCTACGACGCGGCCCCGCGCATCGCCGCCGCGTTCGCGCCGAGCGCGCGGTCCGCCTTCTCCGCGCCGTCGGCGGCGGCGCACCACCGGGAGGCGCGCTCCGACGACAAGGTCCCCGCGCCGCTGCCCTTCTTCGACTTCCTCGGCGTGGGCGCGACATGATCGGAGGCCCGGCGGGTGTACGTACAGGAGGCGGTCGAAGACGACGAGAGCCCCGATGACGAACGACGACGAGGGTGAACCCCGAACGTGCTTAGCTTAGCACTTAGCTTATTAGCTTAGATTAAGATGTTAATCACCAAGAACAAGGCTTGGAGATGAGGAGAAGGAGAAGAACGGTGGCCGATTCGTGCCGGTGTGGCGGCGTGGCATTGCTGATTCTGACGAGTTGCAACCAACAAGAAGGTGAGATGAGACGAGAGATCGTTCAATGTACACATGCCCTGGTTGTGAATGGGTGGATTGCAAAAAGAAACCGGCGAACCGCAAGGCAAAGGCAGATCAGATACTCTGCTGCTGCCTCCTCTTTTTACCCTGTCTCCCTCTCTCTTCTTTCCATGCTCTGTTCCGCCATTATTTCTTCTTTCTTCTTCTTTTTCTTCCCCTTTGTACAACGAAGAAGAAGATGACGATGATGATGAACAACGAGAACCTATTCCCAACCATGTTGCAATCTTCTTGTTGCAGTAATCTCTATGGCCGGCTTGTGATCTATCCATCCCTGCATTGCTGCATGTTTGCAATGTCTCTGTCCATATTGTCACTGTGCTTTCATCAGGCCGGCGGGCAGGTGGTGAATCGCCGAGCACAAACAAAGGCTCACTCAGTTTACTAAGCCGCGCCGCGCAACAAGGAAAACGGCGGATGGCGCTTCTTGTTGCGCCGATCAACAAGAACAACCCCAGGCCAGGCCTCTGACACCAACGTTCTCATCTGGTAGCATAGCAGGTGCTTAATTTCCAAAGGCAGCACAGGCACAGGTCATTTTCACGCCCACCGGCTTCTCCTGAAACTTCCCTCGAGGCCTCGACTCCTCTGTCTCTCTCTCTCTCCCCCTCCCATCCCCATCTCTCCATCTCTGCCCTGGTTTCGTGGGTTTCCGTTGCTGGACTGTAGCAGCGGATTTCCTGCACGCCAACGAAACTGCTGCGGCTGCTGCTGCTGCAACGCCCGTTGCTGTCCCTCCCGCCCGGTCACTCGCCTTGCGCAAGCACCACAGCAGCGGCCGCCGGCCGGCTTCCTTGCTCACCGACCACTGAAGCAAAGAATTGAAAAATGCGCGGCAGATTCATCGGCGTGCATGTAAACCGTCAGTGACTCGTTCCACCGAATACAGTTACTGTCAGCGCGATTGTGAGTATGAAAGCTACACGGATTAGTTTGCGATTCGATCAACGAAACCAAACCGTGGTTACAAGCAGATTTGGTGTGTATTCACTTGCAGTTCTGGTGAGGTTTTGACTGGGGAGTTGTTGGGGGGAGCGTCGACTGACGTCTGCATGTGTTCAGCTAAACCCAAATCTGAACCAAGTGGTCGTGTCCAACTAACCACCGTGTCTGGCCGTCTGGGTGAGGACTGCGTCAGGGTCGTCCATGGTTGCAGAGAGGATTAGGCTTCAGCATCACAGCTTGATGTTTGTGTGGATGAACAACTAAATTTAATCTCTCTCTGCGAAGAAAAACATTATCTTTAACGCGTTTATTTATAGTTTGGTCCATCCATGTTCTTCTGGTTCTGGTGAAGTCTTTGTCTATGACATGTACTCAATCTGTAACAGACAGGTAACTGCTCTGGCTGAAAAGAGAGATGAACGGGTCCTCATTCGACAACTATGTGAAAGCTAGACGGTGGCAGCGCAAGCTGCAAGACATGTTATACAGCATCAGCGATCCGGCATCACTTTTTAGAAAATGGAATCGTTTCCGACCTATGCGATCGCACACAGTTATACAGCATCAGCAATTCGGCATCACTGTTCGTCTGTTCTGGTACATGCATGATGGATAAAGCTACACCTAATTCTGTTAACTGATCAAGTGCTTCACTACCAGAGTGCGAAAAGTGTCAACCTGAAGGAGATTATAAGTATGCCTAGAGAAGAATTGCTTCATGGTTAAGAGGTATATATGCCATGGGACAGATGCTAGTAGGCCTTTTGATGGTACGGTATAGGATAGAGTAGGCATCATGTTGGGGGTCTGGAACTGGAGTAGAGACCCTACTTGTGATGATTCAAATAGCTAGTGCCTCAGTTTAATTTCAGCTTATTTGTTATGGTTGAGTTGGGTTGGGTTCAAGGGTCTTTTTTTTCTCTTTTTGGAACTGCAAAATTAAAGGTAACAATTGATGGGTGTGATCAAAAGTACACATACTGAAGTTAATTGTCTGTGAAACATGTATAGTATCGAAAAAAGACTAGACGAAAACACACCAAACCTGCGTGTTAGGTAGGAATCAACAAACACTGTGAAATTAAAAAAATCGAGGTGTCGCGCACACTGGGCTATCCATCTATTGGAAACACAATAGGTTAATTCCACATGTGCAAGAACATTGAGGTATATATGACCAAGTGCCCTAGAAATAGGTCAGCAAGATAGCAACAGAATATATAAGCTAGCCGGCTAAATTAAAATCCAACCAGCTCACAAATGACACTCAACAACAATTTTTTCGATACCGTTAATAGGAAGCCACACGGCAGTTTGACATGTTAGTGATTGTCAATGAAGAGGTCAAGATCGTTGATTTCATTAATTTCTACCCCAGGCTGCTTCAACTAACGACTATGAACTGAGATAGATGCTCTATCTCACCACACGTGGAATATCTCCTTACCTAATCCGATCTTTATACTTTGTCCCTTGCTCGAAGAAAAAGGCCAGAACACGTTAAAAGAATGTTACATCATTGTCAGGGCAAAAATTTGGAGCCATGCTGTGCTGCGTCCGTGGATCTTCGTTCTTGTGAACTGATGATGGTGTGCATTTAAAATTCTTTTGTATGCACGTATGAACTCGGAGTCTTGACATCATGCTGTTTATTTTCTATATACTACTACTAGCTAGTATATATATTGTAGCACATATGACAAATAAACTAGTGTAACAAAATTTGCTCCACTTGGCTAACTTGACTTTGAATTTTTGGTGCTCGGACGGGAAAGCATACGCCCTGCTTGTACGAAAGTGTAAAACAAACAGGAGGCCTCCGAGAAATTTTGGGAATCTACTATCTCAAATTAATTTGAACAAAACTATACGGCCGGATATGGATTCGAAAATCTCATGGGAATTAACAGGGAGCGCAGTGGGATATCAGTCACATGAACCATGGATGTCTGTGATTAATTTGATTTTTTTTGTCTGAACAAATACATTATATATGTAGTACGTGTATACGGGGTTTCCTGGAAAGCGATGGTTTGAGGTGCTTGTCGACTAGCTCATCTCTTAACCGTTCTTGTTAATCCAGCTTTGGTAGTTTAAGTTCCCTAATCGAGGAGAATCTTAGCTTGCATTCTAATCGAGGTGGCTGAGAGAATGGTCACATGGAACGCATGTAGCCAGTGCTGTGTGCTTCCTTGTTGCTATACGGCGCCGGCCGGCCTGGCGGCCTGCAGCTAAAATAAGCAACAGTATATTATGCTGAACACCTGAAATAATATTCTGTCCCAAGTACTAACTACGGTACTAGTATTCTCCCTTCGGGGTGCAAAATAAAAAATGCAATGCATATATAGTTTTATAATAAGGTCCTATATATGTTGCATATCCTTATTACATGAGGAGTTCTATCCACTAGTCATCATCCATTGATCACCAGTCATTTTCATGGCATTCATGTTGAACATGTATGTTTGATTTGATTCATTCATCGTCCATGTATTATGCACTCGGTCATGAATAACGAGAATCCGGCACATTTCGGCAGTTGACAAAAAAAAAGATGAATGGAAGGGAATGGTTGGATTTTAGAATGTCGCGTGGTCTAATCCCCACGTACCCAATCAGTTAGTTAGTGGTTGGGAACACTACATCAAAGGGCACGATGACCTAGCAAGGTTTGAACTTTGGAGAAGGCAATACATTTAGTAATTAATAACAAAACGACATGTGTTGTTTTCGGAATTGATCAACCAAATTTCTTTACTAATCCACAATTGGTTGTCTCAGCGAAATATGAACTTGACTCACTCGGTTGTCCAAGAACGGCATTTAGTTTGATCGTCTTAATCTACTCCGTAATTGGTTTAACACATTTTTCTGGACTCATTTTGGCTTATGTCAAGACGAAGGCCGTGCTGTGCTATACATGCTGCACTGCTCTTCAAAAGCACTATATATGGGAAGAAGAAGAAAAAAGGCGAGCATATATGTCGAATTTTGCAAACACATTGTATTTTTCTTCTCAGAAACAAAATGAGAATATCCATATGTGGGTGGGCATATGTCGAAGTTGCAGCAGTTGCAATCGGAATGGCCAAGGTTTGAACGTTGAATATGGTTTGGAGATGGCAACATATATTTAGTAACAAATATCCCATGTGCTGTTTTAAGAATGGATAGACTTCATATCTGTACTAATCCAATTGTTTTCTTAGCGAAATATAGAGTTGACTCACTCAGTTGTTCAAGAACGATATTTAATAATTTGATCGTCTTGATATACTCCATACTAGTTTTTATTTATATTGTTCTTAACATAAATTGTTCTTCACTCACTTTGGCTTATGTCAAGATGACGGCCATGTTGTGCTATACATGACGCACTAATTTCAGTTTTGTGAAATTTTAACCGAGATTTTTTAGAGTCTACACCACATTATATGATTTTCTATAATTTTTTGAATCTAAGCAAATGATTGGTATGATTTATGGCTGAACAACTATTGAGTTGAAGAATATGTGACAAAAACAAAAGAAACTGTGATTCTAGAACACTAGGTTTGCATATGTGTAATAATAAATTTCAGTCAACATTGAAATTACCAAAATTCACGATTATGTTTTCTTTTCAAGAGCAAAATGAGAACATCACCCATATGCATGTTTGGTGTGGGCATACGAGGCAAGATAGTGGTGGGATCGTTTATTGAAGTTGCAGCAGTTGCACGGCTGTTTGGGACGTACGATGGAGACGTGCATCCACATCCTGGCATCGAAGCAGAAATATCTCGCTCTAGCTCATCATGTCGCGCAACTGGCAAGCAGCTAGCGAGGGCCGGCGATTTCTCCTCCGAGGAAGCAAAGATGTGTGAGCAACCGATTCCTTTTTGGAGTGAGTGAGGTGGCCCCCGTAGGGCTCTGGTCGGTTTGTGCACTTGTGCTTGTGCAGCTGTGGGGGCCTGATCGAGTGGTATAGCAAGCTAAGCTAGTAGCTGCATATGCATGCATGCAACCCAACAAGAAACAGTGAGCTGGTGTGCATCCGTGTGCACGCCCCTGGCATCGGATTCTCTGCAATCTTGTCAAGGGGTAGGCGCGCCTAGTGGAACATTTCTGGGAAACAGAAAGTGGAGGTTGGCGTGGGCTGAAAACTGAAGGGAGATCAGAGCACCTTTTTGTTTGTTAGAGATAGTAGAAGGTTGCTAGCTAGGGAGAAAGTAATGAAGAAGAAGAGGATAAAAACTGCTTTAATTATGCGGCAAATTCGGAGAGTGTAGTTAATGGTCTCTGTTATGAAACATACGTTTTTTGTTGTGAAATTTATGGTTTTGCACTTTGCAGGCACACTTTTGATGATGAACCCCAACTTGAAGTAAGTGTTGGAAATTAACACGATGCATGCAAAAATGTGGGGCTTTGTTAATTAAGTTGGTCCTTGGTCGTCCTCTCTTTTGTGTAAGGAAACTGAAGGGGTCCTTTTGATGTGACGAGGAAAAGACACGGTTTGCCCTAGTACTACTAGTGGAAACAACAGCGGGAGCAAGCGCTAGCTCTGCCACTGTAGTTAACAGCCGGTTACTGTTCGATTATTCCGACGACACTGCTGCTGCAGGTAGCTTCACATCCACACACAGCGCGACAGGCACAAGCACGACCTCTTTCGGTGCATAAGCTATGCATGGAATTAATTGAACAGTGTCTGTTCGGCTATACGGAGTACTCCTGATGTCAAGCCTGAACTCTGAACTCGAGTGTTCGTCTGGCAAAAGCCCAGGAGACGCAGTTGTGTGCTGCGGAGACATTACTCTACTTCAGTTTTGAATCTGTACTACTCCTACATGGCAGTAGCCAGTAGTACTGTGTGGCGGCGATCGAGAGAGGAGAGGGCACACGTACGTACGGTCAACGCTCACACACCTAGCTAGCCAGGTGAGACCATCAAGACCTGCTTGCTAATTGCTATGCATGCTCTGCCTCTGGCTCCTGCGGCGTGTGCTTAGCTAGCTCGCATCGATGCATGCAATGCGTGCCTGCTTCGGTGCGTTGGCATTCACGACCACGCATTTTTCACACGACAGAGGAGCCAGCTAGCGCGCGGCTAGCTGGCTGGGGCCGCGCCGCTCGATCGATCAGGCCGTCAGGTACGTGCGCCGGCCGCATGCATGCATGCGAGCGAGCGAGCGTACGTGCAACGCAGGACTGAACTGGACTGTACTGCTCGCACGCACGCATGTACTCTCGTGTACTACGTAACTCGTGCGCCGTGCGTGTGCGCGAGGCTGCGGCTCACGAGACCGTGTCCGGCCGGTCTCCTGTACTGTATATCATCGGTCCGTACGTGGCGGCCGGCCATTGAACTTAAACTTGACAGATGCACAGTAACGCAGTACGTAGGTCAGTAGTGCATGCATGCCGTAGCTAGCTAGGTACACGAGTCTGTATGTACCTGCCGCTGCATGCCCACGTGCGTGCGTGCATGCGTCGACACGAACGACACACTTGACTGACTCCGGCTAGCTAGCTAGCTACAGTACGTTAGTTCATCATGCGTATCCATCAGACGTGCGTAGCGCGTGCGCCGTTCGCCGTGCTCCGTCAATTCGTGTGTCCACCGACGTCGTAGCGAGCGTACACAGCGGTAGGAATGTACGACGGCATACGGTACGTGCACTCCTTTCGAGGAAGATGACTGATGGCACATGTACAACTGCATGTGCTGGGCATGACACGTGCGGCCGTATGGTAGACGCGCTTGTGGATTATTGGCATCCAGTCAACCCACCATTCCACCTGCACCCAATTTAAGGTTAGGCGGGGTACAAGTTACACAAAACATAGGCAGCCAACACATTTTTTTAATTAAGGATTAATATCTGGCTTCTATATCCACAAGTGGATATATACTGTTAAAGAGTACACCAGAGCACATAGGCTCAAAACCTCGTATGGAGGCAAAGAAACTAACAAGAAAAGACAAACACTACCACAAAGGAAAAGAAGACCAAGCTTCTTTTTTTTAAAAAAAATTGGATTAAAGAACCCGGCCTCTACACTCCCTGGAGAGTGTCGCTCTCCAACCAACCCTCAAAACTACCTAAGTCCCGCAAACATAAATCTTAATCTAATTGTTTCCATCGTGTGCATAATTCTGAAATGTTCAAAAGCAAACTAATAGTATGTGATTATGAATTACATATTTATATCATTAATTATTAATATAGAATACACTATGCTAGGCTATATACACGTGATGATTGCCACCATGTAGATCATTTATACATGTACGGAAAAAATGATTTCTATGCTAACTACATTGTACAATGTATGCAAGTGCGATATAAATGGAAAAAATGTGAATGTGGATGCAAATATTTATAGAGTAATTATTACTAAGTAAAGATGAAACACTATTGGATGAACATAAGTACATACTTTTATATGAGTATTATGTTGAAGCATTGAAATTTTTAGAGTGTAGTAGATAAGCAATTTTGATTACTAGATATGAGTTTATTTTCTTAATAATTTTGTTGGGATTAGAAATTCTGAACAGATAAGAGCAAGAGGCAGAACAAGAAATAAGCCAATTGGTTAAAGTTACAAAAATTTATTTTGTTATCCAACCATTTTGAGAACTTTTAGGTATTACTGATTTTTGAAAACTATAAGGTAATTATGAAAGCTAGAGTGCAAACTATACAAACATTTGAACTTTTGCCTCCAAGTTCACAAGTCATGTTTGAATTTTCATGTGTGTTTTGTCCATTTCCATGTGTGTTTTAGCTAACCTACTGGGAAATGATTAATTTTCCTGTGTTTTAATAAACCATAGGGAAATGAGTATTTTTCTATGTGTTTTATTGAAGTTCCCTATGGGTATGCGACAACTCACAAGGAAATTCATATTTCCCTGTGTGTACCAGGAAAAACCCACATGAAAATTGAATACACACAAGGAACAAGAGTCCTCACCTCTCCAAGCCTTTTATAAGGAGGAGGATGTGGTTGTTTGTACTTAGGCATTGTTTAGTTCAGCCAATTACCTTTGATGTGATGGGTGAATAGTGACAATTTGATTGCAACTTGCCACATTGGGTCGTGTGCTTAGAGAAAGCAATACGCTTCGATGTGATGTATTAATAGTGATAATCTTCCTATTACTAATTGGAGGCTCATTTTCAAGTCTCCATATAAAGCCACTTAGGAATCCTAGGTGGACAGTAAAAAAACGGAAGCCTCCACATGAAGCCATCTAAGAATTCTATGTGGACACTTGAAAAAAATATCATTGGTTTTAACAGTCGTTGGATGTATTTTGTTTCTAATATTACCCACCTATGCCATTATGAGGAATTAACAAAAACAACCTTCCTATAACTTTGTCTAAATTATCCATATGTGCCACTCTGGAAAAATTAAATCTAAACCATCTCCTGATCACATGTAACACAATACGTATCTTTACTTCAAATAAAATGTTTGCCGATTAGATTTTTCCTGCCTTGAATATCTGTCGGGGTTCTCAACCGCCGAGCAGTAAATTTGCATCGGACTGTGTGTCTGACCCGGATGGTTAGCGCGAGAGATGCCATGATTTAGACTGGTTCGGGTCTCTGAGTAGTAACACCCTACATCTAGTATCGAGCTGTCGTGTTCTTGCGCTAGGGGTGTTTGTAGTTGGGGTTACAAACTCGTCGGGAGAGGGAGTCGAACCCATGTCCCTGAGGAATAAGTGCTCAGTTCGTCAGCCCTTGTGACGGTTGCCCTCCTCTCCCTTTTATAGACAAGGAGCAAAAGGGAATATAAGTAAAAGCTATAGTTCTAGCCGCTGGGATGTCTTCTCACACGTCGCTGTCCGTCAAGGTGCATTGAAGGAGGGCTGAACGCGTTGTTGTCGAGGCCGTCACGTGGCCGGGTGGGGTTGTTTATTTCGGACACCTGGCGCTTCCTCTAAGCTCTTTGGTGCTGACTCAGTCCGCATGAATACCGGATGAGCCCGCCACATTAGGACCTAATCGTAGGCCAGCGTTAATCATAGGGTGCACTCAAGTGCTTCTAACGGAGTTGGCGTGCTACAGGGTTAGACGTGACGTCGCGTCGGGGGCTGCGCGACTGAACAGTGCCGCATTACGGCTCTTGTCAGATCTGGCCGCCCGCGCGTGCCGCCAGCTGGCACATTTGCATGGCGTGGGGAACTGGCGCCCCACGCGTCGTTGCGAGGGAGCTCGTGCGTCGGGGTGGCGCCACGTTCGTGTGGGTCATGTCTTGGTCAGAGATGGAAACTGCTCGTGCGAACGAGCAGGTTGTCGGAGGCGAGGCGGAAGTCCTCATGCGAGGCGGAGACTCATCGTGCGAGGCGGAGACTCCTCGTGCGAGGCGGAGACTTGTCGGAGAAGCCACTCCCTAGTTGGAGACTTGTCGGGGAAGCCTCCTACTAGTCGGAGACAGCGTCTTGCTAGTGACGGTCTTGACAAGGATCTACAGTCCTCCTCACACTGAATTCTTGGCCTTCACATTGTCAATGGTGTTAGATGACTCCATCTCGAGGGTGATTATCTTGCTGTTGAAAAGGGGGTCCTAATCCAGACCCTCGTTAGTAGCCCCCGAGCCTGAGATGGAGTCAAGGAATCGCCCACAGGTTTAGATGAAAAGCGTCATGATGATCATTGCTCTTGGTTTTCTCGATGGGTGCACGCGAGCGCATCCGCCGGATGTAGCCCTCGAGCTCACAAGTGAGTTGTAGACTCGCTTGTGGGGTTTTTATTCTTCAGAGACGTTGTCGTGGTTCCGGGACCCTTGACCGAGGCAGTCGTGGTGGTCGTGGGCGTCGTGGAGGTTGTGGCTGACGTGGTGGATGTGACAGCTTGAAAAGATGGCACGTAGTTGGTTCATATTCTTGGCCCAACGGGCATCGATGCGTCGCACAGGTGGGCGTCAGTTATCCCAGGGCGCGCGCGTGTGCAGGCGTCCTTTTGGCATGGTGGGCCCAACATTTAAGTCTGGTGGCCACGCCTCTTCCTTTTTAATTGTGCGCCGGCTGATGATTCAAAACTTTTACTCCCCTACCTTCCCCATTGCCGTCACCGCTTGCTTTTCTTGCCCTCCGTGCACACAACGCCACCGCCTCTTCCGCCTGCGCCACGTGCGAGAGCCCGCCGTCGCCATGTCGAACTGGTCGCGCTCCAACGTGACTACCTCAGTGTTGCACGCCTCGCCGCCGCTGGGCAGCTCCCTGCGCTTAGCAACACCCAGGCGTGGAGGGTGCCCAAGGACAAGTCCGTGTCGCGCCCGTCAAAGGGATACGTCGTCTCGCTCGTGGTGTTCCACGAGCGCGACTTCTCCATCCCCACCGGGTGATTCATCCGGGCCGTTCTTTTCTAGTACGGACTCTAGCTCCAGCACCTCAACCCAAACAGCGTCCAGCAAATGGTGGCATTCGAGGCGCTGTGCAAGGGGTACTTGGGGGTCGGTGCCCACTGGCACCTCTTCAAGTACTTCTTCATGTTCACCTGCCTGAAGGATGTCTCCCTTCCGGCGACCATCGGCTGCGCCAACCTCCAAATGAAGCAGGGCAGGGGCGACATGTACATCCCCTTCTCGCTGATGAGCTCCAACAGCAGATGGCACAAGGGTCGGTTCTATCTCAAGAATGATTCTGAGCACGCGCTGTCGAAGTTCACCGAAGTCTCCATCGCCAAGGCGCCGAGAAGCTGGAGCGACGGGCCTCCGAAGGCAGACCAGGAGAAACTGCTCAAAGAGCACTAGGGGGTGCTGGCCCGACTCCGCAAGGTCGGAGTCGACCTGGAGGCTGTCATCGACCAGTAACACACCCGAGGGATCGTTCCACTCCGGAGGTGGCCTCTCCGCCTCTGCGAGATGACAACCAGCAGGGCCTCTTTCGCAGGGACGGTGACAACACCCGAGCGACCTTCACTGGATGAGGTCCAGCGCTGCATGGCACTGGCCATCGGAAGGCGTCCTACTTGTGCCCGCCCTCGCAACTCCTACCCATGCTTCCCAACAAGGGGACCGAAAAGCTCGTAAGTGGTTTCTTCTTCTGATAAGTTTTCCGACTAGCTCAGAGACTCGCGATGGCCACTGACTTCCTTCGTTTCCTTTACTTTTAGTCGAGGAGCTCCCACCTCGTGCCTGCAAAGCCCCATCTCCCGTAGGATGTGATCTTCAACCGCAACAAGGTGCCCGCAGAGAAGCGGAGGGGAGAGCGCAAGGCGCAGCACAAGGAGAAGGAAATCGCCAAGCACGATCAAAATGACAACCGCATAAAGCGCCGCAAAGCGGGGGAGGCCATCGTATCCTCCAATGAAGATCCTTCGCCGCCACCGGCATGGAGCGGGGACGAGCCAAGCGTGGACGTTGATTGGAGAGGCATGTCTAGGTCGCCCCTATCTTCACCGCGCCAGTCCGTAGAAGTGAGTTCAACACGGTGGTCGTAACCGATCGCTCGCGAGAAGGGCGCGGGTTCTAGCTCGTAGCCGGGAGACCGCCCCGCTTGAGAAGATCAAAGGGTGACCCGATCTCAGGCGGCCCTTGGTGGTCCACGTGCCTTCGAGGGGCGGAGGGACCCCCCTCCCGTGCCGGGACGATCTGACCAGGCGGTCGGCGCATCGACACTCTTCCTCCCGCCATTCCTCCATTGATGCAGAGCGCTCGGGCTCGGACTCCCTGAGGAGGCAATCGCCATCCAAGGCGAGGTCTACCCCACCGGTGTCTGCACTGAGCGCGTCGCAAGGGCAAAGTTCGAGCACTCCCTTATGACGCCTTCAATCACTGGTCATCCGCGGCTGCGGTGTCTCGGCTGTTCAGGTTCCCCTCTCCGCCGGTGCGAGTCGGGAGCTGGACTCCGGCATGGCAGAGGCCGGGAGGGCAGCCCCCGAGTCGTCGAGGGATCGGAGCGCCGCCCCCAAGTTGTCGTGGGTGATGGGCCAGCTCTTGAGCCGGCGGAGCATCAGGTACCGGCTTCCGAGCCAGCGGGGGCCAAAAGGCGAGCCCCCAAGCTGGGCCCATCGCACAGGCCAGTCAAACGGGCCCGTGTTTGGTCCACCATGTGAGTGCTCACTCGCTACCCTTCATTATTTTACTGTTCTTCGTCTTTGTTTGTTCCTCATCTTTAACCCATCCTCGTCTCAGCCACGCAGACACCGGTGTGCTCAGCCTTGCGCCGCTGCAACATGCAGTGCTGGGCGCGCGTGAGTCTCAGCCTGTGACCCGCCCGACGTCTCCTCTTGTTGCACCTCTGCCTCCCGTCGCATCGTCGGCAGAGAAAGTCGGAAGCGGTCCTACCTTGACGGTCGAGGCTGTTGAGATAACGACGCCTCCGCCGGTGTCCTCGAGGCAAATGACTCCCTGGCGGTGATCGAGCCCTGGGTGGTGGCCACCATGGAGGGCGGCGAGGCCCCGGTGGCGTCTTCCGAGAAGGACGCACCACCGCGAGGTTGAGACGCAGGCGGTGGGTGAGGTTACGGTACCTGTGGCGTTGCACGCGAGTTGAGACGGGGTGGGGGCGCTGGCAGCTAACGATGCGCCTGCCCGACCCCTGAAGATCATTGACCTCAATGGCCCCAACTTCCCGGTGTAGATCTTTCGGGGAGGTTGCTTGTAAGGCTTAAAACCAGGCTTGATTGGCAACCGATGCTCAACAATAGAACGATCTAAATCGGGCATCTCCGAATAATCCCAAGCGAAGCAATCTTTGTATTCTTTCAGTAGCTTGATCAACTCTTTTCTGAAACTTGAATCCAAGTTAGCACTGATAAATGTCGGCCTTGGCTTGTCACCACCCCCAATGTCTATTTCTTCTAATTTATCGGCCGACATGAATCCACGTCCTAACTTTCCATCAGTTCCATCAATTGGATTCTCCATTAAAAATCGCTGTAACAGCCGACTGCTTGAATCGGCTGTTGATCAATGCTGACTGGTTCAACAGGACCTTTACCCCAGTCCTTGCCTGAGAAGCAATCTATACCTTGATACTCCCAGAAGGCTGGTTCCACGTTAGCCACTCTTACTGAATCATCTGCTTGGACCACTTATATATCATCATCCACCCATTGAACAAACTGTTGATGCATGGTAGATGGGATGTAGCAATTTGCATGGATCCAGTCCCGTCCAAGCAACAAGCTATATGCCCCTTTGCCCTCAATGACAAAGAAGGTCGTGAGCAAGGTCTTAGATCCGATCATCAGATCCACATGTACACAGCCCTTGATGTCTGAAGGATTCCCAGCAAAATCATTCAGAACTATACTTGTTGGCGTCAAATCCCCAGGGCCCATGTCAAGCTTCTTGAACGTAGTGTACGACATCACATTGACCGCAGCTCCACCATCAACGAACATCTTGGTCAATGGCTTCCCATTGACATATCCTCTCAAGTACAGCGGCCTCATGTGCCGATTCTTGGTTGGCTTGTCAAAGGTAGCTTGCTTGGCCAACACTAGTTGTGCCATCAGCCCAAGTTGCTCAGCCTCATCGATGTCTGGCGACGTCTCTTCCTGCACAACCTGATTAGCTAGAGCCATGAATTCATTCGGCAAGAAACATACCATGCACGTAGGAGCCGAACGACCAGATCCATCAGGCTTATGTTTTGGACGCCACACCTGTTTCCTCTTGATCCCTGCCTGCTTCAACTCCTGATTTCTCAAGCGTTGAACTCTTCTCTTTTGGCTTCTCCTCAAGCCAAGTGGGCACCACTGTCCTTTCTGCCAGACATATTCACACTCTTCTTCTTCTTCATGATTAACCCACCTGTGATCAGCATATCTTTTCCTTGGTTGATCATTAACTTCATTTATTTTTATGCGCCGACCGTCTCTAGGATGTATCCTTCCAATTCTTTCATGGACGGATCGGCGATTGACAGTATCCTGCCTATACTCAGTATATTTGTCACTGCATTCAGGACAATTGTTCAACGTGGGGAGTTTTAAACCTTCATTCCAGCAGTTCCTGAAGAACGCACATCCCCAATGCGCACGCTCTTGTTCCCGCGCTTGCTCTTATTGTTCTCTCTTGTGCACTTCTTCTTCATATCTTCGCTTCTCCTCCTCGTACTTTTGTCTCTGGTAGCGCTCCTTTTCTTGCTGACGCTACCACTTATTAAGGAGAATGCGCGAAGTCACCCTGGGTTTAGAAGATTCCCCCACTTCAATTTGACTTTTCAGGATGCGAGGCACTTCCTTGTGGACTTGTTCAACTGTTACTTGTTGAGCAGGGTCAACTGATCCATCCTGCTTTGCCCTTGCTGAAGTCAAAACCTTCACTTTTCCTTTTTCCTCAGCAGTCACCATGTTGACTGAAAACCCAATTATGTTCCGAGGGAAAGGATTGCCATCCAACTTCATCTTATTGTCAAATTTCAAATGACCTTCTTGGATAGCTTTTTGAATTCTCATCCTGAAAACTCTGCACTCATTGATGGAGTGAGAATTCCTGTCATGAAACCCACAGTATCTCTTTTCTTTCACCCCATCAGGCCGAAGCATAGAATGTCGTTCTGGCAACTTGATTCAACCTTCCTTTACAAGGAACCCAAAGAGCTTATCGGCCTTGGTCACATCAAAATCATAGGTGCCCTTGGCTTGCTTGACCCATCTCTGGTTCACTGTTAATAGCTCTTTGCCCCCACACTATTTCAGCTGCAGCTACTTCCTCTTCATCATCAAATTCCTCTCCCTGATCTGCTCTTTCGAGGAATTGGTTGTAGATGTCAGCTATATCACTGTGTTTGGCAAACCTGGAGTCTTTCTTGAAACCATAAGCCTGGTTGCTCATCAATGACAGCCTGTGCGACAATTGGCCAAGATTATCGAACTCCATGTCGAATAGCTTTTCCCGAATAGCTGGCAACATACCTGCTACAGCCATACCAGCCAATTGATCATCTGGCAGGTTCAAAGAAAAGCACATGCCTTTGGTCTCTCTGAACCTCCTAAGGAACTCCATTGGTCTCTCATTGTTCCTCTGTCTCAGGGTAGTTAGATCAATTAGCTTCTTCTCATTGCTGCCAATGAAATAATGAGCATGAAACTTCTGCTCCAAATCCTTCCAAGAGCAGATTGAGTGAGCAGGCAAAGAAGTAAACCATGTAAAGTCCGGGACTGTCAATGATAGGGGGAATATCTGATCCTGAATGCTTCATCAGTTGAAGCTTTCCCAAGCTGCATCAAGTATCAGGCTATGTGCTCCACAGTGCTAGTATCATCTTGCCCAGAAAACTTCGTGAAATCTGCAGGAGCTTTCACCCTGTGCGGTAAGGCCACCCTGTTATACCATTCTGGGAAAGGAGGTCTATACACATGCCCTTGGTTCTTAGGCTTTAGACCGAATTGATTTTGAAGCTCATCGGTCATCCTCTGCATCAGGAGATCAATATTGACGTCTTGATTACCCGTTCCTCCAATAGGCATCCCTGCAGCGCCACTATATCCAGGATTCGGGAGAGCATCAATGGCACTGTAATCCATGAACTCCGAATACCCGGTGCCGTACATGTTCTTCTGCAACCTGTTGTTTGCTGGGGCTATCTTGTATGTAGAATCAGGTTCAACTCCAGGAGTGCCAAACGCCATCTCTCCATATGTACGTGGATTAGGTACTGCTTGACGAGGATTTGGCCGAACTGGCTGGCTATCTACGTGTTGAGTTGGCTGACCACTCATGCTCTGTGGAGGCGGTTGAACGCTTGTATCTTGATGAACTAGTTGGCCAGTGATAGCAACACTTGATTCTCCTTCAAAATGCTTGTTCACTCCTGGGCCAAAGATGCAAACCATCATCTGTTGAAAGATATTCAGAAATGCAGTATTGTGCCTAGCTATTATGTCTTCCAAAGTTCTTTGTACCATGCGAAAAACCTCCTGGTTCTCTTCAGCAGATGTGGTATCAGGTTCTCCTAGTAGTAGAACTCTTGGCATGTCAGACTTAAGATATGGCACACCACTTCTGTTTTTAGAAAATGACATCAGACACTTCTGCTGAAATTGATCAACAGCTTCCTTTAGTTGCAATTGCTGTTCTGCAGACAGCTCCTCTATGGTGACATCCATGACATCATGAATATCAGGCATCTTGATCAACTAAATTGTCCCACCGGGCGTGCCAAAAAGTGTGTTGACGTAAAACCAGCACCTCACGCCAAGCACACAGCAAGCCGAATAAAGCTGGCTTAACACACGTGCCGAATCCAAAGCGTGCCAGTCAATTTTCTTGAAACTGACAAAGGATGAAAGCAGTTAGAAAAAACCTGGAACTTGCCGGGTGGTACCAGACAGTTCCGTATTTACGGCTATAAAGCCAATTAAAATGACATATAGCTACAACAAGCTATCTGTCAGCAATTTGAATATCATTCGGGAACTCTAAAACATGAAATCAGGATATAGCCGAATGCATGACGAAAGATCGGTCTTAGTCTAAATAACATTGCATGCATGTGGTCATGACCGATTTTCGAGTATAAATTACAATAAAATAAATAAAGATGAAGCATGATTATAAATTTGCAGTAAACATGCATGCATAGGCCAAAAGCACTAGTCTACCGCATGTCTAGGTACTTTCAAACCCGTCGAGCATGACACCAAACAATTTAATCCACTGCATGATACGACTTGTTTGAAACCACACCACCAACCAAGAATAGATCAATCCACCGCATGATACAATCTAAACATGAAAGGCTAAAAGAATACATTATTTAAAACAAACTTATAAACACATTTCACTCGTGAAGGAATTGCCGAATACAGCTGTACAACCGATCCAGGTTCTGTGGAGAAGGAACAAACATTGAAAAGTCAACAATCTTGAACCCGCAACACGTGACAATCTAGATTGATCTAAATTCGGCTATTGAGAGCACATGATCCGTTTACCATATATAAAACCAAAGATTTGAGAGTATAACACATGAATCTCAAAGAGATAGAGCCGAAACTAATCGATCTAGATTGGGCAAAAGAGTGTTACATGAATTAAACATAAAAGAGTAAAATTCAAAGCAACACATGGTAACTTAATGAATCTATTAGATCTTGCCAAATCTAATAGAGCCAATAACTAGCTCCAAGCTAGATCTTAGTCTACCGCATGGCTCATGATCTAACGAGAAAGCCCTCTTGAACCAAGCTTAAATCCACCGCATGATACTAAGCATGGTAACAAGACTACTTGCATCACGGTCTAAATCCACTGCATGATACTAGACATGATACAAGGTTGCTGGTACTTACGGAGGTCGACGGATCGATGGCTCCTCTCGAAGAACTCGAAGACTCGACTAGAAGGACTCAAAGGTTGGCACGGGGCCGGTTTGTTGTGAAATTGTTCGATCCCTATTACAAACACTAAGGGTTTATATTTATACCCTTGTCCTAATACGACTCCTAGTCGACCACGAGTACAACTTTTATTGCCTAAATTAATGCCCTGGCGCCAAGGTCCGTCTCGCATCCGTCATCAACTTGTCCCTTCCTTATATTCGGGCCACGTCATCACGTATTCCCGAATGCTTCCTTTTCCAAGCATAAAACAGCCCTTCTGCCGAATGATGGCGTGCTACCGACCGCAGGTACCTTTACCGAATGCTTTGAGGAAAATTTCCTGCCGAATGGTGTTTCTTTACCAAACTCGGCCCACAAGTCAGTCTCTTTCCTGTACTAATTTTTTGTGTTAACAGTATCATTGTAGCTCCATTGCCTTGTTAACGTTGCATTTGTTGCAATATTTACTTATGGTAGGTTGCTTGTGTCATGTGCTAACCCATGAGCAACCTACATGGTTTGATTAGTGTGTAGGAAAGCTACACTTGTTCTTTCAGGGTGCATGCTTTCATATATATATATATATATATATATATATATATATATATATATATATATATATATATATATATATATATATATATATATATATATATATATATATATATATATATATATATATCTTTGCATCATGAGCAAACCATAGGGTTAGCTTCCCTTTTGTTGTCATAAACAATGTGCATACATTTGGTCGGTGATTCTAACACTAAATGCACACATTTAGGGGGAGCTCATCCTATGGTTTGGTTATGGGACTAACATTGTTTCAAGCTTATCTTATGTAGTCCCTTAGCGACACATTTTGGTGCGGTGCTTCATTCTAAGAGAATGCTATTTCACTCTCAATGTGATCTAACATCTCTAAAAGAGTGAATAAAGCAATATGAGCCTCATGCTATTGAGTCATGTCCTTGCGGGCTTATGTCTCTATATAAGTTCAAAGGCAATGTACTCATACATTCCTAATCCTTGTGGTACCCCAAGTGTCTTCTTTGCAAGCTTCTTTCAAGTGGTGTCACCTAGTGATATCATTTCCAAGTGGCTCATCTCAGTGTGGTGCCAACAAGGGTAAAGAGGATCAACCCCCGGAGGTATGCAATGATCAAAAGACTACAAGTGATATCTACAAGTGGTAATGTAACAAGAACCCATTTGTCTTATCTCTTGTCCTTTAAGCTACCTCCTTGCATGATATGCTCTAAGCTTCCTTGTCTTACAAGTTTGTAGTTGTGCACTTATTTTTCACACCATCTTTTTGTGCACACACTTAGGGGAGCTTAGTTTGTATCATGCTAGTTTCATGAGCTTGTGATCTAACTTAGTCATTGTCACATATGGTATATTCATTGATATCATACATATGGATCATGGTTCATGCGGCTTTCTCCCTTGTATTTAACATTTCTCCTTGAGCTATGTTTGCTAGGACTTTCTAGTTTTCTTGGAGTCATTTTGCTTTGGACTTTTTGGAGATTTTATTCCAAAGGGGGAGAATGTGAGACCAAAGCAATCTAGGTTCCAAGGACATGAGACCAAAGGGGTAGAATGTGAACATAGGAAGAGAAGATCAAAAAGGAGGAAGTTTGATCTAGGGGGAGTTTGGATGATGGTAAGCATCCAAGCAAGTGTAAGTGGTTCTAATTCTATCAATTTTTGCAAAATTATGCTTTCTTTGGTTGTGTTGTCATAAATCACCAAAAAGGGGGAGATTGTAGCGAACATGGCCTCATATGCCATTAGTTCGAGTTTGATTTTGGTGATTCATGACAACATGATCATTGGGACTAACCATATTGTTTTAGCATGTCTTTGTAGACACTTCTAGGTCCCAAGAATGCAAGAAAACCACATGCCAAAATGAGAAAATCAAGGGTCAAAACCGAGCAAGAAAGGAAAAGAAAAGACATCATTGGATGAACCGACGGTATCAATACAGCAAGCGTCGGTGCAATCGTCGGCCGAGTTGGTACACAGGGCGAAACCCTAGGTACCGTCGGATGAACTGACGGTCTATTTCCTAGTAGCGTCGGATGAGTTGCAGAGGAAGAGTAGAGAAGACACCGGATGATCCGACAGTCTGAGTGAGGACACCGTCGGTCTATCTGACGCTCGGTTTGAATCAAGACAGAGACGCGCCAAGACGAGGCCCTCAGCACCGGATGATCCGACGCCTTGGTCAAGGTGAAGCGTCGGTCTATCCGACTGTCGCATGGAAACTAACAGAGGCGACTTGGACGCGAGGTCTTCAGCACTGGATGATCCGACGCACCGTCGGTGCATAGCGTCGGAGCAGTTGTGTCAGCAGAGCTGCAACAGCTAAGTGACGTGGAGGGCACCGGATGAACCGACGCCCTGGAAAAGCATAGCATCGGTTCATCCGACGCTACCTTTTTCAGCAGCTTTTAACCAACGGCTAGTTTGATGCCTTGGGCTATTTATACCCCCTGCACTCACCCATTTGAGAAGGCTGGATTGTGTGGAAGTGCAGAGGAGTTCAAGACACATTGAAGATCATATCCAATCCATCCAAGTGCTTAATTGCTCATCCTTAGACTTGTACATGCTTTGTGTATGTGCTTAGTGCTAGGCTTAGCTTAGAGTTGAGTGAGTGCAAGGTTGTGCCAACCTTGTGAGGTGATTCTTGAGTGAATCAAGTTGTACAAGGTTCGCCGGAAGCCTTGGGGCCTAAGTGGCTCACCGGCAATCGTCATCGACCCTCCGGCTTGGTGTGGAGTGGCGAGGACACTTTGTGCGAGGGACGTGGAGACCCCCTTCCTTGGTGGAGAAGCTCCTTAGTGGAGGCAGCATCAAGGTGACTAAGGGAGCTTGACAAGTGCCTAAGTGGCTAGCCTTTGTGGCGAGTTAAGTGGTGCTCTTGGGAGAGACTTGGTGACCGGAAGCAATACTCTTGTGTGAGTGCTTCAACGTGGACTAGGGGTAGCTTAGTGCCTACCGATACCACGGGATAAATCGTGTGTCAAGAGTTTGCTTCCTTTCATCCCCTTTACGTTTCCACATTTACTCTATTGCAATCTTTGCTTGCGTTTACTTTCCTAGAGCAGTATCATGCTAGGATTGGCTATAGGTTGCAAACCTTGTTTTGGGATGGGAGTTTCACACTAGAACAACCCTAGTTGCACATCTAGAAAGTATGTTCTAGTTTACTTTTGTGTAAAAATAGTGAAGCCATAGGTTAAGTTTTTAAGTTGCCTAATTCACCCCCTCCCCCTCTTAGGCTAACGAGCATCCGATTCCTTACAAAATCTACCATCGGGAAGATCTACACGAAGATGCACATGCAAGATTTATTTGATGATTTTTTATTTAATTAATTACAATCAACAAATGACAACCATGGGGTGCATGGTTGACCACATTCACCTGGATAAGAATTACATTCAGCATACTCTTCCAAAAGGAACAATATGTGGTTCTTTATTATTTATTCTTTTTGATAGTGACTGTGTACATATATATGTAAATAATTTAATTTAAATTCCACAAACAGAAATGAGTTGGTATTTATATATTTTAAAATGATTTTTATCACACACGTAGAGTTATTAGGGATGTGGTTGGTGATTTTTCCCATTTGATTGACAATCAAGCCTTAAATTGCTTCCATAGCTTTTATTCATAAATTAATTAATAAAATTCAGTGAGGTATGTTATTAAGCACTATGAATCAAAACAAGGCCACTTCACACACATGCACACCTAGGAGAGCTACGAATTTAATTATATCGAAAATAACAAAAGCTATCTACCACACCCTGATAAATGCATACAAAAATAAATACACATAAAAATGATCCTAACTTTCTCCCACTTGATCTCTGGTCCAAAACTAGTCTAGGGATGCAACATATACACCTAGAACTATTATGGATCTTGATTTATGCAATTACCAAGAAAAACAAGCATATTTCAAGAATAATTATTTCTAACAATTATAAAATTGTGATTAATTCACCAAAGGTGCATTTTGGCATAAAAAGACAACATGCAGAAGTTGGTCACAAAAATCTAATTATTTTTAGCTTCAAAAATCATTTTCGAAGATTCTGCAAAAATAGAAAACAATTCATATAAAAACATTTACAACATAACTTTGTGCAATTTGTGGTACAAAAGCTAATAAAAACATAACACATAACATATCCAAAAATTAGCTACATAGGACTTGTATATTTAGAGATACAACAGATCCAGGTTTTTAACATTTATATTTTTCATGCAAAAACTATCAAGAAAATGCATAGACAAGTTTTAGAAAGTTGTAGGGTCTTTCCCCAGGAATCCAAAAAAATTGGGTTTGCATTTTTCTGAATTTTCTACAATTTTCGACGCATTTTACAAGATTCTACAAAACAACAATACTATTCAATATTCAAATTTTCAGCCAGGCCCCTGGAAGTTTTCTAGGACTCACACATATGCCCTCGCTTTGCACTTAAGACCCTGGAAAGAAACGTGGCTAAGAAATTGGGTCCTTGGGCCATGGGGGCGGTGATTCCGGCCAAAATTCCGGCGACCCGCAAGCGTTCCAGGCCGGGGAAGTGGAGGGAGAGGGTGTGGGGCTCACCAGGGATCGATTTGCGTGCTTGGTTGGGGTAGAGGGGCTGCAGGCGAGGGTGGGCGGTGGTGCCAGGCGGCGGCGGCCGCTGGAGCGGCTGCTCCGGCGAGTGGAGCGGCGCCGGCTGTGTGCTGGTAAGCTGAGGGGCTCACGTGTGGTAGTAGAGAGGGGGCGGTGAGCTCGGAAGATAGTGGAGTGGGGCGTAGGGCAGAGCTCGACGACGACCTCCAATGGAGCACAGCGGCGGCCTTGTCTCGGCTCGGGACAGGAGCTCCGGACGCGCTTATATGCCTGGCGGTTTTCCCCTTCGTGGCTACGACTCGAGCAGGGGGGTGAGTCCTGACCGCGGGTAGCAGCGCCGTACAGCGGCTCGAGCAGCGCGGGTAGGGCGGTAGGGCCGGTGCGAACGACGACGCGGCACGTGGCGAGCGTGAGCCTCAAGATACCTCGGTGCATGCGCGTCCTTGGGGTGCGCGACCTCGGGAAGGCGCGCCGGCTCGGGAAGGCACGGGCCGGACACCGAGGGTGGCGGGAACCACGCGGCATGGCGCGCGCGGGGGGCGCGCCGGCGTTGCGGCCGGCGCGACGTCGCGGCGAGGCGTCGTCCCTAATCCACTTAGCCCTGTTTGAAAACGAATTTCTCCAAAAATTTGAATAGAAGTGCACAAAGTGGTGAATAGGAAAGTTGTAGATCTCACTACCCTCTACAACTTTTACAAAGGCTATAGGGTGTTTTTCTCAACGGATTTTGCATAACTTGCACCCAAACTTTGAATGCCACTCTGTTTTAGTGAACAGGAGCTGCCGACGGTTCACCAAGTTTTTCGCCCTTTTCCACTCAAAATTTGAAATGCCATCCAACATGAAAGTTGTGTCCTTTGAAAAACTGGACAACTTTCATATTGGGAGATTTTGAAGTGTTTAGGTGAAATTTGGAGAACGAGGCAAATGTTCCGGAGGACGTTCGAAGACATTAGGGTTTCGGTGGGGTTTGACCGTTGTCTTTGACCAAGGGTTGACCATGAGTGTGAGTTGACTTGATCGAGAGGGTCATTAGGGTTTGTCGGCGAGGTTTCCAAGGTGATGACCCAGGTTGACCATGGTTTGACCATTGTTAGCAGGTTTGACTCAGCTGATTCGGTCATTAGCGTTAATGACGCTAATTAAAAACCTGGGGCGTCACAGTCTCAGGAGTTAGCAAAACTCTGTGGCCCTCCATTTGGTTCGTTGGTGAAGTTCGACGAGGCACACAATGTGCCCCTACTGTCCTGGCGCGCGAACTGTCGGGGTTCTCAACCGCCAAGAAGTAAATTTGTATCGGACCGTGTGTCCAACCCGGATGGTTAGCGCGAGATACGCCGAGATTTAGAATGGCTCGAGCCTCCAAGGAGTAACACCCTATGCCCAGTATCGAGCTGTCGTGTTCTTGCGTTAGGGGTTTTTGTAGTTAGGGTTACAAACTCGTCGGGAGAGGGAGTCAAACCCAAGTCCCTGAGGAATGAGTGCTCAGTTCATCAGCCCTTGTGACGGTTGCCCTCCTCTCCCTTTTATAGACACAAGGGGGAGGGGCAAAAAGGGAATATAAGTAAAAGCTATAGTTCTAGCCGCTGAGATGTCTTCTCGCATGTCGCTGTCTGTTAGGGTGCATTGAAGGAGGGCTAAACCGTGTTGTCGTCGAGGCTGCCATGTGGACGGGCGGGGCTATTTATTTCGGGCACCTAGCACTTCCTCTGAGCTTTTTATTGCTGACTTAGTCCGCCTGAGTACGGGATGAGCCCGCCACGTTAGGACCTAATCGTAGGTCAGCGTTAATCGTAGGGGGGCACTGGAGTGCTTCTCACGGAGTTGGCGTGCTGCGGGATCAGACAGGACGACACGTCGGGGGCTCCGCGGCCGAACAGTGACACGTTACGGCTCTTGTCAGAGCCGACCGCCCGCGCGTACCGCCAGCTGGGCATTTGCATCCCCACGTGTCGTTGCAGGGGAGCTTGTGCATCGGGGTGGCGCCACGTTCGTGTGGGCCGTGTCTTGGTCGGAGACGGAAACTACTCGTGTGAACGAGCAGGTTGTCGGAGGTGAGGCAGAAGTCCTCGTGCGAGGCGGAGACTTGTCGTGCGAGGCAGAGACTCCTCGTGCAAGGCGGTGACTTGTTGGAGAAGCCACCCTCTAGTTGGAGACTTGTCGGGGAAGCCTCCTACTGGTCGGAGACAAGGCGTCTTGCCAGTGACGGTCTTCGCAAGGATCTATAGTCCTCATCACACTGAATCTTGGCCTTCACATTGTCAATGGTGTCAAATGACTCCATCTCGAGGGTGATTATCTTACCATTCAAAAGGGGGCACTAATCCAGGCCCTCGTCAATATCTCTTCCATACTTTAATCATTAAAACAATCTATCCTGAAAAGTTGTTAGCTAATACAACAAATTATATACTTTGCCTATGCATATAAAAAAATATAAAAAGAGATTTGGCATCTTTCAAGAAACTAGGGTCTGCTGCTATTTTCATCAACGGAACTAGGTCCTCTGCTGCTATACAACAGAAATGTATGATCAACCTAAGCATTCTTCTATGGCTGCACGAAATCTTTTACACCTATTGGTTACAACACTAGAGATCAATCCACGACGAGATATTGTTTTTCGAGTTTGTTGGATTTCTCTTCTACAATTAGATAACTTTTTATGACATATATTATGACTACTAAATTATTTATTTATTGTTTGGTCTGTTGTGTGCTACAGTTAGATTAATTTTCACAACATATGTTACGAATACTAAACTATTTGTTTATTGTTTGTCTGGCCTGCTACAATTGGATTAATTTTTCATGGCATATGTTATGACCACAAAGTTATTTTTATTGTTAGATGTGCTGCATGCTATGTGTAGATGACTTGCTTCTCACAGTTGTTCTCAGACTGTTATTCTTTGCAATTCTTTCTATCGAATTATTTTTTACTTGATTGTTATTTGTGTACCGCAATGGCGGACAAAACCTTAAGTGAAATTAGACCGGGAAAGGAATTGTGGAACATCAAGGAAAGAGTAACCAAGTTGTGGATATGTTCAGTTTGATTGCCTTTTTTTATTATTTTTGGTTTACAAATTATTAATGATGAGGAAAAAAGGGAACCAAAATGCATGGTGTTATCAGTAAGACCTATATGGAAAAGTTCAAACCACTAATTGGAGAACAAAATGTGTACATAATTTGCAATGTCAGAGTCACACCAACAGAATAGAAGTATCAGCCAATGGAAAATGATAGGATAGTACGTCCACTTCTTGCCCACAACTACTCTAAAAAGGTTCAAAGATAATAAAAACATTCCAAAATATAGTTTCAAGTTCATGAGCATAGATATGCTTTCAATAAGAATAAATGTGGACACCTACCTATTGGTTAAATCATTACTGACTTTACAATTTCTACACTTTCACTCATTTGATGGTTATCTAATAATAATTCATATTTATGTTTCTTATTTTTTTACGGGAATATGTTTCTTAGATTTTATAGAAGTGACAACACACATTGGACCCGTAGAAGCAACAAGGACAACTTGCAAATTTACCAAAACTTGTGATATTTGGCTCTTGATTGAGTAAATTTCTTTTTGTTTAGTAGAACGCAACTACAAAACTTTCAACACTTACATGCATGCTACAAAACCTCCATTTAATTAAAAATATCTTCTATAATGCCCATCAAAATAATTCAGTGCTATCTGGCATCGACCGTAACATGGTTCAAGAAAAAAAAGAAGCAAATCATGAAACACATAAAACACAAATAATACACTGGTGGAACCATAACAAGTAATGATCTGAACAACTCTTAGTTATAAATTGTTTATATATAGATCATGAACTAACTGATGTCAATTTAAATACAAATATCTGTGCGGTTGAATTCAAAAAGACTGACCTCCGACGCACCCATATACTCAAATTAAATTATCTCTCGATAAGTGCTACATTGGTAGCAAACTATAAGAAGAAGAAGAAGATAAGAAACATTGGGATTTGCATATTACTATTATGGTGGATCTTTCATTAAAACAAAGTTAATTTTACTTATTATATTTCAAGCATATTATGCAATACAATCTTAAAATTATAAGGACCTCTCTCCCAAAGTATGCTGACCAAATTCTAATTAATATATTATATTTACAGTTCACTTGCAAAATTGTGTGAACTTTATTATGATGCTACTAATAGAAGTAAATAATAATTACTAATAATTAAAGTAAAGTGCTAGCTCGTGCGGAGGCACGAGTTGATGACTAGCTAGTAAACATAATTAAGAAATTATGTGAATCATCTTAAGTGTCGAAAAAAATGTGAATCGTCTAGTGACACTATTTATTTTTCATATAATATATGCAATGCAGTCATTTGGCAATGCAAAAGCACCTGCATGCACAAGGCTTTGTCATTCGTCCTCTCCCACGATGAAGCTGCATCGTCGTCTGCCACTCGAGGTAGTAAGGGCCATGCCCCCCCTATGGCTACAATTTTTTTTGACCCCCCTCATATATTCTATATCCAACACATAAATAATTGGTGCAACTGAAAGTGCATTTTGGCCTCTAATTGTTTTGGTGATAGTGACAAACACAATTTGTGGTATTTAATGTTTGAATAAGATGTGTGCAGGATTTACGTAATTGAAAATCATGGTTTTGACCAAAAGAAGGCCCCCAACTCCAATTTGGCGTTTTCAACTCAAGTCAAGGCTTAATTTAATTTTGATTTTGAATTTGAGTATAGGAAACACTGTACTATAAAGGGGGATGTGAACTGATAGCCAAGAGATGCTAAAAGTGCTCTAGGAGATGACCCAAGCGAGTGAGAAGAGTTTAGAGTTGACACGTACACGTTTGCTTATCTTTTCTCAAGTTCTCAGCCACTGTCGGTAGTACCGACGCCGGGTCGGTAGTATCGATATGGCTCCACTGGCGAGTTTTAGCTAGGGGCTCGGTAGTACCGACCCGGGGTCGGAACTACCTATATGCCTTCACTATTGAATTTCAACGGGACCCCTCGGTAGTTCCGACCCCATGTCGGAAGTACCGAGGAATCCCGCTTTTGCACAGTAACGGCTAGTTTTCAGGGTTAAGTATATATATACCCCTCTTCTCCCTCCTCACTCATTGTTGACCAACCACGGGATAAACACTCACTTGAGCATTCACTCCACTTCTCCCCCTTCCCCCTAGAGCCAAGATTTGATTCCTTTGAGGTAGGGCTTGGGTAGAGAAGTGATTCCTAGTGAGAATTAGAGAACCTTTGAGAGCCCCTTCGAATCTCTCCATCTCAAGAGCACTTAAAGCATCTTCGGGCAATTGATTCGTGTTTGTTACTCTTGAAGCTTGCTTCTAGACGGTTAGGCGTCTCCCGTTGAGTGCCCTATTGGTGTGGAGCACCCAGGATCGTTTGTATTACCCTCTCCTTGGTGGAGAATTCTTAGTGAGCATCAATATTCCTTTGTGGGGATTGGAAGAGGAAAAGAGACTCTTGGTGATAGCCCTCCCTTTGTGGGATCCTCAACGGAGACGTAGCTTCCTTTGTGGGAGTGAACTTCGGATTAAATTCTTGTGTCTCCATTTGCTTGCTTGAATTCTTTGTCTCTCTCTAACCCTAGAACTTGTTTTAACCCGATCTCTAAATTGGTTGTGCTCCAACTCATATCTTTGGTTGCAGGTGGTTCTTAGCTTCGAAACTAAGCCTTTGATTCAAATAGAATTGCTAGAATCACTTTACATTTCAACTTTTGTTTTAGTCACCTCTGTACTGTCGGTAGTACCGGCCCGGTACCGGAAGTACCGACCCCTCGGTAGTTCCGGCACCGCGTCGGTAGTACCGACAGGTGTTTTAACCGTTGCATTTGTTTCAAAAATTTGAAGTGATCGTATTCACCCCCCTCTAGGCATCACAAGGTCCTTTCAGCAACAAATTCTTCAACTCTCACTCTTGCGTGTGGTGCTCAGTCAACAGTTCAAATCCAATAACTAAAAGACTTAACGTTATGGCTTATGAGGTATAGGTATCGAGGAACTGTTAGGCACTCGCGCATGCATGACAATTGACAGCTTCTACCTTCAAACTGTAGATGCAGCCTGCGGTAGGAAATGCATGCACACTGAGTAGTATGCAATGCAAAAGCACCTGCAAGCACAAGGCTTTGTCATTTGTCCTCTCCCACGATGAAGCTGCATCGCCCCCCGCCACACGAGGCCGCCACAACACACCTATGTTGGCGTGCATCCGAGCAGCCACCACGGGCCTGCTTTGCTGATGTGGAGCGGCGAGTGCTAGGTCTGAGTTGACGGAGGGTTGGGGGGATCGATTGAAGTTTGGAGCCTTGGAGCAGTGGATCATGAGCCTCACATATGGTTGGCTTTGCTATTAGTTTGTTTGGACTTAGGCCGCTGCCTACCTTCTATGCTCGACTCAATGTGAGAGAACGAGCGATGACTACTGAATGGCAAGATGAGAGGCGGTCGGAACTCTAGGGGGGTCACTGAAAAAGAGAGGGCTGCAGCGGAGTAACTACAACGGTAGCTGAGGCGGCTGCCTCACTCCGCCTGTAGGGTGCCGCCGGTGCGTGTACGATGAGCTGTCGATAGTGTTTGGCCCGCGCCTCCTACTCAAAATTTCTGATTCCGTCATTGTATATATATATATAGTAGATGTAACTTGATTTTTACAAGCAAATTCTTTTACCTAGTTTGGCAAACTACAATAGTTTTTAAAACTATAGTTCCTGTCAGGTTGGTGGATTATTGGTGTGATTATCGGGGGCGGGCCCACCTGGTATTCAATGGTATTCATTGAATACCAATTATTTTTGGAAAAAACTGGATATATATATAGTATATACATCATGTGTATTCAAGTAAATGGAAAAATACAGAACTCGAGTCCACCCTACAACTCATTTCGCAAAACTAGGCCAACAACCCAACAATTGGGCCCAACTCATGCCCCGCCTCCCTCCACTCAACCCGCAATTTAAGCTCGTCAAAAATTTTTTTACACCCTTTACTAAATTTGAATACCAATACTCAAAATCCTGGGCCCGCCCCTGGTGATTATAATTACGAAACCTTTAATATCGTTGTAATGACAGCATGCAGTATCATCAACTGCAAGTCTGCAACGCGTCCTCGCATCCGTCAACTGCCGCACTACGGGGATCATGAAGATGGAGAAGGCACGTATGGGATGGCTGTTGTCCGAAAAAGTTGCAACCAATTTTGAGTGCGTGAGCAAGCCACAACAAAATCGTTAGCTAGGTTAGGTCATCTCTATCCATCCATCCAGCCAGCCAGACCAGCCGTTCCATATGCATCACCAGCAAGCTTCTCTCTCCCCATGCCGTTGTGGCATGCCACGGCGCGTCGTTCATGTGGGCCCCCACCACTATCGCTTGTATGCTGAGCTGAGAAACGGAAAGCCAGTTTTCGAGGAGCAGAGAGCAGAGAGAGACCAGCTGGCAACTGGCACGCATACATGACGTTGGTAGTACGTCGTCTACTAATTCGTGTGTCCAGCTGTACGTACGTACGTACGTATGCGGGAGACCGAGTGCAGTACACGTACATATACACGGAACTGAAGGAGGTACGTACGAGTGGCCATCGTCTTCGCGGTCGAGGATTCGGTGCGCGTGACGTCAACGTACGGCTAACAGATCGAAATCGAGGCGATCTCTCTCGACTGCCGAATGAAATAAGCTATCTGCACTAGGGATGATCCATCTCTGACAAGTGTACGTACACGTGCATGCACGACGCACGCATGTGTATGTACGTGCATCAGTACTGTACCTGTGCGTGCGTGTGAGGGGATCGGAGCAGCTAGCTAGCTAGTGTAGCGGCAGAAGTGCAGAACGAAATGAATTGAAGGTTGCCTGCTGTCCCTGCTTGGGCCACCAAAGCAATGCAAGCTTCTCATGCATCGATCAGCCAACGAACTGAAAGTGGTTGCCCGCGGCCGTTGGGTGGACACGGCAGGCAGAAGCTAGCTAGCGAGACCGAGATCGACTAGAACAGGGAATGGGTCTCGATCATGCATGCACTGTAACGGCCATCCAAACCGCGTCGTGAAAGGGTGGTTCTCTGTAGTATGCACGCACGCACATCTCATGCATATACGCACAGTGCGCACGCACGCACATCTCATGCGCGCGCTGCGCGATGCGTATCGCCGTATATATATCATCTTCCCCGGCCCGGTCAGCCTGTGACGTCTGAGCTCACGCGGCCGGCCGGCCGGCCGGCCTGGGGAGCAGCATGCGTGTTGGTGGAAATCGGGCCCGAAGGGTGGACGCCGACACGCCCCCCGAACTCACTCCCTACCTTCGCCCCTTTCTTGCGAGGCTCCTACTTCTACTTCTACTTGGGCGAGGAAAGGAAACGCAGAAACTTACGAAGACGGAACAAGGAGAATACTCTGCAAACCGAAGACCGAAGAACTGGCAAAGGCCTTCGGTGCTCTCTTCTCATTACAGGGTATCCGTTTCATTACAAGGGGTTCACTATTTATAGGAGACCCCTGGGTATAGTCATTTGCCTCAATTACACCTTTTCCGTTCCTGACAATCCACTTTAAACACTTTACAAGGGTATAACAGTAAGTCCCCGCGTCGTACAGGCCTCCAGCGTGTCTTCGTACGGCCGAAACGCCTTTACACGCGGCCGCCCTTGTCTTTGCCCCGACCGGAGTCCGCTTTACACGTCGGCAGTGGCCACGTGTCCAGGATCGTCGGCACCTTCGGTGCCGAAGTAGCGACCCCGGACCTAGGGCATCGGGCCTCTTTGGATGCTTCGTCCGCGCCGCCGCTGGCCCTGGACGCGACGCCCTGGGCCAGCGCTCCCCGCCTCTGCCTTCCTTGGACCCTCGTCACCGGAGCCCCGCCGCTGGCACCTTCGGTGCCGAAGGTAGGCGCAGCCTCAACGGGTCTTCCCTGCACAGCAAAACTCATAAGGCATAAGCGGCATCAGTGTTTCGTTAGTGCTCATGCAGCGAAGGGTCCTCTTGCGAGGCCGAAACCGTATGCATGCCAAAGGTTCCCAGCGTGGGCGGACAAGGGCGATGCTTCCGAAGACCCACTTCCCCAACGCAGCCCCCTCGTCGGTGAGGGCCGTCCCGGCTCCGCATAGGGCCGAACTTACGAACGACCTTAACCGGGTGAAGACCGGTCTTCGGAACTCCCCGGACGGCCCACGCCGACCCGACGTCCCGAAAAAGACATGCGCCGCCCTCGGCCGCATTTACCGTTGAGAGGGGCCGTCGGTGGGTAAAAAGGTAATTTTGATCGAGGCGGCGCGATTATCGGGACCCGTTACTATATAAGGTGGGGGGGCCGTCCTTTGGATTATCTCACCCGGCGGCTTCGGCCCCGGAACTTACGACGCGCGAGAGCTCCGAAGGCCCTACCGTAAGACTTGCTCCGGCCCCCTTGCTTTCGCTTTCGCTTCGTGCATAGTTAGTGTCGATGGCGCCGAAGCGTAGACGCGATGCTGTCGTTAGGGAGATTGCGAAGACCTATACATTCGGTCGAAGCCAAATCGACAAGACCGATGTGGAGGCGCTTGTGAAGAACCGCATGGTCGGGGCCGGCCGAGCCCCCGGCTGTGAGACCGTGCCGCGGCCACGGGACAACGAAGTTGTCATTTTCCGAGATCTTCTGTACGCGGGGCTTCGGTTTCCGCTTCACCCCGCCGTCGTCGACATACTTCGGTACTTCGACATCTACCTTCATCAGCTCACCCCTAATGCCATCCTCCGGCTGTCGGTATATATGTGGATATGCCGGACGACGAAGATCAAACCCTCCGCCGAAGGCTTCGCCTCGGCGCATCAGGTGCATCACCAGCGGCGGACGGTCTTCGAGGAAGAAGGGGACCAGTCCGTGGAGAAGGACTGCCAGTTCGGCTGCCTCAACTTCTCCTACAAGACGGGTGTGGTGAGCCCGGTTACCGCGTACAGGAACAAGTGGCCTTCGGACTGGCAGCAGCATTGGTTCTACTACGGTCCCGAGCCCCCCTTCTTCGGAGGCACCCATCCGTTGGCGACGAAGGAACTCCCGCCCCCGCACGAGTCCTGCGCGAAGAACCCTTCGTGCCGGGGGAGGGGGACGAGTTCGTGATTATGCTTCGTCGGTTTGCGCGGAGGTACGGTACCCGCGACATTGTGGAGGAGTACCGCAGCATTCCCGTGTGCCCGCTGGTCGACGGTTGGTCCGTGGCCGAAGACGAGTGGGCGGAGGACATTGGTGGCATCCCCTGCCCTGATTGGACAAGGGTCTTCGGCTTTACGGCCGATTGTAAGTTGCCCTGCACCCTTCGGATGGTTGTGTTTCGTTATGTCATTAGTCATCACAGTACTGACGATCTTGACTGTTTTCCTACAGTGTTGAGGAGAAGGAAAGTGGAAGCGCACGGGGACTTCATCCTCAGCCCCGTCTCGCCGAAGGAATACAAGGACACCGTCGCGGGAGGCCGAACGGGTCCCGAACCAATCGTGTTTTTGAGTTTTTCAAGATCGCGCCGCCCGAGCGCGTCGGTTTTGCCAAGCACCGTGAGGCAGCCGAGAAGAAGGCCGCGGCGGTCGCAGCCGCCGAAGCGGACGTGGAGGAGACGGCGACTTCGCCACGCGGCCCGCTCCACAAAAAGCGAGCGAGGAGGAGCGCGCCCGCTCGCGGCATGCGCGGCCGCCGAAGGGAAAGCCCGGAAGAAGCGGGGCGGGCGACCGGCGGACTCGCCCCCTTCTCCCAAGAGAACTCGTGTCATCGACGTGGAGACGGGCGTCGTCGGAGACGTTATAGCCGCCGTCCCACTGCGTGCGGCCGCGCCTTCGGATATGCCTGCGGATATGCCTTCGGATATGCCTGCGGCAACGGCGGGGGCGGGGGCTGCCGGACCGTTGCTGGTTCCTCTCAGTCCGCAAGAAAAAGATAGTGACGAAGACAGCGATGTTCGCATAGTGTCTTCCGTCGGGGACGCACCACGCAAGCTGAGCCCCGTCGTCGTCGGCGCCGAAGCCCCCTAAGAGAAAGATGACTCCAGCTCCACGTCCAGCAGCTCGTCGGACACCTCCTCCGAAGGTACCGAGCAGTCGGCCTCCCCTTCAGCTCCCGCCTCCGAGAGAAACGACGTCATACCCGAAGCGGAGGAGGAGGAGGAGGACGAAGGACCCGAAAGCAGCAGCTATCGGGTGACGCCAGAGGAGCCCCGGCCGCCGCCGTCCGTCTTCACGTTCCCGCCGAAGCCAGGGCCGATCGGCGGGAAGACAATCCGCTTCTTGGGGCCGACGAGCGGTGGTCATGAGCGCCGGTTCGGAAGAGGCCGGAGCAAGCTTCTCCATCCCTCACGAAGAGGAATACTATGGGAAGGCGACCGCGGGCCGAGGCGACAATGGCGTGTGGGGACTTGTCGCCGAAAGCCTTCATTGCATCGCGATGTCTTGCCCGAAGGTTGGAGCGGGACGACAAGGAGACCAAGGAGAGATCGGTGGCCGTTGTCTCCTCGCTCGAAAACCGAGTGACGGAGGCGGGAGGGTCGGGCCGGGCGCGGAGCAAGAGCGCTCCCGAAGGCTGCGGGGAGGAAAAGGAAAAATCGGTGAAAGACTCGAAGCCGCCCTCAGCAAGCTGCGCCACGATGTTGAGACCCTGGGCAGCGCGAAGGAAAACTTGCAGTCTCGGCTCGCTGACATGGAGGCAAGGTTGGCCGAAGCGCAGGAGAAAGCGAGCGGACTGAGCGGGACACTGGAGCAATATCGCGCGGACCACCTTCGGAGCGCGGAGGCCCTTCGTAACGACATACTGCAAGTGCTGGAGCAGTGCAATCTGGAGGCACCACCTATCAGATTCCCCCGGTGCAGCGTCGGGGCATATTACGAGTGGGTGAACGCGTGCTTCGATCTGATCACGATGAATACGAAGATCTTCGGAGAGCTTGCTGCTGCGGTGGGAGTCCGCACGGCCGGCCTATTCAAGGTGTGCTCGCTTGTGCCTCGGATCGCCCATCATCGGAGAAGACAATTAGCAAGGGGGATCTTCGTCATCTGACGAAGGACAACTTCGCATGGCCCAGCGACGAGGACTTGAACGTCAGCCAGCTCCCAGTGCTCCCCAAAAATCTGGCAAAGAACTTTATGAACACCTTCTTCGCTCAGCGGGGGTATCAACTCACCTTGGAGGAGTCCGCTCGACTCAGTGCCCAGGTGCGTCGAAGCTACTTCCTCCCTATGCTTAAGGTTGAACGAAAAAACGCCCTTTCGTAACTAACTTGATGCACTGCCCACATTGTTTTGTAGATCAAGCACGGAGTTGCGAGGATCGCGTGTACGACCGTCTCCGGGTTCGGTTTGGCGGCACTCCGCCCCTGCCCCTGTTCATGACAGAGGGGGATTGGATCGCCATGCCTGGCGTCCCCCTCGTCACCGCCGAGGGCTCCGGAGCTGCAGCACCGCAAGGGGGTGAAGCCGCCGGCGCTCCCGAGGACGGAGCGCGTAGCGCCGAGGACATAACGGCACGCACCTCCGAAACGGGCCCTGGGGATGACGCGCCGGGGGCCGCAGCCGAGGACAAGGAGGCCGAAGCGGCCGCGGGGACTACCCCTTCGGCACCCACCGGCCTCGAAGCAGCTTCTGCCACCGAGGAGGAGATCACACTTGCTCCTGTTGAAGCTGCGGCTGCCGAGGCCCCTACAGAAGAGAACACAGCGGCGGATGCTTCGGACGCGGCGCACGCGGCGGAACTTGAAGCCGCGCGCTGGGCGCCGGCTCTCCCGACGGCGAGGAACCCACGGAGGCAATGGCGGTCGCCGCAAGCGCGTCGCATCGGTAGGAGCCACCGAAGCTAGCGCCGTGCCGGGACGAGGGGCCACGTCGTCGCCGAAGGTGCCGAGGTGTGAAACACTTCGAGCCGTCGTTTGTAAAGGAATGAAACGAGTCTCCCCTTGAAGGGATGAAGTTTTTGTAATATAAGCGATGCACGGTATCTGCGCGAGGTTCCTTCGGTGGCTCTCGCGCGAGAGGGCCGAAGGTTCGAGCAACTCAACTTTGCCCCTTAATTCACTTTTTGTCGCGCCGAACGTGTGGACGAAGTTTAGCATCCGTCATCCCGGTGTTTCGTATGCGGAGTTCTTGTCATAGCGAGCGGAGCGCTACCGCCCGGCATAACGAGGCGGCTAAGCGCTTTTCGGCCCGAGTTTTCAAAGGATCCCGCACGTCGGGATGCCATTCTTAGAGAGCGGGCCGCCCGCAGGGCGGCCACGCGTAGGTTAGTGGACCCCTTCGTGGACGAAGGGGTCGTTCCAAAACGGAACCGATTGAGGAGGTGGTCCTCGGACCGCCCGAGTATGTATACTTAATTCCCGATACCTCGTCGGAAAGCTTCGCGGCGGTGAAGGTGGAGACGGAGGGATCCCCTTCGTATAGACTCTGACACTAACTTCGGCGCAGGGAGGATGCCTACCGACAGTGAGCTTCGGGAGATGGCCTTGGAGATCATAGACATGGCATATCTTCGGTTGATTGACGAGATCTGTGATGATGTACTGAACGAAGATTGATCGTTATTTGTGGCCGCGGGCTGGCGCGAAGACTTGAAGCACGGAACTTCGGAACTCCCCCCCGGAAGTGTTCGCGGCAGGCCCGAAGCGGACTACGACTCTGTACATTTATTGTGCGAGGCAGTATGTGTTGTAACTACACTGTTATTTGATTTGTAAAGTTGTATCGTTTTTACGATGAGTGTTTGTAAATTGGAGGTGTGCATGAGAGGTGTGTTTGCCTGTCGTTTTCGTGCTGCACACTTGGTTGTGAAAAACCCTAGGTTCGTTGGGACGAAGCGGCATCGCGCTTCGCCTTTGGAGTTAACGTGCGATGTCTTGCCTTTGAGTGTGCGCCCACTTCGGCCCAACGCGCCGTCGCAGACGTGCCTTTTCTCTGGCCGCATTGTGGACTTGCTCTGCACCAGCGGTTTGCTCTTCGGTCAACTCACGACCGACGCATCGCTCCAGGCGTGCGCTTACTTCGGCCGAATCATGGCCCTGCCCCGCGTCGAGCGGTTTTCTCTTCGGTCAACTCGAGACCGACGGTCAACTCACGACCGACGCATCGCTCCAGGCGTGCGCTTACTTCGGCCGAATCATGGCCCTGCCCCGCGTCAAGCGGTTTTCTCTTCGGTCAACTCGAGACCGACGGTCAACTCACGACCGACGCATCACTCCCGTGCGTGCGCTTACTTCGGCCGAATCATGGCCCCGCCCCGCGTCAAGCGGTTTCTCTTCGGTCAACTCGAGACCGACGGTCAACTCACGACCGACGCATCGCTCCAGGCGTGCGCTTACTTCGGCCGAATCATGGCCCCCGCCCCGCGTCAAGCGGTTTCTCTTCGGTCAACTCGAGACCGACGGTCAACTCACGACCGACGCATCGCTCCGTGCGTGCGCTTACTTCGGCCGAATCATGGCCCCGCCCCCGCGTCAAGCGGTTTCTCTTCGGTCATGCCAATAAGTGACGAAGCTTGGTGTGCGTGCCCCTAAGGCAATCCGCGCCAAGGCCGTTACTTACCGCGCCGAAAACCACTTCGGAGACTAGGCCCCCCGGAGGCGGTGGCCTAGCTTCGATAGAGTGGCGAGAGCATTCTTTAGAAAGAAAAGCAAGCTGCACACGAAAGAAATGGGGGAGAACTGACTTATATTACACGTCAGGAATCGAAGGGATACAAAGGGCCGCCTCGTTAAAAACCTCACACTTCGCGGATCCGGAGGGGAACCACGAAGCTTCCCCCGTGAGGAAAAGAGTACGCCCCCACTACTTTAATGTACATAGGATACAAGGTCAATATCTTGGCCTAAAGGAAAGAGAAACTATGAAAAGTCAAAGACTATTCTAAGAACTCGTGGTCACTTCATACGAAGTACTTCTGAAGCATATCCACGTTCCAGGTGTATGGCTCTTCGTCGCCCGTCAGCCGACGTAGCTTGAAGGCTGCTTCGTTTGCGGTGGCCGTTGCTATGAACGGGCCTTCCCATTTCCCGTGCATCTTACCCTTCAGTTTACCCTTCGGCACCTTTCGTAGCACTAGGTCCCCTGACCGAATGAGCTTTGGTTTGATCTTCTTGTTTTTCCACCTTCGTGTTTCGTCTTGGTAGGCCAAGAGGTTTTCGACTTTTCGTAAGCGGACTTCCTCGATGTTCTGGACCGAGGCCTTGAGGTCTTCGTCACCGGAGGGGGTATTCCTCCGGGTGCCAAGGCACAATTCTTCGGGCGACATGGCTTCCTCCCCCGTACAACGGTTTGAAAGGGGAGAAGCGAGTAGTTCGGATGTGGTGGTGTTGTGGGACCAGACTACCCTTGGTAGTTCTTCGGCCCACTTGCTCTTGGGCAAGTCAGTGATGTTCCTCTTGATGCCAGCGAAGATGATTCCATTGGCTCGCTCGACCGCCCCGTTGGACTGTGGGTGGTAGACCGAAGCGAAGCACAACTTCGTTCCCAAGTATGCGCAGAATTCCTTGAACTCTGTGCTGTCAAATTGCTTGCCATTGTCCACTGTGACCTCGTGAGGGACACCGAAGCGGCACACTATGTTTTGCCAGAAGAACTTCTGAATGGTCGCCGAAGTGATGCTCAGCAATGGCTTCGCTTCAACCCACTTGGAGAAATATTCAACCGCCACAACTGCGTGGGTGTAGTTTCCGGTGTGCGGTGGGTAACGGGCCGACGATGTCAACACCCCACGGGCGAAGGGCCACACGGAGGTAGCAAGCGTATCTCGTTGGAGGCAAACTTGTCGTAGGGCGCGTGGCGCCGGCACTGCGGGACGGTGGCGCACAATGTCGTGGGCGTGCGCATCGCCGAAGGCCGGTAGAAACCTTGGCGGAAAGCTTTCCGCACCAAAGCTGCGGTGCCGAGGTGGTGTGAGCACATGCCGCTGTGGATTTCGTGCAGTAGCTGCTTCCCCTTGGTGACTGATATGCACTTTAATAATGGAGCGCACACCCCTCTTCGGTACAAGTTGTCGTCGACCAGGTGGTAGTTCCTCGCCCTGATCGCCGCCCTCTTGGCGGTGACTCCATCTTCGGCCTCATAATATCCTTTGAGCGCCGCCACTATTGGGGCACGCCAGTCCTCGCTCTGAATTGCGTTTACAAACTTGGGGGTGTCTGCTTCGTCGGCAGCGGACCTCGAGGTGGTTGTTTCATAAAAAACATCTGGTGGCAAGGCCTCAAGCAGTGCAGCTGCCTTCGCAATAGCGTCGGCCTCCTTGTTGTGATTTCTGGGGAAACTTCGCACTGTGATGCCGATGAAAAATTTTTCCATGCTTCGGACGGCTTGCAGGTACTTCATCATATCTGGGTTCTTTGCCTTGTAGGTTTTCCCAATATGGCAAGCGACAAGTTCAGAGTCCGTCAGGATGACGAGCCTCCTGGCACCTACAGCCCTGGCCTTCCGAAGGGCGAGCAACAGGCCTTCATACTCTGCTACATTGTTTGTACAGTTGTCGTAGTTGAGTCGCAAGGCATATCGGAGTTTTATGCCCGAAGGGGATTTTAAGACCGCTGCGGCCGCCGAACCGAGGTGGCGTACGCGCCGTCACCTTGGACTTCCCATACCGGCTCGTGACTACCGGGTTCCCCCTTCGGCGCCGAAGGCGTCCAATCGCCTACAAAGTCGGCGAGGACTTGAGATTTTATTGCGCCGCGGGCGACGAAGCTTATGACGTGCTCCGCCAATTCCGAGGCCCACTTGCCCATCCCCGCTCGTTGACTCCTTGTTCTCGAACATGTCCGGAGGGGGGAAGCTGTGGGTACCGAGACGTTGTGGCTGCGGAAGTAGTGCCGAAGCTTCCTTTTTGCCATCACAACCGCATATGCCATCTTTTCCATTTCAGAGTAGAGCAGCTTTGAGCCGCTCAGAGCTTCGGAGACATAGTATATTGGAAATTGCCTCAGGACATCTGCCTCCCTGCGCTCTTCCACAAGCACTGCGCTAACTGCTGTGTCGGTTGCTGCAATGTACAACAGCAGGTCGGCCTTCGGTGATGGCTTGGTCATGGTTGCAGCATCTTCAAGATATTTCTTGAGTTCATCGAAGGCTTGCTGCTGCTCTGGGCCCCATTGGAAAGCTGAGTTTGCTCGGAGAACCTTGAAAAAGGGCAGGCTTCGCTCTGCAGCTCGTGAGATAAACCGGTTCAACGAGGCGATTCGCCGGTGAGTCTTTGGACTTCCTTTCGAGTGGCTGGGGGCTGCATCCTTCGTAGGGCTTCGATCTTTTGGGGGTTCGCCCGGATGCCCCGCTTGGAGACCATGCAGCCCAACGGTTGCCCTCTCCGAATGCCGAAGATGCATTTCTCTGGGTTAAGCTTGAGGCCGTTTTGCCTCATGTTGTCGAAGGTTTCGGTTAGATCTGCGATGTGATCTTGCTCTTTCTCGCTCATGATGACGATGTCGTCGACGTACGCCGAGGCGTTGTGCCCCAGCTGGCTGCCCAGGATCAGCTTCATCATGCGGTTGAAGGTGGACCCGGCGTTGCGCAAGCCTTCGGGCATTCTGACGAAGCAGAAGACGCCGAAGGGGGTTGTAAATCCGGTTTTTGCTTCGTCCTCCCTTCGCATCCACACTTGGTGATAGCCGGAGAAGCAATCTAGGAGGCTCAACATGTCGCAGCCGGCAGCCTGATCAATGATGACGTCGATCCTTGGCAGAGGAAAGGGGTCCTTCGGGCATGCTTTGTTGAGTTCAGTGAAGTCAATGCACATTCTCATGTTGCCGTTCTTCTTCGGTACCATGACCACGTTTGCCACCCAGATGGGGTATTGCACTTCCCTGATAATTCTTGCGTCGAGCAGCTTTTGCACTTCGGCCTCCGCAGATCTGACTCTATCCGCCGACATGGGCCGCTGCCTCTGCAACTTCGGTTTGACTCTTGGGTCAGTATTGAGTGCATGCTCTATGACCGAGCGGTGAACGCCTGTCAGGTCAGACTTGGACCATGCGAAGACATCTTGGTTGTTACGAAGGAACTGCAAGAGTCGGCCTTCGTCTTCTGCGCTGATCTCAGCGCCTATCATCACGGTTCGCTTGGCACATCCGCGCATAAGGGGACCGTCTTTGTGACGTCGACGCCCTTCATGCGTTCGGCTTCGGCCCCCTTCATGGACCGCCTCATTTGGGCTTCGGCCTTGTGCTCTTCGCCCGCCCGCGGCTTCGTTGCTCTCGTCCTCATTGATGACATGGACTTGTCCGTTGTGGACCGAAGTGTTGCGCTCGGCTCTTCGGGCCTCCTCCCCGGCTGCCATAGGCGATATTACTCCCGCCGCCGTCGGTATCTTCATCAGCAGGTACCCTTGGTGGATAACCGCCGCGAACTTGTTTATGGTGTTGCGGCCGAAGATGGCGTTGTACGGGTACGCGAAGTCCACAACATCGAATGTTATGACCTCGGTTCTCATGGTGGCGTCTTGGCCGAAGGATACATTGACATCAATATTGCCGAGGGCTTCGATTTTTTTGTTGCCGAAGCCGTACAGCGGGTGTTCTGCCTTCTTCAGGTCTTCCTTTTTGAAACCCATCTTTGGTGAAACATTGCCGAGGTCGGGATATCCGCCGAGCTGCCGTTATCAACGAGGATCCTACCCACGTCGTTGCCGAAGTAGTACTTTGTGTTCTTGCCGATGTTGGCCCTTATGACGAGCGGATCGTTGTGCGGGTAGTCTTTGCGGCGGATGTCGACTCGCCGTGAAGGTTATGGGGACGTGGGACCATGGCAAGTGAAAGTACTTGCCGGAGCGAGATATGTGACACGCTTCGGTAGTAATCTTGGCGTTGCCTCTTTGTCTCGTGGGTCGGCTCATTTGATCCGCCGGAGATTGCATTGATGATGTTGAGCATGCCCGTCATCCCACGAGCCGCTTGAGTCGGGGACCTCTTGCTTTGGCGGTGGCGGGGGTGGCGGTTGGGTGTGGGTGTAATGCACTTGGTGGTGGGCAGGTGGGTTCGGCCACGACGGCACGAACACCGAAGGTTGTTGCGCGAGCGGGGAGGAGGTGGAAGCAGCTGCGGCGCGGAAGGTGCGTAGGGCTGTGGTGGGTGGAAAGCATGCGCCGGAGCCGAAGGTTGGTAGGGCTGGTGGCGGTAGGGTGGTGGCAGGGCCTTAAACTGTCCCGCATTTTGGTACTTCATGACATGGTTCACGGCCATGGCTCGCCGTCTTCGCCTTCTCCTCCGCCTCCCACTCCATCTTCATCTTGACTGCCGAAGGGCACTGGTGCGTGTGGTGCTGGGCGTCAATCCCGTGGAGCCGGCGAAAAAACGCTCGCCTCCGGCCCCTCTGCCGGTTATCTTTGTTGCGGCTTCGGCCCCTTGCTATGTTTGTATCCGCCCTTGTGCCCGCCGCCCCGTTCGGTTTTGGTCGGGGGGCGCGGACACGTTGTTGATCTGGCGGTTCGCCTGCTTCGGCGGCTGGTTTTGCCACCCCTTCGGCTGGTCCCACTGGCCCTGTTGTTTCTGCTTCTTTGCTGCGTTTGCCCGGTCGAGCCTTCGGCGGCGGCCTTTGTCGGACTTGCAGTATTCTTGCATGACCTCAAATAATTCTTGCACGGACTTCGGCTTGACCCTGTCGAGCACATCCTGGCAGTTTCCAACCCTCAGGCCACCGACGATGGCGTCGATGATGCTGCTTTCGGACACATTGGGCGCGCGCGCTGTTAGCTTGACAACCCTGTGCATGTACTCTTGCAGTGATTCACGGTCCCCTTGGACACACATGTTGACGAGGTCGTTGGAGTCCAGCTCTTCGACCTGCATGCCTTTGAAGCTGGACAGCAGCTTGTTCCGCAGCTGGAACCATGATGTGATGTACCCCTTCGGTATGTTGGCATACCAGTACTGGACTTCTCCCTTGAGCGCGAGCACGAGGGCCTTTGCCTTTGTCGTGGCATCACCTCCGTTGGACTCAACTGCCGCTTCGAACTTCATTAAAAACTCCTTGGGATCGTAGTCCCCGTCGTACTGGGGCAAGGTGTTGGCGTTGAACCTACGAGGCCACGGCGCGCTCTCCAGCTCAACCGAGAGTGGGGACACGGGACCACGTTGCGAAGTGGAGCGTCGTCGGGAGCGAAGTGCTCGTGCACCGCCCTGTCTTGGCGGTGCCCAATGCTTTGTCCTTCGGAGGCGTCCTTTTGCTGCCTCCACCGATCCGGCCCGAGCTTGCATGGCTGCCGGGGGTGAGCCGGGCGTGTTGGCTCGGGCCGCCGGCGCGGCATGCGCGGCGGGCGTCGGTGGCGGTGCGGGCGGCGTCGGAGCAGCTTGCGCGTGGCGGCGTCGCGCCGGCGATCCGGCTTTGCGGCATGGCGAGGTAACGCTCGGCCGCCCCGATGTTGAAGTCGATGGTGTCGGAGGCGGCGTGGGGTGGAGCCGCATCCCGGTGCTCGGGATGGTTGCGTCGGCGATGAGGATGGGCGCGTCTCCTGCTCGGGCCGAGCGGCACGGACTTGCCAGCGATGAGGGCCCGAATCCTTCGGAGGGCCTCGATGTCTTGCGCCGAAGCCCCCAGCCCCTCGAGGCTGACTTCAAACATCCCCGGAGCGGTGTGCTCTACCTCCGGCGCGCTCGGCCCGGCGGCGGTCCCCGCCGAAGGCTGAACGGCCGAAGGGGGGGTGGGTTGGTGGGCTCCGACGCGAGTGGAGGGGTCGCCGCCTGAGCCGTCGCGGCTTCGGCGCCCGCCGAACGTGTCCTAGCCATGTGGTCTTGAGATCTTCCACGAGGTGGGCGCCAAGCGTTGGTGGAAATCGGGCCCGAAGGGTGGACGCCGACACAACAACCCCCCCCGAACTCACTCCCTACCTTCGCCCTTTCTTGCGAGGCTCCTACTTCTACTTCTACTTGGGCGAGGAAAGGAAACGCAGAAACTTACGAAGACGGAACAAGGAGAATACTCTGCAAACCGAAGACCGAAGAACTGGCAAAGGCCTTCGGTGCTCTCTTCTCATTACAGGGTATCCGTTTCATTACAAGGGGTTCACTATTTATAGGAGACCCCTGGGTATAGTCATTTGCCTCAATTACACCTTTTCCGTTCTCGACAATCCACTTTAAACACTTTACAAGGGTATAACGATGAAGTCCCCGCGTCGTACGAGCCTCCGGCGTGTCTTCGTACGGCCGAAACGCCTTTACATGCGGCCGCCCTTGTCTTTGCCCCGACCGGAGTCCGCTTTACACGTCGGCGGTGGCCACGTGTCCGGGATCGTCGGCACCTTCGGTGCCGAAGTAGCAACCCCGACCTAGGGCATAGGGCCTCTTTGGATGCTTCGTCCGCGCCGCCGCCGGCCCCCGACGCGACGCCCGGGCCGGCGCTCCCCGCCTCGCCTTCCTTGGGCCCTCGTCACCGGAGCCCGCCGCCGGCACCTTCGGTGCCGAAGGTAGGCGCGGCCTCAACGGGTGTCACACCCGATTTTCCGAAGGAAACCAAGTGCATACCTATATGCATGCCAGGATCAAATTTCATGCATATAGTGACATAAAAGTGAATACGAAACGATATCACGTATGAAAAAGAAAGATTATCGAGAGATTTACGCATAATCCCGGAAACGAAGGCTCCAAACATCACGAGCGGTCGGCGGGGGTTGCGTACGCCTAGCACCAGCAACATCTTCATAGCAGCTTCCTTTTTCTGAGCAACAATGGTTATAGCAAGGGTGAGCACTTGTCGTACTCAGCAAGTGTGGGAAAAAGAATGAATGCAAAGGCTTTATAGTGGACTGGGCTATAAGCATTTAAGCAATTTTAGTTGGTCAAGTTTTATTAGCACCTGATTACTAATAAAGTATAAGTTTATACCAACCCACATTAAGCATAAGGTAAGGAATACGCCATAAGCACATGGCAAGCATAACCAGAGAGAGAGAGAGATTTAAGTCCATCTTCAAGTTCAATTATCATGTGAGGGTCCAGGCCGCCCGTGACCGTGGGCACGGCTAATCGATTAGTTTTACACTGCAGAGGTTGTACATCTTTACCCACAAGTCGCGTAAAAGTCCCGAAGAACTTTAAACCCAACCATGCGATGCCGGCCAAGCATCATACCACACTACCGAGGTGTGATTGCATAGGGACGCTACGAGGCCTTTACAAAGAGTCCTCCCGTGCGTATTAGTCCATAGTAGTATGTCATAGAGGCTATCTTTCGTACCACACTTCTATTACGGACGGTCAGCCATAGAGTACTTCCGTTCCAAGACCACTCCGGAATAGAAGTAGCCATAAAAGCATTCCTCCGTCCCCAACCTACTATGCGAGTAATAACCACACAAAGACTTCCCTAATTAATCGGCCAAGACCAGAGCCATATAGTCCTTGTGGTTGCACTGTTGTCCTGGGTGGTTCTCCATGTTCCGATTAATCATATGATCTTGTATTAAGCATCCAAAGATATAGCATAAAGGTATAGCACATTTCATCATTAATGTTTATTAAAACCACCATAACCCAGGTATAGCAACTAAGCATAGCTACCCAACATAAATGTAAACCCGGGTTAACAAGGAATGACAATCAAAGACTAGGTAATCCTTAATAGGAACCCATCAAAATTAATGCAAGCAATGCAATGAGTGATTAAATATAGTTCTTAGGACAAAAGATCAAGGACACACTTGCCTTTAACCAAAGTAATGTCGTTGCTCGAATCTTCAACTTCAAGCTCTTCCAAACTTCTCGAACGGCGTTCACTCTAAGCGCATCAATCATCGGGCACAACATACAAAGCGGACAAACAAACGGACATACTAAGAACAAAACACCAATCAAAAGAAAACTTTAAAAGAACGCACTAAAGGATAGGATCGATTAGATGGATCACTAAAGAACACAAAGTGTGCTTAGAGGAAGAAAGGCTTGGTTTGCTTTAAAGAGATGGTTGCGAAGATTGAGCAAGAACCGGAAAGATCACATTGACATAGAGCTCGATTCTATTGGTTACGCAAGCGCGAGAAACACTGAAAACAAAACTAAGCTCGAAACTATCGTGAGATTATTATCAAACAACAAGAGACTACGCTTGGCATATTTTAATTAAGAAATCATGTGAAAGAATATTTCGAGAGAAATACTCTATGTTACCATTACACAGAGTTACATTTAATTAAAGAAATCACGATAAACCTAATCATGTTTTATTTATAACATTCCAGGTAGAAATTATGTCAAATTAACAATTACTTTAGAAAGATGAAGCGGGTGTAAGATATCTAAACGAGTAACTTTATATCACGTGTTCAACTAAACATATTTATATTGAAAAGGCATTTATGAAGTCATTAGGCATATTAACTTTATTATGAAAACCGGTGTTTAACTCTAACATCTTTTATTTAGAAAAACTAGTTATAAATAAGGATTAACCAATTACATCATGATTAAAGAAAACCGGATTAGAACCTATTCACTTTTTATTCATAAAAGTATTGGAATAAGAATTAGTCAAGATTAACATGCATCTTTAATATTAAAACAAGTAGCGAGGTGATACACGTGCTAACGCATAAGTTATGGTGAAACGAACTAGAACAAAGCACAAACGGACTATCAACGTATAAGAGAACCTTAAGATGGGTTTAGGAAAACTAGCTTACGTAGAGAACTAGATCGAAGGGCAAGAAGCGAGCAAAAGGTAAGCTAAACTACTTGGTAAAGGAACCGATAACAAGATTAGCTCGAAGAAAGGTATAGCTACGAATGATTGGGCATAAGAACATAGCCGATTTATAAAAAGACAACCTAGCAGAGATGGAATGGACATCAACTAACTAGATGCTGATAAACAAGATTCTATGATGAAACAAGAGTGACAAGATTACTTGATAGGCAAATGAGCAGTGCAAACTACTCACACAGATAATGCTACTAAGGTAATAGAAACTCTAAGGCTTGATTAGATACACACGGTTTAGCTCAGGCTAACACTAGAAAGATTTAGAGCTTCGGATAAACTGGATCAAAAGAGATAAAGCTGACACCGAACGTCTAACGACATTTTGCATATATGAGAGAGCAGGGCTATGAGCTAGGTTCATTTTAATTAACAAAACAAGTATAAAGGATATTTCAGAAATAAAATACCCTATGTTGACATTAATGCAATATTAAACTTTATTTACGAAACCGGTGTAAAGAACTAGTCAAGTTTTATTAATAAAGATTCATATATTGATTAAACCGATTAAGCATTTTAATTTAGAAGAACTAAACTATATGAACAATCTAAACGAAACTTTGTATTTCGAGTTCATCATATTATTATAAAAAAACAGTATTAAATTGGTATTAATCAAGATTAACATTTATTTATAAAGCCGGAGTAAAAGCCTAATCAACTTTTAATTATAAAAGTTAATTAATCATTAAGCAAATTAATATTTGACTTATGGAAAACCGAGTAAAAGATCTAATTAGATTTTATTCATAAAAGCATGTAAAGTAGTCATTAATCAAATTAAATTTAATTATGAAAAACGATATATAGATCTATATTGCTTTTATTTATAAAAGACATGCATAGCGAGTCATTAATCAAAATTAATATTAATTTTATTTTCAGAAACAAAACATGGTGAAAACACACCACTAACGCGTGCTTTACATTATTATGGACCTAACGCAACTTGAACGGATTAAATCGGAGCTAAAACGAAGATTCTGTGAGCAAAACAAGATTATAAGGACCTGTTCGCGATTAACCGTAGATTTCAGGGGTTAGCAAAGAAAATTTGCAAGACACAGAGAATAGTGCTCGTGAAACTGATGTAGCTCGGGGTTAGATCTATAAAAGGGTGTTGGTTGGATTTGGATGTAGAGATCTAATAGATTTAGGGGCTTTTGTGCAAGATTTACAAGACACGATATTGAATCTAATTGATACTAGATCTCGCAGGGGGTTAAATGCAAAACTGCCACCTTCTTCTTCCTTTGGACTGGGCGCACAGGAGCACACAGGGGCGGCGGCGGCCCTGGTGCTTCAAATCGCCGGCGGCCAGGGGCGCCAGGGGTAGAGGAGGTCGTGGGAAAACGAGAGAGGAGCTCACCGGCGGCGGAACCGAAGTCAACCCGAGCTTCTGGCGGCGCGCGGGGTCAGTTCGGCGGCGCGGCTAGCGGCGGCGGCGGCGCGGGGAGGCGGCGCAGGGCTAGGGCGCGAGGAGGCGGCGGCGCGGGGGGGCGGCGCGCTAGGGCGCGCGCGAGGCCGGCCTCCCTTTAAATAGGGCGCGCGCGGCGGGGGCACCGGCATGGCGGCGGCGCCATGGCTGCGGCCGGATGGGCTTTCGGCGGGCCGGCGGGTGGGCCGGTACGGGCGGAGCGGATTGGGTCGGGCCTCTGGCTCGGCCCAATCCGGTAGATAGGTTTTTTTTTTTCTTTTTTTTTTCAGTGCAAAAACAATTCCAGAAAATACCCAGAAAATGTTTAGAGGCACGAAAAAATACTCAGAAAATCGCAAAAATTCCAGGAAAATTCTTAGAGATAGATTAAGACATGAACAACCCAAATAAAGCATTTGGTGCTCATGAAAAAGATTTTAGAGCCTTCTATTAAATAGAAAATGCTCAGAGAAAATGAGAATAAATTCCAGAAAAATCCGGAAAATTCTCGGGAGAGTTTGGACAGCTCCTAAATGCATTTTTGAAACCTTTTGCACTCAAGAACCACTAGATGCATCGGCATGAATGCAACACTCTCAACTTTTTATTTAATTTACAACATCAAACAAAGGATTTTTCCTATACTATATTCCCTGTAAAGAAAAATAAATGTAGGGAAAATTTTAAAATTTTGAGAAAATTGTTATTTAATTATTCTTTCTATTCACATCCTGAAATTGGAAATTTCAGGGTGTGACAAATCTACCCCCCTTAAAAGGAATCTCGTCCCGAGATTCGAAAAAGGCTAGCAAGAGACAAGGGTTTATTTCGAACTCTTTTCATATCCTTCAGCAATATTATTCCTTTCATGTTACAGAAAACTTTCCACAGCCTAACTTATACCAACATCCTTAGGTATCGGGGGTCTTGTCTTGCTTGTGTCGCTGTCGCCATTCTCTCTTAAAATGACGATCTAGAAACTTCTTCGGGCACCTGTTGATAAAGTGTCCACCAGCTTTGCAATAGAAACAAGCTTTACTTTCCCTAATATTCCGACGATTCTGTGGGGTCTCATAAATCACTGGTATTGTGACACCATGAGGATATTCTAGATATGCATCTTCATTGTGATCTTCAGGAAAACCTTGGGCTTGAGACATATGATGTAGGTGAGAATTGTTATTGGCTTCCCCTGGATATTCCCGTTTTCTCTTCTTACTCATGATCTCCTGTAGCTTGCTTTCTAGCCCAACGGCTTTGTTGATTAAATCTTGTAGACTGGAATAATCATGTAAGCTTAGTATACTTTGAAGATCTTCATTCAACCCTTTGATGAAATGCTCTCGTTTCTTCTTATCACTCTCAGCCGATCTTGGGGCATACAGAGATAATTGAACAAACTTATCTCCGTACTCAGTTACCGTCATCTGTCCTTGCTTTAAGTTAAGGAACTCCTTCCTCTTGAGCTTCATCGCACTCACAGGAGTATGGTGTAAGATAAAGTTGTCTTTGAATTCCTTCCACACAATACTCTCGGGTTGTCGATGTCCACTCGGTGTAAGAATTCCACCACTCTAAAGCTGCTCCCGTAAGTTGCCAAGATGCATACAAAGCTTTCTCTCCATCATTGCATTGTACCACATCTAGCTTCTCTTCAATTGTCTTGATCCGAGTCTTCGACTTCTAAGGGATATGTGGTACCGGAGAACATTGGCGGCTCAGCCTTCATGAACTCTGCATACTTATCCTCCGGGGGTGGAAATGATAGCGCATCTTGGTTATATCCATAGTCATCACCGTTCTCATAGCTTTCTCCTTGGTTACCTCCTCCTTGGTTTTCCATCTGGTTGGTAGGTAAATATACGATCAGAAGGTAACAAGAGTAGTGCAAAACGAGTGGGGGGAACAAGGAGATGGGAGGTACAAAAGAAGAACCCAACTAGGCAACTGATGTTATTGCGGATGTAAGACCCACAATACACCAACACTCACTTCAAAGAAACGAATCAATCAAGTTCATAAAACCAAGCATCATCATGCAAACACACAATTCCACCAATCAAGGCATAGCTAAGGGAACGATACTACACGTTGTTAAATAAGTCAGGGGGTATCCTCCTAATAGATCAGATATAGCTCCCAGCAGGGATCTCCATAAATAATGGATTTTTCCCAGATAAAGGAGTACGAAATTATGAGTTCAACCCAACTGGAATCACCTCAATCGGAGGTTCAGAACTCGAGATATGAATTAAACAAGATTGCTATGTCAGCAGTGTTGGCAGATTCTGAATGCTCCACTAATTCGTAGGTATCTCCTTGGATACAAAACGAATACTGCTGAATTTTGGACAGAGCGAAGCTGATGAAATTCCTGAACTACTCCAATTGGATTTACCTCAATCGGAGGTCCATAGCCTGAGATATAAAATATTGAAGGTAACTAGGTCAGCAGAGTTTTACAGATTCTGTTAGCTCCAATGTTTCGGGCATAGCTCCTGGAACATATACAGGATAGGGCTGAATTTTTTTTATAGAAATTTACTTATGAAATTTAGGAACTAACCCAACTGGTTTCATGTCGATCGGAGTTCCGTAGCTCGAGAAAGAATTAAAACAGCGCTGATGTGTCGAGAACTGCGCGAATAAACGGAATGTTTAGGGTAACAATTCCACCAATAAATCAAGGGGGTGTTTATTGCTTGAGGGAATGAATAGGCGAGGTCGAAGAGATGTTCAAGGAGAGTGAAGATAAATATACAAGAATTCATGGTATGGGGAAAAGAAGATGGTTAAGAGGTGAGATCCTTCATCAGAGAGGTCAAGGGTAAGGTAAGGAGGGATTGTAGAACAAAAGAGACATTAAGAAACGACCAAGGTGCTAACTAGGCTTACGTCCTACGGTCGATACGGCTACGATACCACTCTGTCACACCCGATTTTCCGAAGGAAACCAAGTGCATACCTATATGCATGCCAGGATCAAATTTCATGCATATAGTGACATAAAAGTGAATACGAAACAGTATCACGTATGAAAAAGAAAGATTATCGAGAGATTTACGCATAATCCGGAAACGAAGGCTCCAAACATCACGGGCGATCGGCGGGGGTTGCGTACGCCTAGCACCAGCAACATCTTCATAGCAGCTTCCTTTTTTCGAGCAACAATGGTTATAGCAAGGGTGAGCACTTGTCGTACTCGGCAAGTGTGGGAAAAAGAATGAATGCAAAGGCTTTATAGTGGATCGGGCTATAAGCATTTAAGCAATTTTAGTTGGTCAAGTTTTATTAGCACCGATTACTAATAAAGTATAAGTTTATACCAACCCACATTAAGCATAAGGTAAGGAATACGCCATAAGCACATGGCAAGCATAACCAGGGAGAGAGAGATTTAAGTCCATCTTCAAGTTCAATTATCATGTGAGGGTCCAGGCCGCCCGTGACCGTGGGCACGGCTAATCGATTAGTTTTACACTCTGCAGAGGTTGTACATCTTTACCCACAAGTCGCGTAAAAGTCCCGAAGAACTTTAAACCCAACCATGCGATGCCGGCCAAGCATCATACCACACTACCGAGGTGTGATTGCATAGGGACGCTACGAGGCCTTTACAAAGAGTCCTCCCGTGCGTATTAGTCCATAGTAGTATGTCATAGAGGCTATCTTTCGTACCACACTTCTATTACGGACGGTCGGCCATAGAGTACTTCCGTTCCAAGACCACTCCGGAATAGAAGTAGCCATAAAAGCATTCCTCCGTCCCCAACCTACTATGCGAGTAATAACCACACAAAGACTTCCCTAATTAATCGGCCAAGACCAGAGCCATATAGTCCTTGTGGTTGCACTGTTGTCCTGGGTGGTTCTCCATGTTCCGATTAATCATATGATCTTGTATTAAGCATCCAAAGATAGAACATAAAGGTATAGCACATTTCATCATTAATGTTCATTAAAACCACCATAACCCAGGTATAGCAACTAAGCATAGCTACCCAACATAAATGTAAACCCAGGTTAACAAGGAATGACAATCAAAGACTAGGTAATCCTTAATAGGAACCCATCAAAATTAATGCAAGCAATGCAATGAGTGATTAAATATAGTTCTTAGGACAAAAGATCAAGGACACACTTGCCTTTAACCAAAGTAATGTCGTTGCTCAGAATCTTCAACTTCAAGCTCTTCCAAACTTCTCGAACGGCGTTCACTCTAAGCGCATCAATCATCGGGCACAACATACAAAGCAGACAAACAAACAGACATACTAAGAACAAAACACCAATCAAAAGAAAACTTTAAAAGAACGCACTAAAGGATAGGATCGATTAGATGGATCACTAAAGAACACAAAGTGTGCTTAGAGGAAGAAAGGCTTGGTTTGCTTTAAAGAGATGGTTGCGAAGATTGAGCAAGAACCGGAAAGATCACATTGACATAGAGCTCGATTCTATTGGTTACGCAAGCGCGAGAAACACTGAAAACAAAACTAAGCTCGAAACTATCGTGAGATCATTATCAAACAACAAGAGACTACGCTTGGCATATTTTAATTAAGAAACCACGTGAAAGAATATTTCGAGAGAAATACTCTATGTTACCATTACACGAAGTTACATTTAATTAAAGAAATCACGATAAACCTAATCATGTTTTATTTATAACATTCCAAGTAGAAATTATGTCAAATTAACAATTACTTTAGAAAGATGAAGCGGGTGTAAGATATCTAAACGAGTAACTTTATATCACGTGTTCAACTAAACATATTTATATTGAAAAGGCATTTATGAAGTCATTAGGCATATTAACTTTATTATGAAAACCGGTGTTTAACTCTAACATCTTTTATTTAGAAAAACTAGTTATAAATAAGGATTAACCAATTACATCATGATTAAAGAAAACCGGATTAGAACCTATTCACTTTTTATTCATAAAAGTATTGGAATAAGAATTAGTCAAGATTAACATGCATCTTTAATATTAAAACAAGTAGCGGGTGATACACGTGCTAACGCATAAGTTATGGTGAAACGAACTAGAACAAGACAAACGGACTATCAACGTATAAGAGAACCTTAAGATGGGTTTAGGAAAACTAGCTTACGTAGAGAACTAGATCGAAGGGCAAGAAGCGAGCAAAAGGTAAGCTAAACTACTTGGTAAAGGAACTGATAACAAGATTAGCTGCGAAGAAAGGTATAGCTACGAACGATTGGGCATAAGAACATAGCCGATTTATAAAAAGACAACCTAACAGAGATGGGATAGACATCAACTAGCTAGATGCCGATAAACAAGATTCTATGATGAAACAAGAGTGACAAGATTACTTGATAGGCAAATGAGCGGTGCAAACTACTCACACGGATAATGCTACTAAGGTAACGAAACTCTAAGGCTTGATTAGATGCACACGGTTTAGCTCGGGCTAACACTAGAAAGATTTAGAGCTTCGGATAAACTTGATCAAAAGAGATAAAGGCGATACCGAACGTCTAACGACATTTTGCATATATGAGAGAGCGGGGCTATGAGCTAGGTTCATTTTAATTAACAAAACAAGTATAAAGGATATTTCAGAAATAAAATACCCTATGGTGACATTAATGCAATATTAAACTTTATTTACGAAACCGGTGTAAAGAACTAGTCAAGTTTTATTAATAAAGATTCATATATTGATTAAACCGATTAAGCATTTTAATTTAGAAGAACTAAACTATATGAACAATCTAAACGAAACTTTGTATTTCGAGTTCATCATATTATTATAAAAAAAACAGTATTAAATTGGTATTAATCAAGATTAACATTTATTTATAAAGCCGGAGTAAAAGCCTAATCAACTTTTAATTATAAAAGTTAATTAATCATTAAGCAAATTAATATTTGACTTATGGAAAACCGAGTAAAAGATCTAATTAGATTTTATTCATAAAAGCATGTAAAGTAGTCATTAATCAAATTAAATTTAATTATGAAAAACGATATATAGATCTATATTGCTTTTATTTATAAAAGACATGCATAGCGAGTCATTAATCAAAATTAATATTAATTTTATTTTCAGAAACAAAACATGGTGAAAACACACCACTAACGCGTGCTTTACATTATTATGGACCTAACGCAACTTGAACGGATTAAATCGGAGCTAAAACGAAGATTCTCGTGAGCAAAACAAGATTATAAGGACTCGTTCGCGATTAACCGTAGATTTCAGGGGTTAGCAAAGAAAATTTGCAAGACACAGAGAATAGTGCTCGTGAAACTGATGTAGCTCGGGGTTAGATCTATAAAAGGGTGTTGGTTGGATTTGGATGTAGAGATCTAATAGATTTAGGGGCTTTTGTGCAAGATTTACAAGACACGATATTGAATCTAATTGATACTAGATCTCGCAGGGGGTTAAATGCAAAACTGCCACCTTCTTCTTCCTTTGGACCGGGCGCACGGGAGCACACGGGGGGCGGCGGCGGCCCCGGTGCTTCAAATCGCCGGCGGCCGGGGCGCCGGGGGTAGAGGAGGTCGTGGGAAATCGAGAGAGGAGCTCACCGGCGGCGGAACCGAAGTCAACCCGAGCTTCGGCGGCGCGCGGGGTCGGTTCGGCGGCGCGGCTAGCGGCGGCGGCGGCGCGGGGAGGCGGCGCAGGGCTAGGGCGCGAGGAGGCGGCGGCGCGGGAGGCGGCGCGCTAGGGCGGCGCGCGAGGCCGGCCTCCCTTTAAATAGGGCGCGCGCGGCGGGGGCACCCAAGCATGGCGGCGGCGCCATGGCCCTCGCGGCCGGATGGGCTTTCGGCGGGCCGGCGGGTGGGCCGGTACGGGCGGAGCGGATTGGGTCGGGCCTCTGGCTCGGCCCAATCCGGTAGATAGGTTTTTTTTTTCTTTTTTTTTCAGTGCAAAAACAATTCCAGAAAATACCCAGAAAATGTTTAGAGGCACGAAAAAATACTCAGAAAATCGCAAAAATTCCAGGAAAATTCTTAGAGATAGATTAAGACATGAACAACCCAAATAAAGCATTTGGTGCTCATGAAAAAGATTTTAGAGCCTTCTATTAAATAGAAAATGCTCAGAGAAAATGAGAATAAATTCCAGAAAAATCCGGAAAATTCTCGGGAGAGTTTGGACAGCTCCTAAACGCATTTTTGAAACCTTTTGCACTCAAGAACCACTAGATGCATCGGCATGAATGCAACACTCTCAACTTTTTATTTAATTTACAACATCAAACAAAGGATTTTTCCTATACTATATTCCCTGTAAAGAAAAATAAATGTAGGGAAAATTTTAAAATTTTGAGAAAATTGTTATTTAATTATTCTTTCTATTCACATCCTGAAATTGGAAATTTCAGGGTGTGACAACGGGTCTTCCCCGCACAAAGCAAAACTCATGAGGCATAAGCGGCATCGGTGTTTCGTTAGTGCTCATGCAGCGAAGGGTCCTCTTGCGAGGCCGAAACCGTATGCATGCCAAAGGTTCCCGGCGTGGGCGGACGAGGGCGATGCTTCCGAAGACCCACTTCCCCAACAATGCGCGCGGCCATCGAGATCTTTGCTAGTAGCTGGCCTCGCGTCGTCTTCAATTCCTCACAGCTACCACCGGCCCGCCGTGCCAGAAGGCCACCTGCTCTGGCTGGCTACTAGTTCAGATAATGCATGGATGGATTCACATGGCCTGCATGCTGGCCTGCGTACGCACGGCGCGTACGTCTCCATCTCATTGCACGCAGAACGCAGGTGTCCGATTCCTTGTTGGTGACGGACCGGAGAGAAGATGCTTTAGCTTGCATGCCTCGCTCTTGCTATAGCTTGCTTTGCATATGCTAGCTAGCTTCTGTTGGGGCTGTTAGATGACGTGCCGCTGTCGCCGCAATGCAATGCAAGCTGCTGCTTCCGTCGGGGGAGGCACACGCGTTCAGTTCAGCCCGCCGGCGCCACGGGCCGTGTTGCGCCACGCCGTCCTCGCCCCCCCTCGCAGTTGCTGCTGCAATATAATTTGGCTAAGCTAAATTGTTATGCAGCGCCCTAAGACTAACTCCAACAAGGCACTGCAAAATCGGAGGGGCATTAGCTGATTTGCTTGCATACAGTAGGTGCCTTTGCGACGCAAAACTTCCAATCTCCAACAGCAGCGACGTAAACGACCGACGAAGAAAAGATCCCCCTCCGGTCCCTCCCTCTCCTCGCGACGCGAGCGTTGTCCCTTCCCCTCCTCATTCGCTGCCGCCGCCTCCTCCGTCGCGCGCCTGTCCCCGCGGTCCAAATCATCACCTTCAAGCTCCATCTGCGCCGCCGTGTCCTTGATTTGGCGGTCTAGTCGCAGATCGAGTGACGGTCGTCGATTTGACCGCCCTCCGCCTCGTCGCTGTCGGGCTCGGCTCCGGCCGGCGCTCCTCCGCGAGGCCGCCCCTTGTAGCATCCACACAACATCTTTGATGGCCTCCCCATTCCAGCACAAATTCGTAAGTTTCCCCTTCCAATCGCTTCCCCACTGTCGTTCCTCCAGCCGGCGCCCCTCCGCCGCGCTCGCCCTACGCGGTTGCCACCGTGCTCGCCCAACGCTGTTGGCCGCAAAATCGATCTCTGCAGGTGTCGATTGGAGCTCCTCCGCTGTCGATTGAGCTCCCCCGCTGCCTCTAGGACGCCGCGGCCGCGCACGGGACATGGTCCCAGAAGCTCCTTCGCCGCCTTCGGGACGCCGCCGCTACGCCCCTCCGCCACGCGTCGCTCTCCCAACACGATTTTCATTTGCCTTTGATGAGAGAGGGAATGGATTTTTGCATCCCCTCTCTCCTCCATAGGCAGTTTGCCTCTCCGGATGCCTTCTCATGCACAGGAGTCAAGCGCGAGGCAAAAGTGTGTTTGCCTCGTCTGTTGGACTTAGCCTAATATGGCTCGGTGTTGATCAGCTAGCCTAAAATCTTTGTTTGATAGTTTTGCATTTTTTATCTTGCATCCTCAAAACAATCTTCAATACGTACATACATACATACATACATACATACATGCATGCATGCATGCATGCATGCATGCATGCATGCATGCATGCATGCATACATACATACATACATACATACATACACGTACTCACTCATGTTCAAAAAGTTCATATATACCCATTTGTATGTTTTGCAACTCCAACTCGTTACACACACACACAAAAAGATATACAATCATATAAATCGGTGCATGGTGTGGGCGATTAATGTCCTCTATCAACTTATAGTAAATTATTAGAAACTACTATATATTTTGTCGCGTGTCTGAGAGACAGGGAGTTGTTAATTTGTTAGGCAACTTTTATCTAAGCGAAAAGAATTAACACTTTCTTAATTATCGTACCGTATGGTACAGTACGTGGATTATTGCTCATTTTTATTTTTACATTAGTTTTTTTTATCGCTTTTCTGTAGGCCGTGTGCCACGAGAAGCTTTTTTAAACCAAAATCAATCATGAACGATCATTGTTATTGGTTTTCCATAGGGTGGCTACCCCAAGTATATATAATCATGGTGTATCTACTATATGCTAGTATGTTAACTATATTTGCGTGTGCAGCATCACGCATGCATGCAACTAATTAAGAGCTCCAACAAGATTGCTAATAGGTCCACGACCGAATAATGGCATCCATCGATCATAAGTTTCAAACCCCACTTTGTCTATAGATTAAGAAGCTATGAATCTGACATTATAATTTATTCGCAGTGTTGCAGAAAAGGCACTGAGACGATTGGTGGTTGATCTCGGCCGGTGGCTAACATAATCCACAGCAGCAATTGTTGACCTTGGAAAGGCTTCAGCATTATAAAAACTCACCGGGATGACACAAATAAAGCAAGTGCAAAAACAAACAATAAGAGAAGAATCTGATCTCTCTTAGAGAAAAAGAAGGTCCATCCGTGCATGAGTGCGACAGCACCAGATGTCAAGGGAAAGTTTGGCAGGACCCTTGTTGTTTATATATGCATGGCTCGCTGATGTAGACACGTTCTCTTTAACCAGTTCTATGTTACTGCCTAAGTGCCTAGGGTGACAGACCATGTCATGGCACTTTTGTGTCTTTGTTCTGTTATGCCATGAATTTTATATGTGCAAAGCTGATTAGCTAGTTAACGGCACAAAAGGAAGCTGTGTGTACTGCCAATGGCTTTTGTAATTGTTGTTTATTTAAAGGTCTGGCTTGAGGATCTCATGCATAGTACCATGATTTGGTTGCTCACGTATATACTATGCACATGGAGAGGGGTTTGGCTGTTAAGTAGTAGTAAGCTGGGGCTATATATAGTTGTAGCTAGTGAGCTAGATGGATCAAAGAATATATAATTTACCCATATGAGCAACCATTTGTTACAATTGAGTCATACTCCTACATTCCAATTCCACTTAGCTCAAAATAGATAAGATAGCTTAGGCTATTATTTGAAAATTCTATTGGTCTAGTAGGGGTGTTTCCTCATTTTTGATGTGAATATGTTACTGTATGTCTGTGTAGTTCAATGGAATTTTGATGTATATAAACTCCTCATGCATAGAGGAATCTTATACATTGAATAAAACTCATTGGTTGGAGTTCAATAATATATAAATATTCTCCCTCTATCCAAAAAAGGTCATCCTGGGTTTTTTAGCACAAATTAATGAGGTAACATCATATCAATTGTTCCTATTTGTTATTCATGTTTGGTGCTAATTGACTGTTGCATGACTACACATGTACATGCACATATGCCAAATTGAGTATAATGACATATTTTTCTAACATATGATTTTTGGACGGAGGGAGTAGCACTAATAAAAGGGATTGAGCAACAATTGCCTATAAGTTTCTTACTATCATTTTGGTGATGACCACCGTACCCCCACTGTTTAGCCATATACACTTACACATCAAAATGTTCTCTGTTTTTTTTCCCGGAAAACACATCAAAATGTTCTTATTCTTATTAATTAGGTTAGGCCTGCTACTATATGTCAGTACGTTGGAAGGTAAGACTTGATGGGATGATTGTACCTTTTGGGTCCTACTAGCTTGTAGGCTTTTGATGAATATGCAAAAGTTAGCGGAAATTAAGCTGATATATGCATTATTTAGACAGCAGGAATGATAGAAACGACAGTGCTAACAAACAGAGGGTATCATTATGGCAAACTTTGGTTTTAATTCCATTAAGCACATGTGTTCATTTCTGCTAATAAGTTTCTGTTCCTTTTGTTCGTAGCGCTTGTCACGTCACGTATGGGACCTAATAATTAATTTCATTTCATATTGTGAAACGAGAGTATCAATTGGCTTTTGAACAAATCATATTGATCCTCATTTGCTTTAGACACATCAATTGGAACTCGTTTTACCTTAAAATTCAGTTCACTCTTATTGATCATGGATCGTAAACATTCTAAACGTCATTATACTTCCCCTGGTAATGTTTTAGTTCCCACAGGATGGTACAATAATGTTTTAGAAAGAGGTCTTTTACGGTACACAATACGACCCAACGATCGTACGGTCGTATTATCGGTTTATTTGGTTGTTTCTCTATGGGTAATTTGATAGATATATATTATTTAGAAAAAAGTTCCACGCTGCCCCCTTATACTATTTAAAACATTTCATATATTCCATTTCCTATATTACAACAATACCATTTTACATTTTTGATAATACTCTTATAGTACTCATACGACCTTTAAATACTACTGTACGACAGCTAAAAAACCAGTCGTATCAACCGTCGGATCCTTACATATAGGTCCTTTACCATTACATACTAATCATTGTTCAACCTCGTACAGGTCGTATTGTGTACCGTAAAAACCTCTTTAGAAATGCCATATACTTCCCTTGGTAATGTTTTAGAAACAATCCTACAGCTGTAACTTAACCTCTGGTTGAACATGCATGGGGGTTATGCTAGCTGCAAGATTTAATTTATATATTGTATTACAAATTCTCTCTCATTCCAACATATAGTAGTAGTCCTTTTATTTTGACATGAGTTATGTTTAATTTCAGAACTAAAGTAACAATTATTACGGTCGTGATCAATTCTAAAGCATATATTGATTTAAGCAACAAAAATTAAATATGCTATCTTGTCATCATATATATTCTTCTCTCGACTCTAGCTACTCAATGATGGTTTTGCTAGTCATTTCCGCATGTACGAAAAGTTGATTCTTCCAGACAATTTAGTTAAGATTTCTAGATTACTAGATTAGTAGATTGCGACCTGCCAAGCTAAAAACTAAAAGGGTAACAGGTATGAAACTTCCCCAGGATATTGATCTATATAGTGATGGAAGCTAGCTATCTAGACAGTCAATCACATTCATTGGCAGAGTGCATTAGTGACATCAGTAAATAATACTATATTAGCAGTACTCATATCTATACTACAATCAATTTTCATTGCATTTCCATACAAGGATTAAAAAATTGTATGAATAAGTAATGTAATGTTGAGACTACAAGTAGTATTTTAATAGGAACTGATTAAGGGGGAACCTAATGGCTACACATCAAGAAGATAACAAAGATGGTCAAATGGATGGAATATGCTATATATATAACCGGCCATTAGCATGTAGCCATACATATTTAAATTTTTTTTTATGTTCACGCGGAGATAAATAATTTGAGTGGTGAGAACTTTCATATGTGCCTCAGTGCACACTTGCACCGATATATTATATGGTTGTTTGTTAGTACGATTACTAACCTCAGTGTAATGGCGTTCTCCTAAAGTGTGGCGCTAGAGATCGAGCGCCTCGCCAAAATTTCAAAATAGCAGAAAAGGCAAACCGGGGATTTAAGTTATATACTGCAAAAATTACTCCCTTCATTTCCAATTATAGGTCGTTTTGGGTTTTATTGATACATAGACATTAATATTATTAAGCATCTAGACATATATATCTAAATGCATAAAAAATGTGGTCATATTTAATTTTATTACAGCCACATTTTGGATCATATATAAAATAGATGCAATAATTATGCACAGTTATTCATTTCAGGTTGTCTCATCATTTGCTCCATTCGTTGTTTTCAGAAGCTAGCTTATTCGTCACTGATGAAGCTGGCACTAGAGGTAACAAGCATGAAACACAACAATTGTTGACGACTTCTTTAGTTTCCAAAATTTCTATGGTTCATCCGTCACATCTAGGGATGCAAGCTGTAAATGTAATGGGTCATTGGGCCGATTTAAAAAATTGATAAAATGAACTAGGATGACATTCCACGTAATTAATTTTAAAGAGGAAATGAACTATAGTGGCATCCTATTATATCTAATCAGCTGACCCAAAAACACCATTGCATACCCACTTGCATCCCTAGTCACATTTTATGTTTGGGGTGCTAATTATAAGTATTAAATATATATTAATGATAAAATCCATTTATAACCCTAGGTTATTTCGTGAGATGATTCTATTAACTCTAATTAGGTTGTGATTAGACAATGTCATGCTACAGCAAATGTGTGCTAATGATGAATTAATTAGACTTAATAGATTTATGTAGCTAGTTCCATAGTTAGATCATATTTGGTTTTCTAAATTAGCATCCAAAATTTGATGTGACACTTGCTAGAGTGTATTCTGCTAAACTAAACAAAACCAAATTTATAAATAATGTGACGTGTGTGTGCTCTTATATATATTAGTTAGAAGACGGGAAGCAAAAAAACAAAGGCTTGGAACTCGGACCACCCATGTGTCGACCCAAAGTTTGGCATGTCGCACATTATAGTGTCTGTCTACGTGTATCTGTGTCACTCTGTGTTGGGGGAGTGGCCCGGCCCACGTAAGGGTTAGTAGGCCTTTGTGTGGGCTCGAGGAGTTTCTTGTAAATACCGCGTCCACCGGGGGCTCGGGAGAAAATAACCACTAGGGGGATGGGGGAAAAATTGCCATCTACCCCCATCCCTATATATAGGAGGGTCATTGTAATAAATGAAGAGAGAGCAATAAATGAGTAGAGAGCTCCGAAACAGCAACCTATTATTTCTGCTGCCTAATTTACTTTCTGCTTCGTAGTAGTAGAAGTAGAAGAGCTGGCTGCAATAGTAGTAGAGGTACAAGTGGAGATAACGGTAGTAATGGAAGAAGGTGTAGTATTCCGAAGGGACTCCTTGGTTCTTACCCCTTCGGGGGAGAAGAGTACTGTGGTGTTGGTGCCCCTTCGGTACCAATTTTACACCAACAGTTTGGCGCCCACCTCGCGGAAGGACTCACAGCTACCAGACAAGAAAAAGATCCGAAGAGAGAGGGTCCAAAGAGGTGGGCTCGAATTTAAAAAAAAAATTCTCGGCATGAACGAAGGTACCTTCGGTCACGAAGGGGCCAAGTCATGCAGCAATGGTGGCTCGCGTTGGCAAGGGAAAGGATTACAGGACCCTTCGGAGTGAAGCAAGTTTAAGCCGGTTTTTCTTTCTGTTTGCGTGCGTTCCTTCCAAGAAGAAGCTAAGTGCCCCTACTTTACTTATTTATTTTGCAAAATATTCCTCCGAAGTAAGCCGGAACATGAAAATTTTATTTTGAACCCTTCGTCCACTAAGACAACCACATACTTTTTTTCTATCACGATATGTTGGACCATTTTGCTTTGTATCTCTATTCTCTTCCCAGGATAGCCCAAATTTACAGCTGCCTTTGACCTTCGGTGACGAAGCCCAAGTTACAGCTCCTTTGTGACCTTTGGCCTTGCAGACTCAAGAGTCCTCTGTGAGCCACCACATTGGCTCCTTCATGGACCTGTCGCCAACCGCCCCTTCGAGACCGAAGGCACCAGGCGAGGAGACCTCGAAGCCGAAGACATCTTGCTACCGGCGGCCGGCGATGAGGAACCCGCCGGGCAGGCACCTCCTCCGCCTCACCAACCACGTCGTGCGTTCGTCGTCCTCCTCCTCCGGCCTCGGCGCCAACGCCGGCGCCTCAACCTCCGCTGCGTCCCCGCGCCCGCGCCCCGTCGCCGGCGGCCGCCCACTCCGTGCCAGCTCGCCTCCCCCGCCCTCCGAGGTCGCCGCCGCCGCGCGTATTGGGAGTCCCGCGCGCTCCGCCGCGACGGGGAGGACGGGGATTGGGAGGAGGTCGTCGCCGGTCCCGGAGAGATGGAGGAAGAGGAGTACAGGGTGGTGTTCTGGTCCCCACCCACCATAGACGAGGTCACCGGCGCCGTCACAAGCATCCAGGGGGCTCGAATTGAAAGCGAAAGGAGAGCGGCCGAAGGCGCGCCGGGGGCAAGAAGGCGGCGGCGGCGGCCGCGGCCGCGCGGGGACAACCACAAGCCCGCAAGCGGCCGCGGCGCGGCCTCGGCGTCGCGCAGCTCGAGAAGATCCGCCTCCACAACCAGATGATGGCCGCCTACCGATCCTCCGGCGGCGGCGCCCTACACCACCACCACCTCCAGGATTCCAGGGCGCCGTTAGCCGCCGTCGCACGCCTCCTCCTCGTTCCAGCAGCCACCATACTACCTCACGCAGCAGAAGAACTGCTTCGAGGAGACGGATCTGGGCGTCGTGGCCGCCGTGCACTATTACGACGCCACCCCTCCGGCCACAGGCTGGGCTCGCCGTCGCCGCCGCAGAGCCACCGCCAGCAAGCATCACCACTGGATCGGCGACGGGTCCAGCAGGTCGTCGGGCGGCGGACACGGCGGCGGCGCGGAGGAGCTCGACTCGGGGAATTCGGATTGTAGCTAGCTAGCTAGCTAGCTGCTGAGTTTTGTGTTCTGGGTTGGGGCCGTTGGACACGAAGCTCGGTAGCCTTCGGTCACGAAGCTCCCAGCATCTTCGTGGCGCCGAGCCTCTGAACATCGTGAGCGAAGGCAATAAGCTCCTCTATCGAGTTTTGGGCCGAAGCCACCTTCGGAGGTTTTTTTATGAATCTCGTTAGCCGGAATCGGCGACTCCGCCGGGTATAACAAATGAGCTCGTACGCGGAAGGCACACCGGTGTCGGCGGCAAAGCACCCATAAAATTGATCACCTTCGGAGGTGTCATGCATGGTTTCGTCTCCGACGGTTTTCGTAGGCTCGTGCGAGCAAGCGTCATGACCTAGCTCTATTAAAACTCTAACCTCGTGTTTTGCGAGAAAGAAAAGTGACGAGTTTGACACCATCATCGTCTTCGGCCCGAAGCCCGACCGTCGTTTTTGGCCAAAGCACGAAGTGGACATAAGCGGTAAAAAAAAGAAGAACGAAGCAACCCATTCGGCCTGCCGTCCGAAGTCTGGGCCGCAGCACCGACCAGCCCCTTGGGCCTTGGCAACGAAGCCCAGTTTTGCACTCATCGGTAACGACGAAACTAACTCTACTAGCTTCGGCTATAGTGCTAACTATAGCAGCTTTTCTTTTTGATGTTTATTACATCTGTTTTCTTACATCTTTCGTGGAGTGCCTGGCCGACGTTTGTTAGGTATCTAGTATGTTTAGCTTGCAGCCTTTATACCCCTTTCGGTGAACTCTTTACCGGTTATAACCGTTTTTCTTACCGGGTTTTTGAGGCATCTTGCATGGTGTCAAGCCTTCGGCCGTTTGCCACCAAAGGTACCCTTCGGAGGGTCAAGGCACAAACTTTAATAGAGGCACAGTTGCGGTTAGCTCGCAGTACAAGCTAGCTCAGGAACCCACCTTGTTCGCTCCGCAGCAAACCTTTTCAAATCCAGTGCAGTACGAAGCTCATGCGGGAGTAGGTTTTTCTAAGCGACACCGTGGTTGACGGGGCACTTGACCTTATCTTTTTCCTAATTGCAAAAGTAATTACCAAGTTGTTGTTTTGTTACCTGGTTTTTCCGAAGGGGCTTTATGCTAATATCTTATCATACAACTTTACCACCGTCTTGAGGTAGTGCTTCGTCTCTCGGTTTTAGCGGACCAATCCCCATGTTTTAAGCGAGTGCTTAGCGTTAGTCACATGTTGATGCTCATCGCAAGACGTCTTTTCCCGAAAGTTTCGTGCATTTATCCGTTCGCACGTTTTCCGAAGCAACATCCCCCCTCCATGGTGCGGGAGGTGTAGTCTTCGGAGTTTATATTCGTGGGTAAGTAACGGCGCCCCTCGGAGGCCGTCGGACGCATCCAAGGGCCGCCCGTCACTTACATCGTATAACGAAATTGTGTCGGTCCCGTTACGACCGAAGCTCGGCTTCACAAAAAGTGACTGTGTCAAATTGACTGAAATTTGCTTTGCCTTCTTAATCTAACCCTTCATATGAAGTATTTATATCTCTTGAATGCAGGGTTAACTACCATATGTAAGTATCACGCCCTCCTCTCTCACAACCTACGATCCATTTTTAACGGGCACTCTAACCCTTCGTATACCACATGTTGCCGCACCTTCATCTCAAATATGCTAAGCGCATGTTCTCAGTCATGCTTCGTACCCTGTTCATAATGATTGGTTGTATGCAGCTATTATGTTTTGTGTGGCCACTTCGTCACGTCTATTGCAGGTTACGGCTTTTGGGTCATCGGTTTTCACCCCGAAGATAGTGACTCTATTATTGATTTGGGAATGGCTAGGCCATATCAATTGGTTTCAATGTCTACTTAACTTCGTCAGGGGGTTGCTGGGATTTCCATATGGACTTCGGTTTTATCGGATTTCAGTCATCTCATGGTTTCACCACTGAAGTTGAGAATTTGACCAATAGACGCATTTTGCGTTATTTTGGCTAACATTTTCGTACTAGCCTTCATGCAACAGCATACTTTCATGCATACTTTCATACATATATATGTGCATAACACCGAAGTGTGGAGCCGGGAGCCGCTCGCCCCGAAGGCCCGAGTGGGGTCAAAAGCTCCGTTTGCATGAGGCAAAAGACCGGTCTCGTGATGACCGGAGTTGAACTTGCAAAGGCAAGTATCTGGCTTTGTTATAGCCGAGGTTCCGTTTGCAGGAGGCAAACGACCGGTCGTGTGATGACCGGAGTTGAGCTGAGATACCCCGAAGGCCCGAGAGCGGCTTCGGATCTGAGATACCCCGAAGGCCCAAGAGTGGCTTCGGAGGCCGAGATACCCCGAAGGCCCGAGAGCGGCTTCGGATGCGAGATACCCCGAAGGCCCGAGAGCGGCTTCGGATGCGAGATACCCCGAAGGCCCAAGAGTGGCTTCGGATGCGAGATACCCCGAAGGCCCGAGAGCGGCTTCGGATGCGAGATACCCCGAAGGCCCAAGAGTGGCTTCGGATCTGAGATACCCCGAAGGCCCGAGAGTGGCTTCGGATTCCGTTTGCAGGAAGCAAACGACCGGTCGTGTGATGACCGGAGTTGAGTCGAGACACCCCGAAGGCCCGAGTGTGGCTTCGGATTTGTTTGTGCGATGCAAATTGAGATAGATTGTCTCTCGTCTAACAAGTTCGTGAGTTTCTCGAACAAAAATGATTCGCCTCGAATGGAGTGTTGAACAGAAGTGGACTTCGTCCGTATTGTCTACTTCGTCACCGACGGGTTCAACTTGCGAATATCTAGCACGAGGGGCTTCCTCGAGTACTTCATCAACGTTATTTGACTACCTCAACAACTACACCACCATTTTCGTCGTCGACATGGTTCGGCATGAGGGGTCGTCGACATGTGTTCGGCTCGAGGGGCTTCCTCGTCTACCTCGGCAACGTCAACATCGACTTGGTCGACATCGGCTTCCGACTTCGTCTTCGGCGTCTCTGCGCGGCGTCGATAGGACTCGGCTCATGGGGCTTCGTCGTCTACCTTGTCAACGTCGACTTTCGACCTCACCTTCGGCATCTACTACACCGACGCCAACCGGGCTGTGGCTCAAGGAGCTTCATCGTCTACCTCACCGACGCCGACTCCAAAGATCGTTTTCATCAACACGTACTTCGTCGCGTGCACCGCACGAGACCGGTGGCCTTCATCACAATCACCGGACAAGAGGGGCTAGTGGCATCGGGATGAGCGGCGTCACCCCCGAAGCATGAAGTCTTGCCCGGTGATCGTGACCGAAGGGGAAGAGGCGGCTAATCATCATTCGACAGCGTCTGAAAGGACAAGAGCAAAAAGAGAAATGCATGGAGGCCCCGAAGGCAAGACCGAAGCAAATGGAGGAGAAGCATTGAGGATAAAAGCCATCTTAGTGACAACGCCGGAGCTGACATCATCACCGAAGGCGCCCTTCACCGTTGAAGCGAGTCCGAAGACGATCATTAGCAAGGTCGGTGTGTGTGTGTAAATCCGCTAGGCGTACGTGCTCTTTTCTCCACTCCGGTTTTTCCCACTGGGTTTTTCGGGATGGAGTTTTTAATGAGGCGTACCGGCGGAGGGTCTTGAGGGCGTTCCTCATGGCCGAAGGTGTAGGAAGGTCTGGGCCAATCCATATGTATTCGGCCTACTCCGCTTTGTTGTGCCGGCCAAACCGAAGTAGCCGAGGGGCTACTTGTTGGGGGAGTGGCCCAGCCCACGTAAGGGTTAGTGGGCCTTTGTGTGGGCTCGAGGAGTTTCTTGTAAATACCGCGTCCACCGGGGGCTCGGGAGAAAATAACCACTAGGGGGATGGGGGAAAAATTGTACCCCATCCCTATATATAGGAGGGTCATTGTAATAAATGAAGAGAGAGCAATAAATGAGTAGAGAGCTCCGAAACAAACAACCTACTATTTCTGCCGCCTAATTTACTTTCTCGCTTCGTAGTAGTAGAAGTAGAAGAGCCGGGCCGCAATAGTAGTAGAGGTACAAGTGGAGATAACGGTAGTAATGGAAGAAGGTGTAGTCCTCCGAAGGGGCTCCTTGGTTCTTGCCCCTTCGGAGGAGAAAGTCTTGTGGTGTTGGTGCCCCCCTTCGGTACCAATTTTACACCAACACTCTGCATTCCGTTACATATGACACTTGTACAAGACAATCTAACTGCAGGATTATATTAATATATATGCTTTTTCTTGCTTTTTCTTTTTTTCTTTTCCTTTTTTTAGAAAGAAAACGAAGATATACTCACATATGGTGTTAATAATGATTACTATGTCGAATTATCAATGTGGTTTTCCTATGAAAAAGTAATCATATACATATATACACCCTACCTAATATGTCTATCAGTGTAGGACGGCCCTTAGCTTAATGTTTCTTGATGCTAATGCGCTCATTCGGTTTTAAAAAATAGTAGTAGTGGCGATTAGGCGCATATGGTTAACGCAAACGCTTGTCGTTACTGCGAAATATGCATGGGGATTGGATTCTAAATAACGGTGCAACAGGGTAGAACCAGAAACGTCTTTGGCCCAAATACGATCCTTTCTGAATTTTCTCACGTGGGCCATTCGAACATCCTACCTCCACCTCTCCAGCCCACAAAATAATACGACAGATACGTAATGGGCCGGCACTAAACAGGCCACAAATTGTCGTCCAGACAAGAATTTTTTATAGTTTTTTCGATTTTCAAAAAATAAATACTCTCAAACCAATTTACCAAATCTATACACTTACCTATACACTTACCGCCCTGTGGTACGGCGGTAGACCCTAGCGCCAACGGTCGGGGAGTGGAGCTACCGTGCCAGTGGGCTCGAGACCCTAGCGCCGTATGGCATGTCGCTAGGGTCCCAAACGCCATATGGCATGGCCTACGGCCTATGGACCCTGCCGCCGTGCCATATGGTGACAGCCTCGAGCCTATATAAGCTGGTGGAGGTTGCCGCCACCCCCACGCCCTCCTCTCATTCCCTCTCCCTTTCGTCTCCTGTGGCCTTCGCGGAGCACTTCACATCCAGGTATTTTCCTACTACTAGCTCTTCTAATTTAGAATTACTTTAGAAGTAGTTTAGAATTACTTTAGAAGTAGTTTAGAATTCTATAAATTATTGAAAATTATTGTTATTTTGTAGGAATTCGTAGATAATTTTATAAAATTATTAGAAAATGTTAGAAAATTCTTCAAATTTCCGAAAATTACTATTATTCTTAGAAATTGCTGGAAAATACTATTAATTTGTAGTAATTTATAGAAATTCTTTTAATTTTTTTGAAAATTCTTCGAGTTGCCGAAAATTATTGTAAATTCTTAGAAATAGCTGGAAATTATTGTTAATTTGTAAAAATTCATAGAAATTCTTATAAAATTGTTACAAAATTCTTAAAATTGCTAAAAATTACTATAAATTCTTAGAAATTGCTGAAATTTAATGTTAATTCATAGAAATTCTTATAAAATTGTTAGAAAATCTTGTAATTGCTGGAAATTATTGTAAATGTTTAGAAATTGATGGAAAGTATTGTTAGTTCCTAGATGTTTTATAAAATTATTAGAAAATGGTCGAAATTCGTACTTGGTAATTACTGTTAATTCATATAAATGCTCCTAGAAATTGTTCTTATAAATTAATGTAATTTTTCAGGTATGGCTCAACCGTCGGTCGACTACGTGTGACCAAAGTTGTTTGACGAGGCAGTGGATTAGAAGCATCGGTCGTACCGGTTAGCCGTTCTGGGAGAGACGCTCTGCACTCTACGTTGCAGTACTTCCTGATACATGATGCCCATACACCAGCTCTAGATCCCTAAGTATGTAAATCATTTTAAATTAATTATCTTTGTTTTCAACCATATTTGTATTAAATATATTATTTTTTGTTGGTTTTTGTCAAGCTATGTGCAGCAGGACTACTGCCCCTCGCGCGGTTAGTCGAGGGGGACAAGATACGGGCTCAGGTTCCTGCTGGGCAGCGTATGACGCGCTTCCAATACGACTCGCTGATCGCAGTGTTTCTGGACCGGTGGCGGCTAGAGATGCACTCATTCCAGTTGCCCGTTGGTGAGATGATGGTGAACCTGGAGGACGTGGCGATATTGTTCGGCTTTCCGTTGGGGGCGTCGCAATGGGGGCTATTGACGTCCCCAACACTTGGCGACTGGATTTCCTCGCTCGGTTCGTGAACGTTCCTCGGAACGATCGTGCACCTCAGCCTTACTAGTCGTCCGAGAATGCGCATGGACCCAGCATGACCTGGTTGCAGCAGTTTAGCGTACGTGCGTCTACCTAATATTTTTCATCTTTTGTACGTATTTAAAACAAATGTGATGATTGACCTTTCTGTGCAGGCTGATTACTTGGCGGACGACGTCGAGCCAGCGATAGTCGACAGTTTTCTAGTGGCGTACCCGCTCTGGCTATTCGGCTTCGTGATGTTCTGCGAGTCTGCTGGAGACGCTGTGTCCAAGTACTTGATCCCCTAGGGTCGGACATCACAGACGCACCCCTGGAGGCGGTGCCCCAAATCAGCTGTGGTAGCGCTGTTTTGTCAACGACGTATAGGAGGCTGTGTGCGACTGCGTCCAAGGGGAAGTCGGGGATCCTCATCGGCCGTCCTCTCCTTTTACAGCTTTGGATCCACGATGTGCCACTACACGGGTCACAGGTCGCAACAGGTACATGTGCCTGCAGGAGAGGCACAGGTGGTTGCTGAAAGGACCTTGATGCCGCCTAGAGGGGGGTGAATAGGCATGACGACTAAATTAAACTCTTTCTCCCCGAACACTTGAGCTGACAGTGCTCCACCGGTCCGACCGGTGGTGGTGACCGGTCAGACCGGTCAAGCGCTGGACTTCACAGGTGACACCGGTCAGACCGGTGTAGTACAGAACACCTGCAAAAACAACTTCAAGCACCTCTTGACTTCTAGCACAAACTGAACTTAGTATTGTAGATGAACACAAGCAGGGTAATGAGCCCTGCACACACAAGTAGCACACCCAGTAGATCAAAGAGGAAGCAAATGTAATATGCTAGAAAAACAACTTAGAGAGTCAAACCACACGAAGAAGCAAGGATTTGTTTTTCGAAGTTCACCACCCACTAAGGAATGGCTACGTCTCCGTTGAGGAGCTTGTAAGGGACAATTCCCATGACAAGCCGGATCTCTTTCAACCACTTTCCTCCTTTCTACTAAGGTGATCCTTTCCACGAAGAGGCAAGATCGCAGCCCTTACAAACTTCCCACTGCTCACCACAACCTTGGGAGCTAGCCGGCGACGCCTAGCCGTCTAGGAGGCAAACCTCCAAGAGTAATAAACGCTTCAAAGCTTGTAGACGCGAAACCAAAGTGCTCAAGCTATGGAAATGCTCTTGTTAGCTCACTAGGTCACTCTTAAGCTCACTTTCTCAACCCAACACAAAGAATATGACTTGAATTCACAAATCTCACAAAGAGAGGGTTGGGGAGAGCCACTAAGGCTTATAGCTAGTTAGAAATGACTTGGAACCTCAGCAAACTCACTAGAAACAGCAACCCTCACTTGAAGAAGACTTGGGGTATTTATACCCCTCAAAAGAGAAAACTAGCCGTTGGTCCTCAGGCGGCACCGGTCAGACCGGTGCCTCACACCGGTCAGACCGGTGTTTAAAAAACTAGCCGTTGGGGCTAGCGGCACCGGTCAGACCGGTGCCCCTGATCGGTCAGGACCGAGACACCCTCAAAAACCTTTTCTAAGAGACTAGCACTTCACCACCAAGATGAAATGACTCAGGTTAGGTTAGGAGGGTTTGTTAGCACACTCTAAGGCTAGATCTCACTTAGGTCAACTAAATAGCACTTTGATTTGGTCAACCCGCTAAGTTGCATCCCTCTTGATAGTACGACATACCTATACTCAAGAATGAATGAAAACACTTTGTTGATCTCTTGAGCTTGAACACTTTCAATCTTGCCATACTTTGATCGATATCCACTTGAGGGCTTTCTGAAAGGATCGAGGCAATATGGCCTAGAGGGGCGGTGAATAGGCCTGCACACAAAATTTAAACTTTTTCTGCAAAAACACTGTCAGACTCCGGAACCTCCGAGATTATTCTCGGAACCTCCGAACGAAGCAGCCTCCGAGAATAAACTCAAAACTTCCGGGAACTGTTAGAACAGAGCAAATATGAATTGAGCTGCGAATTACTTGATGAAAAACAGATCTACCAAATTCTAGGAGGTACTTAATGAAGGACCGATTAGGCGACCGTAGAGAGGGGGGAGTGAATGGGAGCCGATAAAAATTCTTCTCGAGGGAGATTGAAACTCCGACAAGATGAACTAGCTCGGTCGAACCCCCCGAAATCACACGCTCCGCACTTCAACCTCCCGTTTGCCAAAACCACGTAGCCACCGGAGTGCTACCGGTCCTAGGAACAAACACTACCGAAACCACAACACACACGCAAAGACCGACGGGCGGAAACAACTCGAAAGCCGGCTAACCGAGGGGGCGGTTAGGACGGGTATAGGGGCGGTTAGACCGCCTCCACACGGCAACCAAGAAATCCTCCGAAACGCCTCTTCCGAGCACCAAAACTCACCAAGGTTTCACCAACGAGAGATCTCTTGTCAAGGCCATGCTAGCTACCGGAAAATCTTGGCAAAAACCAAAACTTCACCCAAGGGCCTAGGGGCGGTTAGACCGGCTACCGGGGCGGTCTAACCTCCCGTACCCGAAGAACGAGCCCCGACCAAGAACACCTAGCAACCGCACGAGAACGACCCCAAATTTCACCCGGATACTCCTCGATCAAGGCGAACAAACTCACGAGAGGAAAATCCGGCGAAACAAAACTTTGACCCGGAAACACCCGGGCGGTTAGACCGCCCCCGTAGGCGGTTAGACCGCCCCTTCCGAAAAACGAACCCGCGGGTCAAACCTCAACTTCCTCGCGCCCGATCTCCCGAATCACTCCACGGATTGCAGCCAAACTTCGGGAATAGCTGGGTTACCTCCTGGGCAACCTCTACCTCAAAGGAATCGACCGAAAACGCTCACAATCAAGAGGAATCGAAGAAATCGCTTCTCTAGGTCAAGAACTCGCCCAACTCAAGAAACCACCAAAACGAGTCCGATTCAAAGGGGATTTGAGGGCAAAGTCACCAACCAAAGAGGCACAAGGACCTCATACGTGACACCCACCAAAAATCCCAAGAAATCGTTCTCAAAACACCGCCAAAAAGAGCTCCGAAAATCAACACAAGGGAGACGGGAAAACCACCATGATGAACAACGCCAAACCTTTTATACATGCCATGAAAGGTTCGTACAAGGTCTAGCTTGCCACCCAAACATCCATCCCTCTCTCTAGATATCACATGAAGCTCTCAAGCTAGCCTTCTAAAATCCTAAGGAAAATGGAGAACGAAAATGGAAAAACGAAATGAGCTAGAGTTCCAAGAGTTGGCTGCCATCCACCCATCTAATGAGTATATATGGAGGCACCCAAAGGACTAAACTACCCTTCACCAATAACTAGGGATACATGCCCCTCAAGGGCGGATTTAGAATTCTTGATGTCTTCACCATCGGACGGATGCCCGGCGACCGCACCCTGCGTAGCCTCGACGCAAGCCTTGCGATCCCGACGCGTGTCCTCCGCTTCGAAGCTTCTCGGCGCCGGCGGCCGGGCGGTCGGACCGCCCCCTTGGGCGGTTAGACCGGCCGGGGAATCCGACCGGCCCGGGCGGTCCGACCGCCCCTCCGGGCGGTTGAATCGGCCGGGTGGCCGCTCCTCCTCGTCGAGTCTTCGGCCTCGGTTTTGTGGCTCAACCGAGTAACCCGGTGGTTTACGGTGAACCACCGCAAACCCCGCGAACTCGGTGTAGCCTCCGCCAATCTCCACTCATGACTCGGCTCCCACGTAGTCCCGGATCGCCCTTGGTTTTGAGGCTCTACCAAGAAACCGTCCACGACTTCATCTTGCTGTTCATGCCACCATGCGGCCCGCACTTGACCCCACTAGCCACCGGGTCCCTCGAACAAAGCCTACTTGTCTTCTCCACACCTGGAGGCCTCACCGGCAATGACCTTTCGCGCTTGTTCTTCACCTGCACCAACACGAGTCAAGCCGCAACCTGCACCTGCAATATTTAGCCAAGAATCAGTCCACACAACGTTGTCAATCACTCATCACACAAGGAAGCGACCATCCACCGGTCCTCGAACCACACATGGTCCTCACTTAAGACCTAGCAAAAAGATTTCTAAGCAAAGAACAAGCTAGGGAGGTACCACAACATAGATCGGAGACAAACCCTAATAGATCTAGTCAAGAACAAGCATGAACAAGAGCAATGCAAGAATAAAAACGAGAGCACGCACGAGCACAAAGGCTTGCTTACATCCACGTTGTTGAGGAAGCCACAAAGCTAAGGACCACAAAGTTCAACACCTCTCTCACACCTATTACTTTGGGTAATAGGTGGAGGCTTTCCACTAGATACACAAAGGGTAATACAAACACCTTGGAGCTTCCACAAATCGGGTTGGAGAGCTTCCAAGAACCTCTATCCGTCTAGGAGCAAGGCTCCAAGAGTAATAGATCCACCAAGCTTGCTAGGACTTTTCCAAGTGCTCAAGGTCAAGGGAAAGAGGGATTTGCTCACAAACTCACTTCAAATTCCATTCTCAATCAATGCTAGGCAAGGATTTGGAAGCGAGTAGGTTGGGAGTGAATGCTAGGTGGGAGAAACACCCTAGAATGGTTTACTGTTCGGGTAGTGGAAGAAAATAACTGTTGGGGGACCAGGGGGTATAAATACCCCCAGATCCAGAACAGTAATGGTTATATTTCAGAGTTCGGAACCTCCGAGAAAAATCTCGAAACTTCCGACCTCTGAAATCTCTGCTTACTGTAGCCCGTACGGTCGGAACCTCTGAGAAAAAACTCGGAACCTCCGAACAAGGAAACAGCAGGGGCAAAAACAGCAACAGATCTCTTTCCTTTGGGTATGGGTTAGGGTTTAAGAAAGATAGACTACAAGCACTTGAATCCACCCTAACTCACCATTAGTATCCCTCTTGATAGTACGAATTGTCCTATACTCAAATTCAAAAGATAAAATAAATAAACTTCTCCAAAGAGCATAGGTATCCTTCTTCATGTAATTGAGGGGTCTCCATTCTTTCTTTTGCACCTGTAAAACAATCTTATGTTGCACAATAATCAAAAAGGCTCATTAGCTCTTTAATTGTGTGGTCAACATCACCAAAACCCTCATAGGAATTGATTGCACTTACAGTCTCCCCCTTTTTGGTAAATGTTGACAACCCAATTAAAGTTTACAATTTAATTTAAAAGATTGAGCTTTTGATGATTTGATAACAAGTCTCCCCCTCAATGTATGCATGTACCTTTTGAATAGGGTAATATGTCTGGACTGACATTTAATTTGCGTACATTGTGAGTAAAGTGACAAGATAATTATACTCAAACCATCGAGGGGTGCAAAAGAAGTGTAACAGATAATACGTGATGCATATGACATGTGAATACACTCAGAGAGTTATCTGTTAGCAGAGTTCGGAACCTCCGAGAAAGTTTCCGGAACCTCCAGGAGTTGGAACCTCCGAAAAAATTCTCAGAACCTCTGAGGTCTGCAACAGATACTCCAACATATAAACATACACAGGCAATGCAACAATATAACCAGAAATAGCAGCTAGATAAAGATAGAAGCATCCAACACATCTAGCCCTATTACATCCATCACACAAGTGTTTTAAAGTTTTCACATCCCACAGTTTGACCATTACCAGACCATGCTTGCCAACAAAGGCAAGCTTAAAGTTTTACAGCAGGTTCACCACAAATAACCACGAGGAGTTCATGAGAGAAAAGTTAGCACTCTCATCTCACCAAAAGAACAAAAGAATTTTTTTTGTTAGCCACCAGCCACCAGAAGCTTCAGGTCTTCAGATCATCTCAATCTTCATACTTTTCCCCCTTTCTCAACAGTTAACAAAAAGGGAAGAAAATAAGAGAGGAAGTTAGAATAGGACCTAGGAAATCACTCTTCATCACTAGAATCAGAGGCATCCTCCTTAGCCTCAGGGACAATGCTGTCAGATCCAAAGTCAGAGCCAGATCCAGAAAAGATGTCCACAGGCCTTCTGACAGGTCTCCCAGCAGTTGCCTTCCTTCTAGTTTTGCCAGCAGATGAAGAGCCCATTACCCTCTTTCCAGTAGCTTCCTTCCTGAGTCTGGCCATCTTGGCACTTAGTGGCTCAATGTCTTCTTGTTCTTCTTCAGATTGAGCAGCAGGCACATCATCTCCACCCATAGGACTGACAGGGTCCTTCTCACCTTCATCCTCACTAGTGGTATACTCTGAAAATCTGGGAAGATAGGTGGGGGAGGGAGCATGGTATTGAAGGACAGCCCCTGATGCTTCAGCAACCTTTTCATGTCTTCCCTGAGCTCAAAAAGCTGAGTTGCTATCCAGTTGCAAAACCTCCAGGTGTCCCTCACCATGCCGCTTAGCTTATGCAGTCCAGTAGGCATGGGTGCCTTGCTGGGTCCCTCTTCATCATTGTGCTGTTCAGAACTGGCTCTCTTCAAGATGTGCTCCTCAACCACCTGTTGCTTCTTCTAGTGCTGCCACTGCTTGATTTGATATGATGCATGCTCCACATCTTTATTGAAGCTTATCCTTGAGACCATCTCAATCATGTACATGATGTAGGGAGCATAAGGCAGGTTTCACTTGCCACTTTCAGTCACCTCCACCAGGTTGAACCATATGAACTTGCTGACTGAGAAAGGCTGGGCCCCTGGCAGCAGGCTAGCAATCAGATTTGGGGTAAATCTTCTGAGGTTGGTTGAGTCACTTCCTCCTTTAGGGTAGATGGTCTCTCTGAACATGTTGTTGAGCACATAATACACTGACTTCAAAGCAGTAGTGGAGCCATCTGTTAGCTCATCATACTCATAAGCAGAAGCAATCTTGCTGTGGTTCATGTGAGCCTCAAAGTGAATAACGTTAGCTTCCCTGTCATCCTTGCTGAACCCAAACAACCTAGCAAAGGTGGTGAAATCTATCTTGTAGTGCACTCCTTCAGTCATCTAGTGATGGGTCTCCTTGTTGTCCTCATGAAATAAAGTGGCATGAAATTGAGCTAGGGCTTCAATGTTCTAGTCATACTTGAAGATCATTATGTCCCTCATCTTGTACTTATCCACTAGCTCAAGCACATCCTCCTTTACTGGTTCTTCTGCTGCCTCCAGATGGGTGAAGTCAATCCACTTCATCTTGATCAACTTCATCTTGGTGTTCAAGACTGTCTCATAGAACTTGAAGTGAAACACTGACCAAAACCTATAGTCTATAGCAGCCATCTTGGGGTTCACAGATGGGTTTTCCTCTCTGGCCTTTTTGACTAAGTATCCTACTCCATCATAATGGTGTGCTCAATGTATACTGAGTTGTCATATTTGGTAGGAGGGTGTCTCTTGAACAACACCTTATGATACTTCAAATATGTGGAGTCAATCTCTCCAAGTAACATGTCATCCTCAAGCTCAATGGGGATAGTCTTTCCTTTTGTTCCCCCATTGTCCTCTACATGTGCTGCAGATCCTGGTCCTCTTCCTCCTGACAAGCTGCCCCCTTTTCCTCTTCTAGGAGTTGCTTTCCCCCTGCTGCCACTGCCAGTCACAGCTTCCCTTGCTGCAAACTTGAAAGCCCTCTCTCCAGCAGGTATTTCAAAAGGTTGCCTTTGCCTTTTGGCATAGGTCTTGTCACCAGGGGTTGCTGACATCTGCCAGAAAGAATCACATGTAGCAGATAAGGAATGGATCAAGATAGATAGGAATTGAGGATCACAGATAGATAATTAGTTCAATTGATTAGGTTTCAGTGGAATTTTGAATCACAGACTGTCTTTTGTCAGCACAGACTTCGGAACCTCCAAGGATTTTCTCGGAACCTCCGAGGTCTGGGTACTGAGAGAGGATAGTTTGTTGATTCAACCTTCAACTGAAACTTAGCCAATAGAGCAAACTTGAAAGAAACAGAACTACAGAGATAAGATGAGGTGTTGCAAGTGAATTACAACTCAGTGGAACTTTGAATCAAGGTCAGCCTACAGTAGGTCACAGAGTTCAGAACCTCCGAGAATTTTCTCGGAACCTCTGAGACTCTCTGAACTTAAGTGCATTCTGAATTTTGATTCAACTTTCAACTGATTTTAATCTACACATGCATCACATCGAACAAAGCCAGGTACAGGATATCAACCCTCTACTGCAGAACCTAAAACCCTAAGAACAGATAGATCTAGGAATTAGGGTTTGGGTTTGAACTAGGTCACCTTGAATAGGGAAGAAGATGAGTGAAGTCGACGATCTTGAGATGCTTTTACGCCAGGGGACGTAGCCCAGAGGCCCCCTCCAGATCAGAGATCTGGTGGCGCTGAAGAAGAGCAACTCACCGGAATAAATCGAACGATGCAATGTTGTTCCTCTTCTGCTTATCAAAGATCGACGAGAAAGAGGAATAATGATGCAGATCGAAGCTTCCTTCTTCTTCTCCTCACCGGATCCGAGCGGATCTAGGTCAACTCCCACGAACGGTTCTTCCTCCTTCCTCTGCAACTGCGGCCCATCGACGACGAAGGGTGCCCGGCCTCGCACGTGTGACACACTAGGAGCACGGTCACCAGCGGCGAGGGAGTACGAAAGTGGCGGTGGAGCGTGGAGGGTGATGCGAGCGCCGCCGAGAGAGAGAGAGAGAGAGAAATGCGCGGTGAAAATTGGATCTGAAGGGGTAACTGCGCGGTGAAAGATGGGTCGACGGGTTAACCCTAGGGTAAAAGAATATTCCCCGGAATAATCTTGATTCCCTTTAACTGCTCTTCTGGTGAAACTGAATGCAGAGACTGTAAAGATTGGAAGTTCCGACGATTTTCTCAGAGCTTCCGAGGCTCGGAGCCTCCAAAGATTTTCTCAGAGCCTCCAAAGATTTTCTCAGAGCTTCCGAAACTTGAATTCCAGAGGCTGTCAACTTTCACTCCTTTAGAGATTTTAAACCTTTTACCAACTAAGATCCTTAGGTCATGGTACACTTGACTTAAGTGGCTACAAAACAAGCAATCACACATTCAACTATAGCCACTTAAGACAAGTTAGGGATATGAAAATAGATTTTGAAATGCTTTTCAAGACAAAGTTTGCACAAACACTTTTTTAAACAACTTTTCAGAGAATATCAACAATTTGAAGCAAACAACCATGGCATGCTAGCGATCAAACCACACAACGAGAATCAAGAATATTTAGTTCATTCCTTAAACTACAAAACCTTGACTCATCGAGAGGTTTAGTGAAGATATCGGCTAGTTGTTTGTCGGTGCTCACATGACTTAGAGCGATATCTCCTTTGGCTTCGTGGTCTCACAAGAAGTGATGACGGATGTCTATATGTTTTGTGCGAGGATGGCTTACGGGGTTGTTTGCATGCTTTATGGCACTTTCATTGTCACACGAAAGTGGGATATGGGAAAATGACATCTGTAATCTTTTAAGGATCGCTTCATCCAAAGTAGTTGAGCACAACATGCGCCGGCTGCAACATACTCGGCCTCGGCCTCGGCAGTGGAAAGGGCTACTGAGTTTTGCTTTTTAGAACTCCAAGACACTAGGGACCTACCAAGGAATTGACATGTCCCCGATGTACTCTTTCTATCTACCTTGCAACCGGCATAATCGGAATCCGAATAGCCAAGTAGATCGAAAGTGGAGCCCTTAGGATACCACAAGCCAAGGTTAGGGGTATGCACTAGATATCTCAAGATTCTCTTTACGGCCATGAGATGGCACTCTTTCAGGTTAGCTTGAAATCTAGCACACATGCACACACTAAGCATAATATCCGGCCTATATGCACATAAGTAATGAAGAGAGCCGATCATGGAGCAATATACCTTTTGGTCCACGGATTTCCCTTCTTCATTGAGGTCCATGTGCCCATTGGTAGGCATTGAAGTCTTGATGGGCTTTGCCTTGTCCATGTCAAACTTCTTTAGCATATCCCTTGTATACTTGGTTTGACATATGAATGTCCATTCCTTTGCTTGTTTGATTTGAAATCCGAGAAAGAACTTAAGCTCACCCATCATGGATATTTCAAACCTCTTTGTCATCACCCTACTAAACTCTTCACAAAAAGTTTCATTAGTACTACCAAGTATTATGTCATCGACATATATTTGGCACACAAAGATATGACCATCAACTTTTCTAGTAAAGAGAGTAGCATCGGCCTTGCCTATCTCAAAGCCTTGCTTGAGCAAGAAATCCTTAAGGCATTCATACCATGCTCTTGGTGCTTGCTTGAGCCCATAGAGCGCCTTACGGAGTTTGTAGACATGATTAGGACGCTTGGGATCTTCAAAACCCGGTGGTTGCTTAACATATACTTCTTCGGAGAGTGGTCCATTGAGAAATGCACTCTTGACATCCATTTGGTAGAGCTTGAAGTCATGATGGGCAGCAAAAGCGAGTAGAAATCGAATTGCTTCAAGTCTTGCTACCAGTGCATATGTTTCTCCAAAGTCTAGTCCTTCAACTTGAGTGTACCCTTGAGCAGCCAATCTTGCTTTGTTCCTAGTCACAATACCACACTCATCTTGCTTGTTTCGAAAGACCCATTTAGTGCTAATGATGTTCGTATTTGGCCTTTCCACCAACTCCCACACTTGATTTCTTTCAAAGCTGTTCAACTCCTCTTGCATAGCTACCACCCAATCCAGATCTTCAAGATCTTGCTCTACCTTGGTTGGTTCAAGAGAGGAAACAAACGAGTAAAATGTGCAAAAATTCCTAAGATGAGATCGTGTTGTTACCCCTCTCCTTATGCTCCTAAGGATATTGTCAACGGGATGATCCCGTTGTATGACTTGATGTACACGAGGATGTGATGGTCCAAGAGGTTGGTGTAGAGGTTGGTCTTCATTATCTTCATTAGCTTGGGGCTGAGATGTACTTGCTTGAACATCCCCTTGCTGATCAATTTGCTGGTTCAGGGTGTCTTGTGGGAGGAATTTCGAAATTTAACCCTATGTTCGCGAGCCTCACTGCATATAACCCTAAGTTCGTGAGCCTTTCAAAATTTGACCCTAGGCATGAGAAGTTCTTTTATTTGGGGGTTTCTGACTCTTTCTCATCATTTTGGGATTTGAAGGATCAGATGGCGACTAGAGAGGGGGGGAGTGAATAGGAGCCGGTAAAAATTCTTCTCAAAGAACCCGGCCTATACCCTAGTCAAATCCCGGTCACACACAAGCGATGGATCGAATCACACACCAATCGCCAAGACAACGAGGTTATGGATCAACCTCTAGTCCTAGGAATGATTCCTTGAAGCACACGCGGAAGCACAAGAAAGGAAGGAAGGAATCGAACCAAGAAGCAAAGCACTTAGGCTCTGGCGGACCGTCCGGCCAGGAGGGACGGACCGTCCGCAATGGCCACGCGGACCGTCCGGCCGCGCGCGCGGACCGTCCGCACCCACACCGCGGACCGTCCGGCCCTACGCCACGGACCGTCCGAAAAGCAACAGAACCTCCGGAGACGACCCGAATAACGAACCGTCCGCGGGGAGCACGCGGACTGTCCGCCAGGCACCCGCGGACCGTCCGCCCGCTGCTGCGGACTGTCCGAAACCTTGTCCAACAAAAACTCAAAGCCACGACGGATCGAAAGCGAAGCCGAGCAAGAACACGAAGAACACGGGAAGAACTCGCATGTCGCGGACTGTCCGTGCCTTGCGGACAGAGCTGAAACCAGCTCGACCTCGAAAGTCAACCTCTCCAATCCATCACCGGATCTCCCAAACGATAGAAGCTGTTGAGACACAAGTTTGGGGACATGATATGCGTCAACCAAGGATGCTATACCCCAAAAATTTCGTCTCCTAACTCCCTAAATCATCGGGAATCGCGGATCCTTTGAACACCACCAAGAACTAGAGCACCGAAAGAAAATCCTTGAATCGAAGTGGTTTCCCGGCGTTTGAGGGCACAAGATCAATCACAAAGATGCACTAGACATCCATCCATGTTTCCCTCAAAGAAATCCGGGGAGAAACCCACTCAAATCCGCGGAATCACACCGAGAACAAAGGCACCAAAAACAAGCACGAAAAAGACCACCCAAATCAGAACGCCGAATCTTCTATACAAACTAGGAAAGATTCACAAGGTCTAGCATGCCGCCCTAGCATCCATCTCTCTCAGCAAATCTCTCATGAAGCTCTCATGCTAGCCTAGAGAAAATGGAGAAGAAAATAGCTACGAAAATGAGAAATGGGAGGGGGGAAATGAAACCCTAAGTCGCGGAGAGAGAGAGAGAGAGAGCCATCCACACACACTCATGGCTTATATATCAGGTCCCGACGGAGTGGTAAATGACTCGACTACCCCTAACTAAACTACTGGCGATACAACCCACGCAGGGGCATTTAGGTAATGTTTGTGGGTCTTGCCATCGGACGGCCACGCCTTTGCCGCACCCCCGCGTCCTCTCGACGCAAGCCATGCGATCCCGCCGCGTGTCCTCCACTTCGAAGCTTCCCGGCACGCCGGATCCCGTCTCCGTCGTGTTGGGCCCTCGGACTTGGTTTTGAGGCCCAAACCAAGAAACCGTTCTCCGATGGTTTTGTGGGCAAACCACCAAACCCCCGCGTGCTCGGTCCGGCCTCCCGCCAAACCACTTGACTCGACCACCACCGTGCACCGACTCGATCGTCCGGGACCTCGTCTTGCTCGTCTCGCCACCATGTGGCCCACACCTAGTCCCGCCGTACACGGGTCCCTCGAACCGAGCCTACTTGTCTCTCCATCTCCCGGAGGCTCCTCAAGGCCGAAGACCTTTCGCGCCCGTTCTTCACCTCGCAACAACACGAACTAGGCCGCGAGCCTACACCCGCGCACTAAGACAAGAGTTAGTCCAACACCCGTTGTCAATCACTCATCACGGAGGAGCGATCATCCATCGACCACCGGGACGCTCGCTCGGTCCTCAATCTCCCCCTTGATGAGTGCATTGACAACACACAACGCGAAATGAAATTCGAGAGAAAGAAAGAAAGAAAGAAGAAAGAAAAACAAAGAAGCTCAACTCATGACCAAAACCAAAGAAAGGCAAAGAAAGGTCACAAGCCAAGCAAAGCACAAACTCCACACCGAAATCGGCAAGAAAGCTCCCCCCCGAACAAATGCAAGCTCCCCCCGAACATGTGGATGCAAACTTCCAAGTTTTAGCTCACCTCTTCGAATTTGCATTAAGCTCACCTCTTCTCCCCCTTGTTGACAATGTATGAATCAATGTGAAAATGCAGGAATGTAAAACAAAGCATATAAACATCTACATGAGCTTCTCAAATAGGCCAAATCTAGTGTCAAAGGCTAGAAATGAGACAAAAATCACACATATGAATCATAGCATAGACAAAGCATTGCCACAAGTAATATATGAAAATACAAGCATGTGACAAAGCAAAATTTTCAGATTTAAGCAGTTTTACCAAAAGAAGGCTCGCTTCACATGTAAAAGCCTATCCATGTCACACTCGAGCCACAAACATGCATACCACTCAGAGATCATACAAGGATATCAAATTCTCAGCAAAAGATCATGGCAAACACCCATAAAGCAAAGCATGTCATGTCAAAGCTCATGAGCCATGTGTCCACTTCGGGGAGACTTCTCCACTGGTGAACATCATGCGACATGTTTTGCACCCATATGTGAAAGATAAGACATTTTAAGCATAGACATGATGGATGAAGCATTTTTCAAGAATACACACTTCTTTTCAAGATTAATTCATTTCATGTTACATGAAGTGCCTTTGCGGCAAAAAGAAGCTTATGCTCCCCCATGAATGCAACATAGGCTAAACATTCACAATGATATTCAGCCTTTTGCCCAAATGCAAGAAAAAGACATCCAAGCACAATCTAAGCATAGAAAGCACATTTAGACCAAAACATGACATGGATACACTACTACACATGAGTGGAGCACATTTCACCAAAAATTAGTCAAGATTAGCCTTTATTTCAAAAAGGGCTATCTCACCACACATATATCTCAAATATTCCAAGAGCATAGCCTCACATCACCATTTCTCCACACATATGACCAATATCTCACAAATAGCCAAAGAGACTCAAATAAGGCATATGAAAGAAGCTCATCATCCTAAAATGCAATATGATACAAATGCAACATGATATATGACAAGATGGCTATCCTACCATGGTTTGTACATCAAGCAAAACATGTATATACATCAAAGTAAAACATGGTATGATACATATGATACAAAAGAAAATCCCCAAGAATCAACTAGAAAGGGCAACAAACCCCAAGTTCCCCCCGCAAGCGCACAAATGTAGCTTGGTCGAGAGGCTTTGTAAAGATGTCAGCTAGCTGATCTTGGGTAGGGACATGACTCAACACAATGGTTCCTTTTTCCACATTGTCCCTCAAGAAATGATACCTCACTTCTATGTGTTTGGTTCGGGAGTGAAGCAACGGGTTTTTAGCTACGCTTATGGCACCGGTGCTATCACAAAGAAGTGGGATCCGGGTGCACTCCTCACCAAAATCTCTCAAAGTGTATGAAATCCACAACGGTCGGGAACAACAACTCGCGGCCGCAACATACTCTGCCTCGGTGGTAGAGCGAGCTACACTAGACTCGCTTGCGGGAAGACCACGAAACCAACGAAGACCCAAGAAAGCGGCAAGTACCGAAGTAGACTTCCTCTCGACTCGACAACCAACAAAATCCGCATCGAAAAAACCATGAAGAGAGAGAGTCGAGGAGGAAGAATACCAAAGTCCAAGACCGGGGGCGGATCGTAGGTACCGAAAATCCTCTTGACGGCCCGTCGATGTGATGTCCTTGGCGAAGCCTCGAAAACGTGCGCACGGACACACGGCCGAACCGTATGTCCGGCCTCGTCGCCGTCAAGTAGAGGAGGGAGCCGATCATGCTCCGTACTCTCGCTGGTCCACGGGTTCTCCGTCCTCGTCCGCATCCAAAGTGGCCGTACTCCCCATGGGAGTCGACATCGGCTTCACATCTTGCATCTGGAACTTCCTCAGCATGTCTTTCGTGTACTTGGTCTGGTGCACAAATGTTCCGTCCTTCACTTGCTTGATCTGCAGCCCGAGAAAGTACTGCAACTCGCCCATCATGCTCATCTCAAACTCCCTGCTCATCTCATTTTGACCGTGTAGTACGTTCGTCGATGTCCCCAATGATCTTCGACAGGGGATGCACTTCTTGAATCCGCCGGGGAGCCTCACGCCTTGAGACTACATCCCCCTCACCTTCAGCTTCTCTCGCCTGGTCCTCTTGTCGCACCGTCGTTGTCCATGAAGTAGACGGTCCACGCTCCATAGTGGTCGTAGGGGAAGTAGTGGGTACACACTCAGCTTCAGGCGCATGGTTCTCTCCATCATCATCTCCAGCTTCATCCTTCTCCTCTTCAAAAAGGTCCTTGTCCATCTCCTCATCACCTGCACATTCAAAGCCAAGAGAGGTACATGGCATTGTCTCGTCGAAGGTTACCTCGCAAGTCTCCATGATTTTGTTAGTCTCAAGGTTAAGCACACTTTAGGCTCTAGAGTGGTTAGCATATCCAAAGAAAATACCATCACTAGACCTAGCCTCAAACTTGTCGAGTTTTCCCTTCTTAAGAATAAAGCACTTGCAGCCAAAAACTCAGAAATGACTCACCTTGGGTGCCCGACCATGCATAAGCTCATAACAGGTCTTCTTCTTGAAAGTTCGCAATAAAATCCTGTTGGAAACATGATAGGCCGTATTGACCGCCTCAGCCCAATACCTCCTAGGAGTCCTGTGCTCATCGAGCATCGTCCTAGCCATCTCACAAAGAGTCCGATTTTTCCTTTCCACAACTCCATTTTGAGGGGGCACATAAGGGGTCGAATACTGATGTTCAAGACCTAGATCACGACAAAAGGCATCAAAACGAGAGTTCTTGAACTGCGAGCCATTATCACTCGCGGATAGCTCAAATAGCATTCCCATGCCTCTCGTTTTTCAACCTCACGATCAGATCTCGGACAAAGCCAAATGTCTCACTCTTGTCTTCCAAGAAAAACACCCAGGCATAGCGAGAGTAATCGTCCACCACAACAAGGACATACCACTTCCCACCCACCGAGCGAACTCGAGCTGGCCCAACAAGGTCCATATGCAACAACTCTGTCGGACGCTCGGTCATGACATCGGTCAGGGGTGGATGGGGAGTGGCTACCATCTTGCCATGCCTACACGGAGCACAAACCAAATCCTTCTCAAGCTTCAACCTCGTCAATCCTCGGACAAGGTCAAGACCACTCAAGCGAGAAACCAAATCAAAGCTCAAGTGTCCCAACCGCCTATGCCATTTCCACAAATCAGAAGAAGGACCAGCCATCAAACGGCGAAAGCGAGGACCCAAAGAACGAGAGAAATCAGCCACGAAAATGCGACCCTCGGGGATGATCATACGGACAAGATCACCTCGAGAATCCGGCAAACGAGACTCGCCGGACTTGAAACGCACCTCAAAACCCTCATCAAGCAACCGAGAAACCGAAAGCAAATCCTTCACAAGAGCAACTCTCTTCAACGTTACCTTGTCACTCACATGCACAACACCCTCAGAAATCACCCTTCCTCGTCCATTGTCCCCAAATGTGATGTACATCTTTTCCTTCACTGGGGTGAGGCTGGAGAACCACTTCTTATCTGCGTTCATGTGTCGGGAACATCCGGAGTCGATCAACCAAATGTTCTCCAAGCCTCCCGCCTGTAGTCAGAAACAAGAACGAGAATGAGCTAGCGACTCGACACTGGGGTTAGCACAAAGAAAGTTAAACCAGTGTCGAGCCATCTGCTCAAAAGAGGGGTTAGCAAATATCATTCCCTTGCCACCAAACTTCCCATGTCCCATGGAAGGAGTACGGGCACCATGAGGGGGAAAACGTGGTCCGTAGTTCCTCTGAAACCCAAAGCTGCGATCATCTCCCCTAAACCCGTATTGAGGACGAGTAGGGGGACGTCCAGCAAAACCACCACGAGCCCGACCAAACCTCTCACCAGCACGCACACCATCATCTCTCCTCACAAACCTACCACCCTGAGCTCCAACTCTACCAACACTCTTCACACTTCCCACACCCCGTGGAAGTGGCACTCTAGGCTCAGGAATACCATGAGACTGGCGATACTTGTCCTGGTTTGCTTGCTCCCTAGCAAGCCTCTCATCCCTCTTCCTCTTGTAGCAAAACTCGCTAGGTGTCTCTCCTTGCCACAATACTCACACCGAAGGGGATGGGTTTTGGTTTTGGCTCTGGCTTCTCTCTAGGTTTCTCACCCTTCTCACTCACAAACTTCACTGGTTTCTGGAAGTCATTTGTCTTAGGTGGGAATTTGGGTGGATCTTGGGTTGTGTCAAGCTTGTTGCAAAGGTGGTTGGGCTTTGGTGTGAAAGAGTTCTTGGGTGCTTTTGGAAGTTGGACTTGGATGTCTCCGATCACCTCAAACTCGGGGTTAGACTCAACACACTTCTCATACACACTCTCCCCACTGTTCTCTCCCACTTTCTCACCCAACTTCTCAAAACCCAAACCACGACCATCAGCTCTCTTGAACTCCTCAATCATGATTTTCAATTGAGGTTCCTGCCCAGACAACCAACCCAACACCTTCCTCAAATAGTCATTCTCCTCATATATGACATCCAAACGGGAAGTAAGTTCAAGATTGCGCAAAGTAACTTCATCACAGCTAGTGCATGCATTGACAACAGGAGATTTCAAAGAAGCTTCCAAAGTGCTAATAGTAGAACGAGCATCAACAAGCTTAGCATGCATAGTAGGACATGATTTACAAGCACCAAGCAAAGTGGGTCTAGCCTTAAGCTCATCATATTCAGTCCTAAGAGCATCTAGTTTAGCCAAAGTGGAAGCATTCTTCTCATTAAGCAACTTGATCTCATTCAACCATGCATCACACTCAAGACACTCAACATCATCAGGAGTAGTAGGAGCAAGTTTCAAAGAGTCATTCTCAAGTTTCAATTCAAGCAATTTAGACTCTAACTCTCCTACTTTCTCACTAGCATTCTCAAGTTGAGCCCTAAGATCTTTCCTCATCTTCTTAGCATCTCTCAACACACTATCACGGTTGTCAATCAAGCCATTCAACCTAGTGATCTCGGCAAGCAAAGAGTCGGGGTCACGATTTACCTCATCCTCGGGTCGGAGTCGCTGTCTTCCTTGTCGCTCTTCTTTGCTCGAGCTATGGGCCATGCCACAAAAGCCTTCAAGCGCCACACGGCTCAATCCACCGAGGTTCCGGCTTGCACTCTTCTTGACCTTGCGCCTCCCGGCGTCTTCATCTTCCTTTGCTTGAGCTTGGTCGCGTGTCGCTTGAGCTTGAGTCGATGTCGCTTGCACCGGCCACCATGGCTCTTGCCTTGTCCTTCTTGTAGCCGCCCTTGCTCGGTTGCCGCTTCTCCTTGTCCTTGCTCTTGGACTTGCTTTGAAGTGCTTGGCCTTGGAGGAGTACTTGTCTTCACGCCTTGGGTGCGCCTTGTACTCGCTCATCTTGTACTTGTTCTCCTCCGCTTTCGGGCACTCGGCGATGAAGTGGCCACGCTTGCCACACTTGTAGCGGATCCCCGAGCTCCGCCTTGCATTCCTCCGGCTCTCATGTAGTCGATCAAACCTCCTTGAGAGCAAGGCCGGCTCCTCCTCGCCCGGCACATCAAACTCCTCATCCGGAATAGACATAAGAGAAGACAAGGAAAAGCGTCGACGGGAAGGGTTAGATTTGCCCTTTGATCCGCCCACAAGAGCAAGACTATGGTCGGTCGAGCCCTCATGCTTGGATTGCAACTTCCGTCAACCTCGGCCGACTTGAGCTTAGAAAAGAGGTCATCCAACTCAATAGTCAAATATTGCCCGGACTCCTTGATGGCCTCAACCTTAGCACCCCAAACATTTGGATCCAAGACATGCAAGAGCTTCAAAGCCCGATCATGCTCGGTGTAAGGAAAATCCTCAACATTAGCCTTCATGTTGTTCACGATGGCGGTGAACCTCTGAAACATCGCATCGATGTCCTCACCGGGAAGTTGAGTGAAGTTCTCATATTGCATCCGGTAAGAGACAAAGAGGCGAGCCTTCACATGGTTATCACCACTGTGAGCAATCAACAACTTCTCCCAAATTTGCCAAGCAAGATTGAAATGGCGAACACGCTCAAACTCAGGATCACACAAGCTCCGGACCAAGTGATCAACGGCTTTTGCATTTGCCTCATACTTGGCCTTAGCACCGGCATCGGTCACCATAAGAGTATGGATATTGACCGGAATAGCATAGGTCTTGTCAAGCACAATGAAATCCAACAATTTGCCACGAAGAAAGATCATCATACGAGCCGCCCACTTGTGGTAACCCTTGCCATCGAAGTGCGGCGGACCGCCCCGCTCAACGTACGCCATATTAGGATTCAAGACTTGTCAAAGTCGCAAAGAATCCGGCACCAAGCTCTTATACCAATTGAAGGATCAGATGACGACTAGAGAGGGGGGGAGTGAATAGGAGCCGGTAAAAATTCTTCTCAAAGAACCCGACCTATACCCTAGTCAAATCCCGGTCACACACACGCGATGGATCGAATCACACACCAATCGCCAAGACAACGAGGTTATGGATCAACCTCTAGTCCTAGGAACGATTCCTTGAAGCACACGCGGAAGCACAAGAAAGGAAGGAAGGAATCGAACCAAGAAGCAAAGCACACCGGCTCTGGCGGACCGTCCGGCCAGGAGGGGCGGACCGTCCGCACCGGCCACGCGGACCGTCCCGGCCGCGCGCGGACCGTCCGCACCCACACCGCGGACTGTCCGGCCCTACGCTGCGGACCGTCCGAAAAAGCAAACAGAACCTCCAGAGACGACCCCGAATAACGGACCGTCCGCGGGGAGCACGTGGACTGTCCGCCAGGCACCCGCGGATCGTCCGCCCGCTGCTGCGGACTGTCAGAAACCTTGTCCAACGAAAACTCAAAGCCACGACGGATCGAAAGTGAAGTCGAGCAAGAACACGAAGAACACGGGAAGAACTCGCATGTCGCGGACTGTCCGCCACCTGCTCGCGGACTGTCCGCGCCATGCGGACAGAGCTGAAACCAGCTCGACCTCGAAAGTCAACCTCTCCAATCCATCACCGGATCTCCCAAACGGTAGAAGCTGTTGAGACACAAGTTTGGGGACATGATATGCGTCAACCAAGGATGCTATACCCCAAAAATTTCGTCTCCTAACTCCCTAAATCATCGTGAATTGCGGATCCTTTGAACACCACCAAGAACTAGAGCACCGAACAAAAATCCTTGAATCGAAGTGGTTTCCCGGCGTTTGAGGGCACAAGATCAATCACAACGATGCACTAGACATCCATCCATGTTTCCCTCAAAGAAATCCGGGGAGAAACCCACTCAAATCCGCGGAATCACACCGAGAACAAAGGCACCAAAAACAAGCACGAAAAAAACCACACAAATCACAACGCCGAATCTTCTATACAAACCAGGAAAGATTCACAAGGTCTAGCATGCCGCCCTAGCATCCATCCCTCTCAGCAAATCTCTCATGAAGATCTCATGCTAGCCTAGAGAAAATGGAGAAGAAAATAGCTACGAAAATGAGAAATGGGAGGGGCGAAATGAAACCCTAAGTCGCGGAGAGAGAGAGCCATCCACACACACTCATGGCTTATATATCAGGTCCCGCCGGAGTGGTAAATGAATCGACTACCCCTAACTTAACTACTGGTGATATAACCCACGTAGGGGCATTTAGGTAATGTTTGTGGGTCTTTCCATCAGACGGCCACGCCTTTGCCGCACCCCGCGTCCTCCCGACGCAAGCCATGCGATCCCGCCGCGTGTCCTCCACTTCGAAGCTTCCCGACACGCCCGGATCCCGTCTCCGTCGTGTTGGGCCCTCGGACTTGGTTTTGAGGCCCAAACCAAGAAACCGTTCTCCGATGGTTTTGTGGGCAAACCACCAAACCCCGCGTGCTCGGTCCGGCCTCCCGCCAAACCACTTGACTCGACCACCACCGTGCACCGACTCGATCGTCCACGACCTCGTCTTGCTCGTCTCGCCACCATGTGGCCCGCACCTAGTCCCGCCGTCCACCGGGTCCCTCGAACCGAGCCTACTTGTCTCTCCATCTCCCGGAGGCTCCTCAAGGCTGAAGACCTTTCGCGCCCGTTCTTCACCTGCAACAACACGAACTAGGCCGCAGCCTACACCTGCGCACTAAGACAAGAGTCAGTCCAACACCCGTTGTCAATCACTCATCACAGAGGAGCGGTCATCCATCGACCACTGGGACGCTGCTGGTCCTCAATCTCCCCCTTGATGAGTGCATTGACAACACACAACGCGAAATGAAATTCAGAGAAAGAAAGAAAGAAAGAAGAAAGAAAAACAAAGAAGCTCAACTCATGACCAAAACCAAAGAAAGGCAAAGAAAGGTCACAAGCCAAGCAAAGCACAAACTCCACACTGAAATCAGCAAGAAAGCTCCCCCTGAACAAATGCAAGCTCCCCCTGAACATGTGGATGCAAACTTCCAAATTTTAGCTCACCTCTTCCGAATTTTCATTAAGCTCACCTCTTCTCCCCCTTGTTGACAATGTATGAATCAAGGTGAAAATGCGGGAACGTAAAACAAAGCATATAAACATCTACATGAGCTTCTCAAATAGGCCAAATCTAGTGTCAAAGGCTAGAAATGAGACAAAGATCACACATATGAATCATAGCATAGTCAAAGCATTGCCACAAGTAATATGTGAAAATACAAGCATGTGACAAAGCAAAATTTTCGGATTTAAGCAGTTTTACCAAAAGAAGGCTCGCTTCACATGTAAAAGCCTATCCATGTCACACTCGAGCCACAAACATGCATACCACTCAGAGATCATACAAGGATATCAAATTCTCAGCAAAAGATCATGGCAAACACCCATAAAGCAAAGCATGTCATGTCAAAGCTCATGAGCCATGTGTCCACTTCGGGGAGACTTCATGGCAGTGGTGGTGGAGGAGAGAAGGGTAGGGGCAAAACAGTCTGTTCAGTTGAGCTGGAGAGGGAAAATGAGAGAGAAAATCCCGAAATGCCAAAAAATGTTGGAAAACACCTGAATAGAAGAGTTCGTGTGCCTCGGGGTTAAATTTTGAAAGGCTCGCGAACTTAGGGTCATATGCAGTGAGGCCTGCGAAGACAGGGTTAAATTTTGAAATTCCTCGTCTTGTGGTGTTGAACTTCCAGACCCCGGAACCTCTAGAAAATTTCTCGGAGGTTGAGTTTCAGTGCCAGTTCCCAGAACCTCCGAGGAATTTCTCGGAACCTCCGAAGTCTGTACAGCTCCTGAACCAGTGACTTCTGGCCCTTCGAGTGGTGTTGAAGCTTGTACTTGGTTCTCATCTTCCTCTTGTGCTTCAACTGGTCTAACATCACCTATGGCCAATTGCTTGATTGCTTCACAAGATGGCTTCTCATTACCTACAACATTTAAGTCAACTTGCTCCACTTGAGAGCCATTAGATTCATCAACGGTCATATCTACCGTGACTTCAATCCTCTCGGTGGTTAGATTGAGACTCGATAAGCATGCTCATTTGGACCATAACCAAGAAGAAATCCTTCGTCAACCTTTGGTGCAAACTTAGAAGTTCGGGGCCTCTTGTTTAGAATGAAACATTTGCACCCAAACACTCTAAAGTAAGACACCTTGGGCTTTTTACCGGAGATGAGCTCATAGGAGGTCTTCTTGTGAAACTTGTGAAGATAGAGGCGGTTGATGGCATGGCAAGCTGTGTTAATAGCTTCGGCCCAAAAGATGTCTTGAGTCTTGTACTCGTCCAACATGGTTCTTGCCATCTCAATAAGAGTTCTATTCTTCCTCTCAACCACCCCATTTTGTTGAGGGGTATAAGGTGCTTAAAATTCATGCTTGATGCCCTCTTCATCAAGAAACTCTTCAATATAGGTGTTTCGGAACTCCGAGCCATTGTCACTTCTTACTTTCTTGATTGGTAGCTCGAACTCCCTTTGTGCTCTCCTTATGAAGGTCTTCACCTTCCCTTGTACTTCACTCTTGTCAAACACAAAGAACACCCACGTGAAGCGAGAATAATCATCAACAATAACCAAGCCATATTTGTTACTGCCAATGCTTATGTAGGCCACCGGTCCAAATAGATCCATGTGAATGAGCTCCAACGAGCTTGATGTAGTGAGGATGCTATTTGGTGGGTGAGGTGCTCCAACTTGCTTTCCGGCTTGGCACGCTTTGCAAATCCTATCTTTCTCAAAATGTACATTTGTTAGTCCAAGGATGTGTTCATCTTTCAAAAGTTTGGCCAAGTTCCTCATGCAAACATGAGCTAGTCGGCGATGCCATAGCCAACCCATGCTAGATTTTGCCACTAGACAAGTCTTGGGAGAAACTTTACTTTTGTTGAGATCAACTAGGTAAAGCCTCCCCCTCAAGCGACCCGTAAGGACAATAGAGGAATCCTCCCTTCTTATGATGGACACACCCTTATCCGAGAAGTGGCAATCAAAACCAATCTCACTAAGTTGTGAAACCGATAATAGATTGTAACCCAACTGATCAACATGAAGAACATTTGTAATTGAATAGTTTTGAGAAATAGGGATATCACCTACACCGATGACTTCTCCTTTTGTATCCCCTCCATATGCAATAGTTTCCTTTGGTCCTTCCAAATGGAGATAGGATGAGAACATACTCTTTTCTCCGGTTATATGATGTGTACATCCGCTATCAAGCACCCAACTTGATCCACCGGAGGAGTAAGCCTACAAAACAATTTAGTTCCTTCTTTTAGGTCCCCAATTTGACTTGGGGCCTTCCACGTTAGCAACCAAAACTTTTGGAACCCATAGTGATATTTTCACATATATGTTGGAAACATTTCCAACATACGTGGCAACAACTTTACCAACATTGTTGCGTCTCAACACATAGCTAGGATGTATGTCTCTAGATGCATGAGCCTTGTTCTTGTTGGGGTTCAAATTCCTTCGTCTAGGCATTATTGGATGATTCTAAACCTGCATACAAGTGTTAGATGCCTTGGAAACATGCTGGTGCTGAGCCTTGCCCTTTTTCTTTGTTCTGTCTTTACAGACCCCGGAACCTCCGAGAATTTTCTCGGAACCTCGGAGTTTAGCTGTCTGTGTGGCTCGAGGCTTCCAGACTCTGGAACCTCCGGGCTTTGAGCTCGGAACCTTCGGGGTCTGGGCAAACAGGAACCCAGTGCTCTTGAATTCAAGGCATTCTTTTTCCTTGATGATTTTTCTTTCATTGGTCTTGCCACCTTCAACATATCCAAAGCCTGGATTCTTACTTTTCTCCAACACTTTCCTCTTGGTGAATCTTGCCTTTTTGTTCTCTTCACCCATGCATCCTCTAGCTATGATTGAGTTCAACTTAGCAATTTCTTTCTTCATAGCTTCCATGTTAGCAAGATTAGTAGCATAGGATTCAATATCAATATGATGACATCTATCACAGCCCTTGCTAGTAGAAGCACTAGAGTCGCCTTTTACCTTTGAAGGATGTGAGGTGCTACTCCAAAGGAGACTATATTGCTCCTCAAGCTCTTCATTCCTCAACTTGAGAGAATTACATTGAGCTTGAGAGGCAACAAGGTCTTCCTTGAGAGTAGCTATGGCACTTTCCGCTTGGTTAACTTCCAAACGCAAAGCCTCAAGCTCACTTCTTTTGGAGATAAGAGTGTCTTGGCTTTTCTCTAGTTCTACTATTAGCCTAGCCATAAAATCTCTAGATTGCTTATCCATCTCACTAACAAGTTGGTTTGCTTCCTCATCACTAAAATCATCACTAGAGTCCATTTCCGACTCATCACTAGGTTGAGGAGAGGGTTTTGAGTTAGTTTTTACCTTCTCACCCTTGGTCATGAAGCAATGAATGGATGGGCTCTCTTCATCATCGGTCAAGTTGCTGAACAACCT